>JARBWK010000006.1:76087654-76710556 GCA_030556195.1 Anolis apletophallus | reverse complement strand
AGTAGATACAGAGGACGTTGTGGTTTGAGAACAACAGGTGTCTGGACTTGGGGATGGGAGAGATCAAATTGCACTCACATATTGTTTAGAAATCATCATGAGAATGCTATAGTGAACCTGGTTCAGAATTTGCCAGCCAGACATATAGGGTATCGTGCTACTGGACTTCCTACGGGAATTGTTTGGATTTGTGGAAAATGGGCAATGTCTGTACTTCCTATAATTTGGTCTGGAGTTTGTACCCTCGGCACCTTGCAGCCTGGGGGTTTGAGGGTGCTCCCCAAGGAGTCCCCTGTCACTAATTTGCATTTACATGTCCAAAAGCGTTCATTTGCTGATGTGAAGCGCTATGGATATGATCTGGACAAGACTTTTCTAACTGAAGGCCAGAGGTTCATAGCAATTGTGGAGCCCAGGTTGGGTGTGGCTTGGAGCATCAAGCAGTTGCGTGTCTTATCATTTGGCTTGGAATCTTTGGCCAATGATACCTTTGAAGGAATGTCGTCCTTGCAGGTAGAGGTGGATTCTCTGGCAAGAATGGCTATGCAGCAGAAGCTGGCTCTAGACTACCTCCTCTCCAAGGAAGGTGGTCTATGCGTGTGGTTAAATGTAACCTGCTGTCATTATATAAATAAGACTGGTGACATTGAAATTGACCTGGTCAAGATTCAGGGTGTTGCTAGAGAAGTACAGAAGACTTACTCAGCTCCAAGTGATTTTTGGAGTTCCCTGCTAAGCTGGCTACCGAATTTGCATTGGCTACGTTCGCTTGTGATGATAATCATAGTGGTGATATGCTCGGTGCTAATCATAATGTGCTGTCTGCCTATTTTGCTGAAATGTTGTGCTTGTGCCATGCAGAAATCCATAGATGCAGTGAAAGGTGTGCATGCTGTCAGAACTGAAGAAACTGTGATCAAGAGGGACTGGAGAGTAAATTGGTCCTCTTAAGGTGTTCCAGACGTGTGTGTAGGTAACTCCTTGTGATGAGTTACCCACAAGAGAAAAATCCTGGAATAAAGCGGTTTTTGGTACTTTCCGTGCAGGAGTACAGTCAGAGAGTGATGCTGCACACGTGTAGAGCTTTGAAAAGCGGGTTCCTGTGCCAAGAATCAGGCAGGCACTTGTTCTGTGAAAATAACACTGTGATTGATGCTTCTAAAATATGCTGTGACTTGCTGGTATGCACTCTGTGCCTAATGTGAGATAACATAGGCTTAGATTGATTAAACAGTACAGGATGTGCTAATGGAAGACCTTAATGCTAAATGGGAAAGAACTGCGCATGAGCAGAGAGTTTGACCCCCTCCATTGCTGGCAAGGAGCCTGGAAGCCAAATGTTTCAAACTGAGAACGCAAGAGTCCCAGCTACTGATAGCTGCACTGTGAGAAAGACTAACATAGAAATGTTCATTGTTCTCTTACATAGGTGGGACTTTTAGATGTGATGCTAATGGAAATGCAATGTTTAATTGGATTAATGAAATGCCATGAGACACCAGCCAATTATGATTGTGTAAAATCTATGAAGAAGGGCGGGTTTATCCAATATGCCTCCATTGGGGTATAAATGTTTTGTACTGAGAATGACCGGGGCCTTTTGCCCCTGATTGCAGCCGTGTTCTGCTGGCAAAAACCCACCAGCTGGTGCCATCAATAAACCCTTTTGATTTCATCTACTTCACAGTTGTCGTGAGTCTTCCTCATCCTTGTACCCGCACGTTCAGGTGGCCTTAGTAAAAGTAAATTTGCCACTCGGAGTTCCATAACTCCCAAATTTGCTGCTTCACTAGGAATGGTAGGAGTTGGAGTCCAAAACACCTGGAAGGTCTAAGTTTGCCCATGCCAGCTTTTGACAGAGACATCTTATTCCCCCTTCGCGCCCTTTCTTCCCCCTCCTGCCAAACACTTACTTTTTCTTCTCCACTCGGGCTCCCTTCTTCCCAGTCTCGCTCTGATCGCTTTGCTCATGCTGCCGTGTGTTGAGGAGGAGAGGGGGGTGGGAGGAAGACGTGCCGGCACGGGTCACGTCTTCTTCCCTCCCCCCTCGGGAGAAGCAGCAGCGTGAGCAAAGCGAGCAGAGCGAGGCTGGGAAGAAGGGAGCCCGAGTGGAGAAGAAAAAGTGTTCGGCAGGAGGGGAAAGAAAGGGTATTGGAGATTCCAAATTCCCACGGCACACCTGATGATGGCTCACGACACACTAGTGTGCCACGGCACACCAGTTGGGAAACATTGCAGTAACATACAAAATATAAAGCAACATTACAGTAAAATAGAATAATAATAATAAAATAAAAAAACCAAACACAAAATATAATAAACAGTACAAAGTAATACAATAGGGGGGAAAAACCTGAACACAATCACAATGAGCAGGCCACATGTGCCAGATACAATGATAACAAAGACTAAGGATGAAAAAATAATAATAATTTATTTATTTACTGCATTTGTATACTGCTTTTCACAGCCCTCAGGCAACTTGGGGTGGTTTGAAATAATAACACATAATATTACCGGCTGCTACTGACAGCTCAAGGCAGGGTGTGACAAAGACTAACCCGCCTCAAGCCATAAGATAGGTAAGAAATAAAACTATTATTATTATTAAATTGTCTGATGTTGATGTTTAATGTGTTATCATTTAATTTACGGTTCTGTTGTTTATTCGTTCAGTCGCTTCCGACTCTTTGTGATCTCACAAACCAGCCCATGCCAGAGCTTCCTGTCGGCCGTGGCCACCCACAGCTCCTTCAGAGTCAAGCCAGTTACTTCAAGGATACCATCCATCCATCTTGCCCTTGGTCGGCCCCTCTTCCTTTTACCTTCCATTTCCCCCAGCATCATTGTCTTCTCCAAGCTTTCCTGTCTTATGATGTGGCCAAAGTACTTCATCTTTGCCTCTAATATCCTTCCCTCCAATGAGCAGTATGGAGTATGGACTGGTTTGATCCAAGGCACTCTCAGAATTTTCCTCCAACACCACAGTTCAAAAGCGTCCTATCTTCCTTTTCTCAGCCTTCCTTATGGTCCAGCTCTCACATCCGTAGGTGACTACAAGGAATACTATTGCTTTGACTATGCAGATCTTTGTTCCCAATGTGATACTCTTCACTATTTTATTGAGATTGGGCATTGCTCTTCTCCCAAGAAGTAAACGTCTTCTGATTTCCTGGCTGCAGTCTGCATCTACAGTAGTCTTCGTACCTAGAAATACTAAGTCTGTTGCTGTCTCCATGTTTTTTCTCTCTATTTGCCAGTTATCAATCAGTCTGCTTGTCATAATTTTGGGTTTTTTAAATGTTTAGCTGCAACCTAGCTTTTGCACTTTCTTATTTCACCTAGGTTAGAAGGCTCCTCAGCTCCTACTCAATTTCAGCCATCAAAGTGGCATCATCTGCATTTTTATAATTTACAGTAGTCTTATTACCCAATAGCACAGCGGGTTTAACTGCTGAGGTGCTGAACTTGCTGACTGAAAGTTCAACTGTTTGAATCCAGGGAGTGGGGGAGCTCCCACTGTTAGCATCAGCTTCTGCCAACCTAGCAGGTCGAACACATGCAAAGTGAGTTGATCAATAGGGTACCGCTTCTGCAGAAAGGTAACAGCGCTCCATGCAGTCATGTCAGCCACATGACCTTGGAGGCATCTACGGACAACGCTGGCTCTTTGGCTTAGAAATAGATATGAGCACCACCACCACCAAAAATCAGATACAACTAGACTTAATGTCAGGGGAAACCTTTATCTATAGTCTTATTATTATTTTATTAATTATTTACTTTATTTACTGTATATTTCGCTCTTCTCACCCTGAAGGGGATACAGAGCGGATTACAGTACACATACTTGCAGACAATCCCTGCAGTGCAACATATGACATATAGATGAACGTACGACACATAGACGAACAGAGGCAAACTTCTGGCCACCAGGGGGAGCTGATGCAGTCCTCATCTCTCAGCGTTTTCCAGTGTCTTTTTGTTGTTCCTTCTACATTCCTCAGCGATTCCTGGAGTTCTTTAATGTATTTGTTGTCGAATGTTTGCTGCTCTATGTTGTTAACCACCATGGGTTCCCATTGGGGAGATAAGGCAGGATACAAATCCAGATTATTATTATTATTATTAAAGTCAAAAACATGAACATTATATATACATATATATATGTATGTATGTATATGTATATAGGTATTTCCTTTAATATTGTTGATTTAAAGCAGTTTTCTCTGTAGCTGCTCCATGTGGTTCATCACAAACATTGTCAACACATTATCTTTTCTAAATTAGAAGCATAAGCATTTTAGTGATAATTATTGCAACTGAATCAACAAATTGTGCACATTATAAAAGTTATACTGTAACCAGGGGCGGTCCAAGGTAATTTTAAATGGTAAGCGAACATTATTTTGCCCCCCCCCCAATCACTTGATAACAAAAGGTATAAGGTATTATTTATTTATTTATTTGCAACATTTTCCCCACCCTTCTCAGTGGCTAACAAGGCAGCACATCGATGCCCAAACATACAATGTAAAGAACCCTAAAACATACATCATTAAACAATAATTGTTTAAACAAACATATACTCATCACTCAGATTAAAAATAGAGGTAAAAAAAAGATTTTTTAACAAACCAGAAGTTTACGTATCACATTATGTTCATATAGTTACATTACATAGAACTAACACAAAGTAACTTTTTTTAGAATGCAATTATTTATTAATCTTTGCAACAAATTTAAGTGTTTTTGTTTTTAAAAAACATCGAGTTATCCTTAACACACAAGAAATTGAACACTTTTCAAATCAAGGCAGATAATACACAATGCCTGCTTTGAACTGGATTATATGTGTCCACACTGTCACACATTCCAGCTCAAAGCATTGTTTTGGATTTGATATGGCAGTATATAGAGGGGGACTAAAAGCCCCTTCCACACAGCCATATAACCCAGAATACCAAGGCAGATAATACACAATGCCTGCTTTGAACTGGATTATATGTGTCCACACACTCACACATTCCAGTTCAAAGCATTGTTTTGGATTTGATATGGCAGTATATAGAGGGGACTAAAAGCCCCCTTCACACAGCCATATAACCCAGAATACCAAGGCAGATAATACACAATGCCTGCTTTGAACTGGATTATATGTGTCCACACTATCACACATTCCAGCTCAAAGCATTGTTTTGGATTTGATATGGCAGTATATAGAGGGGGACTAAAAGCCCCTTTCACACAGCCATATAACCCAGAATACCAAGGCAGATAATACACAATGCCTGCTTTGAACTGGATTATATATGTCCACACTGTCACACATTCCAGCTCAAAGCATTGTTTTGGATTTGATATGGCAGTATATAGAGAGGGACTAAAAGCCCCCTTTCACACAGCCATATAACCCAGAATACCAAGGCAGATAATACACAATGCCTGCTTTGAACTGGATTATATATGTCCACACTGTCACACATTCCAGCTCAAAGCATTGTTTTGGATTTGATATGGCAGTATATAGAGGGGGACTAAAAGCCCCTTTCACACAGCCATATAACCCAGAATACCAAGGCAGATAATACACAATGCCTGCTTTGAACTGGATTATATGTGTCCACACTGTCACACATTCCAGCTCAAAGCATTGTTTTGGATTTGATATGGCAGTATATAGAGGGGGACTAAAAGCCCCTTTCACACAGCCATATAACCCAGAATACCAAGGCAGATAATACACAATGCCTGCTTTGAACTGGATTATATGTGTCCACACTGTCACACATTCCAGCTCAAAGCATTGTTTTGGATTTGATATGGCAGTATATAGAGAGGGACTAAAAGCCCCTTTCACACAGCCATATAACCCAGAATACCAAGGCAGATAATACACAATGCCTGCTTTGAACTGGATTATATGTGTCCACACTGTCACACATTCCAGCTCAAAGCATTGTTTTGGATTTGATATGGCAGTATATAGAGGGGACTGAAGCCCCTTCCACTCAGCCATATAACCCAGAATACCAAGGCAGATAATACACAATGCCTGCTTTGAACTGGATTATATGTGTCCACACTGTCACACATTCCAGCTCAAGGCATTGTTTTGGATTGTTTTGCCTATGGTACAGCCTCTTTCCTTTGTATAATCCACCATTAAGAAGAAGGGTGCCACAGAAGTATGATACATATTCATATTTATCAAAAGCATAGACAATATAAAAAGGAGCCAGCACTAATATTAATTATATTATGTTATAAATTATAATATATAAATACATATATTTTATAAAGATTATACTATATGGTATTAATATAAATTGGTATTAAATAACCCCCCCTCTCTCTCTCCACACACACACACACAACTATTAAATAGGAATAAATAATACTGAATATATATATTACTTAATACTTTATTATTTTTGGCATAACTATCCTAATAAGGATCTGGTCCTATGACTCTCCACTGTGACAAAGGCACCCTTGAAGCAAACCAATTTAAATGCGAATAGAAAAGCCAAACAGCAACCTTTAATGAGGCTTGGATTTCAAACGCCTCTTTAGTGGGAGAAGTCCGCACTTTTGGCAAGGCTTTCGCCCCGAAATAAGGAGAGAGGAAAGCAGGGACTGGAGCCAGGAAGTAGTCACAATGCAAACATTCCCGAATAAACAACTGCTTGTATTTTGAATGCCCCAGCACTGGGAATAATTCGGACTTTTGCCAGAGCTTCTGTTTCCAGCAAAAGAAGCCAGGGAGGAGGAACTGCCACCTGAAGGACGGGGGGGGGGGGTGAAAACACACCCTCAACACTCAAAGGTATTATAAAACTTTTATTTCCTTCCTTTCTCCACCTTCACCCTTTCCTTCTCTCCTCCCCTTTCCCTACCTCTTCTTTCCTTCCTTCCTTCCTCTCCCTTTCTTTCTCTCTCTCGGAGGAGGAGGCGCTGCCGCTGGCGGCGAGGAAGAGGGCCGGTCAGGGAGGAGGAGGCGACGGCCATGCGGTGCTGCTCCTTCTTCTTCCTCCTCCTCGCCGCTCAGCTCAGGGGCGGGGCGGAAGCTGAGCCGGGCGGGGCTTTGAAAGGAGTGTTGCCCGTGCCTCTGCCCTGCCTCCTGACTGGAGAGAGAGAGAGAGAGATGGGAGGAGTCCAGCCAAGAGGAAGGCGCTGGGCCCGAGGATGAGTCGGTGGCGGGAGGGTGGGCCGGGGCCTCCCGATGCGCCCAGCAGGCGGGAGAATTCGCCCCTTCCAAGATGGCGCTCTACGCGGGGGCGTAGGTCGCTTATATGGACGGACCGCCTCTGACTGTAACTGTACCTACACTTGAACAACCAGTACTCCACTGAGGTAGTGATTAAACCCCTCTAGATGACTATCCAGGGATGCTTTGATTGTGCCTTGTGCCTGGCTGAAGGGGGTTAGACTAGATGCCCTTTAGGGGTATCTTCAAACCCTAGTAGAGCATAGACTGCCTGGGAGGCTAGAGGAGGCTCCTTCTCTGGACGATTGTGAACCGAAACTGAATAGCTATCTGTTGAAACTACTTGGCCTGGCTTCCACTGCCTGCTGCCCCAATCCTTGCACTTCTTTTTTTCCCAATCTGAAGCTTTTATTTTGTTGTAGTTTTAACATATTCAGTAATTAAACATTGTTATACTTAACACTTCCCCTTAACAAATTATACAGAACATGTATGTGTTAATGCCTGTAGTATTTCATCCTTCGGCTTCATTACATATTGTCCAATCACCCAGTGTTGACCCTTCACCTCAGACCAGCCAATTAAAATACTTATTTCCAAAAATCAGTTGTTACTATTACAGGTTTGGTCCCTTTACCTTCTATATATACATATTCTATCAATTTTCCCCAAATCTTCCCAAAATCATCTTTTTAAAATAATCCTCTTTTAACCTTTATGTTTCCTGTCAGTTTATCATTTATTGCAATGTCCCAGATCTCCCGATACCACTCTCCAGTTGACATTCCCCTCCTTCTTTCCATTTTTAGCTATTAACAATCTTGCTGCTGTTACCAGGTTGGCAATTAATTCTTTTAGTTCTTTTCGTATATTAACATTATCAATAAATGACAGCAGTGCTATATCCGGTGTTCCTGTTATCTCTGTTTGGGTGATTCTTCTTATTTCTTGCACTTCTTGTTACTTAAGAAATTATTTTTTAAAACCTCAAACAATTTATAGGCAAGAATACCTGTATGAAAATCACCAGCTCAAATTACTGCGATTTGCAAATTACTGCGATTCTTACTACAACTTGCAAAGCCTCTGCAGTATATAATTGTGGAGAATATTTAGGCACCCCCAGTGGTGCAACAGGTTAAACCACTAAGCTGCTGAACTTGCTGACCGAAAAGTTGGCACTTTGAATCCAGGGAGCAGGGTGAGCTCCCACTGTTAGCCCCAGCTTCTGTCAACCTAGCAGTTTGAAACCATGCAAATGTGAATAGATCAATGGGTACTGCTTTGGCAAGAAGGTAAAGGCGCTCAGTGCAGTCATGCCAGCCACATGATCTTGGAGGCGTCTACAGGCTTAGAAATGGAGATGAGCACCACCCACCAGAGTCGGACACGACTAGACATAATGTCAAGAGCAAACCTTCACCTTTACTTAGCTACTTCTGCTTTAGTTTCCAGTTGTTGTGACACCAGAATGTATTCTGTACAAATTCCATGCTTGGCATATTTGTTGAAAAAAAAACCCCAACAGAATTTTTAAACATAGGCATTATTTATGCACAGAAAATTTGGCACAAAACAATGTGCAGAATTTTATGCAGATTAAATTCCCAACAATGCCATTTTCTATGCAGAAAATAATACTTCTTCACAAAAATATTTCCTGTGCAGAAAATACTGTTTCTTGCTCAGAAAACAATGTTTCATATATATATATATATATATATGTATGTATGTATGTATGTATGTATGTATATATATATATATATATATATATATATATGCATGTTTTGCATGGATTAAGTCCTGAATTGTGAATATTCTCATTAGCCTTGGATTTTCTTTGCCAATATTCCCTGACACTTAAAAAGCGTATTTTTAATTTTAAAAAAATTTCTTTGAATATTCCTTCAATCCCTACTGCCTAAAAACAGCCTTCAAAATAACATACATATCTACTTAGTTATGAGAATGTAATGTCTGCCCTGGACAAAACCTACAATTCCATGATGCTATGGGTTTATTCCATATTCATTGCCCATTAGGATCATGACTTGGGCATCTAGTGCAGAGCAAAAGGAAATGCTTCTGCTTTGTAACTGGAAAGCTGGAATGCCCTATGCTAACTCTCAGACTTCATTGTCTCTTTGCAAGATGTCAGAGTCAGAACTTGTGAACAAAGTCTCTCTGAAGTTTCCGTGGGGTCACCTGAGTTCATAATCTCTGTGAGGCATCTTGTCAGTTTCAAAGGTTCAGTGCCTGGGCTGCTTTTGGCTTTCGAGGACTTCATTGTGTCAGTGAATGGTAGCCCATGGCAGCAGTGGTCACAAAAGTCTCTTAATTAAGTGAAAACAGAAGCTGCTCTTTAAGTTGATGTCCTTACTTGATCCACCTCTGGAGCAGTGGAAGTGCCAACTGCATCAGAAACTGCATAACTTACAGCCAGCTGGAACCTGCTTGATCTTAGGGACTAAATTAACCTTTTAGGAACAAGACTTGGTCTTAGGGTCATTGGAACTAGGCAAGTGGAACCATCTGAACTGGTTCAAGGGATATTGGGATATAGTGAAAAATATTTCTCGGGGAAATGGATAGTCTTAAAATGATGTAAATCTCAGCATAACTGAAGCGTATTTTGTTCAAAGCTTTCTAGCAGGTTATGGAGATTATATAGCCCTTATTCATTTCCTTTCTATTTCATTTCTATCTTTTATTACTTAGCAGTAATTGTGATAAGGAGCCGTGATGGTACAGAGGGTTTGCAAAGTTGAAATCATTCCTTACTACAACTTGCAAATATAATAATAAAAAAACTTTATTTATATACCGCTCTGTCTCCCCGAGGGGACTCAGAGCGGTTTCCAAGTGACATCACAATACATACAGAGTAAAACAACACAACCATAAGATTAGCAAACAATATATATATATATATATATATATATATATATAAGAAGAGCTGTCGTCCTGAGTAGCCTATAGACAGCAAAACCACACAAGACAGACACATAAAAACAGCCCACATACACACAAAACCCAACGAGGTATGTTTACCACATGAATTTTTAAAATAAAAATAACACGGTTAAAAATACAAAAAGGGACTACTACTCCCATGATCCCCCACGCTACTGCAGCACTGCGCATGCGCGTAAACAACTCCCGCTTGCGCAAAACGGTTTTCCTTCCTCCTTCCTCCCCCCACCACCACAGAGAAAAGGAGAAGAGGGCCCGCCATCTTCCCAAAGGCCCACAGCTTGACTGCTGCCTTGGCTTAGCCTACCGATCCCTGGCTTCGCTGAGGACAGCAGACCTCCCTCCTCCTCCTCCTCCTCCTCCTCCTCCTCCGGGGAATGGCTGGCAGTGGCGCTTGCTGATGAAGACCTAAAAGGAGGAGGCAGGACTGCTGTCCTCGGCGAAGCCGCGGCCTTGATTGGTGTCACGGCCTGGGCTCCGGAGGCCTCCGCGGCAGCAATTGAGGCTCCGGCTTCGCAGGAGACAGCAGGCCTCCCTCCTCCTTTTAAAAGAGGCCTGTTGTCCTTGCCAAAGTGGGGGCCTCAATTACTACTGCGGAGGCCTCCGGAGCCCGGCAGATGGGCTGGCTCACCAACCTCGGCCCCGCCCCCAGCATCGGCGAAGACAACCGCCCTCCCAACGCCTCCCAGCCTCCTTCTCTACCCCACCCCCAAGCGCCATGGGCCGGGGCCTCCTCGGCCCCTCCTCCTCCTCCTAAGGAAGGGAGGAGGAAGAAGGAAGAAAAGGACGGAGGATAAAGGAAGGAAAACGGAACAGTACCAGGAAGGAAAGAAAGGAAGGTAGGATAGATAGAAAGAAGGAAGGAGGGGAGGAAAAAAGAAGGAAAAAGAAAGGATAGAGCAAGGATGGAAAGAAAGAAAGAAAGAAAGAAGGAAAGAGGTCACGCAGAAGGAGGAAGAGAAAACAGACAGGTAAGAAAAGGCAATACAAGAGGGAGAAGGGAGCAGCAAAAGGAAGGAAAGAAAGGTAGGAAGGGAATGGAGGGAGGGAGACAAGGGAAGCAAGGACTGATACAGAAAGGGGAGGGATGGCAGGAAGGAGGGAAAGGAAAGACAGAAGGGAGGGAGAAAAGGCAGGAGGAAAGAGGGCAAAAGCTGAAGGATGAGGGGGAGAGTGAGGAAAGGAAGTACAAAAGGCAGGAAGGGATGTTACTGTTGGTCTTTGCCACATGCACATGCACACACATATATACATATACATATATACACATGCACGCACATATATACACACACAAATATACATAAAGACATGCACACATACACACACATATATACATGCACAGAAATATATACACACACACATACATACAGACATCTGTACTTACACACAACTACACATATACACGCATATACATATACAAACACACATATACATACACACATATACATAAGTACACACACAGTCCCCAAGTTCCAAACATCCCACAGCAATGCGTGGCCGGGCCAGCTAGTATAAGCATAAAAATTGTCGCCATAACACACATATATTAAAAGCAATCCTGCCTATTCAAGGCAATTTAAAAGGCTGGGCCGAGATTAGTGCAAGGTCAAAAATTCTAGGGGCCGGGAATTTAGTGCAATGCTATGGCAGGAACAGATCTATTGGTTGTTCATTTCCGGGGCCTATTACAGGAGAAGACCTGGGTAATTGGTGGAAAGAATAAGGCCATATTCGGCAATGTGTAGGGCTGAGTTAGAATAGATCATTTTAAAAGGCTTGTTGGAACCACCAGGTCTTCAGGTTCTTACGAAAGGAGGGGAGGGATGAGGCCTGTCTTATTTCCTTTGGAAGGGCATTCCATAGGTGGGTGGGGGCCCTGCAGGATGTAAATATAATTATGAATAATATTTAGGAGCCCACAGTAGTGCAACAGGTTAAACTACTAAGCTGCTGAATTTGCTGACCAAAAAGTGGCCAGTTTGAATTTGAGGAGCGGGGTGAGCTCCCACTGTTAGCCCCAGCTTCTGCCAACCTATCAGTTTGAAAACATGCAAATGTGAGTAGATCAATAGGTTCCGCTCCATTGGGAAAGTAATGGTGCTCCATGCAGTCATGCCAGGCACATGACCTTGGAAGCATCTATGGACAATGCCGGCTCTCAGAGTTGGACTAGACTAGAGTTAATATCAAGGAGAATAATAATAATAACAATAAACAACTTTATACCCTGCCACCATTTCCCCAAAGGGGACTCAGCACAGCTTACATGAGGCCAAGCCCAGTAGTGTGTTACAATAAAATAACACAAAAAGCATAAAACAAACATCACAATGTGGGATTTACTGCCTAGATATTCAGGGCTACATGGCTGTGTGGAAGGGCCCTCAGATAACCCTTGATATTCTGGGCTACATGGCTGTGTGGAAGGGCCCTAGGTTCTGGCTTGTTTGGCCACCTCACTTCTGCTCTTTGTGCCTTAACAGTTTGATGTTCAACAGGTATGGAAAGGCTATGCAATACAGAAAGTATCATGTCAAAAATTCTGCTTCTGCCCCACATCGCACTTCTGATGGGTGTATGGAGGGGGAGGGGGAGTAGGAAGTGATTATTTATTTGTGTCAGAAGCAAATTGAGACTACAGTTATAATGTATTAAAAAAACTAGAAACAAAATTAAAAACTCTGCATTATACTAAATGTCCTTTGACCAGTAGCTGGCCACTATAAGAAGGTCCTCCATTGTGCATGAGGCAGGGCTCAGACTGCATTACAGTAGGTGGTCTGTGGTTTACTCTTCTCCACACTCGCATGTTGTGGACTCCACTTTGTAGCCCCATTTCTTAAGATTGGCTCTGCATCTCATGCAGTCGGTTCAGCGACTTCCAGGTTGCTCAGTCTTCTGTGTGCCCAGGAGGGAGTCTCTCATTCAGTATCAGTCATGGGTTGAAGTTATGGGTTTTCACCTGCCACTTTTAGGCTCTCACTTGCTGAGGTGTTCTTGCGAGTATCTCTGTAGATCTCAGGAAGCTATTTCTTGGTATACATGAGAGAAGCCTCCCTGTAACATGGTAATACATCCGGGCGTCCTCTGGACGACATCTTTGTAGATGGCCAATTTTTTCACACCAGAAGTGACTTGGAGGAAGTGATCATGAAGTTAAAAAAACTATCTGAATATGCTGATTTGAAAAATGCAGGTAAAATGCAAAACCATATATATCACTATGTAACACATTTTTTTTGTTCCTGGGTTATTAATGCAATTTCCTAATTGGTTCTATCATAAAAACATGGGAAAAGTGTATCAAACTGCAAAAACTTTGTTCTTGCAGGTCACACTGCAGCACATTTTGCTATAGTTTTTCCAATGAATATCGCACAGTCTCAATAGATTCAACATAGTTTGTGGCAGGCACAAAAACAAAGTTTATGGAGTATAACAACTCCTTCCAAACAAAGTCCCACACAAATAAACAGGAAATTACACTTTCAAACCAGGAACAAAACTGTTTTCGGATTTGGTTACATAGTGCAGGGGTCCCCAAACTAAGGCCTGAGGGCCGGATATGGCCTTCCAAGGTCATTTATCCGGCCCTCACTCATGGTCAACCTAAGTCTGAAATGACTTGAATGCACACAACAATAACAACAACAACAATTCTATCTCATCAGCCAAAAACAGGCCCACACTTCTCATTGAAATACCAATGTTTATATTTGTTAAAATTGTTCTTCATTTTAATTATTGTATGGCTTGACCCTGAAGGAGCTGGGGGAGGTGACGGCCGACAGGGAGCTCTGGCGCAGACTGGTCCATGAGGTCACGAACAAATAAACAATTGTTTTTAAGTGGGTTTTTTTTGCAATACAAATAAAATATGTGCAGTGTGCATAGGAATTCATTCATGGTTTTTTTCTTCAAATTATAATCCGGCCTTCCAACAGTTTCAGGGACTGTGACCTGGCCCTCTTTTTATAAAAATGGAGGACCCCTGCATCATGTATTAGAAAACTAGACTGAGATGATAGACTTCCAGTACATGCATACCATAGGATTGAGCTGGAGGACCAAAAAAATATCTTGACAGATGTGGATAAATGAAATGGGAGAGACTGGCCCCACTGTATTTACAGCAGTGGTTCCCAATTCAGGTGTTTTGGACTTCAGCTCCCACAGTTCCTAACAGCTGGTAAGCTAGCTGAGATTTCTGGGAGTTGAAGTCCAAAATGTGAGGATTTGAAAAAAAAACACCATGCTGTAAATCATTTGACTGTAAAGACCTGACAGCAGCTAAATTGGCTGAGCATGTCAGGAGCTGAAGTTTCTGATTGGCTGCTGTCTCTGGCTTGCTGCTGAGAGAAACGGTTTTAACTGCCACTTTTGCCTGGAGGGCGGAGCACTGACTGGAGAAAGCCAGGAAGGAAATGGTTGCCAGCTCACTGAAGTCTGATCATTTCTAAGGCATGAGGCATATTAAAAAGACTATTTCAAAAGTACCATTTTATTCCCTGTTCGCTGTAGGAATTCAGAAAGACGGCTGTATATATCGTTGCAGCGTCCGAACTTTTGAACTGAAGTAAAGTTACTGTTACTTATTACACAAAACTGAATGACACATTATTATACTGCAGGTTATATCTTGGTTCAGAAAATGTGGTAAAGCTTCTGTTTCTTTACATTTTCAATCCACAACACAAAACACTTGGAGCCCAAAGGTTGGGAATCACTGGTTTACAGAATGAGATATCTCAAGGTGCATCTCCACTTTAGTAGGAATCCACCTTGACATCACTTCAATGGACATGGCTCAATGCTATGGATTTCTGGGAGTTGTAGTTCTAAAAGGTCTCTTAGTTTGAAAAGCCAGGAAAGCTCATAGCAACCCAGTTTTCTCTGCCAAACAGTGCTACTGGTTCACCAAGCTACAACACTCAGGATCCTGTGTAGCCTTGAGCCATGGCAGTGAAAGTGCATTCATTCCTATGACTTTTCCTATGATCTGATGTCAGCGCTTAGTCTGTGCGAGCGCTGATTGGAGGCGCTCCCTGCCGGGTCCCGCATCTCTCACCACCTCCGCCAATCCCTGCCTGGGGTGGGCGGAGCGTTCGTAGGGGTTTTCCTCTCCTCCCATTGGCCTCCCGCGGCACTCGCCCCTTTCCCCGCCATGCTGCTGCAGCTGGGCCTCTCCGCTCTGGGCAGGCGCGCTTGGCGGGGGAAGCTCCTCTGCCTCTGGAAGCCTCTCCCCGCAGCCGCCGCCCCCATGTCGACGCTGCTGGTCAACCAAGCGCCCTACGCCTGGCTCAAGGAGTTGGGGCTCCAGGAGGAGAACGAGGGCGTCTACAATGGCTCCTGGGGAGGAAGAGGAGAGGTAGGAGGAAGAGGGGGAGGAGAGGGAACCTGGCTGCCTCCCCAATTGGAAGGGTTCCACGGAGAGAGAGAGAGAGAGAGAGAGAGAGAGAGAGAGAGAGAGAGAGAGAGCACATCTACACTTCAGAATTAAAGTAGTTTGATACCACTTTAGCTGCCATGGCGCCAGGCTATGGAATCCTGGGGGCTGTGGCTAAGCCCTGGCATCAGCACTCTTTGGCAGAGAAGGAGAAAGACCTTGTGAAACTACCACTCCCACTATCCCATAGCCTTGAGCCATGCCAGTTACAGTGCTGTCGAGCTCCATTCATTCTAGAGCCCTAAGGCAGGCATGGGCAAACTTAGGCCCTCCAGGTGTTTTGGACTTCAACTCCCACAATTCCTAACGGCCGGTAGGCTGTTAGGAATTGTGGGAGTTGAAGTCCAAAACACCTGGAGGGCCTAAGTTTGCCCATGCCTGCCCTAAAGCTTCTCTTACACAGTTATAACATTATTCTTCCACAGGTAAAATAGAGTTGTTGTTTTTTCTCATGTCAGAAGCGACTTGAGAAACTGCAAATCGCTCCTGGTGTGAGAGTATTGGCCGTCTGCAAGGACTTGCCGACGCTTGGATGTTTTGCTGTTTTACCACCCTTGTGGGAAGCTTCTCTCATGTCCCCGCATGGGGAGCTGGAGCTGACAGAGGGAGCTCAGCCCGTTCTCCTTGGATTCGCACTGCTGACCAACCAGCACAAGGGTTTAACCCATCGCGCCACCGGGGGCTTCTGGTAATAATAGGGTGCATCTACTTCGCGGTTCACTTACCGCGGACTCGCTGTTTCGCGGTTTTAAAGTTTTTAAGTAGCAAGGGAACACTGTAGTGAGGAGGGAAGAAGAGGTGGCCCCTGGCGGCGGCAGCGAGGAGGAGGACGGTAAAGAGGGCAAGGGGGCAGCTCTTCTTCCCCCCTCGCCCTCTTCCAAATCACTGCCTGGGCCTCTTGCCGCCACTTGGGCCCCGCGAGACCTTCGCCGCCTCCTGTATCTCAGGTGCCAAGCGGTGGCAAGAGGCCCAGGCCACGGCAAGGAGGAGGAAGAGGAAGGTAAAGAGGGCGAGGAGGGAAGGGGGAGGGGGCGTCTCTATTTTGCTTTTTTTTCACTTATCGCGGGGGTGCAGGAACGTAACCCCCGCGATAAGTGAGGGAACACCGTAATGCATTTTGACACCACTCTCACAGCCATCACTTAATGCAGTGGTTCTCAACATGTGTGTCCCCAGGTGATGTGGACTACAACTCCCAGAAATCCCAGCCAGTTTACCAGCTGTTAGGATTTCTGGGAGTTGAAGGCCAAAACATCTGGGAACCCACAAGTTAAGAACCACTGACTTAATGCAAAGGAAATAATGGGGTTGCCTTCTCTTAAAAAATACTGGTGCAAGCTGCAAATCCCAAGATCCCATAGCATTGAGCCATGGCACTTAAAGTGGTATCAAAATGCATTAATTTTACCGTGTAGATCAGGCATGGGAAAACTCCAGGTGTTTTGGACGCCAACTCCCACAATTCCTACCAGCCTCAGGACCCTTCCTTTCCTCCCTCAGCGGCTTAAGCTATGTCTTTGAGGCTGGATCTACACTGCTATATACAATCCAGATTATCATCTTTGAACTGGATTCTATGACAGTGTAGGCACATATCAATGTGCATCATATATGCTTTGATAATATGGATTCTGTGGCAGTGTTGATCGAGCCTAAATTTTATGCCCTTCATACTTTTTGGTGTCCTTTCTTGTGATCGTTTGGTTCAGGCATCTGCATCCCACCTTGATAACTAAAAGCCACCAATATTGCCACATTGCAATCAAGCTGCTGAGAAGGTACAAAGAACTAGCAGACGGCTAGCCAACAAATTTAGGAATTCAGACTTGCTATCCCTTATTTCTGCTTTGATTTTGGAGTTATGAGAGGTCATCCAACCTAGCCCCATACTCACGGTGGGACTGGAAATGCTGGGTGCTGCTACCATAGCCCTTATGGATGTGTGTACATGTGTGTAAACAATGTGTTACCGAAGGCATTCATGGCTGAAATCACTGGGTTGTGAGTTTTCTGGGCTGTATGATGACCATGTTCCAGAAGCCTTCTCTCCTGATGTTTCGCCTTCATCTATGGCAGGCAACCTCTGAGGATGCCTGCCATAGATGTGGGTGAAACGTCAGAAGAGAATGCTTCTGGAACATGACCATAATACAGCCTGGAAAACTCACAGCAACCCATGTGTGCAAACATTTCCGATCAAGGAGAGCCTGCCACATTTGAGGCAGACATTTCTGCCTCAACTCTTTTAAACATTTAATCAAAATCATCTTCTCTGCAGCTTCTCTCCTTTGATTCCATTTCAAGAAAGAACTAGAAGTTTTTGATGGCACCTTTTCAGATGTAATATATTCTCATTGGAAGATAACTTGGGAGTAGAGTACAAGTGTCTGAAAAAGTGCCAATTGGATTAAGCATTACCACCTCGTTTAATTAGTACTCCAGAAACTAACTTTGCACACATAACTGGAAACTGGAGTCCATATGCAGGCTGCTCAGGGCAGAATAGAGGGGAACTATTGCATTTCATCCCAACTGTATAACTGTTACAATTCAATGTGTATGAGTCCATCAGATCACTGGCCCCTTCTCTCCCAGTACTGCTGACCATTTTGCCCAGTTTGATGAGGCTTGTAACTGCGTGTAGACTGCAAGATGTCTGTATAGGGATGTCTGTATAGGGATGTCTGTATAGGGATGTATGGCCAAAGAAGCAGACTACTTAAATTTTGTGTGCCTTCAAGTCATGTCCAGCCTGAAGAGATCTGCCATTGCCTTTCTCTCTGGCTGAGAGAGCGTGACTTGCCCATGGAGTGGGCATTCAAATCCAGGTCTCCAGAATCATAATCCAATGCTCAGACTACACACCATGCTGTCCTTACCTCAATATATAGTGATTATTGCACTGGGAATGTGGCGCAGCTGGCTAAGTGTCAGCTGCATAAGATCTCTCTGACCAGTAGATCATGAATTCGAGGCCTGCCCGGGTCGAGGTAGATGCTTGACCTTTAAGTGTAGCCTGCTGTCGACCTTTGCAGCCCGAAAGACAGTTGCATTTGTCAAGTAGGAGATAAAGGTACCACATTAAGTGGGGAAGCAAATTTTGACTGAATTATGAGGCCATTAAAGAACTCCAGGAATGCTGAGAATGTGGAAGGAACAACAAGGGGCGCTGGGAACCCTGATAGATGAGGAGTGCGTCAGCTTCCTCTGGTGGCCAGAGTTTGCCTCTGTTCGTCTATATGTGTGTATGTTGGAAACAGCAGGGATTGTCTGCTAAAGTATGTGTACCTGTAATCTGCTCTGAGTCCCCTTCGGGGTGAGAAGAGCGAAATATAAATAAAGTAAATAAATAAATAAATAAATAAATTATTGGGTTATAAATCTTTATCCAGTTGACTCTCAGTTAACTGAGATCCATTGGGATTGGTAGATCTGGATAAATGTAGTTTTTGGTTGCCTGAGAGTTACTATTAAAATAGGCATAACTGATAGATTGCCCCATATTATAGCAGACCATAAACTCTGTCTTGACTTGATATTAATCATGAAATATAGTTATCAAAAGAAAAGAAAGACAAACATAACTTAAGTAACACAGTTTTACTGTATTATAAAAACTGATTTTATTGTAATATTAAACTTGTTTTTTAAATGTTTTTTAAAAGTTTTATTTCGTTGATTTTTTTTGCCAGTTGCTTGAGATTTCCGGTTGCTTGAGTTCCAGTTAACTAAGTCTACTGTATATTCCTCGTGACATAATGTGTCTGTTTCTTTTTAGGTGGTGACAACATATTGCCCTGCAAACCATCAGCCAATAGCCAAAGTTAGACAGGTAAGGTTTTTCTTCTGTTTTTTTTTCTTAGCTAAATGCCTGACTAGAAAAGTTTCACCATATCCTTAAATGCCTAAACTTGACATGATTAGAAAGATAAGACAAATAAGTGTGGAAAAATACAGGAGTTGGCGGAGCCTAATGGAAACTGGAAATATTTTTTTTGTTGACTCTTGTTTTCTCTTATACTTTGAAGTAGTGTTCTCGTGAGTACATCTATTAAATAGGTTCCCAGCATAATGATTTTTTATTTTGTTGCAGTAAATGAAAAGACATACAAAAAAGCATTTCAAGAGAACCTTTGAGGACTAATACAAACATGAAAAATCCACAGGTTCCTTAATGTCTGAAAATTCAGACACCAGTTTTGTATATAGCCCAGGGTTATGTTGCCAGTTTGTCTAGTATTGCGTAAATTGAGGTTTATTCTGCGTGTTAAGATATAATGGACTAATAGGCCAGCAACACACATCTTAACTGAGATTTGAGTCTGATACAGTTAAGAGTTGGGTTTTCTTACGTTTCAACAGAACAGATTTCCTGGTTTCTTTCAACTGTGGCAGCTGACTTTCTCCTCTATGACACTTTCTTTTGAGGGAAGAAAATCCTGCTTCAGTCTTGTCATGTTCACTAGCACATTTGGTGTAAATGGGGAAGAGGGCCTTTTACACAGCTGTTCTTGAGCTCTGGAACTTGCTTCCCGGGGAAACCAGAGTGGCTCCTTCCTTGTTTTTTTTCCCTTCTCATTGGCAGCTGAAGATCTTCCTATTCCAACAGCTTCTTAGAACGGAGGGGCTTCATTAGAGTGCTGTAGCACTTTGTCTTTTGCTTCTTAGAGAAAAAGTAGTAGTAGTAGTAGTTTTGGAGTCTTGTGTGGTTTCCGGGCTGTATGGCCGTGTTCTAGCAGCATTTTCTCCTGACATTTCGCCTGAATCCGTGGCTGGCATCTTTAGAGTACCTGATGGTGGTAAAGCAAGTGGAACAAAGGCCTGACTACTTTCAGGCATATGCTTTCACTATTGACTATGTGATCTTCTCAGTTACTCACATGCTAATGAATGGAGCCCACTCAAACCCGTGCAAATCAGGCTTGCTATTTGCATCCTTCACCCTTGGTTAATAGACATTGGTTCTTTCTCTCACCCTGGACATTTCATTGGTATATATACTCTACTTGTTTTACCACCATCAGATCCTCTGAAAATGCCAGCCACAGATCCAGACGAAACATTAGGAGAAAATGCTAGAACACGGCCATATAGCCTGGAAACCACACAATACTCCAGTGATTCAAGCCTTCAACAATAATAGTTTTATCTTTTACTTGCCTCTCCTTGTGGCTCAAAGTGGGTCACACAGCACAGTCAAAATACACAAACATTGCAAAAAATTCTATAAATGCACGTTAAAATGTAGTTCCATAAAAGAAACATAGTAAAATGTATTTCTGTAAAATACATAGAATGGAAATACATAAAATGTTCTCAATGGTTTTAAAACTACAGTCAAATTGCATTAAAAAGGTTTTCATATATATCTTTTTCGAAATAATTTTTTATTTATCTGTAATTTTCTCCAGTACAATAAAATAGGTATTGGTGGAATGTTAGGGATAAGTTAGGTCAGGGGGGACTGGATTCTAAGTACAGTGTTCCCTTGCTACTTCGCGGTTCACTTATTGCAAACTCGCTGTTTCACGGATTTCAAAAAATATTAATTTAAAATATATATAATGGTATTTTAGCTATTTTGTGGGGTTTTGCCGCCGCCGCTCTCCAAGGCGCTTTCCCTCCTCAGTCCTCCCTTCCTCCATCCTTGAAAGGCCTTTCCTTCACTTTATTTTACATTTATAAAGACTTAAAATAGTGTATAACTACTAAAATGATGTATAAATATTAAAATAAATAGAGCATCCCTACATTGCGATTTTTCATTTATTGCGGGAGGTCCTGGAACCAAACCCCAGCAATAAGTGAGGAAACACTATGGGTTTTAGGAATGGGATGGGATAGGTTGGAAAGGTAATTGGAAAAAGGGGAAGAAAAAGAAAAAAGGGAGAGAATTTTGTTGACCTCCAATCTTCTTAATCGTGTTTCTAAGGATTTTGTTTCTTCGCTTCTTCTCTTATTCGTCATTTACATCAAGAGTGTACAGTTTTTCAAAGCCTCTTTCTTGTTCTTATATGATAATTTCCTTTTTTCTCATTTTAAAAATTGTTTAAAGCGTATCCAGTCCATTGTTTTTATGGCTCTGCCTTGTTGGTTAGTTAGTAGTTGTGTCAGGTTACCCATGCTCATTATGTTGGCACTTTTTATTAGCCAGTTGTCTATTATTGGAATTTCTTTTCATATCTTTTTATCTATACAGTAAAATCCCTGTATCTGTGGATTCTATATATCCATGGTTGCAGTTACCTGCTGTTCACACAATAGCCTCAGGCACGTGGGGAGAAAAGCAGTAAGAATAGCTACTGCTGTCACTAGGTTCCTACTGAGAACTGAGGCTTGGGTTGGTGGGGAGACAGGAAAATCCACCATCACTGCCAACTCCCTGCTGAGGAACAAGCAGTACCTTCTGGCTTTGCAGGAAGGAGCAGGAAAAATGGCAACCACTTCTTATTCCGAGGCTGTTGTGTGAATGTTTAGACACAGGAAATACTTCGTCATTGAGGAGAAGGGGGGAAGCCTAGGAACTTCAGTTACTTACTTCTCCGTAGGGCAGGTAGAGGAAGAGCACATCCTATTTTCCCTCCAAGTGAGAAAACAGCATTCATTTTTGCCTGCAGTATCATGTATTCACAAGAAGTCCTGGAATGTATCCCTTGTGGATACAAGGGTTGTACTGTGTTTGTTTTTGACTTTTATTTTGGCTGGCAAAATGACTTCAGTCTCAGATCTAAGAGAAAGGTGGAGTATAAATAAAGGACAGTAATGTAGTACATCTATCTGAGTCTGTCTACATAGTGGGCAACTAGAATCCAACTAAAGTTCCATCAAGTACTGGATGAAAGTCCCTGAAGCTACAGTTTTCTCTTGCTTCTGTATAGAGGCATATTAGACCAAACGTATTCTCAAGAGAATATTAAAAGTGCTAAAATCCTCAACAGGCAATATCTGTATTAAACGAGAGGGGTTTTTTTTGGGGGGGGGGGGGTGCAGGTTTTGAATTTTTCCACCAACATGTTACTAAATGTAGGTAGTGGAAAGATAAGATGACAAGAGGAAGGCTGATTTGATTTGGAAATTAGGCTTGGAAAGGTGAGAAAACCTTGAGATAGAACATGAGGTGGGTTGAAAATACTCTCTATCAGATGCTGTCTTGATTTCATAGAACCATAGAGTTGGACGAGACCACGTGAGCCATCTAGTCCAACTTCTTGCCAAGAAGGAGGGAAATGGCATTCAAAGCATCCCCGACAGATGGCCATCCAGCCTCTGTTTAAACACCTCCAAAGAAGGAGCCTCCACACTCTGAGGCAGAGTGTTCCAATGCTGAACCGATCTCAGAGTTGGGAAGTTCTTCCTCATGTTCGGGTGGAATCTCCTTTCCTGTAGTTTGAAGCCATTGTTCCACATCCTAGTCTCCAGGGTAGCAGAAAACAAGCTTGCTCCCTCCTCCCTATGACTTCCCCTCACATATTGATACATGGCCATCATCATGTCTCCTCTCAGCCTTCTCTTTTGCAGGCTAAACATGCTCTTTAAGTCATTTATTTTCTTAAAATACGTATGTTCTGTGTCATGAGTTACCAGGGTGGCATGAAAATAAAACTTATTTAAGTAGTTTACAATTTTAAACAAAAGCTGTTTTAAGATACTAAAACCATTTAAAACCATGTATCAAATTAAAGTAGGATTTAAATGTTATAGCACTTTAAAAAATATTTGGCTATCTCCCAGGTCCTTTGGTAGAAGCTAAGACAAATTAGATTGCTTGTGTGGATATAGGGATCACGGATATCATTTTAGATGCTGCACCAGCTGAAAGCAGAAGTCAAACTGGGTAGCTTCACTATTATCTTAAGGTGATAAGGGTTCTAGATGGAGGTGGTGTGATACTCTCTTCCGTGTAGGACCCTTCTGAATATCTGGATGTGGTTTTCTTCAAGTTACACAAAAAGTAAAGGTGTGTTGAAAATCTGAGGACAGTAAATATTAGGTCAGCTGAAAGGTTACAAAACTTTGCACAAGCTTTCCAGCTCTTCTAGAAAGGTCACTAAATATTGAGCAAACGTTTTAGCTTTTTCAGACCTATAAAATGCTATATATATATGTTTTTGTTCTGAATGCAAGTCTGCTAAAGCTAGTGATTAATAAAATCCCCAGGACTGTATATATTTTCTATTTAATGGCTCCTTTAAAAGTTTCAAGTGCTTGAGGGTAGGATGTTGTTAGAACCCAATCTTGTTTAGGAACACAGAATTACAGCAAATCAAATGATTGGGCCAGATGGTAGGAATTGTGGGAGTTGGAGTCCAAAACACCAGGAGGGCTGAAATTTGCCCATGCCTGCTGTAGAAGATTAACTGTTTGTGTTATCACGTGATATGTGCCCACAGAATCCAGATTTGCAAGTATATCACTGATTAGATTATTTTGTCTTGTTATGACCTTTAGATTTTATGATCATATAAATATAAATATAATTTATTTTTGTAGGCAAGTTTGGAAGACTATGAAGAAACAGTAAAGAAAGCTCAAGAGGCTTGGCAAGTATGGGCAGAGGTGAGTAAAATCACTTTGTTATTTTTGAAGTGCCACCCGTTCTCTAACCCTGAGAATTCTTCTATGGGCCACGTTAAATTCCTTTTTCTTAAAGCAATGCTGTTTGTAATTCTTTTGTTTTGACTCCGTCTATAACCCTAGAGGGAATGCTACCTAACTGCTAGTCAATAACTTTAAATGTAAAATGGTTTTGAAACTATTCAAAAAAGTCAATATTTTTTCAACTGACTTTTTCATTTTTGAAGCCTTTCAAAACTTTTGAACTGGAAAAAGTCCATCAGCCATCATAACTTTATAGAGAAATAGAAAATAAGTTTCTTTGAGGGTAGTGTTTTTCTCATATAGTTTTTCTCATATAGATCCATTGCATCGACCTATGGAAGTTAAAGTGGTGTTAAACTGAATTAATTCTTGAACTTGTGAGTCATGGTCCTTCACTTCTACAGTTTGAAGACCCACTGAAACTAAGATAGTAAAATGAGATTTCATTAGAGGGATCTAGTGGAATGGCTGAAGGCAGGAGAATAGGAATAGGAAAATCTCTGTTTTGCTTTTTTCATTTAATTTTTTCTTGTTTTGCTTGGGCTTTGGAAGGAAAATCTTGCCACTTGACCAAAGTAGATGTTGGAGAACCACACTATAGCTGATTGGTTTCTGGGCCGTGATAGCTTTCTGTATGGATGGGATTTTTGTTTTTACTTTGTACAAAGTGTGAATAGAATACAAGTGTAATACCTCTTCAAAAATTATATCATTGGATGCTACGGTTCCTCCCATCTTGTAAAAGTTACTTTTAGGAATACAGTTTCCAAAGTCCCTTGACATCATTGCAGTTGTATTCAAAAAGGAACTTTTCCATCTTCTGCAGTGATGTACCTCCCACTATAAGGTAGTTCCCTGTGATATCTGCAATCATTTCATAAAATTGTTTTTTATTAAGTCTCAACCACCCAATTCCCAGGATGTCTTCTATCTGCCATTGTTGTTGAACAGCAAGTTAAATCTCATTTAAATCTCATTGTCTCCTTTCTTGCTTGCTTTCACAGGTCTCCCTTTGTGTCTTTTTCTTTGAAAGACTCGCAGGACCCTATTGTCACCTATTCATCTTGCTGTTTCTTTGTTTTGGGGAAACTGGGTTTAAGTGATTGTGACATCAAGCAACAATTGCTTAATAGAATCCTATTACTCTACAGTCCTGTCTGTGCTGACCACTTAATGTTGTTTGAAGCAGGCTTCAGACTGATTGTCAGACTGCAAACTCCCGCAAAAGCCTGTAAAAGAATGCCCTTAATGCACATTAGTGTTCTGTGGTTTGTGTAATCACCATCCGGGCCTAAAACCAGTTCCAGGATTTTCCAGATAACCTGGTGGCACAATGGGTTCAACCCTTGTGCCCGCAGGATTGCTGACCGAAAGGTTGATGGTTTGAATCTGGGGAGTGGGGTGAGCTCATGTCTGTCAGCTCCAGCTTATCATGAAGGGTCATGAGAGAAGCCTCCCACAGGATGGTAAAACATCTGGGCATCCCCTGGGCAGTGCCCTTACAAATGGCCAATTCCCTCATGCCAGAAGCGACACACACACACACAAAATCTGGACATCGAAACCACTTTATTCAGTTCTGGTTTAAAATTGCTTCTTGCCTCCACTGCTGTCCAAACACATTTTAAAAGGGTCGTACGTAAAAGGCATTTTGTTTTTTGATATCAGCTGTGGGTCCTGGAAATGATCTACTTTTTTTAATTTATTTATTTATGGTGGTTTTCCGAAAGATAAGGGATATATATATATACATACAGACATACATATATCTATTACGATGTTCCGTGAACAGATAGAAATAGGGGGTGGGGAGGGGAAACCGCGGTATCGGGGGGGGGGTGCGGAAGGGTGGGTGGGGGGATAGCCAGATTTAGGGTAGGGAAAACAGATAGAATAAATTCATAAAGACTTCCCGAGCGTCTCCC
Source organism: Anolis apletophallus (assembly GCA_030556195.1). Classification (NCBI taxonomy): domain Eukaryota; kingdom Metazoa; phylum Chordata; class Lepidosauria; order Squamata; family Anolidae; genus Anolis; species Anolis apletophallus. The sequence continues at coordinate 76,684,404 of JARBWK010000006.1, read as the reverse complement.
CAGAGTACAATATCTTGTTACAGAATTATTTACAAAACGTTTAAATGCTTTTCATCTACCTTTTCCTTTATATTTCATTTAAGTCAAGCAAAATTTTACTTCCTTTATTCTGCATGTAAGATCTGAAAGCGGCCCAGTCTGTCTTGTTTTTTTTGTCACATAATGCTTGAGAGAGAGAGTCCATCTGGATCATGTCCAGTATTTTCAGTGTCCATTCTTCGGTATTAGGTATAGATTTGCTCTTCCAGAACCTCGCCAAAGTTATCCTCGCACAGGTACTCAAAATGAAGAAGATTTTATCCTGGTTAGGGTTAAAGGTTTTTTCGGTGAGTCCTAATAGATAGTACTGTGGATTTAGGTCAAACTTCATGTTTAAGATTTTCTGAGTTTCTTTGTGGATAGATCTCCAAAATTTGTTAACCCATTTGCAGTGCCACCATTGGTGTATAAAAGTACCCAATTCTTTCCCACATTTCCAGCATCTATTGGATGCTTTTTTATCAAATTTTGCTATTTTTGCTGGGCATAAGTACCAGCGAAATTGCATTTTTAGCCAGTTTTCGGCAATCTCCGTTGAGGATGTATATTTTAACTTTTTCTCCCAAATCTCTTCCCATTGGTTTAGCAATATAGAATGGCCTAAATCCTGGGCCCATCTGATATGGCAGTCCTTGATATGTTCATCCTCCAGCTTCCACCTTAGTAATGTTTTATACATGGAGCTTATATTTTTCTTTCTCTTTCTCAACACTGGTTCCAATACCTCATCTTCCATAAAGCCAGTTTTTTTAATCTATTTTATATCTTTCATGGATTTGATGGTACTGGAACCATGATAATGTTGGAAATTCTTGTCTTAACTCTTCTAGGGATTGATCTACTATTGATCACAAGGGCCCACTGTCTTTCAAAGACCTCTTTCTTTTCAGCCCTTCCTTCTAAAAACCGTATGAAGCACTGAAATAAACACAATCCTTGTTGCTTCCAGTTTTTGAAGACCTGTAGACATTTTGTAATCTGATTTGTCTAAAATTTAGGTAGATGTACCAGACCATCTGTATCAAATTTTAAGCGACAGGATAAACTGTTTCCAATTTAAGAAATTACATTTTCATGATTGAAAGAGAATGTATCCTTTATGGCCTGCATAAATAGGAGTATATTGTCTAAATCCAGGGAAGTCATGCTACCCATCTATTCTGCCTTGGTCAGACCACACCTGGAATACTGTGTCCGATTCTGGGCACCGCAATTGAAGGGAGATGTTGACAAGCTGGAATGTGTCCAGGGGAGGGTGACTAAAATGATCAAGGGGTTGGAAACAAGCCCTATGAGGAGTGGCTTAAAGAGCGGGCCATGTTTAGCCTGCAGAAGAGAAGCTTGAGAGGAGACAGGATAGCCATGTATAAATATGTGAGGGGAAGTCAAACTTGTTTTCTGCTGCCCTGGAGACTTAGGACGTGGATCAATGGCTTCAAACTAAACGAAGGGAGATTCTACCTGACCATTTGGAAGAACTTCCTAACTGTGAGAGCTGTTCAGCAGTGGAACTCTCTATTTATTTATTTATTTATTTATTTATTGTTCGTTCTTACATTCCGCTCCTCCCAGCAGGCTCGGGGCGGATCACAGTAAAATACATGGGCGGCATGTCGTTACATAGCGGCATACGGCCCTACAATTTATACACACAACATAAAACCACAATTAAAATAGATTACATCGCCCAATATGGGCACGAGGACATAGCAAAGTTCTTCGACCGGTGTGCCTAATTAAAGGCCGAGCCAAAGAGGGCCGTCTTGCACGCCCCGGAACGGGGCCAGTTCGGGAGATGGCCCGAACATTGTCCGGGAGGGCGTTCCAGAGCACCGGTGCCGCCACAGAAAAGGACCTTTGTCTGGTCGTCGATAGGTGGCAGGAGCGGACTGATGGAATTAATAGCAGATTCTGTTCATCTGATCGCAGTGATCTCGGGGCCACATACGGGGTAAGGCGGTCCTTCAGGTACGCAGGCCCTAGGCCGTGCAAGGCCTTAAAGGTCAAAACCAGCACCTTGAAGGCAATTCGGTACTCAATGGGAAGCCAGTGCAGTTGCCGGAGTATCGGTGTAATATGTTCTCTCACTGGCACTCCTGCCAGTAAGCGGCAGCGGCATTCTGCACCAGCTTGAGTTTCCGGATTGTCGACAAGGGAAGGCCAACGTAGAGGGCGTTACAGTAGTCTAACCTCGAGATGACCGCCGCTTGGATTACCGTGGCCAGGTCGTCCCTGGACAGGTAGGGGGCCAGTCGCCTAGCCTGACGGAGGTGATAGAAAGACGTCCTGCTGACCACGGAGACCTGGGCCTCCATGGTCAGCGAGGAGTCCAACACAACCCCTAAGCTCTTAACCGACGGCGATGGATTAAGCCATTCGCCGTCCAGGGTAGGCAACCGGCACCCACCCAGCCCAGGCCGACCAGGCCACAGGATCTCCGTCTTCGATGGGTTCACCTTCAGCCGGCTGGCACGCAGCCAACCAGTCACGGCTTCAAGGCATAGATGGAAACAATCGGTACGGAGTCCGGCCTGCCGTCCATTCTCAGCAGGAGCTGGGTGTCATCTGCATACTGATAACACTCCAGACCAAAGTCGCGGGCCAACTGGGCCAGGGGGCGCATATAAACGTTGAATAACAAGGGGGAGAGGATGGCCCCGGGGGGACCCCACACTGAAGGGGGAGTCTCCCGGAGACCTCCCCGCCCCCCTCCACGCCTTGTCCCCGGTCCCGGAGGAAGGAGGCCACCCATTTAAGGGCAGTCCCCCGACCCGGAGCCAGCTAAACAGTGGGTCAACAATGCGTGATCTACCGTGTCGAACGCTGCTGTCAGATCTAACAAGACAAGCAGTGCTGATCCACCCTGGTCCAGTTGGCGTCGAATCTGGTCTGTAATGGCGACAAGCACAGTCTCCGTCCCATGCCCAATACGGAAGCCGGACTGGAAGGGATCAAGTCCAGCTGTGTCTTCTAGGAACTGCTGCAGCTGATCCGCTGCTGCCCTCTCAATTACTTTGCCTAAGAAAGGCAAGTTGGAAACCGGCCTGTAATTGGAGGGAGCCGAAGGTTCTAAATTCGGCTTCTTCAGCAGCGGTTTCACCATGGCCTCTTTTAACCCCCCTGGGAAGACTCCTTGCTCAAGGGAGCTATTTATGATCGTGCCCAGGGGGCCTCGTAACCCCTCTCGGCAGGATCTGACAAGCCAAGAGGGGCACGGGTCGAGGGAGCAAGTAGTTGGTCTAGCTGCAGCTAGCAACCTATCGACAGCTGCTGCGTCCAGCGGTTGGAAGCGGGTGAAGGTGGGCCCACCGAGTGGCGGCGGAGTCTCGAGTTCGCTAACTGTATCAAGGGTGGCCGGAATGTCCCGGCGGAGGGTCGAAATCTTGTCAGCAAAGAAGTTCTGAAAAGCCTCGGCTGAAGGAGCCAAACCCTTATCATTTGGGACAATTGGGATTGTTGTCAGTGTCCGAATTACCTTAAATAATTGGGCCGGGCGCGAACTGGCTGACTCTATCAAGGAAGAGTAGTAACCCTTTTTTGCTTCCTTGATAGCTTGCTCATAAACTTCCTTAAATTGTTTATAAGCTGATTTCGACACTCCGTCACGGAGACTCCGCCACACGTCCTCTAGTTGTCTCTTTCTCCGTTTCATCGCCCGCAACTCCTCGGTGTACCATGGCGAGCGATTTCTGCGGGGAAGGAGAGAACGCCTGGGGGCGATCTCGACTAAGGCCGTGGAGAGGCTGGCATTCCAGTACTCTACCAGGCCGTCGACCGAGTCGCTGGGGGGTTCCCAAGCCCTCAGAGCATTCAGGAACCTAGTGGGTTCCATAAGTCTCCTTGGGCGAACCAAAATAGGTTCTGCACCCTTACCGGGAGGGGGGGCTAAACCCAGCCGGACTTCCAGGACATTGTGATCCGACCATGGAACCTCCGTAACGGAGGTTAGGATCACCTGAATTCCAGCAGCGAAGATCAGATCTAATGTGTGACCTGCATGGTGCGTAGGGCCGGTCTTACATAGTGAGAGTCCGAGTGCCTCCATGGTAGACACCAGGTCCACGGCTGCAGTTGACGGGGAGGTGGTGTCGGCGTGGACATTGAAGTCCCCCAGGACAATAAGTCTAGGGAACCTCAATGCCCACTCCGCAACCACCTCCAGCAGCTTAGGTAGGCTTCCTGCCGGTGCGTCGGGTGCACGGTACACCAGCAGGAAGGCTACACTCTCACCCAGATCCCATACCAGGCCCGTACACTCCATCCCAGGGATGTTCGCTGTTGGAATCGTCCTGGAATTAATAGAGTCTCGGCTAAGGATGGCCACCCCTCCCCCCCGCCTCTCGGTCCTCGTCTGATAGCTGGCCACATATCCCGGGGATGTTAGCTCGTGCAAGATAACCTCGTCGCCTTCCTGGAGCCATGTCTCAGTGAGACAGGCAAGGTCGGCCCTCCTTTCTGAGAGGAGGTCCCTGATGGTCGCTGACTTGTTTCGCACGGACCTGGCGTTGGCCAGTATCAGAGTTGGAGGAGAGGAAGTAGGGAGCTCCCCATCTGCGTACTTCGGGATAGCACGTTGGTCAGAGGGAGGACGAGCCTTCTGTCGGCTCCTCCGCTCTCTCTCATAAGACCTGCGGCTACCGTCCCTATTACCCCTACCCGAGATCACGCGTATTGCCCGCCCCTGCCCAACCCTCCTAGACGACTGGACTAGGTGTCCAGCTTCCTGCCCGCCTCCTGAAAAGGGCGGGGGTGCTGGCATTGTTCAATTTGTCCTTGGTCAGGTTGATTTAAGGAGTGGGAGAATGTATAGGGGGAGTCCGCAGAAGCCCTGCGGCTGCAGTTGTTAAAGCTCGCCCCCCAGAACGTCCTGGATCTATATCTCCCACTTCCTGGCTTGGTGGTAGCCGTATGGAAGGAGTCCGTGATGTTTGTATTGTCCTCCTTCCATCCTGATGGCAGCCCCAAGGATAATCTCCTCCTAAGTGCTGGCCTCATCTCAGTCTGGAAGTTGCTGCCTCCTGCTTTAGAAGCGGGGCTAGCTACTTCCCTCTGTGCTTCCGGATGGACACGGGGGGTGGGTTGGGCCAACAATTGTTTTGTCCGGAGTTCGGTGTTGGTGGACATTCTTGATGGGGCTATAGAGCCTTCTAACTCCAGGTGGCGCTGTCCTGCTTCAGGTGGGGGAATGGGGCTTCCCGACTCCGGGTGGCGCTGTCTGTCTTCCCTCTCTGCCCCCGAGGGGGTTGGGAGGGGCTTACGTCCATGGCCCAGGCGGTGACGTTGGCGATGACGTTGACGCCTCCGCCGGCCCCTCCTTCCCAGGTCGCCTCCTTCCCGGGGGTGGGGGGCTGAAGACTCCGCCGACATCACTTCCCTCGTGGTGCTCTCCTCCTCCTCCGGGACGTCAGCTGGAGGGGTGGGCCCCAGGGCTCTTCTCTTCCGGCGCCGTCGTTGGTTGCGGGTGCGCCTGCGCTTTGGGGCCTCCTCCTCCTTCTGCCATGGGGGGGGGGGGACACATGGTCTCCCTGAGCGTCCCCAAGGTCGCGCGCCATCTTACCTCTCGCCCTCAACTCATTCCTGATGGAGAGCGAGAGGGAGGCGCGGCGCGGCCGAAAATAGGCCAGGCGCTCCAGGACCCGATCGATGTTGAAGGCATCGTCTTCCTCAGCCCCCGGCTGCTGGTTAGTGACTTCATCTGCTGGTTCCAGCTGTTGGTCGGTGCAGGGGTTCCCTGGTCTCCGGCACGCCGACCACGGGCAGGATCCTGGATTGAAGCCTGCTTGGGCGATCGGACAGTCCGGACCGAAGAAACAGCCCGCTGGTAGTGGGGTTCGTCCCTCCCCCGGTTCACTCCGCTCCTCTTGGGGTTCCACCAGCTCCGCCGGCTCTCCCAGACCCTCCATCTGGTCCTCTGCCTGGCCATCCCAGGAGTGGTCCCAGAGGAGGTCAGGGGAGCAGCAGGAGCTGGGACTCAGGGTTCGGGGTGTTGTTCGGGGTGCTGTTTCTCCTCTTTCCCCCTCTTTCTCAGCTTCTTCCGTCTCCTCTCTTCCTCTCCTTTCAGGGTATGCGCCATCGGCAGGGGGATATCTATCCTCTGCAGGTGAGGGGGGGGGGGTGCTCGGCCCAAGCGCCAAGGCGAGCCGCAACCGACCCCCAAACTCCTTGAGCTGGGCCTCTAACTGGTCGAACTCCTCCTGAAGGTGCCATAGGGGTTGCGGGCCCGTCCTCGCGTCCACGGGGACCCTCACCTCCTCCTGGCGGTCCGATTTTTCGCACGTAGGCGGTGATAGCACAGATGTCTCCGAGGCCCCCTGTGTCTTCAATTCAGCCTCCAATGCCACGCAATATTGGTAGAAGTCCTCATCATTCTCCCACAGGGGACCCACACCGGCCCCTTTTGAGGGACGGGGGTCGACCCTTATCTGGGATGGGTCTTTCTTTGGGGTTAAGACGGCTCCAGGGGCCCCAGGCCCGGATAGCATTGTACACGGGCAGAGCGCTCCTGCAGGCAGCTCTTGCACCGACGCCATCTTCTGCTTTTTGCTATCCTGAAGTGTAGTGGAGGCTTTTTCTTTGGAGGCTTTTAAGAAGAGGCTAGATAGCCATCTGTTGGGGGTGCTTTTTGATTTTCCTGCTTCTTGGCAGAGGGTTGGACTGGACGGCCCATGAGGTCTCTTCTAACTCTATGATCCACTTGTTCTTATTAATCATAACCCAAATGCGATGTTATTAATTTCTTAAATGTTGTATTCTATTGTTCTATTTTCACCTGACTTAGCCGATGGTTTGTTGACCGAAATAAAGGCTACTGACTGACTGACTGACTAACTCTATGATTCTATGCTTCTAACTCTAGACTGGAACACTTTTTATAGCTTCCCAATGTTACATTGCATGTAATCTTGTTTTTTAAAAACAAACAGACAAACAAAAACAAAATCTATTTGGGTTATTAAAACAACCATGGTATTCCTACATTGACTGCTCCTTTATTTTGTTCAAATCTTTTTTCTTCTTTTTAGAATTCAGCAATGACAAGTCAACCCTTACCTCCTAATCCCTTCGAAATTAACAATTGTATTAATAGATCACATACTGTCATGTTTGTACATATTGTTCCAACACTCCAATTGATTGGTTGGAGGTCTTCAACATTCAGTTCCTGAATCTACATTAAATATTGATAACTTGGTTGTTACAGAGTTGCCATTACATATTTCTCCTGTTTCATATAGACGTGATTTGTTATTTTTTCTCCAGATATAGCTGTCTTATCTGTGAAAAGAACATCTTTGGGCACTTTTCCAAGTACTTGCAATTGTAGCTCTTGCAATTGCTTCAAGAATTGCCAACAGTGTTTTTTATGCATTTCCCAATTCTTCTCAGTAAATGATGAAAAAAAATTAGTACTGCTTCTTTTACCTTGACTATTCAGTTACTTCATGCTGCAGATGTCTAACCCTTCAGGCAAATATGTGATCAGTTATATTATTGGTAAAGTGTCAGTATGTTTTATAGGGTTTTAATGCAAAATACTGTTTCAAAAGACTGGGATTAAAGAAGTATTTTTACTCTCTTGCATAGGTTCCTGCTCCCAAAAGAGGAGAAATAGTGAGACAGATTGGCGATGCCTTGAGACAGAAAATCAAAGTTCTTGGAAATTTGGTAAGTCTTTCTGCAGAAGCATGTGCTGCTCTAAGTACTACAGTCTCAGTAGTACTTATTCCTAAAATCCTTCTATAGATGAACAGTACTATATACATGTTTTTAATATCTTCAGGTCTCTTTGGAGATGGGAAAGATCACAGCAGAGAGTGTTGGTGAAGTACAGGAATATGTAGACGTCTGTGACTACGCTGTTGGTTTATCCAGGATGATTGGTGGGCCTGTCTTACCTTCAGAAAGTAAGTTTTATTTTTGCTTTCATATAAATATACAGTTAGCCATTCATCTGTGTTGGTTTGACATCCATGGATTGGATTATTTGCAAGGTTGCCATCACCCCACTGTAAGGAGCCTCTGGTAGAAAGACGGTTTAAACCCTTGTGCCAGCAGGACTGCTGACCGAAAGATCAGTGGTTTGAATCCGGGATGCGGGGTGAGCTCCTGTCTGTCAGCTCCAGCTTCCTATGCAGGGACATGAGAGAAGCCTCCCATAGGATAGTAAAACATTTGGGCATCCCCTGGGCAACGTCCTTGTGGATGGCCAATTCTCTCACACCAGAAGTGATTTGCACTCAAGTTGCTTCTGGCACGAAAACCCCCGACTTAAAGCAGTTTGATCCCACTTTAACTGGCTCAGAGCTCTGGAACCCTAAGATTTGTAGTTTGGTGAGGCACCGGAGAAGAAGTAAAGACTGTAAACTACAACTCCCATGATTCCATATCATTGAAGAGTTAAAGTAGTATCAAACGGAATTATTTCATAATGTACATGCACCTCAGGGCATAAGCAGGGCTTGGTCCAGGTTCCTTAGCCCATACATATATAGGAGCAATGGATTCAAATAGCAGGAAAAATATTCCAGCTTAAACATTAGGAAGAATTCCTGACGGCAAGAGTTGTTCAACAGTGGAATATGCTGTGTTGGAGTGAAATGGGGTCTTCTTCTGTGGAAGTTTTTAAGCAGAGGAGGCTAGATGTCCATCTGTCATGGATGCTTTGATTGTGCTTTTCCTGCAAGGCGGGGGGTTTGGACTGGAGAGCCCTTGTGGTCTCTTCCAACTCCATGATTCTAGGAATATAGATAATATATTCAAAGACATTTACCCTGAATTTTAAATGTGGCTGATATGGAAGAGACCATTGAATTAGGCTGTCCTGTTGTATTTGTTATGAATGTGTCCAGACTCTAATTACTGACTACCTCAGTGGTGCCCAACCTTTTTTTTGAACAGGGACCACTTTGACCAGGGACTATGCTCCAACATTAGTATCAAAAGAGTTACCAATCCCTTTTGGGTCAACGTTGGATTTAGTTTGGTTATTTGGGGTGCTGATTCAGAAAATTGCATTGGATAGACTGCATCAGCTCTAGTTTCTGATATAGAACATATGCCACCCAGTAGTCGCCATCTGCTCGCCCACAGAAAACCATATTTAATAGGCCCTGGTACTATAAAAGGGTTTTGTGAGACCAAATGCTCTCATTGCTATGGTGTGGTAACAGTGAGGCTGTGGATCATATTTTAGTTCTTGCAGACCACTGGTGGTCCATGGACCACATGTTGGGAACCACTGGACTACATTGTGATCTTCTTACTGTGCAGGAAAAGTACAATCAAAGCATTCCCGACAGATGGCCATCCAGCTTCTGTTTAAAACCCTCCAAAGAAGGAGCCTCCACCACACTCCCGTGCAGAGAGTTCCACTGCTCTTACAGGCAGGAAGTTCTTCCTAATGTTCAGGTGGAATCTCCTGCTCATAATAATAAAACTAGACCCTACGTCATATATGTGCCCTGGGCTCATTGAACAATGGGATGGATAGATGAGAAGACAAAATATTCCTTGTTTGCCAACTCAAAATGGTTTCTTATTTGTTTTCAGGACCCGGACATGCCTTAATAGAGCAGTGGAATCCTCTGGGATTAGTTGGAGTCATCTCAGCATTTAACTTTCCCGTGGCAGTTTATGGCTGGAACAATGCAATTGCAATGATCTGTGGCAATGTCTGCCTCTGGTAAGAAAATATGTCTTGCATCATGATGAATCCTTTAAGTCATAGCAGCTTCTGATTTCTGGTACAAATACTGTGGGTGATATAAAGACGACTTGCTGAGTTTGCTGATTTTATAGGTAACTTTGTTAAGTTTGGAGTTTGAATCCCACAGAGAATAGCATCACCTTTCTTCATCTAAACCAGTGTTTCTCAAACTTCCTAATGCCACAACCCCTTAATACAGGTCCTCATGTTGTGGTGACTCCCAACTGTAACATTATTTTTGTTGTTACTACACAACTGTAATTTTGCTACTGTTATCAATCGTAATGTAAATATCTGATAGGCAGGATTTATTTTCATTCACTGGATGAAATTTGGCACAGATACCCAATATGCCCAAATTTAAATACTGGTGGGGTTGATTTTGTCATTTGGGAGTTGTGTAGTTGCTGGGATTTATAGTTAACCTACAATTCTGAACTCCACTAATGATGGAACTGAACTAAATTTGTCACACAGAACTCCCATGGCCAACAGAAAATACTGGAAGGGTTTGGTGGACATTGATCTTGAGTTTTGGATTTGTAGCTCACCTACACCCAGAGAGCACTGTGGACTCAAACAATGATAGATCTGGACAAAATTTGGCAGGAATACTCAATGTGCCCAAATATGAATACCAGTGGAGTTTGGGGAAATTAAACTTTGACATTTTGGAGTTGTAGTTGCTGGGATTTATAGTTCACCTACAATCAAAAAGCCCCTTGAACCCCACCAATGATAGAATTGGGCCAAACTTCCCACACAGAACCCCCATGACCAACAGAAAATACTGGAGGGATTTGGGAGCAATTGACAGCGATTTAGGGGAGAGCACACCTGCTTTCACCCCCTGCTTGGAGTCCCAGAAATAGCCCTCTCCTTAGCTGAGAGGCCAACCAACAAACACAGCAGGAGGAGGGCTTTTGGTGGGAGAATTTGCTTTCCAAAAAGGAAGAGAAGGATAGGCGGAGCGATCTTCAGCCTTCAGCCAAAGGGGTTGCTAAGACCGTCAGAATTATGTTTTCAGATGGTCTTTGGCGACCCCTCTGAAACTCCCTCGCAACCCCCAGAGAGGTCCCAACCCCCAGGTTGAGAAACACTGATCTAAATCCTTCTTAAACATGACTGGGATTAACATTCTTCCCCCCTCCCCCCCAATTATACAAGAAACTGGCATTCCTAGAAGAGTAGTGTTATTATTTATCTGCTGACACGTATTTTTTCACTCTAGAACAGGGGTGGGCAATTATTTTTTCCAAGGGGCCACACGAGAGCCAAAAAATATTATGGAGGGCCGCACCTAGAGGCTGAACTACATTCTAATCTACATTATTTATTTATTTACTATATTTATATGCCGCTCTTCTCAACCCCAAAGGGGACTCAGAGCGGCTTACAGCAAACAACAATACTGCCAGAGTGGCTTACAATGTACATACAACAATACTGCCAGAGTGGCTTGCAACAAACTGAAAAACAACAAATAATATTACTGTCATAGCACAACATCAGCAATACACATCATATTGCACTACAACATATCGCAATTTGATTAGCAATATTGCATGTAATACAAATATACAAATTATAATATGATATAATTATTATATCACATTATCATTGGCAGTATTATACTATGTAACATTACAGCAACACCAATACCAAATGCATATACAACACAATATACCGTTATCATACTATTATTATTATATAGCAATATATTAACATATTAACACATCATTAATATTAACATATTAATATATCAAGAAATATTCATATATTATTAGTATTAATATCATTATATTATAGTATGTATATAGACATTATAATATATTGAAATTATAATATAATATAACATTATATTATATTATTATATTATTACAATAAAATTATTATAAAATAATAAAAACCATAAAATAAAATGAAATGAAATTCAAGAAGACAAGGTGCCCCAGAGGATGAGCAGAGCAGCAGACGATCGGATGCTGCAGGCCTCCACCCGCTCCCGCCAACAGCCAACAGTCTGGGCGTTCCCTCAATTGTCCTCCGGGTCGCCAGGGCGATCGCCGACTGCTCCCGCTGCAGGCCCGGATCGCCTCCCGAGATGGCGGGCACTCCAAAGTCGCCGCTCCTCTGATCGTTCTCTGGAGTGGCGGGCTGTCTGCCGACGCAGGCCCCACTGCTGCGAAATGGTGGCAGCGCTCAGCCCACGATGGGATGGTGGCCACGGCAGCAGCAGCCCTTCCTCTTGTAGAAATCCCCCCCCCGCCCCGATGCTCTTCTCCCCGGGCGCTGAAGGATCCCCGGGCCGATCAGAATCGGCTAGCGGGCCGCATCCGGCCCATGGCCCGCAAGATGCCCCGGTCTGCTCTAGAATCTGAAGTACAAAAGCATTGATGCTATTGATGGAAAGCACCAAAAGGGTACTGTTGCTGCCAAATGGCCACTGTTGGATCACAAGGCAGATTGTGATAATTTTATACTCATAAATGCCTGACAGTGGAAAGGCGGGGAATGATTTGGTGGATTTTGTTAACTGTGACTGAAGAGTGCAGTACTAAAATGTCTTTTTACCTATGCAGCATGTAATTTTTACCTATGCAGCATGTGATGATCATTGTTGGGACACAGTTTTGAGTTTCAGCCCTGTTGAAAATGGTATCAGCTTTTCTTCATGTAAGCTTGACTTAAAATGAAGCCAAGCTTACAGTTCTAGTTAATCATCTTCATCATCCTCTCTATTTTCCACTCTGTCTCCTCGAGGAGACTCAGGGCAAATTACAGAACCCATATACGGCAAACATTCAAAGCCATTATACAATTAACAAGGACAGACAATACATAAACAGAGGTAAAGACATTCCTGTCTTTTTCCATTTCCAGCATCTAAAGACTGTGCTCAACTGCGGCCACGGGGTGTGTGTGTGTGTGAGCGTGCTGTCACTCCATCTTCCATGCTGAGGAGCTTTTTGTCGTCCATACACATCATCCTGGTCGAATTGCCAGCATTTCTTATGGCACTTTTAAAATTACCTCCCCGCTTTTAAAGCGGTACCTATTTATCTACTCACATTTTTGTTTTCGATCTAGGTGGGTAGAAGCAGGGGTCGACGGCGGGTGCTCACCCTGAACCAGGCTTGAAATGCCAACCTTTCAATCAGCAAGTTTTTCTGCAGCTTAGCAATTTAACCTGCTGTGCTAAGCCTGACTCCTTTGCTTCAGGGTCTGCAATTATGGCCAGATGTTTTTGTGGTCTAACACTTCCTTGCTATGGCAAGGCATTATGGGAGATACAGGCCAAACTATCTGGAAGGCAACACTGTCCTGGTACAGAGAAGCAAATTCACGAGTGTGTGCATTTCTCTGCTGTCCTTGCACACGATGTGAAGCTGATAACATGGTTGTACTGAGCTGTCTGTGACTTCAGTGTGTGTTGTGTTTGTTTATATTATTGCGTAAATAAAACAGTGAAACATCTTAAATATCACACTTGTTTCTTAGGAATGAAAATAACTGTTTCCTTGTTTTTTCTTTTTCTTTCTGAAGGAAAGGTGCCCCCACAACATCCCTCACTAGTGTTGCCGTTACAAAGTGAGTTTTCATTTAACCATTACCAGTAGTCATTAGAACTTCTGCTGTCTTTCTCTTTGTCTTCTTTTTTTGTCCATGTTTTAAGAACTTGGCTGGGATAATGTTTGTTCTTTCCTTTTTTCTGAGGAGTGTAACCCATGAGATCTGATTTACCATTTGCCTTGCAGCTCCATCTTGAGCATATCTTATAACGTCTTGTGGGAAATTTCACATCAACTCCTTTGTTGGAGTGGCAGAGGTATATATACCAGTGAATTTGCCAAGTGATCTGTCCCTCCACCCCCTATTTTTCCCCCTTTTTAATATAATTTTTGTTTTGTTCTGTCTCGGGTATGTAGTGATATAGTGATTGGAATACTGGGAGAAGACAATCACAAGTTCTCACATTCTTCCTGCCACCCCATAATTGTCCTTTAGTAAAAATTTCAACAAATAGATTTTTGTGTGTCTCTCCCATGTGATCCCATTTCACAAGAAGTGAATATATATGTTTTGCAAATAATCATACCTAACAAAAGCAGTGTATGATGCAACAACACACAAACACAACCTTCTGCTCCTTCCGTTGGAAGTGGGGTACCTTGGATCTCCTGGTGCCCCACTCAGAATGGCCAGCATTAGGCATTTTGAGAGTTCTAGTCCAAACAGTTTGGCAGGGACAATGTCCTCTAACTCGACCTTAAGTGACATGTGAATAACGATGTTTTGCAGATAATCATACCCAACACAAGCAAAAGATCTGTGAAATTAATGCATATATTGTCGGAAGCTGGAGGTCTGCTTTTGGATCATCAAGGACTGAAGAAAGTTGCAGCCAATAAAACAATCAAACACGTATTAAATCTCTCACTAACATTGCACACAGCTCCAACAAATATTTAGGGTCAATTTGTTGGGGGCATTGCTGTAGAAAAAATAATTAGCTTATTGGGCTTTATGTCTAATCGGGGCATGTGGACACATATAATTTTGTGTTGATTGGCCCTGCCTACTGCATAATTTGGTTCCTTTTGAAACTGCCTATGTTGAACATACCCACCTCCCCACCGTCCTACAACTGCTACATCTTACCGTGTTTTACAAGGAGATACCTAAAGCCTTGTGATTTCAAAAAAATTCTCAAATGCATGAAAATACATTTCACAATCAAATAAAATCAAGTGTATCTTCTCTTCTAAACCAGAGCAGGGATATTGTTGCAATATGTTCCAAGGGAACTGTTCTGACAGATAGCATTTAGAAATTTGCTAGGTCTCTGCATGACCCCTTGGTAACTTCCAGCAGACTCGCGACATAGAATTTCTTGGAGGACCTAGAACAGTGGTTCCCAACCCCCTTTTCCCCAATCAGTACCAAAAATCAAAATCAGTCTCCAACATTAGTACCAAAAAGGTTACGAATCCGTTTTTGATCAACTTTAGATTCAGTTTGGTTATTTGGGGTGCTAATTCAGAAAATTGCATTGGATAGACCACATCAGCCCTAGTTTCTGATACAGAACATATGCTATCCAGTAGTCGCCATCAGGAAACCATATTGAATAATCTATAGCTGATTTGGTAGTAGTAATCTTTCGTGGGTAGTCAGTCTCTTCCCTCCCGGCATCCCTGTTGTCTCGGCACTATAAGATGGTTTCACGTGACCAGTCGCTCTTGTTCCCACGTGGTTTCAATGCAATGGTGTAGTAATGGTGAAGCTGTGGACCATGTTTTCATTCCTGCAGACCACTGGTGGTCCATGGACCACAGGTTGGGAACACTGACCTAGAAAATCCCTAGAGAGTTCATATTTTGTCTGATGCAGGTATGTGAAATCCACAGATAGAGGGGTCACTTAGTATATATATTAGATAATGCCTAGTTTGATCTGCTTAATTCTGGAAGATTCTTATAGTAAAACAATTCCTTTAACTTTAGTTTAAAAAACTCAAGCTACACTTCAAGAGATGTCAAACTGGGAAGAAAAATTCATTGACTTCATGCCTATTCACACTTTATTCTTAGCCAAGAACAAAATGGTTGTTTTTAATTAATTTTGTTTTGTTCCTTTTCTAGAATACTTGCCCAGGTTTTGGAAGCCAACAAACTGCCAGGTGCTATCTGTTCTCTGATATGTGGTGGAGCAGATATTGGGTATGTTATGATGAATTCAGAAATGTTATGTACACATCTTCTCACAGTGCTTTAAACTGTTCCTTTGTCTGTTGCCCAAACTGTGAACGGGCTTTTTCAGTACGAGAAATCCTTACTTGATGTTGCCTTTAAAGTGTAAGCTCCTTTACAAAACAGAAATCCTTCATTTCAATGGGTCGAGATTGACAAGATAGTTCTGGACATCTGGATTCAAGTGTATTCCACAGGGTTTAATGGGGTTGCCTTCAAATTATAGGATTGCCATATGAATTTATACGCTCAAGTAAGACAACTAAGGAATGTAGGTACACATAAGGGAAAATGGATACAGAGTCAAACCATTTCCACCATTAGTAAGTTTTATCTATTTTGGATATCTAAGAGCAGGCTTTGTTCAGAACATTAAATAAAAGCCTTTGCCTTCTATCAACTGTAATATTTCTTTTTTTAAACCAGAAAATGTGTCTTTATTTTGATACAGAAATACAAATCTACATATTTGAGTTAAAGTTACAGTTACAATACTAGTACATTTTAAACTTTGATGCGATCTTAACTTCCATAACATCATCCTCCCCTCTTCCAATTATGTATAATACATACCGTATATTCTCTTAATATAAACCAACCCAAATCTAAGCTGAGGCACCTAATTTTACCACAAAAAAACTGGGAAAATGTGTTGACTCGAGTATAAGCTGAGGGTGGGAAATTCAGCAGGTACTGGTAAAGTTCAAAATAAAAATACCATATACACTCGAGTATAGGCTGAGTTTTTCGGCCCCTTTTTAAGGCTGAAAAAGCCCCCCTCGGCTTATATTCATGTGAGGGTCCTGGTGGGACCTTCATCTCTCCCCACAGAAACCCAGATCTCCTGTCTTACCTCCTCTTTGGCCCTGCGCGCCTTTCCCTCCATACGCCTTCCTCTCCTCTCTTGGCAGAGCGATCTGCTGGGTTGCCCTGCCGAATGCGGAAGAAAGACCTTGCTCTCCCCAGTCCTTCCCAGCTCAGTTTTCCCCTTTTTCCAGTCACATCTTCCCACCCTAGTCTTTCCTTTTATTTTCTACTACCTCCTCTTTTCAAATACACACACACACACACGCTCACACATACACGTTATATACATACACTTTTATGTGTGTGTGTGTGTATGTATATATTCCAGTTATGTATTTATATTATATTTATTTTATATATCTCCACTTTTATGTATATGTGTATATATACACACAAATACATATACACATACTTTTATGTATTTTTATTTTGTATTTTATATATGTACACACACATCCACTTTTATGTATATTATATTATAGAGAAAGAGAAAATCTATATATTATCTATATATAATCTCCCTGGGCAGCTGAGGCAAGGAGGCAACCGAGGACTAAGTGGAGGAAGGAAGCGTGTTCCCTTTGCTGTAGGGCAGGCACGGGTGGAGGATGTGTGCCTGCAAGAGGAAGACTTTGGGGGCTTCTCCCCTATTGAGTCTGGGGCGTCCTTGCCGCCTTGGCCTCCCTCCTCCAAGTAGCCTTCACCTCCTTTTCCTTCCCCCCTTTCCTCTTTCTCTCTGCCTTCTTTGCTGCACCGCTTCAAGGAACACATCCTCCACCTGCACACATCCACAGCAAAAGGGACATGCCTCCTTCCTTGCCTCTGCTACCCCGGCTGAAGAGTGGCTTGGATAGGGCCCCGAAAGCAGAGGAAGAGAAAGAGGGGAAGAGACTTCCCCCCAATCAGCAGCAGCCCCTGTCCCACCAGAAGTGCCCCTCTCTCCCTGGCATTGCCTGCCTGGAGGAGCTGCTGCAGGAGTTGCCCACCAAGAGTTCAGTCCTCTTTGAATGCCGGTGAACTACAACTCCCATATGTCTGTATTTACAGATGGCCATTTTGCAAGGAGAACTACAATTCCCATCATGTTGGGTTAGTCCCCCCAAACCCCACCAGTATTCAAAGTTGGTCACATTGGGTATTTGTGTAGGGAGAACTACAACTCCCATATGCTTATATTCATAGCTGGCCATGTTGCAAGAACTACATTTGCCATCATGTTGGATCAGTCTCCCTCAAACCCCACCAGTGTTCAGACTTGGTTACATTGGTTATTTGTGTACTGAGAACTACAACTCCCATATGTCTGTATTCACAGCTGACCATGTTGGGTCAGTCCCCCCACCAGTATTCAAAGTTGGTAATATTATTGAAAAAAATATACAGTAAAGTCTTTTCTACTTTTCCACCCCTCTTTCCATTTGAACCTTTCCCACTTTCCAGCCCTCCTTTCACACCTCAGTCATTCCTCCTTTCCCGGCTGCCTCCTTCCCATCTGAATTTGTCCTACCTACCCCCTTTTCACCTCATTTTCCCACTTTTTCAAACACCCCATTCCAACGTTTTCTGGTTTTCAGTCCTTCTTTCCCACCCCTTCCCAATCCAGCCTTTCCCACTTTTCCTTATTCACACACACACAGCATTTCCCGCAAAATGTATACCATAGGGTGGTGGTTGTTGTTTTTATGTTTATATTGTACTCTATGTATTAATGTTATTACATTTATTACTTTACTCTATTATTAGATTTATTATTTTACACTTTTTCTTATTCTTACATTTATTATACTCTATTATTATTATACTCTATTTCTTCTTCTTATTACATGTAGTATTTTACACTATTTCTTATTATTATTACATTTACTATTATACTCTATCATTATTATTACATTTATTATTTTACTCTATTATTATTGGAAGGATACATAAGCACATTTACATTGATGAAGGTTAGAATAATGATTTAATCAGAGTTAGACAGTCTTATGTTAAATTAGTTTTATGTAAATATTCAAAAATATTTAAGCAATTGATGCTTCATGTAATTTTATCAGTATTTATTTTTATTTTGAAATTTACCAGTAGCTGCTGCATCCCCCCCCTCCCCCGGCTTATACTCGAGTCATGTTTTCCCAGTTTTTTAAGGCAAAATTAGGTGCCTTGGCTTATATTCGAGTCAGCTTATACTCGAGTATATACGGTAGTAATAATAATAATGAGAGTAAAATAATACATGTAATAAAAATAGATTCAAATAATGGAAATTTAATAAGAGCCGGCGTTGTCTGTAGACACTTCCTAGGTCATGTGGCCAGCATGACTGTATGGAGCGCCATTACCTTCCCACCAAGGCGGTACCTATTGATCTATTCACATTTGCATGTTTTAGAACTACTAGGTTGGCAGAAGCTGGGTCTAACAGTGGGAGCTCACCTCCTTGGATTTGAACTGCCAACTTTTCAGTTAGCAAGTTTAGCAGCTCAGCAGTTTAACCCGCTGCACCACCAGGGGCCTCTGTAATGATAATAAACAGAGTAAAATAATAAATGTAATAATAATAGAGTAAAATAATAAATAACTTTGACTCGAGTATAAGCCATGGGGGCTTTTTCAGCCTTAAAAAGGGCTGAAAACCCCGGCTCATACTTGAGTATATACGGTACTTTTAAAAAAGTGTTTCATTTACCCAAGCATGTAACAACATGGTACAGTTGAAATAATCCATGTGAACAGAATGTTAAGTATATCTTTGTCATGAGAGGAATAGATTTTAAAAGTAAATAACAGGACTCTGTTCCCAGGGTGCTTCTCTCTAGCTCAGCTAGATCGACAACTGACTGGCTTGCAATATTTCTGTCTTGTCTCAAACAGCACAGCAATGGCGAAGGATGAAAGAATTGATCTGCTCTCCTTTACTGGAAGCACAAATGTGGGCAAGCAAGTGGCCCTTAATGTTCAGGAAAGGTTTGGTAAGTGAACTATCGTGTCCCAGTCTGTCTCTTTCCGTTTTCACCCCCCTACTATGTTGTTAAAGAACAAGCGAGGCTGGAGGAGGTGAATCTTCCTTTGCTTAAATGTAGGAGTCAACAGATGTTTGCTTGAGCTACTATCCAAGCCCATATTACCACTAATCCTTCACTTTTTAGAGCACCATGGCATTTGTAGAAAAGTCAGGGTGAGGATGGATTTACTCTTGAGCTGGTCTTCGGCAGAAAGTATCAGCAGTGTTCTCCTATTGTTGCTTCCTTCAAAAAGTTCAAGGGGAAAGGAGGTTATGGCTGCCCCGACATACATTCATATGTCAGGGAGCCCTTCCATGGAAGAAAGGTTCAAGCTCCCCTTTATGTATTTGTACTGTTGACTTACTGCCTTGCTTTTCTCCCAGCAGTGAGTCTCAAGGAAGCTTGTAAGAAGATCAAAACCAAATAGATACAGAAAAAGTTATAATGCTAAAATACAACTAAACAAATTCCAGTACATCCCCTTTCTCAGCACCCAGTAAAGTGTTTGTTGCCAGCCTGCATGAAAAGGTTGCCAGTGCAAGGGCCCCAGGAGGAGGGCTAAACGAGCCTCTCTTGCGAGAAGATTGGGAACAACCCCAAGAAAGGCTTCTCTCTTATTGTATTGAGCCTTTACAAAAGCCCACCAGCTGTTTCTTCTTACTTTCCTTTGAAAAAAAAATCAAACAAAAAGAGAGAAAGAATGGAGAAGAATGGATTTCAGCTTTCAGAGGTGACACTGGCATCCTCTGCTACAAAACTTGTCTCCTTCCTGAATAGGATACAAAGGAATCCTCTAATCTCTTTAAGGCTGAGGAAAAAGACCATTTGAGGAGAGAGCTTCATGATTCCCAGTCCCTCTCATTAGATGCCTGATGAGATCAAATGCCACTGCCGCATGTATCAACTGGATTTTTTAAAATCCTAATTTCATTCAGCCATATTTTACAACATAAGAAAGGTAGAGTTCATCCTGGGGGGAAAAACCTGTTATGGAAAAAAATGTAAGATCATTTTTGGATTAAGAAATCACTTTTCTACAAAATCAGGATACAGTTTAAAAAGTACCATATATGCTCGAGTAGAAGTCAACCCGAATATAAGCCAAGGTACTTAATTTTACCACAAAAACTGGGGAAATGTATACATTAAATGTTTTTGAATATTTAATATTTTGAATATTAATACTGTAATTTAAGATAAGACTGTCCAACTCTGATTACCTATACACTCGAGTATAAGTCAGCCCAATATAAACTTGTCAGGGTTGAAAAACTTGGCTTATACTCGAGTATATATGGTATGCTGATTTTTATAAATGTGCACCCAATTTTGTAGGCCTGTGTAAGCTGCTTTCATTCATTGGAGTTACCTTTTCCACATGGTACTGATGAAATCATGAAGACTGTTGGAAGTGGGGGTGTGGGTGAAGAGTGTTATCATATTTAATAACAAATTTGGCTAGTTTTCACCTAACCTGCTTTTTTCTGTACTTTAATAGGAAGATTTCTGCTGGAGCTTGGAGGAAACAATGCTATTATTGGTAATTAATGCTAGTGTTGCAAGCTAAATGCGATGTTTTTAGTTGTTCATCTTTTCCTCTTTTTTCCAACATGGAAAAGTTACCATACTTTGCATCTTAGTTCTTATATTTGCTGTGAAGAACAGAAGCCAGAAGTTGCTCTGCTGTTTGCTCCAGTTCTAGATAAATATAAGAACTGAGGAGTATCTGGAATGCTGTTGGAGTTGCCCTTGTGGAAATAAATTATATTACTCTGAAAAACTTAAATGTTCTACTAGGGTTACGGTAATTTTAAACTTGTTTTGGTATAGAAGAGCTTTTTTTCCATGTCCAAATTATACCCTGCCATACTCTATCTATATCTGTTGGGAGTTGGGTGACTTTCTTTGTGTCAAAAGAACAAACTCCACACTCAGTGACTATGTCTTACTCTTGCCTGTAAATGCCCTTTAATGTATTCAACGTCTGCCAATTTACCCTTTCCCCCTAATGCTTCTTATTTATTTATTATTTATTTACTGCATTTCTCGTCCCAAGGGGACTCAAAGCGGTGTCCAACAAATAATGCCAAACGTACATGTGAAAACCAAAACATATTATCTAGACAATAACATATAACTATGAATTAAAACCATTAAAACCATCAACCATATTAAAATGGTCTTACTAGTGCATTTCCACTATACAAAGTGCACTGTACTTTGCCATCATTTTAATTGCTTCATACTATAGAATGGAGCCCCCGGTGGCGCAATGAGTTAAACCCTTGTCAGCAGTTTGAATCTGGGGAGAGTGGGTTGAGCTCCCTCTGTCAGCTCCAGCTCTCCATGTGGGGACATGAGAGAAGCCTCCCACAAGGATGGTAAAACAACAAATGTCCAGGTGTCCCTTGGGCAACGTCCTTTGCAGAAGGCCAATTCTCTCACACCAGAAGCTACTTGCAGTTTCTCAAGTCGCTCCTGACACAAAAAAAAATACTATAGAATCTTTGCTACATAGTACTTCACCATACTATGTCCCAAGGCTCTCTAACTTTGAGACATGATAGTGAGAGCAGTAATAAAGGGCTATAATTGTGCAGTGTGGATTCACCTATTGTTTAATCCTGGGTGGGACTTTCTAGAAGCAATCCTTGCAAAACCAATTGCTTGTGATGGGAGCAGGTGAAGTCTTACTAACAATATGCAAATCATATTTTCCCCATCTGCAACATACATTGGAAAGAGACTTAGGGAATAATATAATGTCTAGTAGCTACCCACGATATACTGATTAACCCCTTAACCTTATTGAAATGCAGTTATTTTACCCAAATTGCATCTTTCCCACCATTGTTATGTTTATCCTGAATCTTTTGTAGTTTTTGAAGATGCTGACCTGAATCTGGTCATCCCATCTGCTCTGTTTGCAACCGTGGGGACGGCAGGCCAGCGGTGCACGACAACAAGGAGGCTGGTAAGTCAATGTTATCATTTCAATTCATCTCTTTATTGTATAGTATATCTTCTGATGATAGCTCCGTAATACCCCCATGCGTCTGGTGTCTGTATCAGCACTAGCAGTGGTGCTGGGCACAAGTTGGAAGAATTACTTTTTTTAAAAACGACTATGTAACTCCTAGAACAAGCCAAAAAGCATGGCTACAGATTTTTTAGAGCTCTAGTCTTGTAGGAACACCACCTGCTCCTCTCAGCTGCACACACAACATGTATTCATTTTATGTCATGTTGGTAGAACAGAAGGGAGTGATTGAATCTAAAGTGTGCTCTTGCTTCAGTCATTTTCAAGGCAGTGTAGTGAAACAGGTTCCCAGTTAAAACTTAAGTATTTGTTTTGTGATCTCTCATCTGCTCTTGTAGTCTGTTGAAGTGGGGGAAGCCTCTTTTCTTCTCATGGGTCAGCACCTAATGCAAGTCTCTTTTACTTAAAAATACTTCGATGAGAGTGTTCGTCTCATAGGAATGTTTTATTTTAACAATTTTAAAATACATTCCTTATCCAGAATTTCAAAATCCAAAATACTTCAGAATTATTCTATATGGTCTCTATGAGATACACACCTGATATAGATTCCTGTGCCTGTTGCAGCTGTATTACAGTCTTGTAAAAAGCTCTGCAATTAAGGGGCTTCAACCCCGCCCACCCTCCCATAATAAAATGCGGCAGCCAGTTTTGGAGCCTCAGTTCCAGCAAAGCAGCAGTCGAGAACCGAGGCATGACAGAAGTGTGGAGGATGGGCGGGTTGTGTGAATTTCACAGATACCCACTTGAAGAAACACGGTTACAGGTCAGCAGCCTTTCCTTGTCCACACTTGTCCATGCTCTACATTGACTTCATTTAATGTACAAAATTATTTGAAATATTGTGTGTGAAATCAAATTACCTTTACACTATGTGTATAAATTGTATTCAGAAATCAAAAAATCTGAAATACAATATGTCTGACCTCATTTTGGATAAAAGATACTCAATCTCTTTGTTACTTGGGAGTTAATGTGTGTAACATTTATTAAGATCACAGATCATGTAATATAGTAGAGCTTATTAATAGAAAGTTATGATCAGGAAAATTGAAATAAACTTTAGGATATGTTGCCTCTTCCTTGATTAGTTGAATATGTGTGTGTGTATTAAAACAGGGCTGTCCAACTTTTACCGGACCGGGGGCCTGAGTTCCGGTCAGTGATCACCTGGAGGGCCTAAGGGTCTGCCTCTGCCCCCGGCCTCGCCCCTCTCCTGGCTTCGCCCCCTCCCCGGCGCCGACCCCGCCCCCTCCCCCAGCTCCGCCCCCTCCCCGGGCTCCAATTCCATATATTTAATATTAACATAAGGGGAGAGGGAGGGAATGGCACACATGGGGGGCATGCATAAGCAATTCCATATATTTAATATTAACATAAGGGGGGAGGGAGGGAATGCCACACATGGGGGGGAATATTTAAACAATTCCATATATTTAATATTAACATAAGGGGGGAGGGAGGGAATGCCACACATGGGGGGCATAATTAAACAATTCCATATATTTAATATTAACATAAGGGGGGAGGGAGAGAATGCAACACATGGGGGGCATAATTAAACAATTATTATATTATTATATTTCTGCCCCATATATTCCCACCCCTCTTCCCTTATTTCCAAATTACATACATTTATTATTATATTATTATATTTCAGCCCCATATATTCCCACCCCCTCTTCCCCTTATTTCCAAATTAAATACATTTATTATTATTATTATTATATTTCTGCCCCATATATTCCCACCCCCCTCTTCCCCTTATTTCCAAATTACATACATTTATTATTATATTATTATATTTCTGCCCCATATATTCCCACCCCCTCTTCCCCTTATTTCCAAATTAAATACATTTATTATTATTATTATTATTATTATATTTCTGCCCCATATATTCCCACCCCCTCTTCCCCTTATTTCCAAATTAAATACAATTATTATTATATTTCTGCCCCATATATTCCCACCCCCTTCCCCTTATTTCCAAATTAAATACATTTATTATTATTATTATTATATTTCTGCCCCATATATTCCCACCCCCTCTTTCCCTTATTTCCAAATTAAATACATTTTTATTATTATAATATTTCTGCCACATATATTCCCACCCCCCTCTTCCCCTTATTTCCAAATTACATACATTTATTATATTATTATATTTCTGCCCCATATATTCCCACCCCCCCTCTTCCCCTTATTTCCAAATCACGGAGAGAAGCAAGAAGAGAGGCGCAGAGCCCGGGGCTGGGCGCCTCTCTTCCTGCTTTTCTCCCTGATCACGGAGAGAAGCAAGAAGAGAGGCGCAGAGCCCGGGGCTGGGCACCTCTCTTCCTGCTTTTCTCCCTGATCATGGAGAGAAGCAAGAAGAGAGGCGCAGAGCCCGGGGCTGGGTGCCTCTCTTACTGCTTTTCTCCCTGATCACGGAGAGAAGCAAGAAGAGAGGCGCAGAACCCGGGGCTGGGCGCCTCTCTTCCTGCTTTTCTTCCTGATCACGGAGAGAAGCAAGAAGAGAGGCGCAGAGCCCGGGGCAGGGCGTCTCTCTTCCTGCTTTTCTCCTGATCACGGAGAGAAGCACGAAGAGAGGCGCAGAGCCCGGGAATCGGTGCCTCTCTTCCTGCCCATCTCCGCCGCGGCTCCGCCATCTCCGCCTCACAAAGACGGAGCGCGCCGATTGGCGGGGGGGAGGAAGGAGTAGGGAGTGAGCCTGCTCCTCCTCCCTGCCCCACCCCACCCCTCCCCGCTGCAAAAAATAAATAAATAAATAATAATAAAAATAAATAAAAATATTTTTTTAATTTTAAACAGCCCATTTCTTTTCTAAAAGAGTAGGGGGCCATAGGGAAGGGGCTGGGGGGCCGTATATGGCCCGCAGGCCGCCAGTTGGACAGCCCTGTATTAAAACATTTAAAATGAATTGCCTTGCAAAACGTAAAATCAAGTAGGTACAATTCAGAAATACTTAAGTGTGTTATGCCGCATTCCAAAATTGTTTGTTTATTGTATTTTTATCTTGCTTGTTTTCTGAAGAAAAAGTGTTTGAGGCAGCTAACACCATAAAAAACCAAATTAAACAGAAGAATCATGAAAATCATATCTAAAACCAATTGAATAACAAAACCATTCAACCCCAGTAAACACCAAAGCAGTTTCAAAATCTGATGAGATGTATTTTTCACCCTTCCTCTGCATTGTGTATAGTGTCACTTTTCTTTATTCTGCCTTTTAATTTAAGTCTGCAGTATACGGCATTCTCTTGTATAAATTATTTGAATTTGAGACATACTGGTTTAGATCTGCTTTCAGATCTTAAACCCATTATGCTTTAAAGAAGGACACTTGCATTGGAAGATCATTGGTTTCTAGACCCTTTTATTTTGCCAACAAATATTTGAAAGGAGAAAACCATGAAAATGACCAAATTGAAATGAACAAAATCTGGCCAACAGTATTTTTAAAAATCCCTCTAAAACCTTATCAATAAAACAACACTCAAACACAGGGAAACTCCAGAGAGGAAACAATCGGGGACAGCTAATCACCTCTCAACAAAAGATTCCTCTAGACCCGTGGTTGCCAAAGTGGGTGGTACTGCTCCCTGGTGGGGCAATCCAAGGGGGCGCTGGGAGGCTCAGGAGAATTTGGGGGGCATTGAACCCTGTAAGGGGGCGGTGGCGTGAGCCAGGCTTGCCACTTGCAGGTCGTGCGCTTGCGAGGACGTCCCCATTGGAAGAAAGAGGCCGATACACAGGACTGCGCCGTGGGCGGGGTTGACGAGAGGAGGGGAGGCGCGCTGCGGTTTCCACAGGAAACCTGCCTGGGGATTCCAACTCGCAGGACACAGTCGCAAACGCGCAATCCCTGGGCAGGCGTTGCCGTTTGATCCAGATCTGTCATTCATGGAGATCTTAGTGGTCTGTGGAAGTCAGAGCTGAATTGGCTGAAGATACTGCAAATCCCATCATCCGTTGCTCATACTCCCCCAAACATATTGTTTTTGTGATTATTTATGGAATTCAATGTTTGTAATTTACACTTTTCTTTACTATATTTTACAAAAAAGGTAGAAACATTAATACATATATCTTTCTGTTTAATTTCTATTAAAATAAAAAAATAATTTCTAGGGAGGCGTTGAGTAAATTTTTTTCTGGAAAGGGGGCGGTAGGCCAAAAACGTTTGGGAACCAGTGCTCTAGACACTAACAAGCTACACCAAATAATTGCCAGGCCATCAAATGCTAATCAAGGTGGCCAACTGAAACATTCCCACCTAGCTCCAACAGACAAGAGTTCTTTCTCCCACTCTGGACATTCCACAGATATACAGTATAAACCCCATTTTTCTAGTTTCCAGCAGACCTCACAACCTCTGAGGATGCTTGCCGTAGATGCGGGTGAAACGTCAGGAGAGAATGCTTCTGGAACATGGCCATATAGCCCGAAAAACCTACAACAACCCAGTGACTCCAGCCATGAAAGCCTTCGACAATACAGATATTTTGTCGTTCTTATTTCATGCCTTCAGGTTGTTTCTGACTTAATGATGAACCTATCTAGGGATGAGAGTATCTGACAGTGATATCTTGATCTAAATAGCTTTGGTAAAACGGGCACTCCACAAATGGCATGGTCATAGCTTTAGGATGGCTGACTTGGCAAGATTGGTTCAGAGCGGTTTACCAGTGTTAGGCTGAGAGGATCTGAAAAGATCACCAAATGGATTTCTATGCCAAACAGAGATTTGAACTTGAGTCTTCTAGAGTCTAGTCCAACACACAAGCCACCTCATCTCACTGGCTCTCAATTTGAACGTTTTAGGTTTTGCTGAAGTTGTTCTTCCCATTTCTCTTTTAAAAACCTTGCTAATTTTATACTGATGGATCAGAAGTGTTTTCTACTCTCTAGAATAGATTGTAACTTTTTTTTCACTTGTTTGCGGGGAATAAAACATGTAGTTCACTTCATATGAGCAGAGAGACTGTTTGTCACAACTTTACTTTATCAATATAGGAATATCAGGAAAAGAATAGTATTTCAACTGAATTTTAAGCATTTTGAATAATCTTCAGAAGATGCCTGGGTTGAAGTTTGCACTGTAAAGACTGATTACTAACGGTATGCTTTTCTTCTTAGTTTTTGCATGAAAGCATTCACGATGAAGTGGTCTCAAAACTTGCTAAAGCATATGTGCAAGTCCGCATTGGAGATCCATTAGATGGTAAGAGCTTTTCTTTGTGGACACTGTGTGGTCCTTTGATATCACTATGTAACAAAATTTGGAAAAAAACCTGTTCCTGGTTTGAAAGTTACTCCTGTTTAATTGTATGGTCCTTACTTTGGAAGTAGTTGTTGTACTCCAAAAACTTAGTTTTTGTGGCTACCACAAACTATGCTGAATTCATTAGAGATACTCATTGAAAAACTATAGCAAAATGTGCTGCAGAGTGTCCCACAAAACAAAGTTTTTATGACATTTATAACCCAGGAACAAAAATTGTGTTACATAGTGTAAGCCAAGGGGTTGCTCATACATTGAATTCTAGTTTAAGGATCTGCTACTTCCAAATGACCATTAGCAGAGATTTCTCTTCTGCTCCGGGACTAGTGGTGAACTCTCTGAGAAGAAGCTGTGTGTATGTGTGCATAGTAGCATGTAAATTGAAATTGAATGGTGGGTCCAGATGTCAGATGTTTTGAAACACTTAAGGGAATGTATTTGACTACATAATACAAGTGGGTTAGGAGAAATTGAAGAGAACACATAAATTTTCCATAGAATGCCTGCCTTTGAATATAGACAGACCATGATGCATTTTCAAATAGATTGTAGAGCCCAAAAAGATCAGAACCTGGAAAAGTTTATTTTTGGGAATCTACAATAATTAGATTTTACCAGACACCATAGGCAGAATTCTGTGTTGGGAGTCTGGAAATACTGTCCAAAGGGTCTGTTAAACATACCTACCTAAGACATTGGAGAATTGTAGCCAGAGTGAAACTAACATTCCTAATTCATAGTCTCTAAATCCAACCAAGTTATTTTGGTGCATAAGGCAGAGAATCTTGCAAGTGACTTCCCTTATCTTTAGCAAGAAGAAAGCAAAAAAGTCAGATATTGATATGAAAATAATTGTGTCATGCTAGGAAACATGAGCTGGTAGAAGCTGCACTCCTCCTTTTTGTTTGTAGGGTTTTCATAGGTGTGTAACTGCCCACTGGAGACAGAATGCTTTGATCTTGTCCAACAGGACTTTTAGAGAGGAATATTTTTAAAGATCTGTTCAAATATGCTTTCTCCCCTTCTCAGCTAATACCCTGTATGGCCCTCTTCATACAAAGCAAGCAGTACAGATGTTTGTTGATACAGTGGAACTTGCCAAACAACAAGGTGGCTCTGTGGTCTATGGTGGGAAGGTGATTATATTCTCATTTCTACTATTCTGTAGAATTAAAGCTGTGATCATAAGAAGAAAAGCTTGTTGACCAAGCAGTGCTGTTTTCCACCCTAGAATGATTGTAAAAAAATACCTCTGTCTAGATGCACATTCATGCCACTGCTGTCATCATAAGCTCAGGATACTCTTTTAGCCTAACATTCATTTCATGTGGTTTACATCTTTACACCTACCATATTTTCTGGCGTATAAGACTACTTTTTAACCCAAGAAAACCACCTCAAAAGTCAGGGGTCGTCTTATACGCAGGAGTCGTCTTATACGCAGGAGTAGTATACACCAGGAGTCGTCTTATAGAGTGGGTACTGAAACTTCCAATCCAGATTGGAGAATCTGTGGTTGTTGCATATGGTGGGGGAGCTCAAAAATGACAGTGGACACTCCCTGCCATATGCAGCGATTGTATAAAAGTATTAAGGGCGACACTGTACAAGTACGGTAGAAGAAAATCAATTCATCGGGATTTGCAGACTTAATGCAGTCCCGATGGTGAGGTGAAGGGGCACCTCACTAGGAAGGGCGGAGTAAGCTGCAGGCGCCCAGGGCATCTGGGAAAAAAGAGATAGAGTGGCTTTGGGCCCAGAAAACACACCTCTTTACCTGTCTGGCCTGCCCTTGTATCTTATTACCGTACCTCCTCCTCTGCCCTCAGATCTCGCTTCTGAAGACTGCAGTGAAGCGGTGCAGCTGCGCATGTGCGAGATCTGAGAGGTAGAGGAGGAGGTATGGTAATAGGAAAATTACCATATTGAAATAAAATCTGATGCTTTAAAAGATTTTATTTGGTGTGCGTTGGAAGATGGTTAGTCTTATATGGCGAGTATATCCCAAACTCTATATTTTAACTGGAAAAGTTGGGGGTCGTCTTATACGCCCAGTCGTCTTATATGCCAGAAAATATGGTAATTTTTGTTGAACATTCTGCATGCTTGGTGTAGTATGTACATTCTTTCCACCTCAGCTAGTCTTACAAGAAAGATGGGTGGAAAGGATTTGAACACTTGAAATATGATTGTGGTAGTAATGGGATATATTACACAGTATTCTCACAGGGGGAAACTGAAACAAGTCAGTCTGTTCAGAATCTGGTTTTAAAAATAGTTATCTCCAGAGGGTTCCTAGTCCATAAAAGACAAGCCTTCATGCTAGTAGAAAATGATTGAGAAATGATCTTTATCTAGCTATCACGTTTAGAGTCAGAAATTTCCAGCTATACATTCATTTTTCTATCCTGTTAATGCGCCTGCTGAAAGGAATTATATGAAGTGTTGGGTTTAATTTCTGGCATCTTTCTTTTTCTCAACCAAGACAGGGAATCACACTTCTCCAGAAAACATATTTTTATACAGAACCTGACTTGTTGAAACTAATGGGTGTTGTTCATTGATTCATCTCATTCAAGGTTCTAGACCATCCCGGAAACTATGTTGAACCTACCATTGTGACTGGTCTTCCACATAATGCGACTATTGTGCAGACAGAGACATTTGCTCCTATTCTGTATGTGTTAAAATTTAAGGTAAGGAAGAAATTTCTAGGTGAACTGTTAGGAGGTATGGTAATAGAGTCTTGTCTGAGCGCTATATTAAAATGGTCCTTCTATGTTTCTAAACAATGAGGCATAATAAAAAGGCAGAAATGATTGAAATAAGAAATGATGAAATGCTGAATTAGAGGCAGAGAACCAATGCAGTTTCACAAGTCACTTTGCACTTGGAAATAGTGGCTTCGTTCCAAATGTTAGTCCCTTCATTGGAATTGAGTCAATGGTATTTCAGTAAATATTCATTGGGTCTATTCTAGTTGAGAGTAATAGTTTTCGGATAATAATAAATAATAATAACTTTAATTATATTCTGCCACCATCTTCCAAAAGGGACTTGGGATGGCTTACAAGGCACTCTGTGCCGTATTTAATAATAATAATAATGATAATAATAAACTTGATTTGTACCCTGCCCTCATCTCCCCAATGGGGACTTCGGGGCGGCTCACATGAGGCCAAGCCCAAACAACAAATTACATTAAAATAAAATCAAAAAATCAGCAATAACACAATAAAATACATACATATGTATTTTATTGTGTTATTGCAGGCACACATTTAAAGTGTAAAAAAACTCAGGGTGAGATAAGCAGAATAGCATCCCTGGGCGGGGGGATAGACTCCAAGAACAGGAGCATTGAGGAAAGCAATACTAGAAATAAATAATTACTCTCCAAAGGCACAGCGGAAAAGCCAGGTTTTCAGGTGTTTCTTAAAGGTCTCCATAAACAATACATGAGTATAAAACAATATCATATAAAATTATAAAAACAGCTACTATCAACACATAAAATAAAATGACACTATTTTAAAATGCAGAGTATCTGTATTTAAAACTAGATGCCATCAATTCACAACTAAAGTTCCAGAGTGTCAACCTCATATGGGTCCATTTCAGCCTACTTGAGGCCAAAAGCTTGCTTAAAAATCCATGTTTTTAGGCTGGATCAGAAAGATTCAAGGGTGGGGGCTAACCTAATCACTTTTGGGAGGGTATTACCTGTTTTATTATCAGTTTACCTGTCCGAATGTATCTTCCACTACAAACTGCCGCAAAGGTTAAGATTGTGAGAGGAGGCCCTGGTCTCGGTCCCACCATTCTCACAAACGCTGTTGGTGGGGACGAGAGACAGGGCCTTCTCAGCAGTGACCCCTCATCTGTGGAACTCCCCAGTGACATCAGATCAGCCCCCTCCCTCCTATTTTTAGAAAATAACTTAAAACATGATTGTGGGTCCAAGCGTTCAAACAATACATGCAGCAATTGAGATTGATACTGACTCTATGTTACTGACAATTGGTTTGACCTGGACTATGATTTGAATTTGCATGATTTTAAATGAATGTTTTAATAATTTAATGTTTCAGTTACTGTTTTAATTGTAGTTGTTATTTATGAATCTGTTTGATGGCATCGAATGGTTGCCTGTTGTAAGCCGCCCTGAGTCCACCCTCGGGGGTGAGAAGGACGGGATACAAATATGTGAAATAAAAAATAAATAACCACTCCAGAGCTCGGGTGTCACTACAGAGAAGGCCCTCTCTCTCGTCCCCACCAACCACGCTTGAGACAGTGGTGGAACTGAGAGAAGAGCCTCCTCTGTTGATCTCTATTTATTTATTTATTTATTTATTTATTTATTTATTCAATCTTATATTCCGCTCCTCCCTGCAGGCTCGGGGCGGATCACAACATACAATAAAACATGCTGCGTGTAACAAAAACTTGCAGCCATACAATAAAAACATAAAACACGAAACAGTTACAGAGGTAAAATTCAAGGGTTACAAAACACGCCAAACAGGCCAGACTAATTGAAAGCTAGTCTGAAGAGGGCAGTCTTGCAAGCCTTTCAAAAGGGGGCAAGCTCTGGGATCGCTCGGGTGTCATCAGGAAGGGAGTTCCATAACACTGGGGCCGCCACAGAGAAAGCTCTCTGCCTGGTTGTGGACAGATGGCAGGAGTGGATTGATGGCACAAGTAACAGATTCTGTTCCTCTGAACGGAGTGATCTCGGGGGAACATACGGGGTAAGGCGGTCCCTCAGGTACGCAGGCCCTAGCCCGTGTAAGGCCTTAAAGGTTAAAACCAACACCTTGAAGGCAACTCGGTACTCAATAGGAAACCAGTGCAGTTGCTGGAGGATGGGAGTGATGTGCTCCCTCACTGGTGCTCCCACCAGCAAGCGAGCAGCGGCATTCTGCACCAGCTTGAGTTTCCGGATTGTCGACAAGGGAAGGCCAACGTAGAGGGCGTTACAGTAATCCAGCCTTGAGATGACCGTCGCTTGGATCACCGTGGCCAGGTCGTCCCTGGACAGGTAGGGTGCCAGTCGCCTAGCCTGTCGTAGGTGGAAAAACGACGTTTTGCTAACCATGGAGACCTGAGTTTCCATGGATAGCAAAGGGTCCAATTGGACACCCAAGCTCTTTACAAGGGATGACGGGCTAAGTTGCTCGCCATCCAGGGTAGGCAACCGGCACTCATCCAGCCCAGGGCGACCAGGCCACAAGAACTCTGTCTTCGACGGATTCACCTTCAGTTGGCTGGCACGCAGCCATCCAGTCACGGCTTCAAGGCATAGATGGAAACCATCGGGTACGGTGTCCGGCCTGCTGTCCATTCTCAGCAGAAGCTGGGCGTCATCAGCGTACTGATAACACTCCAGACCAAGGTCGCGAACCAGCTGAGCCAGGGGGCGCATATAAATGTTGAATAATAAGGGTGAGAGGATGGCCCCCTGGGGGACCCCACAACTTAATGGGAGCCTCCCGGAGACCTCCACTCCCCTCTCCACACGTTGTCCCCGATCCTGGAGGAAGGAGGTTACCCACTTAAGGGCAATCCCCCTAACCCCAGTCACGGCTAAACGGTGGGCCAACAATGCATGATCTACGGTATCAAACGCTGCTGTTAGATCTAACAAAACAAGCAGGGCTGATCCACCCTGGTCCAGCTGGCGGCGAAGTTGGTCTGTAATGGCGACAAACACGGTCTCCGTCCCATGCCCAATACGGAAGCCGGACTGGAAGGGATCAAGTCCAGCTGTGTCGTCTAAGAACCGCTGCAGCTGATCCGCTGCTGCCCTCTCAATTACCTTGCCTAAAAATGGCAAGTTGGAAACAGGTCGGTAATTGGAGGGAGCCGAAGGGTCTAAATTCGGCTTCTTCAGCAGCGGTCTTACCATTACCTCTTTCAACCCCCCTGGGAACACTCCTTGCTCAAGGGAGCTGTTGATAATCTTTCCCAGGGGGGTCTCGTAACCCCTCCCGGCAAGATCTAACAAGCCAGGAGGGGCACGGATCAAGGGAGCAGGTAGTTGGTCTAGCTGCAGCAAGTAACTTATCGACAGCTGCTGCGTCCAGCAGTTGGAAACGAGTGAAGGTGGGCCCGCCGAGTGGCGGCGGAGTCTCGAGTTCACTTACTGTATCAAAGCCCATACCAGTTCATAGAGATGCTGTCTCAAAGATAGGTTAGACCCAAAGTGAATAGGGCTTTGTAGATAATAACTTGTACCTTGAATTGAACCCAGAAAACTGTCAGAAGCCAGTGACGCTGCTTCAGTAGGGATATAGTATGTTCCCTATAGCTAGCCCTAGTTAGTAATCTGGCAGATGACCTTTTCATTAACTGCTGTTTTTGAACCATCTTCAAAGGCAGCCCCACGTATAGTTCATTACACTAGTCAATTCTGGATGTAACTTAGATGGAAATCCTGCCTCTTAAACTGCACCATATGTACCTGACTTCATTTCTGGCTGAAGGCATTCATTGGTATGGTTTCTTCATGGTTTTTGAAATCCAACGTTTTGTGGGTTGTTTTTATACTTTGCATATGAACAATTACTAACAGAAGAAATACCTTCTATGATT
This sequence comes from Anolis apletophallus, assembly GCA_030556195.1. Lineage (NCBI taxonomy): Eukaryota > Metazoa > Chordata > Lepidosauria > Squamata > Anolidae > Anolis > Anolis apletophallus. Next base: position 76,650,174 of record JARBWK010000006.1, on the reverse strand, counting down.
TAACTAAGCAAATATGTAGGGATGATGACGTAAATATTATTCTGCTATTGTCTTATTGTGGCTTTGGTACTGTAATGCCGTAAAGACTGCAATCTCCCAATTGCCTCCCTTGGCCACTGGCCCTGACTTGGCAGGGGATAGTAGATTTATCATTTGAATATTATAAATAAGTGACATCTGAATATATTAATAATATAATATGCTAATAGTTTGATTTTAAGATGTCTGATATACACTGAAAGACCCAAATTTAGGAATCTGTGTCGTGATGCAGAGACCAATGAAGCCAGACCCAGGAGTAAAAGGGGATAACAAAAGGTTTATTGAACAATAACTGGAAAAAGGACGAACAAAAAAGTAGCCAACTCGGCTCAAAAACCCTCAAAAATCCCAGGAAAGAGTCCCACAAAATAAAGCAACAAAATAGCCCAAAACAAACACCAGATGCCCATCTGTAAAGTCCGAAGGGAGAATCCAGAAGAGTAGTCACGAATCCGGTCCAGAAATCCAAAGCAGGAGAAAGGCAGATGAAAAGGAGGAGACCATCCAAGGCAATCAGGAGCTGAGTATACATGAATAGCACAAATCATAGCCCCCATAAAACACAATGCCAGCCTCCCTCCATTTCATACAATACCAGGTTCTGTAGCAGGAACTCACGTAAACTCAGTGGAGACCAAGCCCCGCCTCAGGGACACACGGCAGGTAACTAAACAGAAAAGCATACATTGAATTCCAAACCCCCCACCTTTGTCCAAACATCAGCTAGAGCTGCCACAGCAGCTCACCCCAAGAACAAAGTGGAGAAATAGCCCATAACTCACGAGTATCGGGAAACAGGAACAAGGCACTTGATATCAGGAACACAGGAGAGTCAAAGACAAGAACCAGACATCAACTCTGACCGCCACAAAGGCAGCCCAAAAACCCATTTCTTATATAGCACTTAAACATCACTGTCTTCTGAAGACTCTCCTTGATCATGAGCACCAGCTGCTGCATCTCCTACAGCTGCTGTGCTCTGTGCTTGCCTCCAATTTTGCCAATACTGTTGCATACTCAGAGTGTCCCAATCTGTTTCTGAACCCCCAGAAGGCCAGTATAAATCACTGTCATAGCCACAGAAGGTGTCAGAATTAGACTCTTCGTTACACACATCCCTTACTTCCTGAACCAATGTTGAGTCTAAATCCGTATCACTTTCCTCTGACCCCATTTCTTCTTCCCCAGAAAAACCTTGGAAAGTGTCTGAATCAGAAGGTGCTCTAAGTATCTGCCGGATCCTTTTTCTCTGTTTCAATCCTTCCACACTAGAATCACTAGCAGCCCTTTTCCTTCCAGCTGCAGACTCTTGATCACCCAGAGCCTCTCCCCATTCCATACTATTGCTTGATGCTATTGACCCAGCATCTTCCACAATACTACTACTAGTAGTAGCTGAAGGCTCAATCACAACAATCTGTGCCTCACCCATTTTTATTTTTTTGAGCATATTCAACTTTCATTTCACATAATTTTGGCTTCTCTGTGTTTCTTTCCAGACAGAAAATGAAGCCTTTGCCTGGAACAATGAAGTCAAACAAGGCCTGTCTAGCAGCATCTTCACCAAGGATTTGGGCAGAATATTCCGGTGGCTTGGGTACAGTTCTTGCTTATTTTTGTAAAAGGGAGCAAATGCAAACCTACTTAAAACATCTTAGATAAATGTTTACATGCTAGGTAAATATTAATTTTCCCACCAATTAGATGGTTGGAGTTTTGTCCTTTTAAAAATAGCAATCTCTGATTTGGTGGTCACTTTTTTTCTATCTTTCTAGGCCTAAAGGATCAGACTGTGGTATTGTAAATGTGAATATTCCAACTAGTGGGGCTGAAATTGGAGGTGCCTTTGGTATGTTGATATCTTGCACTATAGATAATTTTCACTATTACAGCAATTAGTAGATCTAGATCTCTTTGGTAAAAAGATGACACTTGACAAATGACGTGAGTTGTATGTGCTTTGGTACCATTCCATTCTCCAAACACTACTCTAGGGGCCAAAAATGTGTTTCCCATGATTTTAAAACAGTTGAATTCTTAATAATCCTGCTACTATTTAGAATTAAGAACTTAGCAAGTTATTAACACTTCAAAAATTAATTTGAAATGAACGGTATCTTAAGTTTTTCACATCACATTGGGATGGTGTCTTACTTGTCTTATTACAGTTTTAATTATACAGTTGTAATAACTAGAAATATCTACGTTGCCTGGCTAAGATATTTTAGATGGCGGGGTAACCCATGAGTTAGCATCATGTGCAAACTAGTTGAGTAGAGTACACAAAATATACGCAGCCTGTGTGTTCCCAGTCTTGACTCTCCTTCTGCAATAACTTCCTCACACTTCGATGTTTTTAAAATGATTTATCATGATTCGTATAAGCAGAGATGACTTATCTCTGTGAGAAGAATGTTAGGATTGCTCACTCTTGGAGGGGAAATGAGTATAATCTTTCTAGTGAAATGTGCTTTGAAGCATCCTGCTGCTGCTGGAGAAGTTAGGGCCAGCAGGGGCAGGGCCAGCGGGGAAAAATATGGGATGTTTATAAGGAGATTTCCTTTCATTAAAAAAATTCCTAAAAATTGGGGGATGACACAAACCATATAAAACTTGGTGGGCTAATGGTGGTTGATGTGCCCCCTAAGTGTGGTGATTTCCCCCATTCTAGACCTAAAACTGAGGGAAGGGGAGCTGGGGAAACCCACACGTTGGCCAATGGTCTGAGAATTTTTGGTTTTTTTTGGATGTGGAACAAAAAAGCTCATTCGGAAAGGCACCCCTTTTCGAAAGGCACACGAAAACGAAACGGGAGTCCTACGAATGAAACAAATTGAAACTAATAGTGATTCCATACAAATGCACAAGACTAATACTTACTAAGGTACTTTTGCTTTTGCATCTGTAATTTGTGTTTGACTCTCCTGTCAAGGTGGCAATAAACACACTGGTGGAGGAAGGGAGTCCGGGAGCGATTCGTGGAAGCAGTATATGAGAAGATCCACTTGGTAAGGTTTTTGGGGTTCTGCTCGTTTAAACATCCTTTGAATTTCTCTGTTCATTTTAAAAATCAGAGCTGCACTGGAAATCAGTAAAGTTTGGAACCATGACATGTAAGAAGTGCGCTTAGCCCATCCCCTGGGCTTTGTGGTCCTGGTGAAAATTCCTTCTGAACTGCTTTTTGCCCCAGGATGAAGTGGCTATTGATGCTGGGTTCTTTCTCACTCCCTTCTCCTAGGTGCTATTTTAAAGGTGAAATGTGTGTACGTGTGTAATTTTAAATAGGTTTCTCCCTAATGTGCTGATTCACGGCTTTGTCCAGTTTTTCTGCTCACAAGACCATTTCTAGTGATTTATACAGATTATAATTTGAGTAGTTAGTGATTAATTTAAATAAAAACAATATCCAAGTTCAGTGTGCATTATGATCAGCTGATCAAGTATGATGTTCTTTATGTGACCTATTCTTAATGGTATAAAACCAAAACACCAGGGGGTGGCTCTTGCTATATAGCAGGCATGGGAAAACTTTGGCCCTCCAGGTGTTTTGGACTTAAACTCCCACAATTCCTAACAGCCTCAGGCCCTTTACTTTCCCCCCTCAGCTGCTTAAGCTGAGGGGGGTCAAAGTTTTCCCATGCCTGCTATATACCCTATATACTGTACTTGTGTATAAGTCTAAATATTTTATCTCTAAAAACCTGGATTGACTTATTCAGGGATCAGTGTAAGTACTATACCTTAACTTTCATGAGAAAAGGACCCATTCCCTTCTCTGAGTACAGTGATGAAAGGCAAGAGCTTAGTCCATCTCAGAGGAACCTAAAAGTAACACCAATCCTCTACGCTCTCCTCCATGGCACAGCCTTTGGCCTTTTTGAATGCATTGGAGGGGAAATGGCAGCAGCTAGGATGGCTGGCCACCTGAGATGGCACTGGTGCTTTTCACACTCCACTGACCCCCTGAATTATCCATGAGTTGTATCAAAACCCATAATTTTGACCCCAAAACCTGCCCTTGAATTATACATGAGGTTGACTTGTACATGAGTATATATGGTAGCTTCCTAAAGTGTGTCACTTTAATGCCTATGTTGGATCATTCAAAGCCAGCTTCAGCGTACTGGTTTCTGCCTGGCATGTTTCCAAGCCTTTTTTCCCTGCCAGCCTTAGATCAAATGAGCATTGGCATTGTTAAATTTTATTTTAAATCAAATGCAATTCAAAGTGTGTTGTTTCAGGGGGCTGCAGGTTCTTTAACTACATATAGGATCCTTTCTGGCCCCTCACTCCCCATTCCTGGAGCCCTTTGCTCTCCTTCTCAAGCGCTTGCCATAGCCGTGACCCCTTCTCTCAAGGTCATGTCATGCAACGTTCAATAGAAAATCACTCAGCAGGACCTATGGACTCTCTTGGATGTAAGACTTAATCACTTATTAGAGAGACAGGCCTTTCATTCCAGAGTTAAAGAACTGTAAAGGCAATAGTCATGTAGCCATGGTAACAGACTCTTTTGTATGCTTAGCATACATGGGCTTGAGCAAAGTTCTGGTTCCCATGTTGATTTCTGCACATGTGCTTAGCCTCCAGTGGGCAGTGTATGACATATGCAACCCATTATTTTGGCTCCTGGAACCCCCTGCCACTACTTCAATACCCTTTAGCCCCCAATCTTTTATTTTAAAGGACATGATTTTCATATTTATTTTCTACTCAAGAGCGGCATGGAGAACCCCCCGCAATATGTAAAAGACTTCAGTTCCCATACAGAAAACAGCCTAGAAGCCTCACTTTTCATAAGAGTCCACAGTAGGAAGTGATGTGGTCTCTATTTTGGGAACCTAAAGGGTGAAAAATAGAAATATTTGGATGTGCCCTCAGGGTCCATCAGTGGCAAAGGGGGAATTAGCTCATGGCTGTCCTGCCATGCTTAAGATTTTGCTTTCCATTGATCCTGTCTGGTCTGGGTCTTATCGTTTTGTGTGTGTGTTTGTGTCAGGAGCAACTTGAGAAACCTCAAGTCGCTTCTGGTGTGAGAGAATTGGAGTCTACAGAGATGTTGCCCAGGAGACACCCGGATGTTTTACTATCCTGTGGGAGGCTTTTAGATTGTTGTAAACTACCCCGAGCCTATGGGGAGGAGTGGTATAGAAATTGAAATAACAAATAAATAATAAATCTCTGTGTAAGCATTTTCAGGCTTGGTTGGCCAATGTGGGAACAACATACTGAACTAAGATGGCCTTTGATCCAATTCAACAGGATGCTTTCTATGACTTGCTTATCTATTTTTTTCTGTTTATATTTCAGCACAATCAATTACAGCAAGGATTTGCCTCTTGCTCAAGGAATCAAGTTCCAGTAAATGCCTTTTGACTGTATTGCCTTAGTTGAACTTGGTGTCTCTATGAACCAAAGACCTGTTTGATTTGAACCAGCAGATTATTGTAATTGCTGCCATGTTCTCTTCAAGGAGAAATACAATTATGGTGAACTTTGTTATCATTTCTGCAATGTATCTAGAACTCTGTACTCAAGAGTTAGTCAAGAATCCAGTGGGGGAAGAGGGCTTTTTAAACATCTTTTTAAACATCTGAGTCTTAGATTATGACGTCTGAAATACTGAAATGCTTCTTGTATCTGCTGCATTGGCAGCACATTGGTGCCAAATGCATTTGGAAATAATTCATACATAGTGACAGTGCAGAAATAAAACTTCAAAATTTTGATGTGTCTGAATTTGTTATTTTACTTTATAATCTTTTGGTTTCGTTTTATTGTGTTTTTATGGTTTTACATGCGTGTAAGTCGCCCCGAGCTTCTTGGAAGGGGCGACTAATAAATCCAAATAATAAAGAAATAATTAAGTAAATTATTTTCTGTTTGGCCAAATTTTCTGGGGCTTAAGTAGGATATACCCACATTACTTCCATTGTAAGACGTAAGATTTTATCCTTGAAATGACTGGCTTGACCTTGAAGGAGCTGGGTGTGGCCATTGCAGACAGGGAGTTCTGGTGTGGGCTGGTCCATGAGGTCACAAAGAGTCGGAAACGACTGAGCAAATAAACAACAACAAAGACGCCATCACTTCTAAGATGTATCCCATTTTTAGATATGTTTATATAGGAGGAAAGTGTATTTTAAAATTGACAAAATATAGTCTATTATTGAGCATGTTCCTCTGGAACAGGGGCCAGGAACCTATGGCCCGGGAGCCAGATGTGGCTCTTTTCGTGATTCAATCTGGCTCTCCAGAGCTGCCCGGGTCTCGGTTTCCCAGCATGCAGCGGGGAGGAGTGACGCAAATGTGCCGTGACTGCCACTTCCGCAGCGGGGAGGAGTGACGCAAATGTGCCGCTACTGCTGCTTCCGCGCTACCATCGCCACCTCTTCCTCGTCCCCCGCTGCTCTCGGGGCCCTGTGTCCTCTTCACCAGGGATCGCGGAGCCCGGTGGCGGTGGCTCTTCCTCATCTTCTTCGTCCTCCTCCACGGGTTTCGGTGGAGGCGGGCCTGGCCCTGGCACCGCGGACCCAGCCTCGCTGCCCCCGGGGGACGCCCAGCTCATCGCCCTCATCGTCCGGCAGCTCAAGAGCCACTGCCTCTTCGACGCCTTCCGGAGGGACTGCCTCGCCGACGTCGACACCAAGGTCCGCCTTGGCCCCGCGCCCTCCTCCCCTTCCTTTCTCTTCTTTTCTTTTCCCCTCTTTTTCTTTCATTGTTTTTCCTCCCTCTCTCCCTACCTTCTTTCCTCCCTCCCTCTTCGTTCCTTCCTTCCTCTTCCATTCTTTCCTTCTCTACTTCCTTTTCCCTCCCTCCCTCTCCTTCCTTCCTTTCCTCCAACCTCCCTCTTTATTCCTCTACCTTCCTTTCTTTCTTCCCTTCACCCTTTCCTTCTCGTTCTCTCCTTCCTTTTCCCTCCCTCTCCCCTTCCTTCTTTCCTCCATTCTCACTCTTCCTTTCTTTCTTCCCTTCACCCTTTCCTTCCCTTTCTCTCCTTCCTTTCCCCCCTCTCTCCCCTTACTTCTTTTCTCCATTCCCTCTACCTTCCTTCCTCTATTTTTCCCTGTCTTCTTTTTCTTCTATTTCCTTTCTTTTCTTCTTTTCCCTTCATTATTTTACTTTTTCCTGACTTCCTTTATTTTCCCCACTCTTTCCTTTCCTCACTTCCCATTTCTTTCTTTCTTTTCCCCTCCTTGTCTCTCTCCTGCTTTTCTTTTCTTCCTTTTCTTTCTTCCTCTCCCCCCTCCTTTATTTCCTCTGTCTTTCTTTCTTTCCCTCTTCCTTCCGTCTTCTCTTCCTTCCCAGAATCCTGAGCATGGCTTTTGCAGAGCCAGGTCTGAAGTGTCCCGTCATTCTGTCGGGGGAATCCTTTTTTCATAGTATTTATGTATATACTCACATTTAGTTGAATTCTATCATAGGCTCTCACTGAAATAAATTTCCAAATACTTTGCTTTTATGGCTCTGAGTCAAAAAGGTTCCCGACCCCTGCTCTGGAAGATGAAGCTTTCCCCACTCCAGCTTTCAGTATATGGAGATGGAGTAAACCTATATGTGCTATGTACATAAAATAAAACAAGAACATTAAATTAAGCGTTAGGGATAAATTAAAAATGAGTGCAGTTTTGAATTTATTGATGTTACTCAAAGATCTGTTGAATTTTATAGTATTTTACAGTTCTTTAGAACCACCTGTATACTAATATTGAAGCACTGTATGGGGAGAGTTGTGTGATACTGTAGGAAGCATCAAAAAAGCATTTATGAACCCCATGGGAGTTGTGGAGCTAGTTTAAAGAAAGCTGCCTGATCCAGCTAGGCAAAACTTTTCTTCTTGTTTCAAAATTCTTGTGTTTTACTTCAGCACATGTTGGTGTGAATGAAGATCCAGGAAGTGGGGTGAGCTCCTGTCTGTCAGCTCCAGCTTCTCATGTGGGGACATGAGAGAAGCCTCCCACAGCATGGTAAAACATCTAAGCGTCCCCTGGGCAATGTCCTAGCAGATGGTCAATTCTCCAACACCAGAAGTGACTTGCAGTTTCTCAAGTTGCTCCTGACATCAGAAAAAAAAATTCACAATCACAATACACATTTTATTGTGCTTTCCCTGCATGAAGGTACAATGAAGGGGGTTGAAATAGATGGCCTTTAGAGGTCCCTTCCAACTCTAGGATTCTATGAAAGGAGTCTTAGTCTACCACGAGCAGAACATGAGCCAACATTGTGATGCTGTAGCTGAAAAGGCCAATGCCATTCTAGTTTGCATCAATAGGAGAAGTCTGACAAGGCAAAAGGGAACTGATATGATACTTTACCTCAGCTATTTTTTAATTTTTCTTTTAATGATAATTATTTAATGCAACTGTTTATTTTAACTTATTGTACAATGTTTAGTATTCCCTTTTTTGTTTAGAATTTTGATGGTTTTCTGTTTATATAGGCATTTAATGTTTACCTGTTACTATGTTGGAACCCGGCCTGGGTCCCCATGTGGAGATAGGGTGGCATACAAATCAAATTTTATTATTATAATAAAATTATTGTTGATACCATATTGTTTTTTTGTTGACCCTCCTTTTCCACTTACAGAGCTAGTTTACCGTTTTTCTTTGAAATATGGTAAATATTCAAAAACATTTCACCTACTGATGCCTGAATTAATGTAATTTATTGATATCTAATTTTAGTTTTACATTGACCAGTAGTGTCTGCATTTATCACCCTCGGCTTATACTCCAGTCAATAAGATTTCCCAGTTTTTTGTGGTAATATTAGGTGCTTCGGCTTATATTCAAGTCAGCTTATACTGGAGTATATACGGTAATATTGAAGGTCTCAGATGTTTCTATATAGATGTCAATGTGCTAGATGAGCAATTTATATAAAAATATTCATAGTTTTCTGAGGAGGGATACTTTCATTTTAGTGGAAAGTCACACTTTTAAATATCTGTTTAAAACTCGAATGAAGAAAATCACATTTACTGATTAAACTCTACTTCAGTTATTTTCTTTTCATGAAGGTGGTAGAGGAGGTGGTGGTTAAAGAATAGTGACTTTAATATCAGCCATGAAGTATCCCTCAGGGATTGAAATGTTCTTTTGATAGCTTTTTAAAAGGCCTTTTGGTTTTTAATGCCCATTGCTTGTTTTGCATAGAAATAGACTTGTGATTGATAGCAGGCTAAGGCAATGACCCCATGGTGGAAATAATGAGGCGAATGAGTTCAAATAAACTCTTATTTCCATCCAGTCCTTTTTTTGAATGTGCATAGAGGTGCAGTAGGCATCTAGATTTCTTGCAGGGTCTAGTCCAAGATAGGGATCTGTTCTATCTCCAGGTGTTTGTACTATAGTGCCCACAATTCCTTTCTGTTGGTTATACTGTTGGTGGGATTTAGGGTAGTAATCCAGAACATCTGGAAGATCAAAGATCCTTTACCCTTTGGTTTAATTCCTGGGGGAGTAATATGCCTGCCTAGTGGTTTATTTCTTAAACATCACTCCTTAAGAAATTATACTTGGCACTTACATGCCTATCATAGTACCTTGAACTTCATGTCCATTGCAGTAATGTGACTACACCTAAGTTCTCCACTTGATACATTCTGGAATACCCAGCTCTCAGACCACTTATTTCCCCCTGTACTCCTAAAACTAAAACACCCAACTTTATAAAGTCAAGAAGCATGAATGGCAAGAGTTCCTTTCTATGATACTGTTCCAGTTGATAGTAAGCAAGCAAAACTTTTCAGCAACAGGTAGTGACATCTAGGCAGACAACTGTAGCCTTCTACAAGCGTTTCCCCCCCCATTTTTATTCCTTGTGATTAGGGGTTTATGTCAACTTCACCTGTGCTGCCCCTGCTTTGCTCAATTGAAAAGCAATGGGTTCAAAGAGAAGAATGTTCCCCAAGCTGTGGAAAACTATCTCTGTGACATGAGAACATGATTCTCTGTCATTCTGTCTCAAATTGGAGATTCCGCAGATAGAAGAGCCGTTTCAGAGCCATGGAGAAGATCAGAGGTAATTAATAAACAAGTGTAAGAGAGCCTAAATAGGACTTCTGCATCAAGTGTGTGTCACATTTCTGTGCATTCATTGATCAAGCAAGGGATTGCAAAAAATGCCAGGGAGATGAAAGTGGAGGCTGGATCTTAAAAGTGGTAGTTTACATGTCTTGAAAAGTAGAAGAGAACTCTACAGCTTAAAAAGGTATTACCACAATGTGGATTTTGGATTTTTTTGGTTATACCCAATATGGCTCCTTTGGTTTTTGTTTGATGTGAATAACATGGACTTCTAGTGTGTGTCTGAAACACCAATGAAGATACATTCCTGCCTTCCAGAGAGGCCTTTCACCCCTTCCTCTATCATAAGCTTGACTTGTGGGTATGAGGGAGAGGGCCTTCTCTGCTGTGGCCCCCCACCTTTGAAACTTGCTACCTGGGGAGATTAGACAAGCCTCTACCCTAGCAGCCTTCAAGAAAGAGCTAAAAACCTGGCTCTTCCAATGTGCCTTCGGAGAGTGACCATTCAACCCATCGTTTGTTCCCACCTACAGTTTGCCCTCATGATAAAGCAGCTCCCCCTTTATAAAGATTAAACACCATTGCTCCTCCTTCTTGGGCTTCTTTCTTGCAAATACACTTTGTGCTCCTATCACACCCAGGGTTTTAACCGTCTAACATTTTATCCTCAAGTTAGGCGCCCTGAATCCCCTTTGGGGAGATGGTGGCGGGTTATAAATAAAGATTATTATTATTATTCCTGTCTCTGCTCAAAGTTGCTTCACTTGAGTACATGGGTGGAAGGTGAAGCTATTATTGTTGCCTTCATTTTTACAGTGCCCGCAAGTCACATTAAGTAGAATAGCTGTAATTCCATCCAGAGGGATATCTGATCTTTCAGGGTGAAGAACCAATGTTTTACCAGAGAGCTGAAAAGGTATGCAGTCTAAGTTAGTTTTTCTTATCTGATTGTCTGTCTGTAGCTCTCTATCTGGATGTATCTGGACTGCACAGTTAGAAGAGTTTGGTGTTTGTTTAGCTGTCATCATAGAACCCTATCCATCCTATGCACCTGTAGTTTGATGGTGGCTCAGAGTTCTTTATTACAAGGCTCTATTGCTGCATTTCTCTTTCAAATCCCAGGATCCCGTAGTATGGATCCATAAATATAAACATAGGATTGGATTGCAATAACTTATGTAGATTGTGTGTCTGTTCAGATGTATCTTTCAACTGCCATTAACTTCAACCTGTTAATAGTTGGGGATGGTGGGTACTGCAGACTATCATTTAGATGGGCTTTGGCTGGGGAAAATGTGTGTGCATTTCAGCTCTCTGTATAGGCTGGGTGACAAGTCCCATAATCCTACACTGTTGGCCGTGATGATAGTCTTCTGGGCACTGAAGTCTAAAACATCAAAAGTGTCAAATGTTTCCTACAATGTTGAGTACTATTTCCTGGCTTTCTCATGCATCCTAGTGGGAAAAGCCATTTCAAACCAACCCATGTGACTTTCTGTAAACAATGTTGGGATGGATGCCAGTGTTGCAGATAAGCTTTTCAGAGTAGCAGTATTTATGAGGAGCTAATAAAACAAAGGACAAGTTTAGAGATACTGTAAACAAGTTGATGTTCCTTAATTTCTAGTTTAATTATCAGAGGCTATTGAGTAGATTATAAACATGCAGTAGCTGCTAGTTGATTATTGTTCCCTGAGGACCCCTGTTTGAGTAGTTGTAAAATATGTCCTAGAGCTGCTACTGTATTATGTGTTGTGAAAAGCTGCTTACAGTTTAATACAGCTGTTGTTTGTAGCTTCTGCTGTTGCATACACTTAATTACCATTGAATGTGAAACATCAGTGAATCCTGAGTGTTAAATTACACGGATGATCAATAATTCATTTGCTAGTGGTGTATTGTTTTACTATAGAGTGACCTTGCAGGAATGTAAAGGCTGAAAATTAATGTACTCTTTTTCACAGTGGCTTTAGAGTTCAGTCAATGGCAACAGACACATGTTAGATTTCCTTGCTCAGTTTTGTGCCAACATCTTGTACAAAATAATCGTATGACCAATAAAATTGTTAATGATTAGTCTAAATTAAGCCACTTCACTCATGGAGCTGCTTTCTTATTCCCACTGCCACCAATCTGCCAGGAAATGCGATTCGTTGAAGAAATATGTGTTAAATTTGGATATTCCTTTCATGTCGGAATGTGAAACATTCAACATCATATGCAACCAGGGTGCAATATGCTCATGATAGAACTTCCCCGGAAAAGGAATTCCAAAGTCTAAAAGCAGACACTGAAAAGGCTCTCTCCTGTGTCTTTAGTAGTAAAATTTAGGAGTGCGATGGGATGGAGCAAAAATCTTCCCCGAAACTTGGGCAGGCTTTAATGGAGAAATATGAGTGTTCAATTGTCTGGACCTAGCTCTGTATAGCATTTTATAGATCATGACCAGCACTTTGAATTGTGCCCAGAAGCCAACAAAGCTTTTCAGGAAGGGATTTATGTGAAACCTATAACCAGCACGTCTGCTATTCCTTTCCCACAAATCTCAAACAACTCGGACACAAAAGCTCATGCTTAATAACACCATAACTAATGAAAACACCTAGGACAAACACTTGAAACAATAATGCACAAGCCTCTACAGAACAAAATAGAAATTCTACATCAAACACTATTAAGAGAACAAAATGTAAATTTCATATACAATACAAGTTACAAGCCAGAAATTAATGAGTAGACAAAGAAATGAAAGCAACTGCTTGAAAGGAGTACTACAATATCAACACTATGTAGGCAATTAATAATTGTACACAGTCATATAAGTTCAGTCGGAAACAGAGTACCAATTATTAATAACAGACTGTAAAATTGCTTAGTGAATTACTAACAAACTAAAAACAGTAAGGTCAAGTCTGTTTTAATGCAGTCTATGAATACTAGCCCAAATTCCAGCAAATGCTGTTTACAAGTAAGCTATTACTTTCCAACTAGCTCAGGGATGGGCAAACTTCGGCCCACCAGATGTTTTGGATTTCAGGCGTTGAAGTCCGAACATCTGGAGGGTGAAGTTTGCCCATGCCTAGACTTTGCTCCTGATACATTTAGGGAGGGAATGTCTATAGTGTGTATATTTGGTTGGCCAGTGTATGATCAATTGCCAGACTAGAAAGGTCTTTGATCTAGCAGGATTCTTAGGAAGCATGCTATCCCTGTGTATGCTGCCTGTATGACTTCAAACTTGGTGCAATCCTATTACTAAACTGCAGGAAGAAAAGCTGCACAAAAAGCAAGTCTGCAAATACCATCTTTGTCTGGGAGTGACTCTCACTTTCAATATGACTGCAATTTTCTGTTTATGTGGGAAGAGGGTGCCTGAAATGGAAACCTATTCTTTGAGAATCTTCTGTATTGTTGGTATGTTCTGAATAGTGTCTCCAGAGACTGTTGCTCTAAATTACTTTCTGATAAGATTGTATTATATCCTTATGTGAAAACATGGAGCAAAACTGGTTTTCTTCCTACTCCTCCGATATAAAAACGCTCAGGGCTCATTGTTACAATGCTTTGTGTATGTGGCAATCACATGAGTGATCTCAAAATACATCATCTGTGCTAACAACACAACTACTTCAATGTATTGTGACTATTTTAAAAAATCAATTCAAGTTGCCTTAGTACTCTAGCATACTACTGTGCAGAGTATGAGCCCTCAAATTGCCTGTTGATTTATGTCAACTCCATGAATTTCATTGGATATTCTTAGGCAGGGACTATTCAGAGGTGGTTTGCCATTGCCTTCTTTTGAATAATGCCTACCCTTCCCCCAAAACAATTCAGATTACCCCAGTTAAAAGTTAAAATTTATCAGCAAATGTCGATTAGGTTTATTTTGGACTGAGTTTGTAATGCAGCTTGAGCATCCCTTATACAGAATGCCGAAATTCTCCCGAATTTGAAATTGTCCATATGGGTGGCAGAGATAGTGACAGCTTTGCAGTCTGGTGGTTCAGTGTAGACTTTCAATCATCAGATAATGTAGACATAGATTTTGTTTTGTACACAAAATTATTAAAATATTGTGCACAAAATTATCTTCAAGCTATGTGTATATGATATATAGGAAATATAAAAGAATTTCATGTTTAGAAGTAGGTTCAATCTCTTTTACACATGCATACATGTTGGTGTCTCACCAAACTTCAACTCCCAGAATCCCAGAGCATTGACCCATGGCAGTTAGGGTTGTGTTAAACTGTATCAATTTTGCAGTGTAGCTACACCCCCAGGGCAGCTCTCTTTCAAGGGCTCCCTCAATATGTGGCTTGGAGAATGGACAAGAATAGCAGGGCTTTTTGAAGGCAGCTCTAGCTGTGGAATACAGAGCTAGAAGTCTTTCTTTAGGAGGGTTTCCAAGCATGTTGCCCACATCACAATCTTTTCATGTCATGCTAACACTTTTATGTTTTTCTAGTAGTTTTTCTGAGGTGTGACTTTAGTGTCTGTAACCAACAGTGTTTTTTTAAATAAAAAAATTACATTCTCTTTGGTGCTGCACTAGCATGTGTTAGGGTTTCTTGCATTGTTTACTGTGCTAATTTTATTATGTTTTATACTGTATGTTTGGTACGTGTGCTTTCCTCTGAAGTTGCGGCCCTATCTATACTGTCATATGATGCAGTTTCATAATGCAGTTTAAGTCACATAATTCAGTTTAATGCAGTTAAACCATATTATGACACTGTATTTTATGGCAGTGTAGATGGAGGCTGAGATAGTGGGTCCTGCCCCCAGTGGGTTTCCATAGCCAAGCAGGGATTCCTGGTCCTACATCCGAACCTCTGATGCTTAGTGAACTACATTTTATGATCCAATTTAAATTAATACAGGTGAACCCATTCTGGTACATAGAAATGTGTGTTAGGAAGAGGCAGCAAAAGAAACATTATACAGTAAATACGTTCTTTCAGTAAGTTGCCTTTGAGCTAGAAAAACAGTTTCCATGATAAACATTTTAATCTGTAGAAGAATATCTGTTTGTTTGGTTTTTTAAAACCTTGCAACGTACAGACACAACTGCTGCTCCAGAATAAAGCAAAAAACAAACAAAACAAAAAAAACGATTACAATACTATGATGTTACGTATTCCGGCTTCTTTGCATATGCTACTTTTCAACAGAGTTCAGTCAATTACATAAACCCTTGTGCCGGCAGGACTGCTGGCTGAAAGATCGAATCTGGGGAGCGGGGTGAGTCAAACACATCTAGAGGATGTATTATTTTGTTGGGATGTTTTTAAAAGTATAAAGCAGTATATGTAAAGCAAACATGAAGGAAGGGGAAGCATCCGCTTGTGTGCTGTGCTTGAATTTCTTGGCTATTATTATTTTGTAGCCTTTAGATGTCACTGTTGGTCAGAGGGAAGAAAACTTCCTTGATCAGCTGGAAACGTGTACTTTTCCCAGTTCTCTCTTTTTCTTCTCCTGGGGTCGCAATAGATCGACTTTTGCATTCATTAAGGCAGATGTGTGAATTGCAAACCTCTACTTCTTTGAGCTCCTTTACATTCCAGCACAGCTGGGGACATTGCTTTTTTTTAGCTGATAATTACATCTACTTCACTCAGCTTAAGTCTCAGTTGATTAATATCCTTCTACACATACACACAGCTCCAACAAGTAAGATGAAAATAGTGTTTCAGTCCAATTGCAGTTTAACAACCATATTCTACTGTGAATTGTACATGGTATTATTTAGCAACTCTATAGGTCTCCTTCCTTCTTTTAAAAGTGTTTTGCTCACTTCATACAATAGGTAATTTTTCCAGATCATGCAGATACTTCTGCATTTGCCAGGCATTTCTTCATTCCAGCTCTGTTGTACATAGTTAATATTTTTTCTCCTAAAGATACCCCACTTTCATAAGAAAAACCCTTAAAAGTATTCCCTACTGCTGACACTCAGGCCCCTTCCACATCTGAATAAAATCACACATTATCTGCTTTGAACTGTAATATATGGCAATGTGGACTCAGATAACCCAGTTCAAAGCAGATATCATGGGATTTTCTGCCTTGATATTCTGGGGTATATGATTGTGTGGAAGGGCCCTCACTGTATAAATTAATACAAATAATAATAATAGTCATAATAATTTTTAAAGTTTCATTTGTTTATTATGTGGCAAGTGCCCATTCCCCTGCTCTTCACTCTCCTGCACTCCAGCCTTTCTGGATAGTTTAGATGTCTTTTTGAACATTATTGTGTCTGGTTGGATTCACCAAGAATTTGTGTGTGTGCCAGGAGCGACTTGAGAAACTGCAAGTCGCTTCTGGTATGAGAGAATTGGCCATCTGCAAGGACGTTGCCCAGGGGATGCCCGGATGTTTTGATGTTTTACCATCCTTGTAGGAGGCTTCTCTCATGTCCCCACATGGGGAGCCGGAGCTGATAGAGGGAGCTCATCTGAGCTCTCCCCAGATTTGAACCTGTGATCTGTCAGTCTTCAGTCCTGCTGGCACACGGGTTTAACCCACTGTGCCACCGGGGGCTCCACCAAGAAATGAAACCTCACATAAAATATTTCCATTTTTCCTGTAAATAAGTTGGAAATATTAGTAGATCACACTTTGTGAAGTTAACATTGAAACGTTCTAAAACCACTAATATTCTAGTTCATTAAAAAAAAACCATACAAAACTATTTCACAACTCAAAAAGAATAACTGCATTTCTAAATAGATAAATATCTGGGTCTGACCTACTCTAACACCCATCTCTTCTAAGGTTTAAAGAGAGGGGAAAACCCACCAATCACCACATCTCTGACACACACACACATACAGAGATCTCAAAGCACACAGCACATTCAAAGATGGAAAAATCAGAAGTCAAAGTAAAGGTTTGCAGTAGAAAAGTATCCATTCTACACAACCAGTCAGAATGAGAGCAGAAACAGAGGAGAAAAGAAAGACCGTATTTTTCGCACCATAAGACGCAGGTTTTTTCCTCCCAAAGTAGGAGGAAAAATCAGCCGCGTCTTATGGAGTGAAGATGCAGGCAGGAAGGGGGGAGGCGCTGGAGCAGAGGGGCGGCGGCGATAGACCGGTACTCACCAAAAGACAGCAGGAACTTTATTTTCAACCCCCCCCGGGCGGCACAGAGGAACGGGGGTGGAAGAGGGGACTCACGGGGCTCGCCGCTCATGGACCCGAGGAGGAACAAGAGGAGGGGGGAGGCCTCGCCGGAGGGAGCCCTGCGGAGGCGCTGCGGCCTCTTCCTCCTTCCCTCCCTCCCTCCGGCCTGTCTTCTGTGGTGTCCTTACCGCTACTGTATGGGACACCACGGAGACGCAGCAGCAGCGCCCTCGGAAGGGCCCGAAGATAGAGGCGCATCTTCGTGACGTCACTTCGTCGCGCCTCTGCCGAGGAGGACGGGGAGGTTGGCCTCGCCGGAGGGAGGGAGCCCTGCAGCGGCCTTCCAGCCTCCTCCTCCTCCACAGGGCTACTGTATGGGACCTCCAGAGGGAGGCCTTGCACAGCGCCTCCCCTTCCTCCCTCCAGCGCAGCCTTCCTCCCTTCCTCCCGGACGCGACGAAGTGACGCCACGAAGATGCGCCTCTGTCTTCGGGCCCTTCCGAGGGCGCTGCTGCTGCCTCTCCGTGGTGTCCCATAAAGTAGCTGTAAGGACACCATGGAAGAGAGGCCGGAGGGAGAGAGGGAAGGAGGAAGAGGCCGCATTTTTTTCCCAATTTTCCTCCTCTAAAATCTAGGTGCGTCTTATCAGCAGGTGCGCCTTATGGTGCGAAAAATACGGTAGATACATTCCCAACTGTCATACAGGAGACATGGGGAAAGGGGAACCCTCAACCTATTCTAAGCTAACTAAACTGTTCTCATTGAGGACTTGAGACTTGAGCAATGTGGGGTTGAATTCCAACAAAAAAAGTTATTCCTTTGTTGAACCTCCCCACTTCCACATTAGAATGCTATAAGCCACTGGTCTTTTGTTCAAATTCCCTTGTGAATCAGGGTTACTCACCGCTATATACAAGATTTAAAAAGTAACTTAAATCTATATTTTTCAAAAGGAATAAACTTGACTGAATTACTGTCCTCTTCCTCAGATATACTGAGTAAAATTGTAGAGGTTCGGGTATAAAGATAATGGACATGAACTGGGTCGAGGTGTTACAGTATCACACATAACTTAATTATGCCTTAGTTATTATGACAATGCAGTAATAATCACATGTCTCTTGTTATTTATAACTAATTGCCTCCAATTTTATAATTGACTGATCTCATTCCCAGCCTACAGGTCAGGGTGTTGTTTGGAATTCAAATATCACAGCTCTGCATTTATGTAACAATATTCCCAGTACTATGCCTTTAGTCAATAGAAAGCCTTTAGTGTTGCCTACAGTCACTGAAATGTATAATGTGTGAAACAGGGGCAACATAGTGTTGTGGCCCATGATACAAGGGCGGGTCAATAAGTCCCATCTCTTAACTGAAAGGGCAACACTACTTCTGTCAACGGGCATCTGTCAGTTGACTCCTGTCAAAATTTGAACAAGCTGCGTCATTTAGTTTGTGTTTGACAACCATTGATAGCAGACCATTGAGGAGAAAATGGAAAAAAGTGAATTTAGTGGTCTCATTAAGCATTATTTTTTGCGGAAAAAAACCCATCACTCAAAGCAAGGCTAAGCTTGATAAATACTATGGGAAGTCAACCGTTTGTTTGTTTTGTTTTTAACTTGTTGTCATTGTTAACCCCCTGTTATGTAACCCCTTCCCTAATTATCCCTGATTGCCCCCACCTCCCCCCCCCTGACCTTTCCCACCCCCATACCCCATGTTTCATGTGACTTTTAACCAATAAAAATCTTTAAAAAAAAAAAATACTATGGGGACTCTGCACCATCAATTTCAATGATAAAAAGTGGTTTACTGAATTTTGTTCTGGTCATACAAGCACGGAAGATGTTGAACATTCTGGATGCCCAGTTGAGGTCTCTACACCTGAAACAATTAAAAAAAATTCACGATATGGTGTTGGCCGATCGGAGATTGAAAGTGCGAGAGATTGTGGAAGCCATCGGCATCTCACATGGCTCAGTGGTTTCAATTTTAAATGATCACTTGGGTATGAGAAAGCTTTCCGCAAGATGGGTGCTGCGTTTGCTCACAATTGACTACAAACGCAATCATGTGACAATTTCGCAGGAGTGTTTGGTGTTGTTCAACCGCAATATGGACGGGTTTTTGTGCCGTTTCGTAACCGTGGACGAAACGTGGATCCACCACAACACACCAGAGCCCAAACAGCAGTCAAAACAGTGGGTTTCTCGGGGTGAATCGGCGCCAAAGAAGACCAAGGTGGGTTTGGGATGCACACAGTATAATCCACATTAACTACCTTTGAAAGGGTAAAACAATCATGGCGAATATTATGGCAACTTATTGGGTCTATTTAATGAGGATTTGAAAAAAACAACAAACGACCGCATTTGGCCAAGAAAAAAGGTTTTTTTGCACCAGAACAATGCAGTTGCCATGGCAACAATCAATGAATTGGGATACGAATTGCTCCCTCATCTGCCCTATTCTCCGGATTTAGCCTCGAGTGACTATTTCTTGTTTCCAAACCTGAAGAAATGGCTCGGTGGAAAGAGATTTGACTCCAACAATGAAATCATCTCACAAACAAATACCTATTTTGATGACCTCAACAAATCTTATTTTTTGGAAGGGATAAAACAATTGGAGAAACTTTGGACAAAGTGTATAGAGCTCAAAGGAGACTACGTTGAAAAATAAAATGATTTTTTATCCAAAAACGTGTGTTTCATTCAAAAAGTCACGGACTTATTGACCCGCCCTCGTAGACTGTGGCTACATTTTTCAGTTGCATTGACTATGGTATCAGTATCCCTAAGATTTGCTGTATCAACCAATAACTCTTTTAGACCAAGCTCTATGTGTAGTTATAATCTGTATCTGTATACCTTTATAAAACGGAATGTTTGTATGTGTGTATGTGTGTGTGTATGCGGAGGGCGGAAGGGCGGATATGTGGCAGCTATTTGCATAAAGTCCTTTGATTGGACAGCCTCGCCACTCCAAAATTCTAAGGCACCAGACAGAGGGCATTGATAGCCACTGATTATCCAGCAACCCAGAATCCAGGCCTCTACATTCAAACAACAGGATTTCTTCCCACTGAGGGGAAAAAAGCCAGCAACCCAGAATCCAGGCCTCTACATTCAAACAACAGGATTTCTTCCCACTGAGGGGAAAAAGCCAGCAACCCAGAGTCCAGGCCTCTACATTCAAACAACAGGATTTCTTCCCACTGAGGGGAAAAAGCCAGCAACCCAGAATCCAGGCCTTTACATTCAAACAACAGGATTTCTTCCCACTGAGGGGAAAAAGCCAGCAACCCAGAGTCCAGGCCTCTACATTCAAACAACAGGATTTCTTCCCACTGAGGGGAAAAAGCCAGCAACCCAGAATCCAGGCCTTTACATTCAAACAACAGGATTTCTTCCCACTGAGGGGAAAAAAGCCAGCAACCCAGAATCCAGGCCTCTACATTCAAACAACAGGATTTCTTCCCACTGAGGGGAAAAAAGCCAGCAACCCAGAATCCATTCCATGCAGGCCTTTTCCATTTTTTTTACTCCTTTCTGTTTTACACCGGTATACTTTCACAGGCCAGGGCGGATATGTGGCAGCCACTTTCACAGGCCACAGCGACCAGCGCGGGTGATGGACCTGCACCAAACTTGGTACACATAACCCCCTATGACATGACCCACGTATTACGGGATTTGTAGTACTTTCCAAGACTTTGGTTCCCACAGACCACTGAGGCCACCAAAAAGGACCAATACAGACTACACTCAGCACACACAGCCCCCATGACCCACTCTATGTCCTGGTGCAGTTCGGAGGAGGGTGGGCCATGGATGATGGGACTTGAAGTGCCTCTACTCACTTCCAAAGTCCGCTGCAACCCTCATCCAATCACTGATCGAGACCAAACTTGCCATACATAACCCCCATGACTGCCTTCACGTCCTGGTGAGGTTTGGGGGAGGACTGACAATGGATGATGGGATTTGTATTACTTTTACACCCCTCTGTTCCCACAGACCACTGTGGCCCCCAACAAACACCGAGAAAGTCCACACTTGGCACACAGAGCCCCAGTGACCCACTCTACATCCTACTGAAGTTTGGAGGGGGACAGAACATGGATGATGGGATTGCAGTACCTTCCCTCACTTCCCAATCCTGCTACAAACCTAATCCAATGACTGATCAACACCAAATCTGGCACACAGAGCCCTCATGACCCACTCTACAGCCTGGTGCAGTTTACTGTGAGACGGACCACGG
Organism: Anolis apletophallus; assembly: GCA_030556195.1. Lineage (NCBI taxonomy): Eukaryota > Metazoa > Chordata > Lepidosauria > Squamata > Anolidae > Anolis > Anolis apletophallus. The sequence goes on along the minus strand of JARBWK010000006.1, from coordinate 76,628,693 downwards.
ATGATGGGACTTGAAGTACCTTCACTCACTTCCGAAAAACAATGCATCCCTCATCCATTCACCAATACAGACCAAACTTAGCACACAGAGCCCCCATGACCCACTCTACATCCTACTACACTTTGGGGGGACACACAGAGATGATGGGACTTGCACTACCTTCAGTAATTTCATGATACCACTGCAACTCCCAATAATGATGGATCAAGACTAAACTTGGCACACAGAGCCCCCATGACCCACTCTACATCCTGCTGCACTTCTCAAATGACCCGGGCAGGGCCGGGTCCCCAAGCTAGTAAATAATATAAATAAAACTTTATTTATACTCCACTACCATCTTCCAGAGGGACTCAGGGAGACTCACAAAACACTCAAAGGTGGAAACATGCAATATACAAGAAGTGCAAAGACAACAACACAAAGCAACAACAACCAACATAAACATCACAAAACTTCATCCTTTTTTTCCTAAAGAGATTAGTTATGCCCATTTTTCCTTTGATTCCATGAAGACATGGGATTATAATTGTGGTAGAATAGTTTAAAACAGCATGTCCAAAACTCTGTGGTTTAAGCTAGACTGAAGCAAAAGAGTACCATTTCCCAATTTCAAAGGTTGTGTGTGACTACAATTCATCCACAGCCCTGCTTTTTTTTTCCCCCTGACAGATTAATACAGGGAAAGTAATGGGTGAAGTCACCTGCAAAACTAGTATAATGTCATGGCTTGACACAGTAGGAGCGATCTATATGCTCAGTTCCACACATTTATCTGAGGTCACAGTGGTGCTTAAGTCTGAACCCCAGTTCTTTCCATTTTCATATTGGTAAGCACCTTTCCGCTTTATATCTGTGACTAGCACAAAGAGAGTTAATTTTTAATTTTTCACTTGGCAGCACACCCAAATTATTGCCTTCCAATCTCCTGCTAAGCACTGGCAAAATGCCTTCTCAATGGAAAATTACCTCATCAAATCCTATTATTTAAGAGAACAGGAGCTGGCAATTGCCTTCATGATCTTGACCTACATCTGTGCTATCTATATGGTCAAAGATCAACAAACTTGTTTACGAAGAGCTGGCTGAATTCAGTATCAAACTGAACTTGCTTAAAAATACATTTCCCTTTTTATTTTGCCCTGTGTTTCTCTTTAAAACAACTAATTCAACAAACACTGTGAATAATACACAGTTACTACAGCAATTAAAAAGTTTTTTTTAAGGGAACCAGATTATATCAACAGCCTAAGAAGCAGTAGCCAATATTTGGAAAAAGAACAGGTGAAACAGTCCTGAGATGGCCTTCTCTGGGCAAGGTGTAAATATGACCTTTATAAAAGGCAAATAGATGTAAGCCACAATTAGTGGATACTGAGTGTTTTTATGGCTATGGTAATGAACAGGTACTGCATCTGGACAGTGAAGAAAGTTAATAGGAAGAAAATCAGCTCATTTGCAATATGCTGGGGGAGTTCTATAGATATCATGGAATATCATGAAACCGATTCTAAAGCAAATAGATCTTGACTTATCCCTAGAAGAGGTCAAGATGACTTTGGGCCCGTCCACACAGCCACATAACCCAGAATACCAAGGCAGAAAAATCCCACAATATCTGCTTTGAACTGGATTATCTGAGTGCACACTGCCGTATATTCCAGTTCAAAGCAGAAAATGTGGGATTTTCTTCAGTTGTGTGGAAGGGGCCCTTCTACACTGCCCTATATGCCAGGATCTGATCCCAGTTTATCTGATTTAAACTGGATTATATGAGTCTCCACTGCCAGATAATTTGGGCTAAGCAAATAATCTGGGATCAGATCCTAAGATACAGGGCAGTGTAAATCCAGCCTAAGACTGTCATACTTTGACCATTTTATGAGAAGGCATAACTGACTAAAAAGGCAGTAATGCTCGGAAAGGCCATTATCCCAGGAGCATCTGCGTTTAAAAAACATGGATGTTTCTGCGGTGGGTGCCAAGATGTTCTGTAAGGAAGTCCTGGAAGAACACTGGGACATAGTAACCCTCTCCCCCAAAGACCCCAAAAAGCCCTTTAAAAAAGAAGAGGACTTACCTGGCCTTCATTGGAGAGCTGCCACATCTCTTCTGGTGCATAGAAATGATACGCCAGGAGAAGGGGAGGCAGGAGTGATTTTCCTCCTCTCCCTCCCACCCTTTCTCCTGATGCATCATTTTTATGCTCCAGGAGAGCTGTGGCAGCTCTCCAATCGAGGCTGGGTAAGTACTTTGCTTTTTAAAGGGCTCTTTGGGGTTGGTATTCCCACAGTTTTCTGAGCTAATTTAGCCTGGAAAACTTTGGGAATACTGTCTGGTAGGCATGAGAAAAAAGTTATGAAAATTAAAAGAAATCGGAAGGGATTCGTATGTATGGGACTTTCAAGTTTATACGCATCGCAGGGCCAATCCCGGAAGTGGACTTTCTTTTCCGCACTCTCTGGGCCCAAATTTTCGTTAGATTAGTAAATATTTCGGATGCCACCCAACAGGAAAATTTCCCCCTCCAAAATAGCTTTGCAGACATAACTCACAGTCAAATCGGGGCCTTTCCATCCATGGAGCCTAATTAGAGTGAAAGGCCTCCTCCAGGAAGTGAAAAAGGAGCCGGAAACCATAGAGAGATCCAGATCGGGACTCCTAGAGGGGCTGGAGGACTGACGAAAAAAGCGATTTAAACACCCAGGAAGGGGGTTTAGATAGAAGGACAGAGCAGAAGTACATAAGAACTGCTGAGAGAAGGGCAGCAGGAGTGAAAAGAGCATGGAGAGGAGAAGGAAGAGTTCAGAATCAAGAAAAGCCATAGAGTTCAAACGGAGATCCTAGAGTGCTATGGTAAAACTGAATGGGGAAAAGCTGGAGTGAGGAGAACCCTACAGATTAGCAAGGCCTGCACCAGAGGTGGGCAACTATTTTATTTAATAATATTAATAATAATATATTAATGCATTATATGTCCCTGCAAAGAAACCCTGTCCTTTTATAATATTAACAATAATAATATATTAATGCATTATATGTCCCTGCAAAGAAACCCTGTCCTTTTATAATATTAATAATAATAATATATTAATGCATTATATGTCCCTGCAAAGAAACTCTGTCCTTTTATAATATTAATAATAATAATATATTAATGCATTATATATATTAATAATAATAATAATATATTAATGCATTCAGTTTTGGGTCCGTTACTTTTTAATTTATTCATTAATGATCTGGATGTAGGAGTGAATTCTGAGGTAGCAAAGTTTGCAGACGACACTAAATTGTTCAGGGTAGTTAAAAATGAAACTGATTGTAAAGAGCTCCAGAAAGATCTCTCGAAATTGAGTGAATGGGCAACAAAGTGGCAAATGCATTTTAACCTAAACAAGTGTAAAGTCATGCACATCGGGGCAAAGAACCCCAACTACACCTACAAATTGATGGGGTCAAAGCTTTCCGAGACAAACCAGGAAAGGGATCTTGGGGTCTTGGTGGACAGCTCAATGAAGATGTCAACCCAGTGCGCAGCAGCAGTGAAAAAAGCAAATTCTATGCTAGGCATGATCAGAAAGGGAATCGAAAATAGGTCAGCCAATGTTGTATTACCTCTCTACAAATCGATGGTAAGGCCACATTTGGAGTACTGTGTACAATTCTGGTCTCCGCACCTTAAGAAGGATATAACGGAACTGGAAAAGGTACAGAAAAGGGCAACAAGAATGATCCAAGGGATGGAGCGGCTCCCTTATGAAACCAGGTTGCAACGCCTTGGTCTTTTCAGCCTTGAAAGACGGCGTTTAAGAGGTGACTTGATCGAAGTGTATAAAATCATGCATGGGATAGAAAAGGTGAATAAAGAAAAATTATTTTCTTTGTCACAAAACACTAGGACTAGAGGGCACTCCCTGAAGCTCCAAGGTAGGAAAATTAGGACTAATAAAGGGAAATATTTCTTCACCCAGAGGGTCATTGGGTTATGGAACTCACTTCCAGAAGAGGTTGTGACAGCTGTCAGCCTGAACAACTTCAAGGCAGGATTAGACAGATTCATGGATACCAAGTGTATCGGTAGTTACTGAAAAGGACATTCAAGTGCCACCTCGGAGTTGGTTGAGGTAGGCAGGATTTCCCTGGGTACTGGTTGTGGGGGGTCGGGAGCAGGTCAGGGTTTTGCCCTCCCTTCTGCTCGAGATCCCCGTGTACAACTGGTGGGCCACTGTGTGATACAGAATGCTGGACTAGATGGGCTGAGGTCCGATTCAGCATGGCTCTTCTTATGTTCTTATGTTCTTATATGTCCCTGCAAAGAAACCATGTCCTTTTATAATATTAATAATAATATTAATAATAATATATTAATGCATTATATCTCCCTGCAAAGAATCCAAGGGAAATGTTGCCCCTTGATTTGCCTGTGCTTAAAACAGTGTCAGTCCTGTTTCCCTGCTTTGCCTACTTTAGAACTACTAACGAATTTCGTTAGTAATTACGTTACATTTTAGAAATTTTTGGAATTTTTTTTGTAAGTCTTTCTATTACTAATCACCCCCCCCCCCCTATTAGATTTTTGATTCTCTATTTTTGGGTTCTAAACCATCCCTACTGTCTGGACTGCAGTCCAGACACTGGAAGTAGTGAGTTTATCCTGCGCCTTCCAAGAAAGTGCAGAATAAACCCACTATCAAATTAATTCACCACAAACCAAGGGCTTCTGGTTTGTGGTGGATTAATTTGGGTTTGTCCAGGACGTAATCCGGACAGCCCTCCTTTTATTGCAGAAGTTTCTGCAATAAAGGGGCTGTCTGAATGTGCCCGTAGAAGGTAGTGGGAAAAGAGGAAGACAGTATTCCAGATAGATCCAATCAAGGAAGCCTGAGTCTGCAAAACCTGAGCAGAGCTGTTAAGGATATGGTGAGCTGGAGGTCTCTCATTCATAGAGTTGCCATAAATTAAAGTTGACTGGATGGCAGTTTTAGACAACAACTGCAATTTGGCTGATATTTCAAATATCTTTACAAGAGTAATTGTTGGAAGGCTCAAGGACAGGTGTATTTGATGAAGGAAGCACAAGGGAGTGTGATATATTTATCACCTCCAGACCTAAATGAATATGATACTAAATTTATATCATATTTTGGAAATGGTACCAGAAGGTATCTGTGTCAGGACAGTAACATTATCAGATGAGGTCAAGCCTTTGCATCACCAACTGTGAACCTATTGATTCACTATTATTAGCTTTGATAAAGAAAAGCTTTCTTACCACCTTGCTGCACTATGCCCTGCACTGTTGGAGCTCCCCCCCGCCCCCCGCCACCTCATCACATGGGGGAAAGCCTGTTTAAGGTGGCTTGACCCATCTATCCTTATGGAAAGATGGGGAGCCTCCTGTTGTCTGCCACTAGCAATTTTTTGGTGGCTGCAAGGCTGTTTTCCAGTTTGGCCATGGAGTCACCCTGGAATTGCTTTTCCAGAGTGTGATGGGAGCCATCGGGTCTGAACTGAAATAAGCCCACTGCCACCGTTGAAATCAAGCCTCTGTGAAGAGGTCATTATTGGAGTCAATGGGAGTCTTACCCTAGGTTGTAAATGGGGAGGGAAAGGTTAAACCTTGCATTCACGTATGAGTTGTGATCCTAATGCAGATCACCCTCTTCTCTGTTTCAATGAGGCACTATAACATTTATTATTTTGCATCCTAGTAGAGTTGCCAGATTAGGACATATCCCAGGCCATGAGTTTCAGAACCAAAACCTGTGACTTATTGACAACTATTTGTGATGCCATGAAAGTGGATCTTAGCGGGGAAAAAACCCAAATCTTAGAAATGAAAACATATAAACTTATATAGGTTGAGTATGCCTTATCTGAAATGCTTGGGACAAGAGGTGTTTCATATTATAGATTTGTTTCAATTTTGAAACACCTGTATTTGCATGTGTATACATAATGAGGGAAATTGGAGATGAGACCCAAGTCTACACACACAATTTCATTAATGTTTCCTGTACACCTTGTATACATAGTTTAAGGGTAATTTAGTGCTCTATATTTAATAACTTTGTGTATGAAATAAATGCTGTCTTTGGAATTCCGGATAAGTAATCCTCAACCTATACACACAATTTTCAAAAAGCACTCAAGAATTCCTGGGATTCTTCCCTTTTGACCCAAGCACTGGAGAGGTGGCTCTGAGATCTGGCAACCCTGTTCCACAGTCTCTGTATGTAGACCCATGTTATTTCCTCTACTAAAGCTCCATCAGTGACTGCTCAGGTCTCATCGTCTGTTATCTTGCACTGATAAGTTGTTGCTGGTATCTTTCCGTTACATGCTTATGTCAGCTTAATAAGGCTTGTAGCCTTGTACTCATGTTCTACAGTGATGTATTTGATCTCCTGAATGTGTTAGTTTGATGTTCAAATTGTTTTATCCATAAAGTTGAAAAGTGGCTTATATAATAATGTAGACACAATGTGAATTTAGCTGCCTGGGTAGACACATATCTGAATCACTCGCACTGTAGTCCACCACTCTGTACTACATCCTAAAAGTGGATTTATATCCACTAAAACTCATGTGATATTTTTTTTTAAAAAAAGTTTTAAAGATACTTTTCTTTTTTACACTTCCATCTTCCTTCCTCTTTTTTATTTGAATGTGTGTTGAGTTTAGAATAGATCTTTCTATGTATGCTTGTTGAAGGCTTTAGTGGGCTAACAAAAGGTCTAGTAGAGAAGAGAGAGAAATCCACTGCTTCTACTGTGTGACCAATGTCAGTACTTAATAACAACAACAACAACAACTTTATTTTTATACCCCGCCTCCATCTCCCTGAAGGGACTTGGGGCAGCTTATATGGGGCCAAGCCTAAACACATACAGTTAAAAATATAGCATATTACACACACACACACACACACACACACACACACACACATTATAACAATAGTAAGATAAGCATCATAAGTAACAACCAAAAATACTTCAAGTCTCAGGGGGGGCGGGGCTGGTGTGCAATAATACTTATATTATTATTTGGGGTGGGGAAATCCACAATAGTCCTCCTGTAGTCAGTAATAGAATGTTTAGCTATTAAACTTTTGTGTTACATATACTTTGGCTCTAGGCTACCACCAAACTCTTATTATTTTTATGATCATAACCTGTCATATTAACTATATGAATGGATTGCTTTTCTTCTATATCATAGGGCAGGGTCAGGTTTAATATATCATTATCTAATGTCCAGTGCTATCAAACATAGGTCTACTTGTAAGTAAGTTCAATTGCGTTCAATTGATTTTTCCTTAGGTCAGTAGATATAGGACTGGAATTTTAATTATCCCAATAAATACTAGAGATAGCTTAAAGAGAAAACAAATTACCTACGTGTGACTGAACAACTCATAGATTACAAAATACTGACATGAACAATTATGGTTTGATGTGTTGTCAAAGGCTTTCATGACTAGAATTACTGGGTTGTTATGAGTTTTCTGGGCTGTATGACCATGTTCCAGAAGCATTCTCTCCTATTGTTTCATCCACATCTATGGCAGACATCCTCAGAGGTTGTGAGGTCTGTTGGAAACTAGGCAAGTGAGCTTTGAAGCTGCCAGGCTATTAAATGCTAATCAAGGTGGACAATTCCAACATTCACACTTGCCTCCAACAGAGAAGAGTTCTTTCTTCCACCCTGGACATTCCACAGATATATAAACCCCACTTGCCTTGTTTCCAACACACCTCACAACTTCTGAGGATGTCTGCCATAGATGTGGATAAAACGTCAGGAGAGAATGCTTGTGGAACATGGCCATACAACCCGGAAAACCCACAACAGCCTAGTATTCTGGTTTGGAGTTTATATGAATGCCAGCAAATATATCATTCTGCATATTGTCTCCTATGTGTAAATTTTCAACACAAGTTTGATGGTGTTCTTTTAACACTCTAACCATTAGTTCAAATTCTGGATCAGATTTTAGTAATTTATAGAACTTCATCAAGGGTTTGTTGATCTAGATTTATTAACCCATGCTCCATTACCAATTATTATTATTATTTCCAACATTTGTACCCTGTCGTTCTCAACCCCCGAAGGGGGACTCAGGGCGGCTTACAACTGCAACAATTTGATGGCAATACATACAGAACACACACACAATATATTACAACATTTCACATTAAATAAAATCATTACGGTAAGTTAAAATCCATTTTAAAAACATTATTAATAACAATTTGGCCAAATCCATAACCATACCAAGCTGAGTAAAGGCCATTGTGTTAGTCAAGGGGCTGAGCAATAGTCATACATTATACCAATTATGAAAGTAATTGCAACAGAGCATTCCTATGCCTTTAATCTGGAAGAGAGACAACCCATTATTGAAAGTTGAATTTCATTATGAAAAGCTTGTCACATAAGGTGCCTATGGCACTGAAAGTGGATCTTCTAGGAAGGAAAATAATTGTGTGTGTGATTTGAATCAAAGCTGTGGAGTGAGATATTTACACAATTGTCTCCACACCAGTTTCCTAGCTGAAATCACTTATTGAAACATCTATTATCCATATAGGAGAAAAATAATATAATATTTGTTACCATAGGTTTTCCCTTACACCGCTCCAGGAGGGCAGTGAAGCCAAGGAAAATATTAGATTCATCTTCCTATCATTTTCCATCTAAATCAGTGGTTCCCAAACTGTTTTGGCCTACCGCCTCCTTTCCAGAAAATGTTTTACTCATCGTCCCCCTAGAAATTATTTAAAATTTTAAAATAGCAATTAAACAGAAAGATTTATGTATTAATGCAGTGGTTCTCAACCTTTCTAATGCCATGACCCCTAAATAAGGTTCCTCATGTTGCGGTGACCCTCAACCATATTTTCGTTGGTACTTCATAAATAATTTTGCTACTCTTACGAATTCTAATCCAAATATCTAATATGCAGGTCAAAGCGAAGGGGGCGGGGCCAAAGAAGAGGGCTGCGCAACCGCTCCTAAATGGCCAATTGTTCACCGCCCCCTTAAAGGGGTTCACCCCCCCAAATTCCCCTGAGCCTCCCACCGCCCCCTTGGATCACTTCACCGCCCACCAGGGGGCGGTACCGCCCACTTTGAGAATCAGTGATCTAAATCGTCATTCCTGCAACTTCTTTTTCATGAAGAAAATTCAATGGGGAGTTCCGGTAACTCCATCATCATAACACGTAATGAGCCAGTCTGTCCCTTCTCTTTCTAAGTTATTTACAGTTGGATGTATAAGACAGTTAACCAACAATGTTGGGAATTCATGAGGTTTATTCTCACAGATAAAGGGCCGCCTTTTAAAAGTAACCACGGTAGTGTCTTGCACAAGTAGAACTTGTGAACTCATATCAAGTCAGGATTGCCAGTGCCTTCATTCTTCAGATGCCCAGGAAGAACGATACTAATTTGTGTGTGTGTGTTCAGGATAAATATTCTGTGAAGCAGCTACAGTATAACTCATTGAAATGCTTTGAGGCAGGTTTGATTTTCAGTTGCTATTGAATGTATTGAGTAATAGATATAATAGGCATTAAAATGCTAAAATATTAGTGACCTATAAACTCCTCTATGGAAGCTATGGAATCTGTTCACTAACTGATGTGTTTGAAATGAGTGGTAGATTCTTTTTCTTTAAATAGAAATATGTCCACATACCACACTCCACTTATTGTGCTTATTGAGTGTACACCACAACTGTAGGATAAATAGGTAATGACAGTATCAGTGTCTAAATCTTGCCAGTCATTCTTACCTAATCTGTTTGCTTCCAATTAGAATTACCTTTACTGTAATGTTGCCATATAGGGCAAAGGGCATTTGCTATTCCCAAACTGTTCAATGTTCAAAAATGGCAAAAGATCATACTGGAAATCTACAATGAACAGGAAAATCTTCTTGTGTCTTGCGTCAGCATGAAAAAATCCTAATAGGCATGTTGTGTTTTTGAGACCAGAAAGGGAAAGAGACTCTCACCAATAATCTCTTTTTTTGTCATTTTTCTGAATGACTCAAACCTTTTATTTTTTAAAAAAATTAAGACTTAAAATTAAGCGATGGGGCAAAGTTAGTCTGCAGTCTGAATAGAATTATTCAAATTAAGCAGATTTGCATCTAGTTTGCATAATTTAGTCTGCTATTGCTGTGAAAAAAGGAATAGTGGACCTCAGGGATGATTGCCTTGCCAACCATTGGAAATCTTACTCCACTTGCCCCAACCTTCTGAGAGATTTCTAAATATTGTCAGTATATTTTCCATATCTTCCCCAGCAGTCCATACACAGGGGATTTGAAAAAAGAAAAGAAGAAAGAAAGCAGGATGCTCGGTACTCAATGTTTTGATGCCAGTGCCAAATTCCAGAGAGTTTTTGTATTTGCATAGAAGCTCAACACACACAGAGCTGCATGTGAGCAGAAGAGCTCCAACATCTGTCTAATGCAAACGTGGACCCTCCAGATGTTGAAATCTAATTCCCACCAGTCAATTAGGAGGAATGCTGCAAGTTGAACTCTCAACAACTCATTTTAAACTATTGTAACTCATTTAATCTTTTTTTAAATTGTTAAATGATTGAATATGAGGTGGGGTTTTTTTTTTTGCCTTTTAACCTCATGTACATTATTTGGACTGTTTTAAATTGTTAGATTGCTTTTATTGCATGCATCGCAGTAAGGGCAGGGTATACATATTTCAATTAATAAATAATTAAGAAATAATGGGAAGTGCACACAATACCAACCATTTGTCTGCTGCATCCATATTTAAAACTCTTGTTTACTGAAGCTTTATGTGATCTCTTTTAGTCACAAATAGAATTTACAAAAGTGAGGCTGTTAGCAACGAGTGCATCTACATTGTCGAATTAATGCAGTGTCATGCCACTTTAATTGCCATAGCCTGATGCTGTGGAACCTTGTGAGTTGTAGTTGGCTAGGCACCAGCATTCTTTGGCAAAGATGGTTAAAGACTTTGTAAAATCACAGTTTCCACGATTCCATTATGCTATGGCAGTTTAAAGTGGGGTCAAATTATTTATTTATTTAAAACTTTTGTACCCCGACCTTCTCACCTCTATCGAGGGACTCAGACCGGCATAACAGCAAAGATTCAATGCTATACAATTTAAAAACTAGAACATATTAAAATACATAAAAACCCAGCATAAAACCACATCGCCACTAAAACAATTCCACTCAATCTGTAAACGTGGTCATACATTCAGATAATAGCCAATCTCAGCCTATTCTGGGAAGGCTTGGTTCCATATCCAAGTCTTCACCAGCCTCCTAAAGGACAATAGAGAGGGGGCAGATCTAGCATCACTTGGTAGAGAGTTCCACAGCCGAGGGGCGACCACAGAGAAGGCCCTGTCTCTCGTCCCCACCAGCCGCGCTTGCGAAGCTGGCGGAACTGAGAGCAGGGCCTCTCCGGAGGATCTTAATGTTCTAGATCAGGGCTGTCCAACTTCTACCGGACCTTGGGCTGGAATTCCGGTTACTGATCACCTGGGGGGCCAAGCCCTGGCTCCGCCCCTCCCCTCCCCTCCCCCGGCTCCGCCCCCGGCATTGCATAAATATACAATTACATATTATATTATTTAAATAAGGGGAGAGGGAGGGAGGGATGGAACACATGAGGGGCATTAATATACAATTACATATTATATTATTTAAATAAGGGGGAGGGAGGGATGGAACACATGAGGGGCATAAATATACAGAATATCAAGGCAGAAAATCCCACAATCTCTGCTTTGAACTGGAATATATGACTCTTCCACTGGCCACATTGATCAGCATTGAATGGCCTTGCAGTTGAAAGGTCTGTGCTTTCATTCTGCCAGTTTACCCCTGGCTGATTCCATTCAGTGCAAGTCATCAAAGTAAACTTGGGTAATTGCAAAGAATGTAAATAATTCTGGGGGGGAGGAAAAGGAGGGGGAAAGGGGGTGGGAGGCCTTTCCTTGAGCTCCCTCTCATTCAATTCCCACCTCCCTCCTTTTCTCCTCCTCCCTCTCCTATGGCTGGCCGGTTCTCTCCTTCTCATTAAAGAGACAGTTCATGAAACGCAAATGAAGGGGTCAGAAAGGAAGGGGCTTGTGTGTGTGTGTGTGTGTGTCTCTTCGAGAGCCAGAGAGATCTTCCCTTTGCGCTGGGGAGAGGTGTGCCCAGGGCAGGTCCCCCTCCCTCCCCTCTCTCTCTCTCTCTCTCTCTCTCTCTCTCTGTCACTCACTCACTCACTCCTCACGCTCAGAGACACTCCCTCCCTCCCAAACCCCTTTTGCTTCCCTGGCGCTGAGGGCCTGAGCGCCTCCCAGATGGAGCAGCAGCAATCCTGAGGAGGAGGAAGAGGCGCTGCCGAGGGGGAAAGCCATGCGGCCGGGTCGCTCTTCCTGTTTGCTGCCAAGGGGGTGGGGCCCAAGAGACGTCACTCCCTCCCATTGGCCCCCTCCTTCTGGAGAAGAGGAGGCGGCCAATAGAAAGCCAAGGGGCGGGACCAAATAATAATAATAAAAAATAATATTTTTAATTGAAAAAAATATTTTAAAAATATATTTAAAATATATTATTTATTGCAGGAGGGTAAGGGGCCGTAGCCAAGAGGCTAGGGGGCCGTGTACGGCCCACGGGCCGCCTGTTGGACAGGCCTGTTCTAGATGGTTCATAGGGGAGAATCTGTTCGGACAGGTAAACTGGGCCAGAACCGTATAGGGTTTTTGTAGGTTAAAATCAGCACTTTGAATTGTGCCCGGAAGCTAATTGGCAGCCAGTGGAGCTGGCGCAGCAAGGGAGTCATTCATTCTATGTTGCAGATATACCCAATGTTAAATTCAGTGCTCCGTTTAACCTAGTTTTCTGTTCCTTCCCCCCAAGGAGGTTGTTTTCTGTGGCTACTGGGAATTCCCATCAATACACAGGAAATTATAATCCTATACTATACCTCAATAGTACCTTGATTCCACCTTAACTGCCATGGTTGCTTCCTACAGAATCCTGTGGTTTGCAATTTGTTGTGTCACTAAGTCCCTTTGGTAGAGCATTCTAAATACCATAACTCACAAAATTGCAAAGTACAGGATTCTAAAGTCTCAAAGTGGTATATATTCTTGTGTAAAGAGAGACATGTTGAATAATCTAGGCCAGTGTTGTCAGTTCTTGCAGGCAGGTTTCTGTCCTAGCCCTACCCACAAATCCCTGTTGGTTTATCAGGCAAATACTAGTCAAGCTTGTTCCCATTTAGCTTCCAAAATCAGATGAGACTGGGTGTGCCCAAGATGGTATAATTATTGAGTAGTGTGTCACCTTGCCAAAATGGTAAAAACCTTTGAGGATTTAGCCCTTTCTTGGATGTACATTGTGCTATTTTGGCTACATTAACAATGACACTGATCTCAACATCAGAAGGAAGTGGTCATATGAAATAATGGATCGCTTGAAGTCATTGTTACACCTAATGCCTTCTTTACCCCAAATTATCTCCAATCTAGATACCTCTAAAATAAAAAGATAAAAAAACCCCAAACAAACCAACAACTATATGATTTATACTTTTGGAAATAATTTATTATAAAAACAAATAAATTACATTTCACAGAAATGATAAGATATATCTCGACTCTGTAAACAGAAAAATGTATTTCATATATTGATACTTTAAATAACATTTACATGAACCAACTTATACAGCAAACAAAAATAATGGAATCATTGTGTTTTTCCTGGGTAAGGCACTGTGTAGAGAACAGTATAGGTCAGAAGATGAGTTATGGGTGGTATAATAGCAAAAACATTTTGTTTATAATTCAGATGCCATTGATGCTCATTACATCTTCCTGTTTGACATTTTGTTTTCACCAATTTGCCATGCTCTCAACAGACAGAACGAGGCAATATAATAAAGTCCCACTGAACTCTGACATATTGTAACTCCCAAATCTTTTAAGGCAAGTGATTAAAATCTAGACACATGAAGATCTTAAAATCATTTGGAATCAAACTGGCTTATGTCAAAGTTATGCCTATTTTACTAGCTTGTCAGTCTGCCCCAAGGCAGTCTAGAGACCCCTGAGTTATTTTAGTTTAATTTAGAATAAAACTTCAATGACAGCTTCTAGAAGGACTTAGTTTTATTGAAAAATGTAACTCAATGGAAAAATAATTTTATTAAAACAATTATATATTATTCATTGTGTTGTGCCAGTTTTTTTTACTTTGTGGAGTGTATTTTCAAAAACAAATACAACAGTTAAATGCCAGGCAGTCTATTGCATAAATTAATTGCCTTTGTACCATTAAGTTTTGTATTTCCATGGCATCAGATTAGCTAAATCTAGCTGGCATTTTTCATTTCCAGAAAAACATATGGGATACATTCAGGTCAACTGGGTTTTATCTGGACCCCACTAATATTAACAGAGAAAATTAGTCACAATGAACTCGTCCTTATGATTTCAAAATATTACAAATGTATTATTTTGGAAACTCTACTTGCATCACATTTGCTGCAGCACACCAACTCAGGGCCCTTCTACACAGGCTCTAAGGCATCCAAACGACATCTTTTCCAATTTACTTCACATTAATTTGACCCCTGAAAAGATCCAGACACTAAGGTAAGGTCCCTCCTCTCCAGTTCCTGATATATAAATTTTGGGTATCAGGAGTACTCTGCAGAGGGGCTTGTGCTGATGCAGGCCCCTTGGGTAAGGTTTTTTTTGTTTGGGGGGAGGGAAAATGGGGGGCTGAATGGGGGCTTGGGTTGTGAGAGAGTTTGTGGAATTCCCAGTATAACCCAGATCCTCCTGAGTTTTTTTTAACCAGTGTAGAATGGCCCTCACCTAATCTTTTGAAAACTGATTTCTACTCTTGAACTGAACCTAGCTTTATGGAAATTATGACTGTTGACTTTTCAACTCGATCTTGTGATATGTCTTTAATAATATCCTGTCATGAAAAAAGATTAGTAGCAACTGAAGCTTAATCCTACCCAACCCCCTCCTTTAAAAACATACACCACAAAAACATCCTCTATAGATCAAGAATGGCTTTCACAAGTGCTACTAAAACCATGATATTTCCTTAACCTTAGTTAAGAGAGAATGTAGTACAGTTCAAGAAAATAGAATTGCTACAGATTTCAACAAAGTGTTACGATCAGTCTTCTCAATTATTCACACAGCATTATAGATAGCAGAAAGGCATCTTCCTTTGAATAGGCACACATTATTCACAAACTTCCAAAGCAGGGTGGATTTGGGTGGAGCTGAAGGACGTACACACACTGATTTGATTGATTGATTGATTGATTCGGCTTTTATGCCGCCACTCCCAAACAGGCTCGGGACACAAAACCTGAAGCCACCTTCAGAGTTGTTCATCAGGAGAATAAAATAGAAGGAGGAATAAGATAGTCCAAAGGGAACTGGCAATTCAATCTTTGTCTTCAAGGAGTTTTTGTAAATTGCTCTGTATCTTTAAGAAAGAAAATACCAAAAAAAAAAGCATGGAGAAAAGTTACTTTTAGTTGTGCAATATATGATCTTTTGTTGACGCAATCCATCTAAGTTAGATCACTTTTTTTTGTTTGAATGTTTTTATTGAGTTTTTACAGTTAGATCACTTTTGTTTATACCAGGGCTGTCCAACTGGCGGCCCGGGGCCCGTATGCGGCCCCCAGCCCCTTCCCTAAGGCCCCCTAAGCTTTTTAATAAAAAATAAAAATTGAAAAATAAAATAAATAATTAAAAAAACCCTACTTCCGGGTTCGAGCAAGTATTGCGAGAATACGCAATCCACACGGGATTTCGCTGTCAACGTGAGATCACACCGGCGTTGACAGCGAAATCCCGTGTTGATTGCATATTCTCGTGATACTCTTTGGCTACTCTACTACTGGATCGCTGAGGCCCACAGACGCGATTAGGACCTTTTTCAACTCAGTTGGTCGTCGCCTCTCTCGTCGTCCGGGTACTCCTGGATCCTGCGCGTTTGGAAAAGGTAGGCCGAAGCAGGGGGCTCCTCATTCCCTCCCCCCATCTCCCCTCATGTATTAAATATAAAATTAAATATATTTAAAGATGAAATAAAGGGAGATGGGATACATTAAAATAAGGGGGGAGGGGAGGATGGAATTAAATATATTTAATATTAAATTAAAATAAGGGGAGAGGGGAGGATGGAATTAAATATATTTAATATAAAATTAAAATAAGGGGAGAGGGGAGGATGGAATTAAATATATTTAATATTAAATTAAAATAAGGGGAGAGGGCGCCGGGGGAGAGGGCGGGGAGGGGGTGGAGCCGGGGGCAGGGGCGGAGCCAGGGGTGGGGGCAGACCCTACGGCCCCCCAGGTCATCAGTGACCGGAATTCAGGCCCCTGGGCCGGTAGAAGTTGGACAGCCCTGGTTTATACACTAGGATCACACCAGCATACATTCCATGTGTTTGCCCATTCTTCTGCATCATGGCTTCCTCTCATATCCAAACTGAGCCACTATTAATAATGACTACATTTTGAGTATCAGAAATGAAACAAATAATTTTCAGAAAAAGGAATATTGAAAGGACAAGATCCTCTGTAGCAGAGGCAAGGAGTTGGGGGATATTTACTTGAAAGTATTTTATTGCATAGTGAGATTAACTACATAAGCTTTTACTTCTCTGGTTGTAAGTATGGTCTACTGAATTCAATGTGGTTTACTCCCAGGGCATAAATTTTGTAAGGAACTGTAGCCTAATTTTGCCAAGTGCACAGAGGCCATCTGCTTAGTTTTGGACTCCAGTCTTCCTTGTGGAGGTTGGCAAAGACATTTATATTTGCAAGTGGTAAATTAACAAAAAGCAGACGGGATTCTCAAGTTGCAAACAACTTAACACACATTGCTAATCCCATCCAATGAAATTCAAGGAATGATGTTTACTGATGTAGGTATTAACACAAGTATGCTAATTCACACTTTGTAAAAAGGACTGTTCTAAAAGGATGCTTTTGAATAGAAGGCTTTTTTTTTTGAGAAACTGCAAGTCACTTCTAGTGTGAGAGAATTGACCGCCTGCAAGGACATTGTCCAGGGATGCCTGAATGTTCTACTATCCTTGTGGGAGGCTTCTCTCATGTCCCCGCATGGGGAGCTGGAGCTGAGAGAGGGAGCACAACCTGCTTTCTCCGGATTTGAACAGCTGACCTGTTGGTAAGCAGTCCTGCCGGCCCACTCTTGCAGCATGTGAAATGTATCTCCACCTTCAATGTTCAGTGTGTACTCTTAGTATGTTCCTAGTATGTAATCCAGTATGCTAGCTGTTCTGAAAAAGGAGATATGTACTTGTGAGATGCTATTCCTCTGAGGAAGGGTAAGTTCATACACTACAGTTCTCCATGCAAAGATCGTTCTTGGACATAAGAACTGCATTTTTGTAGGACAAAGGACACACAGAGCATCTGGCTCCATTTGGTTAGGTGTTACAGCCTAACAAATATGTTTTAGTAGTCCTCTATATTTACCTTTTCCAGTTTGATAAGATTAGCTGTTAGTTCTTCGCAGAAACCATCAGCATTAAGCTGCAGATAGGATGCCAAACCTTCCTGTACTGGATGTCTGACAAAGAGAATACAAATGGAAAAAAGGAGAGAAAACAATTAATTTTATTTCATTTAGAATAATTAGAAACCAACCTTTAGGGCCAACGTATCCACATTACCAAATATGTATTTTTTAAAAATCTCAAAGCACACTAAAGAGCAGCAAAAACAATAAAACAATAGGAGACACCAAGCTACTATGCAACACCATATACAGAAACACATCCAATAAAATCTGGATTCAATAATAGAGCCAAGATAAAAAGTTTCATCTTGAGGGCCTGCTTGAAGACCTGTTATGTGGTCCACCACCATTTGATTGCTCAGCTAGGGCTGCTGGAATTAGTAGTGTGACACCATGTGGAAGGCCAGCCAATTCTTGCCCTTGTTAGAAGCTTCGAAGAAGGGGAGGTGTCTATTGGCTTAGAATGGACACAAAAACTAGAGATCCCCTTCACACGACATATTATAGCAGCATGGTTCCATTTTGACTGCTATGGCAGCATCTCATGGAATCCTGGAGTTTGATAAGGCACTAGAACTCTCTAGTATTTTAATTAATTGTGTGCATATGTGCCTTATGCCCAATAGGATAGAAATAATGGTAAATATTAAGATAAATATGGAACATGAGAACAAAGAAAATGCAGGCTTACTCATTAATATATGAATCCCTGAAGGAAGCCATGGAGCCAAGTTGGTCTTCCAGTATGTGGATTTTGTATCTCATGTACAATGTGGAGAAAACGAGTGCACAAACCCTGCAAGAGAGGTGTGGTGAGGAACAGACAAGAAAACACACGTGAGTGCCTGGAATCATAAGTATGTGTTTGTTGATACTGGAAGTGCTTTAAGAAATTGTTGTTATCTTAATTTAGCCATGATTAAACTGTTAAGAATTTAAGTCAGTTTTCTGTTGCAATCGAAAAGATGTGCCACAATATAAGGCAGCAAAGCTTCGCCAAACAAAAGGGCTTTCAGAGATTTTAAGACAACAGGTCCTTGGTATCTACAGGAATTTGGTACCAGCGCACACCATGGATACCAAAATAAATGGCTACGCAACTATCAGTATACACAATGGCACTGTAAAGTTATGTCCCTTATATAAAATGGCAAAATCAAGTTTTCCTTTATGGAATTTTTGTGGATAATATTTTCAAGCTGTGATTGATTGTGATTGAATACAGAATCCATGGATATGGAGGGCTGCCTATAGGGTCCTTGGGAACTGATATATTTTGCTATATAACACAGTAAGCTTTCCCCACTGATGTTTCATTGCTGCCAGCTTCACTGCTCCCCCTTAACTGTAGCTTGGGTTGTGATGCTGCTGACTGTTTGTACTGACCTGTAATCCTTGAAAATATCTCTCAATCTACTTTTAGTTAGCCTCCAGGAATTTGTCAAAATGCTTCTGGAAAACTACATAAGCTTATTATCCATAATACGAGGTGGAACAATTTAGAAAAGGTCATTTTCCCTCTCTTGCCTTGTGGAATGTATTGAGCACTTGATTGGTGTGCAGCAAATAAGAGGAGAAAGGAATGTGTAAGCAATTTATTTAACCTCAGGAGGTCCAGCTTTCTGACTATATCTCATTTTATAGTAGTGCAGTCCCCAGAAAAATAGCCTATCTCTTGTTTTTAGCCTGTTAGTATTGGTGGGTATGTAGGCAGCAGAAAGTGTATAGAGAAAAAAGTGGCTTACTTACAGAACTGCATAGAGAATAAGTATGTGGTTCGTAGATAACAACGTTTGGTAATTCCATTGGTGGAAATATCCAAGGATGCCAGATGGAACTATGAGATGAACAAAACATACTTATGACTGCCAACACAGGTCTTGATATTGTTATTATTATTATTATTATTATTATGCCACCACTTTTTCTCTAAATGAGACTTAAAGTGTGAAAAGATGTAGAAAAAAATATACAATTTAAAACCCAAAGACTATAAACATTAAAACAGAATTAAACTTAGTACTATTTAAAAATGAATAATTAAAAACATTAACATCAAATTAAAATATACAGAACACTACACGACACCCCCTGATTTGGTCTTAAAACTTTCTTTGTTAAAAGACTACCTGAAACTAAAGGTTTTAGCCTGATGTCAGAAGGATAGCCATCCATAGTGATCCATTCTGGCTTCCCTGGGCAGGGAGTTCCAGAGACAAGAGGCAGCCACCAAGAAGGCCCCGTATTGCATTTCCACAACTTAACAACCAATGGGAGAATAGAACTACTAGATAGCTATAAGTTTATACTAGTTGTTTTTTCCCTTTTTAAATTAAAAAAAATAATACAACATGGTAATGAAGGTTAAGTTTTGACTTCATTGAAATAAAGTTAAGTGGCTTTGTCTGCTACAGCACATGAATGCAAAGCATACTAAATCAATGGAGCCTGTGGGTTATTGTAATATCATCAGCACTAGACATGTTTACAGCTAAAGGAGGCTTCATTAAAATTTATATTTTAAATATGTGATTAACGGATTAGTGAGCTCATGCTCTCAGCTTTGGGGGATATATCATTCAAAGCACAAACTGATATGACTGGAACTACCATATATACCTATGCATGTTGACCTCATACATATATAAGTGAACAGCAGGTTTTGGGCCCAAAATTCCGAATTTTGGCATGACCCATAGCCTTGAAGAGGGGAAAGAACCAGCCACACCCCAGGTAGCCAGCCACCACTGCTGTTTTCTTGCCCAGGCATTCAAAGAGGCCAAGAAGCCACACTATGTTAGGTTGGTGCTCCTTTTTGGATGGACTAAGCTGTTGTCTTTCGCCATTCCACTCAGAGAAGAGAATGGTTCCTTTTTGTGATAAGCGTTAGGTACAGTACCCAAATTGGCCTGTGGGTAAGTTTATGGATTCGTTTATTGACTAACATTTTTAGATGTCTACATGAGTATATAGGGCATATTCACTACAGGGAGGCAAAGCAAGCAATTCTAAAAATCTGAGCAGATGTATCTAGGGTTGCCAACTGTTGGCTAGCCTCAGACATTCTTTATTACATCTCCCTAAGAAAGTGAGAAAGAATAACTTCCTTATTTCACTTTGATTTAAGGACAGCTAGGAATTCTGTGAGTTTCCAAACAGGAAAATACATTTCCTCTGTGTTTTAACGACAAGCTGTGAGCAATTGTGGTTGAAATTTAATGTCTAACACATTTCTTGGTCTACAGTTTTGATCTGGTAACCTCAAAGTCTGTGATGATCCTAAACAGGTAACAGTAGCAGTATCACATTATGAGGTATAGAATACTCGTATAACCAATTCTGGTGGTGCATATAGAGCTCCTGCTATAGATGAAAGGAAAAACAGAATTGGAAAAAAAATCTGGTATGTTGTGAATGTCAGCTAAAGGAAGCAATGTTCTGTGTACAGCTACTAGTCCTTTCCTCAGTGCTCCGACAAAGCAAAAAATAATGTATACTTGCCCCAGGGGGACTTTTCTGTTGCATACTTTTGTCTCTACCAGAATTCTTTTTCATATGCTCTCAGCTTTCCTGGCAGGGCTAGGATTCTGGGAGACCAGGACTCAGATCCATGCTCAGTTGTGGAAATTAACTGGATTACCTCAGGCAAGCCACTCTCTCTCAACCACAGTAGCAAATCTATCTGAATGGAGCATCACATGAAAATCCTATGAAGGAGTCATCGTAAGTCAGAATTGACATGAAGGTAGGTAACTAATAGGCTTGTGCAATTTGGCTGGAGGGCGATTTTTTTTTTTGGTATTCGAATTTCGTTGGGTACCCAGATCTATTTTCGGGAGCCTCCCAAAAATCAGCTAATGGAAAAAAATGTTTTTGGCTAGGCAGCCGAAAGATCCAGGAAAATCCAACTCATTAAGAGGCTCCCCTTTCTTTTCCTGGGAAGGGGGGCTGGGTTTCAGGAACGGGGTTAAGGAAGCATCCTTCCTGGAACCCTTTCCTTTCTTCCTTTCAAGGAAATCTGGGTTTGAGTAATAGGGTTAAGTAAGCATCCTTCCTGGGACCCTTTCCTTTCTTCCTTTCAAGGGGGCCTGAGTTTGAGGAACGGGGTTAAGGAAGCATGCACCGCGTGCTCCTGAATAGAAGAGAAGAAGCCGTGTCCGGCAGGAATGTGGGCTGTTTTGGGCAAAAAACCTTTATGGCAACTGAGTCCTTGCTGTTACAGTCATCCGGAGAAGCCGAAAAAGCCGACAAAGCCAAAGAAAAATGGCTAAAATGGATCTGTGCACAAGTCTAGTAACCAAATAAACTTCCCCATCTCTCCAAAGTTTTACTCTTAAAAGTGATTTCACTAAATAAAACAATGGGTATCTCTACGTTTTTAGTACCAAAACCACTGTATGATTTGATTTGAAGAAAAAGCCTGGATCCCTTGAAGTGTGAAGTGAAGGAAAAGAAATGCAAGAAGTATTCAGCAAATACATACTAATTCATGAGTCAGTAATATAATTGGTAGGTTCTATAGCAGTTTTAATGTTTCTGTCGGAGGCTGCATGCATTCTCAATGAACTGAGCGAACATCTTTGGAATATATTTTTCTTTTTGCTCACACTGTTCTAGCACACAAAGTATAGCACAACCTTTTTGTGTGCAGCAGACACTTCCCGTTTGTGGATGAACACTTGGATTCAAACCATAGTGTTTTTAAGCAGATACTGAACTGAACTTTATTATTTATGAGTCGCCCTCCACAAGTGTGCTCCGGGTGACTTACACAGCTAGCAATGCAGTACTAGAGTATTAAAACATTAAAACATTAAAATGGCTAAAAATATTGGACTCGGAAGGTTCCGGGTCGCTGGTTGTCGTATTATGCATAGGCTTTCCTAAATAGCCATGTCTTAAGTGCCGCCAAGAATTGGGGCAGGTCAGGACTGGCTCTTTGGTCTGGCGGTAGAGAGTTCCACAGGACGGGGGCCGCAACAGAGAAAGATCTCTGTCTCGTGGACTCCAGATGAGCCTCTCTCGGACCCGGGACACAGAGGAGGTTCTCGTTTGCTGGCCGTGGTGCTCTTGGGTGGGTGGGTAGGGTCAAGCGGTCTTTTAAGTATGAGGGACCCTGGCCCCGCAGGGCCTTGAATGTCAGGGTCAGAGTCTTATAAAGGACTCTGTGTTCGACTGGCAGCCAGTGCAGACGCTGCAAGGATGGTGTGATGTGACATCTCATTGGTGTTTTTGTGAGGAGCCTGGCGGCAGCATTCTCCACAATCTGGATCTTACGGGTTAATGACCGAGGAAGGCCCACATATAAGGCGTTGCAGTAATCCAGCCTTGATGTAACCGTGGCGTGGATTACTGTAGCTAGCGCCTCCATTGGTAAGTAGTGCGCCAGTTGCCTCGCTTGGCAATATCCAATAGCTGTCTATATCAATTTTATTCCTAGCACTGTGTATAAAAGTGGATTGTGTTTATTTACCTTTTCTTGAAGCATTCCTGACTTTATCATCACACAAACGTTTAGACTGTCCATCTGCATGGAGAGCATTTGTCTCCACCTGGGATGCTCTCAGATGAGCTTGGCTGCCAACCAGGTGATAATCTATTGAACAACAAAAATTTTAAATGAAAAGCAGAAGCATGGAAAATATTACAGATAACATGAAATTATTTGAATTTACACTTTGAGAATGAATTTTAACTCCAAATGAGAATGTACACAATTATTTTCCCTAATGCTATGGGTTATTTCTATTTAAATGAATTAAAAAAATTAAATCCAATTAAACTTACAGTAGACTTTCACATTACATGAGAAATGCATTCCAGGACCCTTTGCAAAATATGAGTAATCCGGGACTCTATTTTTCTTACTTGAAATGAACTATGTCTTGGGCTTCTGGCCAAAGTATATTATAGAATTGCTCTGAAGGATGTAGCGATTTCTTGAGAAGTGTTTTCTCCAGGCCTCCAGTGTGATTTTATGGTCAACTTTCAGTGGAAGTTCCAGCAGAAATTGGCCATAACATTGCTTGGGAGAGCTAGAGAAAACTCTTTTCTTGACATGGCTAGGTATAGGCAGAGTGATTCTATGGTATTCAAAGCTCTTCTTGTGCACATGAAACTGTGTTATAAGAGTTCACATAATAAGCAGGTCTACTGCATTTATTTTAAAATCATCTGAATGCTACAAACTGCTAATCTCTTCTCCCATCTACCTAATTTGTTTCATTAATGCTCACAACAAAGAATGATGCATAGCAGAGGCCAGCTTGACTTCAATGATATTTCTCACCTACCAACTACTAAGGCCATTTCTGTTTAGCTTTAAAGAAACTTTAAGTCACAGTTACATGACAAAAAAAATCCAGCTGTTATCCTTGTTAAATTGAACTGCAGTGTGGTTTAATTATGGCTCCATTATTGGGAAAATGAATTAATTATTGGTATTTGCAGTTAGTTACTTCCAAACTGAGGGACCTCATCACATTGAGGTCCACATGACGGATGAGGGAGCACAGATGAGGGACCTCATCACATTGAAGTCCACATGATGGGTGATAGCAGGGGGGATTTGCCATGCAGCATGGCAAGTCTGGAGGGTAGCAAGGGGAAATTGTCACCCTGGGCCCAGCATCACACCTTACTTATTCCATGGGGGGGGGTATTGCTGCCTGGCTTCCCCCCTGCACTTGTCCTGTTTTTGTCGTAGCTTCCTCCTATGATGATTTCACCACAGTTGAGGGATGGAGCCTCGCCGGAAGAAGATGTATGTTGTTTGATAGGATCCGGCAGACTCCATCCCTCTACTGTGGCAAAAGTGTTGTATGACAGGTAAATTTATCTATGTGATGAGGTTGGAGGACACCTTCACACAAAGTTTGATTTTGTATACTGTATGTTTAGACTGAAGTATGGATTCTCACAAGAAATGCTAAATTTGAAGAATGCTGCCATTCCCAATAAATTCAGGCATTTTGTGACCAGCACTTACAGATACATTGTAAAAATAGCCACTAGAAACATGTAGAACTTTTAGCAAATTCAGATAAGTATTGCATAAACAGAAAATGCCTTTTCTGGTGTTTTTTTTTTTCTAAACTCTTAGACAGAAAGGCTTCTAATCTGATAGTCTAGAAAAAATGCTTTATATATTATATTTTGTCTTCCAACCCCCCCGAAATAACGAGACAGACACAAATATATATGGTTTCAAATTTGGGCAACTTTTATTTAAATAGTTACCTATTTAACTAGTAACTCAACTAACTTTTTGGTGTCAGTTCAACTTGGTGTGCGTAAGCTGAGGTAGCGTCACCTAACGTCTACCCCTCAGCTATTCAGGCGTACTGCCTGGGTCCCCTGTAGATTTCAACCCGGGCAACCCGTAAGGGAAACATCAGGAGAAATCTCTCTCAACTTTTGAGACTAGACTCTCCCCGCTCCTGGGACATTCCTCATCACCTCACCCCTAAAATTAACCGTCTAGGTGAGTGTTTGCATAATGCCCCACACCCTTAAGGGGTGCCTTAAGTGTCTACAAACCTTTGAATAACTCAACTATTTACGCTTAGCTAGTTTACTAGCCGACCATTCCATCTAAGCCCCTAATAGACAGTATAGGATAGGCAAAACCCTGTGGGCGAATTCCTATCCGACCCCCAAATGTTAAACCATTTGAGCGATCATTATTATACTATCCATGGGCGGGAGTGGTGGGCGATGTCTTAATGCAGACTGAAGGAGGAGGGGCTGGCACCACTATGCCAGCCCCCCTCCTCCCTTCCAGCAGATTCTGCAAAATCAACCAATCTCTTCTCCGAGGGGAGGAGACAAAATTGCTCCACCAGCCAACAAGTTGGATGGTGAAGTGTATTGTCTTCCAACCCCCCCGAAATAACGAGACAGACACAAATATATATGGTTTCAAATTTGGGCAACTTTTATTTAAATAGTTACCTATTTAACTAGTAACTCAACTAACTTTTTGGTGTCAGTTCAACTTGGTGTGCGTAAGCTGAGGTAGCGTCACCTAACGTCTACCCCTCAGCTATTCAGGCGTACTGCCTGGGTCCCCTGTAGATTTCAACCCGGGCAACCCGTAAGGGAAACATCAGGAGAAATCTCTCTCAACTTTTGAGACTAGACTCTCCCCGCTCCTGGGACATTCCTCATCACCTCACCCCTAAAATTAACCGTCTAGGTGAGTGTTTGCATAATGCCCCACACCCTTAAGGGGTGCCTTAAGTGTCTACAAACCTTTGAATAACTCAACTATTTACGCCACGGATTGGGAGCAAATGTCCTATTTAGCTCCCATCCCCCACCAAGCCATCCACTATAAACCGAACACCTACCATCATTATGCATAAACAATAAATTGCCCATAGCAGACAGATGGATTCCATCCGATCTGTAAAGGTGAGGGCTGTCAAGCAAGATCTGCCCATGGGATATGTAGGAGCCCCTACCTCTTGCAAGCGCCGTGCGCATGGCCCGGTTCACCTGCTTCCTGGCTGATTCCATTTTTTTAAAAAAAATAATTTTTAAACATCCCTGCAATCCGAACACCGGGAGCGAGGGATGATCACAGACCAGGCGATGTGAACCCGTGGCCCTGCATGCCATATTTTACAAATGTCGTTCCCAGCTTGCAAGTACAGGGCCCTACCCTTCAAGGGGCCTAGATCGTTGCCTCCAAGGTGTATAACCAAAACGTCTGGAGGGGGCCCTCTCCTAGACTGCAACAAAAGCGGGAGCAAACCATCCCAACCATACCTCTGATCCCATGCCACTCAACTGCAGCGACGGATGCGAGGCCCAAATGCTGACCATAGTGAGACCTCATGGCCTGCCGGGACACCCAGTGTATGAAACTGTGTCCGCAGACGAGGATCCTCCATCTATGGTTCAGCAACGCAGGATCTGAAACGACAGATCCAACCGTTAATTATGACAACGGAGTGCCCATGTAATTCCTGAAGGCATTTGATTTCCATCTGCCCAGGGTTTTTTTTTTTTTTTTTTTTTTTTTTCCTCCGAGTCACATCACATAGCATTGGCCACCGTAGCTTCTCCAATGCAGCAATAGGGGGTTGCAAACTTATATTGCCCCAGAATGCTGACCATAATGAGTCCTCATGGCCTGCCTAGCGGCCCAGTGAATATAACTGTGCCTGCAGACGAGGATACTCCATCCATGGTTCAGCAAAATGGATCTCAACGAGATCGCCACAATCAACTTACAACAACGGAGCACCACGCACCTCCTGAAAGGATTAGATTGCCCTCTGCTCGGGGTTTGACCCCCTCTGAGTCTTGTCCCATAGCATTGGCCACCGAGGCTTCTCCAATGCAGCAAGAATGGGTTGCAAAACCTGTAATGCCCCAAAACCCATCATTCTTAGCACCTCACAGGTGCCCGCCCACAACTGTTGTGTTGTTAGCGGTATGCCATCCCGCTGGCCAAACGGTAACCAGGCCCACGCTTGCTAATCCGTTTGAATAGCACCAAAGCCTCAACTGCCATAAAACGGGGTCACAACACTTCGCCACCTTAATGACATTGCCTCTAGACCCCAAAAAAGATTTGGATGACTTGACCAGCCACTTTGTGCCATTATGCATGATTGTTAGTCCAAATTCAACCAGGGCCCGCATAGACCTGTCAATTTTAGATACTAGGACTATCACGGTGATCCAATAAGCTGCAAAGGAGCTGTCCAAGCATCCGCATGAAACAATTTGCTCCTGTGTGTCCGCATAAGCCTCGTGCTACACGAGCTTCAGTCCTTTCAAAATTGCAGGGTGCTCAGTTCTCTGTTATCCTGAATCTGGTCCTGACTGCGCGACCACCAGGCCTAAATTCTTATGCAGCCAACCGTCCTTATTTGAATCGGAAGGCCCTGAGCCCAGAAGCAATAAGCTGGTACAGCTAATTGCACCCTGGTCGATTGTGGGGCCATTCCCCGCCTTTGGAACACACCCAACTGCATTACGCTCCTAATAAAAGGGGTGTAGCTTGCGGCATGGCGTCTGCCCATTCCAGATTCCTCACACTCATTGACCGCCCGTACAAGGTCACATAAAGTTTGGGGCCAATCGATGCACTACCCGTAACGTTTTGTCTCGCAACCACCCACAGATGGGCTGGATTGGGCCAGACTAACGGCTGGGACTATGCCACGGCTAAAACCCACAAGCAAAGGGAACCATCAAAACACCAATGTAAGAGTCATCCGAGGTGCCACACCCACAGCACCTGGAGAGCGAGGGAACCGAAACTTCAAAACAACTTATACTCCCGAGGCCTCAACCCCTGAGGCATAAGAGGCCACCCTATAAGGCTTTCTCGACAGCCAATTCCAGTCCGTTACCTATGCTAACCCCTTGTTTTGACCCATCAGTATTCCTAAATTTAACATTGCTCGATGGGACTTGCCTGCTAAGGGGTGTGTGTGTGACGTGGCTTAAATTTGAGGCATTTAATGAGACCGAGAGCTTTGGACTGGAATCAGAGGAACCCTTAATAGGCTCCCCTTCCAAGCTGGAGAGTTGGCCAATAGCCCAAGACGCATTCTCCGCACCCTTGCAACATGTCTAAAATGAGAAAAATTGGTTAACTAGTGTGATATAGCACCGTGAATGGTGTCCCCTCTTAATAACTAAGGGGTAACCCAGGGAGTCGGGATGCAATGATTAAGGAAGAGCGTGCGAGGATGGAGGGTGGCTTATGTCAGTGCATCCCTTCTGGGGGCACCGTGTGGGAAATCCAGCCCAACACCATCATCGGTGAACTCCAAATGCTTTGAGCGCAGGCGAACTACAAAGCCCAGCAGCCACAACTCCCACGTTTGGGCATATCGGGATTTACCAGACTTGGTCCCGTGCATGAATATACCTCCTACCTATCAGTGCTTACCTTACAATCCATAACAGTAGTAAAATTACAGTTATGAAGTAATCAATAATTTTATATTTGGGATTCACAAACATGAGGAACTGTATCCCGGGGTCGCCTCAGCCCCGAGGCTGGCTCCGAGCGCATGACTTCTTGGTCAGCACAGGTTTAATACAGCTAGCTACAAACCCGTAGATGCAATTATCTTTAGGGTTGCTTAGGTCAAAAGCAAGCTAGAGTATTAACAACCGGGAGCTCCCTCTGCCTCCAAGCTCGCTTCGGACACATAACTTCCTGGTCCCTAGTGATTTAATGGCGTCGTCAATCAGCCAGCAAATGCAACTATCTTTAAGGTTGCGTAGGTGAACAGCAAGCTATACAATTAACAGTCGGGAGCCCACTCGGCCCCCTGCCTGCTTCGAACACATGACTTCTTGGTCAGTAATAATTTAATGCAGCTGGCTCCCAAACAACATGTGCAACTAATAATTAAGGTTGCATCGGACCACGGGAAGCTAGACAATTAACAGTCGGGAGCTCACTCTGCCCCCCGGCTTGCTTTGAACGCATGACTGCTTGGTTGGTAGTGATTTAATGTAATCGGATCCCGCCTAGCAGCTGCACACTATCAATTAAGGTTGCATAGGTCAACCGCAGTCTAGACTATCAACAGTTAGGAGCTCAATCTGCCCCCAGGCGAGCTATGAACACCTGACTACTTGGTCAGTAAAATGATTTTAATGCCTTTGGCTACCCACTCCAGGATGCAACTATTGATAAGGTTGCCTAGGTCCACCGCAGTTAGACAATTGACGGTCGGGAGCTCCCTCTGCCCCCAGGCTTGCTTGAACGCATGACCTCCTGGTCAGTATTGATTTAATGCAGCTGGCTACCAAGGAGGGATGTAACTATCCTTAAGGTTGCCTTGGTCAACAGCCAGCTGGACTATTGACAGTCGGGAGCTCACGAAGCCCCCAGGCGGCTTAGAAGGCATGCCTACTTGGCCAGTAGTGATTTAAAGCAGTTAGCTACTGCGTAGCAAATGCATCTATCTTTAAGGCTGCATAGGTCAACAGCAAGCTAGACTATATGACAGCCAGGAGCTCACACTGTCCCCAGGCTGCTTCGAATGCACGCCTACTTGGCCAGTAGCAATTTAATGCAGTCGGCTACCGCATGGCAGTTGGCTAAAGTAGCGAATGCCAGTACCCTTAAGCTTGCCTAGGTCAACAGCAAGCTAGACCATTAACGGTCAAAAAGCCCCTGCAGGCTTAACATCATTGAAACATTATCCATTATTCTTTCCTTTCATGCGTTGCATAACTTGTACTAATATAGGTCAGTAGCGGGCTAAACCCCATATTCAGGAGTTTTGTACAATCTACTTATCCAAATATAATCAAATATATGTAATTAACCTACATATAAAGACCAAACCCTAAATAGGTCATTAGCAAGCTGCACCGCAAGTCAGGAGCTCCCTTGCTCCTTTTCTTAGTATTGCTCTTTATTAATCTTTATCCATCCATTGTCACTTTAATAGCGACCTAAATAGTGTAGTAGCATTCATATGCATATGCCTCCATTTATTTGGCCAGTAGTGATTTACCACCGTTGGTTACCCACTAGCAAATGCGATTATCAAAATAAGGTTGCCTAGGTCAATAGCAAGCAAGGCTATTAACAGTCAGGGGCTCACTCTGCCCCCAGACTTGTTTAGAACCCATGACTTCATGGTCATTAGGGATTTAATGCAGCTGGCAAACCAGCAGGTGCAACTTTGAATTAAAGTTGCACAGGTCAACGGCAAGCTAGACTATTAACCGTCGGGGGCTCTCTCTGCCCCCAAACCTGCTTTGCACACATGCCCTCTTGGTCAGTAAAGATTTTAATGCAGTTGGTTATCAACTTGCGAATGCAACTATATCCAAGGTTGCATAGGTCAACAGCAAGCTAGACTATTAACAGTAAGGAGCTCACTCTGCCCCCAGGGTTTGCTTTGAATGCATGCCTACTTGTTCAGTAGTGAGTTAATGCATTCAGCTGCCAAGTGCAGTTGCAACTATCTTTAAGGTTGCATAGGTCAACAGCAAGCTAGACTATTAACAGTAAGGAGCTCACTCTGCCCCCAGGGTTTGCTTTGAATGCATGCCTACTTGTTCAGTAGTGAGTTAATGCATTCAGCTGCCAAGTGCAGTTGCAACTATCTTTAAGGTTGCATAGGTCAACAGCAAGCTAGACTATTAACAGTAAGGAGCTCACTCTGCCCCCAGGGTTTGCTTTGAATGCATGCCTACTTGTTCAGTAGTGAGTTAATGCATTCAGCTGCCAAGTGCAGTTGCAACTATCTTTAAGGTTGCATAGGTCAACAGCAAGCTAGACTATTAACAGTAAGGAGCTCACTCTGCCCCCCAGGGTTTGCTTTGAATGCATGCCTACTTGTTCAGTAGTGAGTTAATGCATTCAGCTGCCAAGTGCAGTTGCAACTATCTTTAAGGTTGCATAGGTCAACAGCAAGCTAGACTATTAACAGTAAGGAGCTCACTCTGCCCCCAGGGTTTGCTTTGAATGCATGCCTACTTGTTCAGTAGTGAGTTAATGCATTCAGCTGCCAAGTGCAGTTGCAACTATCTTTAAGGTTGCATAGGTCAACAGCAAGCTAGACTATTAACAGTAAGGGGCTCACTCTGCCCCCAGGGCTTGCTTTGAATGCATGCCTACTTGTTCAGTAGTGATTTAATGCAGTCAGCTTGCATATGTCTTGTATCATAACATGTATATGTTAATTACTATTTATTATTATTAATTTTATTTAGTTATTTAAAATTATTTATTTTGACCTTACCAAAATGGCCACCAAGCCTAAACACAAAATGGCTGCCATGGCCCCACCCCCAAGATGGCCACTGACCTCACCAAAATGGCAGCTGAGTCTCCACCCCCCTGCAATGGTTGCCACCCTTTAAAGATGGTGGCAATGGCCCCACCCACAAAATGGCCACCTCCATGGCCCTGGCATGGCCATGAGGCCCTGAAGTGAACAAGGGTGAGTAAGGGAATCCCACCCCAGGGCCCTTTTAAGAAGAAGCTGAGGCTAGCAGTGGGAACCTCCAGCCTTTCAGTGAGCAAGTTCAGCAGCTCAGTGGTTTAACCCACTCTGCCACGAGGAGGGGGACTTAAATTAATATTATGTTATAGGAACGGGGGGGGGGGCAATCAAAACGAAGCCCTCCAGGCCTGGCTCCCTGTCCAGGGAAGCCAGGCAGAAGCCAGGCAGAATTAAACTTAAATATAGCTAAATTTAGCAGAGGCCTACGAAGGGCAAGGGGCCAGTTCAGCCTGGAGGATGAACTCTGGGCCTCCCTCATGGCCTCTGCACAGACCTGG
Organism: Anolis apletophallus; assembly: GCA_030556195.1. Taxonomy (NCBI): domain Eukaryota; kingdom Metazoa; phylum Chordata; class Lepidosauria; order Squamata; family Anolidae; genus Anolis; species Anolis apletophallus. The sequence continues at coordinate 76,596,818 of JARBWK010000006.1, read as the reverse complement.
TGCTGGATGGGCTCCAAGGTGTTCCTCACTCAACGATGTCTTAATGCAGACTGAAGGAGAAGGGGCTGGCACCACTATGCCAGCCCCTCCTCCCTTCCAGCAGATTCTGCAAAATCAACCAATCTCTTCTCCGAGGGGAGGAGACAAAATTGCTCCACCAGCCAACAAGTTGGATGGTGAAGTGTATCCTCATCTCTGGAATTGTAGTCGAATGCTCAAACCACTACACCACACTGGCTTTCAGCACCCTTAAATCAACTAGTTTTGTAAACTATGTTTGCTTGTTACATTAACCATAGTTAATTGTACTTTGTGAGAGATGTAACATTACAACAATATACTGTTATTAGTCTAAAATGAAAGCAAAAACGTTCCCAAATTATCATTGTGGCTTTACCATAGGTGAGTAAGGTAGGGAGTAAACTTGAGGCTAACTGAAACTTGTCCTTTTTAATGCTGTTAATTAAGAATACAATCCATCAATAGTTTTTCAGTACCAATGCTGTTTTTGGTGCCCACAGCATCACTTACCAGAGGTAAGGTTGTAGGGCGATCACCCCTGAAACTGTTTTCTGGAGAAGAAGGATTGGGACTGTTGCCAACACTGAAATCCTGAAAACATAGTTTAAAATTATACAGTTGGATCAGCTGGTAGTGAAGAACATACCTAGACAGTAACATTTGGAGATACTTATAACTCACCTCTAGATGCCGACAAACAGATTTTAATAGCTTATAAGCTGTATCTCTGGACAGAAAGGAGACGAATATGTACTGAAAAGAAAACCAGCAACAATATTTAAAATTAAGGGAAGGATCCAAGATTTATCTTTGTTAATTTTAACACACACACACACACATCATCTAATTAAACAATTGCTTTTAAAGACAAAACATATCTTAAGAGTTTTCAAAGGAACTAGCTGTACCCAGCACACGTTGCTGTGCCCTATTTAGGAGATGCGAGAAAGTCTGAGTATGTAAGGGTTGGAATTGATGTTAGTTATGGTCTTGGTGGGGTCATGGCTGTGTCGTTGTGGGTTGTTCTGGTGGGTGGGATGTTGAAGTCCTGTGGAGTTGTCGGTGTGTGGTGTTGAAGGAAGGAATGGCATACAAATGGGTTGAGCAGTAGACACAAGGTTGTGTTATGTGTGTATTGTGTTGTGTGTAGGTATTACTTTTTTGATGAGTTAATGGGTGTGTGGTGGCATTGTGGGTGGTAGTATGTTGTGGAATGCTTGTGTGGGTGGGGTGTTTTGGGTATTTGTGTGTGTTTGTAGAGTTTCAGTGCAGTGTTGTGTTGTGTTGTGGTTGGAGTATAGGTGGAGTTGGTTTTTGTTTGTGGTGGTGGTAGGTGTTGTGTGTGCAGGGTCCCGTAAGGTTGGGGGGATAGCTTGTGATAGGAAGTTGTGTTGTGTTGTATGGGTAGGAATTGCTGGAGTATTGTGCCTGGGATGTGTGTGTATTTGGAGGTGTGTGTGTGGTGAGTAGTGAGTGCAGTCCTGGGTTTTGTGTTGGGGAAGTTGTCAGGTATTTGTGGGGTGTATTTTGTGTGTGTTGTGGTGACATAGTTGTCTTAGTCTGGCTTTGTGCTGGTTGTGATGTGGAGGGGGTGTTGCTTTTGCCAGTGGTGTTTGTTGTGAATTTTGGTTGGGGTGGGTTTTTGTGTTGCAGTATTTGTTTTTTTGGTTTTTTTTGCAAGTTTGTGTTATTCCGGCGGTATGTGTTTGTCAGTGGTGCCTGTGTCCCTGGTGCCCTATTTGTGTTAGTGTTATGTCCTCCTGGTAGTTGTTATGTCCTCCTGTGTTAGTTGGTTGTACTGTGTAGGTTTCTGTTTAGCAGTGGTATGTATGCGTTGTGAGTGTTGTGTGTCTGTTGTGTTGTGGGTCTGTAGAGGTAGGCATCGCGAGTTGTGTGGCTGTCATGTGTGGTATTTTGTGCTGGCTTGGTCTTTTGGATTGTGTTTCTCGAGTGTGGGAACCTGCTCCCTCCTAGAGCTTGGCCTTGCCAGTTTAACCCACAAACACCAACTGACTAAACTCAAATCACTCAGCATTCTAACCTAGCCTTGGCTGGCTCTGCCCACCGTTACTATGGGAACTCAACCTCCCTGCATTTTGTGTGGGCCGATGTTGGCCAATGGGATTCGCTGGTGGCCGCAGAGGACGCTGGGAAATGTAGTTTTTAATTGTGGTTTTGGGGCCTTCTAGGTTTTTTTTGGGGGAAGTTTCTTTGCTAAAAACCTTCCTTGCCTGAGGCCTATTTTTGTTGGCAAGTTTGGTGTCTCTGCCTTGGAAGGTTTCTCTGCCTCTAGCAGTCGTTCGATGACGGGTCTTCCTTTATATATATAGATAACTGTGTTAGGGCCCTTCCAGACAGGTCCTATATCCCAGGATCTGATCCCAGGTTTTCTGTTTATCCCAGATTATCTGGCAGTGTAGACTCATATAATCCAGTTTAAAGCAGAAAACCTGGGATCAGATCCTGGGATACAGGGCCTGTATAGAAGTGCCCATAGTCTGTTGTTGTCTATTGTCAGTTTCTTCAGATTTATTGATAGTGTGCTAGTAAAGACAAATGTTTTTAGGGATAATTAATAGTTGTGGGATAAAATGTAATAGGATACAGAAACTTGTAAATTGTGATCCCAACCATAAATTTTCAAGGAGCTGTGTGAGATGAGTGACAAATAATTGTCTATTAGTATTGATGTATGAAAGCAATATGTAAGTTTACTAAAAGTCAATTCCCTTAGAGTTATATTTTAACAGTCACTTCACGCACTGCAATTGCATTTTATCAATTCTGAAGAACAATTCCTGTATTCATTAATTTTTTTTAAAGAAAGAGTTACAGTCAACTATCACATCTATGGATTCTGCACCCATGGATTCAACCTTTAATACACACACACACACAAAGAGCAAATCTTTATTTTTTTTAAAGGGCATCACTGTAGTATGCCATTTAATATACACTAATGGGACTTGAGCAACCATGTATTTTGATACCCATGAGAGATTCTGGAAGCAAATACCGAGGGCCCAAAGTACATGCGGGTTTCCTTTTTTCAATAATAATAGTAATCATCATCATAGTCATCATCATAATCAAAGTACAAGAAATAACTGGAAGCAGCAGAAGCATCAAAAACAAAATGCGAACTCACCCTATCAGAGACAGTTGTTATAACCAAAGCATTTGGCACTAGAAGGGCGGTTTTAGTTTTCTTTATTAGTGTGACAGAGTGGACAGGTATGGTAATCTGAAATGAAATCATATTTGTAATTGCACTGAGAAAATGACAACTTATTTAGAAACAGCCCATAATGGGTAAGTGGTTCATGGTTTTATGTAGCTTAAGCATTATTATATTCCTATTTGTACTAATAAAGCCAGTAAGGTTGTGACAGTGTATTATACTCTTCTGCTTTAGCATTCCCCATGGGATACTGAACAGGAAATAATGCTTTTGACACACAATATTTAAAGTTACAAACATCCTGAATGCTTCCCTTAAAAATCCAATGATGACAACTATAATGATTTGAAAACTGAGAAGGACTTATTAAAAACCAAGCATTAGGAAACATTTAATGTACAAAATACTACTCAGCATGTTGCAAATGATCAGTTGTATGGACATCTTCCAGCTATAAGAAGCACCCTAAATCTCTAGGATGCTCCTCGGCAATAATCACATACATTATTCTAAAGATTACTGTGTGCAAAATAAACAAATAAATATGCATTTCTCCACACAATAATTTTCTGCAACATTTTGGGATAGTCAAGCACAGAAAGATGATTTTGGTGATGGTGACTACCACCCCACTTTTCTTTCAGGATTGAGACCCAAAAAATACTATGTAGAATTTATTTTTAATGGAAAAGATGAAATAATCAAGTAAACTCTACTTAAGGGGCATGTTCACTGTGTAGATGGGACCTCAGTCTACTTCGCCTCCAATGTAACTTAGTATAGGATTCCAAGTAACAGCATGTTGCTCCCTTAGAACTTGGTTTCTCTAAAGCAGTGGTTCTCAACCTGTGGGTCACCAGATGTTTTGGCCTACAACTCCCAGAAATCCCAGTCAGTTTAGCAGGATTTCTGGGAGTTGAAGGCCAAAACATCTGGGGGTCCACAGGTTGAGAACCACTGCTCCAAAGAAAAGATCCTGGCAATACTGGTTAATATCATCACCCACAGTGCCACCTTGAACACAACCACACCTGCACTACAATACTTTTTGTGGATCAAAAGACTAGATAACAATGTAGAAAAATCACTTCAATTATTAAACATAGCTGAAGTCAATGCTATGGAAGCTGGCAAAAGAATATCAGATTTTCTATTGTTGTGTTTCATGTTATGTCCATTATTATTTGAACAATATGAACATTACATTAGAATTAAGCAGAACTCATTGAATCTAATGCATAGAACGTGACTTTACTTACTTTGGTATCTTTGCCAAAGACCTTCGAATGGAAACAAATCCAATTTTCCGAAATGAAAAGCTTCCCTTGATACAAGATTTCTTTTTGTAAGGCACAGGTGAAATCTACAAAGGTCACATATGACAGGTTATCTAACAGTTACACTAGTGAAATCCTCTAAGAAATATATTTCACATACACTACATATATAAGGTGATTAAAAAAATACAGGTGTTAAGGATGTGAGATTCTTGAGGGAAAATAACTTTGCAAAGGCCAAATGGTCTTGGATCACATCTTAGTGCTTTTGTAATCTGAACTGTAGCATTTACAGGGGAGAAAATATTCAGTACCAAGTATTGGATTCTACGAGGAAAAACAATTCTGGCTATTAACCAGAAGAGCTAATAGAAAAACTGGAATATCTAAATTCACGAGCCAATAGCTGAACATCTCATACTAACATTATAACAAGCAGTACATATTACGGTATATTTTTCATTGCAAAAGATGTATTAAAACAAGGGAAAACACAGTCTATAAGGACATGACATAATAACAGAAAATGTTAGCACTTTCAGCTTACTTTGTCTCAAAGGTTCATCAATTGGGACATCCAGAAACAGCTTGTGAAAGTGAGCATTTGCTTTAAACTGTAGTTGGGAAAAAATGAAATATACTTTAATTATTGCTGCATTCATGTTATCACCCATATCCCTGCTCACCATTTCTCAACCTATGCTTCTCTTATATTTAAGTAATGGTGAATCCTTTCTTCTGTATGAGGAAGCAGAAGAAACTACGGTAGGAGTAAAGTTAAACAAAAGACCCAAGATTGTTAGTAACAGAGGAAACAAATAAAGAATATGGGTATGTTACTTGTTGAAAGGGAGGAAAGCTCCAGGGAAGGGATCACAGTGGCAATAGAAATAGAATAAGACAGAAATCACAAAGACCCATAACTTGGGATTAAGGAGACTGATTTTGATACTTTGACTACAGTTGCTGAGTGAATTGTATGCAAACTAGTTTTGCACTTTAAACTCGGTTTGCAGCAATTAGAGTAAACTGAAGATAAAGTGAAAAATTGGGAGGAGGAGAGAGAAACAGGGACCCTTTAAAAGTAGCTGAGAAAGATGGAAGGCATGATTAATTGGGACTTTCCCTGGCAATTCGAACAGTTGAAGGGTATGTAAAAATAACTCATAGTCCTTATTTGTACCTAGGTTCTTAACTAATGTGTCCAATAATAAGTCCATGATAATAGGAAGTTGGATGTATCGCTTCCCACATCTCAGGAGTGAATTGTATTTCAGTGTTATCTTTTGCCCCCAGACCAATCTTTTACAGTAGAGTAGATCTATTGCCATAATCAGTACATAACAGAATGTTTTTTTCCTTTGGCCATAATGAGTCAACAACTGTCCACATCACAAATAAGTGAACATTTTTTCCATACCTGATTTGAAGCATGCTTCTTTCTTTCAGGCTTTGAGTCATTTTTGCCATCGACTGCAAAGAAGGTATTATCCACAACAGTCTTTGACCTAGAATAATGGGAAAAAAGACATGTTGCCAGGGAATACATTTGGGATTAACTATTTACAAAATCTATCCTCTACCATGGAGCCTTACTTCTTGTGGATGGAATAGGTGCTATGTTATGACGTGACTGAAGACCTACATTTTTCCCCAAGAACATTAATAATATATTCTCTGACTGAATCCTGCCCAACCCCCTTATTGATAGACAATTGCCACTTATAGCCATGTGGACTAAAAGAACATAGCAATAGCTGTAGTTGTGGCTATGGTGCTTAATTGCACATTTATGTTAAGGCCCTTTCAGATAGCCAATAATCTTGATAATTGTTGGACTATTCTCTTCCTGAATTTTATGGCTTCTATAGTGGTTGTTCCTGCATCTAGTTATATCTTAAGCAACACTAAAGTTAAGTTGTTTTTTTCTCTGATCTAAACCTATTTTATGCTTAATACATAAAACCTGGGGGAATTCTGATATTTGCAGGCTGCACAGTTATGTTAATGTCTATTAAGAATGAATTTTATTAGTTTATACTTTTGAAAAGTTTACACTGTTGTCATTCTTTATTACCTCAAAATTGAAATTTTCCTCTGGTGCTCAAAATATTCAGCATCAGTAGATGATATCTGTGACAATCGAGGGGATGGTTTGCCAGATTTCTTCCTTTCTTCTGTTCCATTTTCACTCTCTGAACTGCAAGAAAGTAATAATCTTACTAAGTGACAACTAAAAAAAGAATGAGCTCTTCCACACAAATGCAAAGTATTGACAGTGTTCATAGTCAAAATTGATGGATGATATCTCTTGGTGACACCTGAATATGGAGACAAATCCAGTGTTTTATTTATTTATTTACCATATTTGTACCCCACCCTCCTCACCCCGAGGGGGATTTAGAGCGACCTTACACATAGGCAACAATTCAATGCCATAAAAACAACATACAGTTAAATAAACATTTACATTAAAAATAAATAATTAAATCATCTAAACATTCTGATGTTAACAATGTTAATCAAGGGACCATTTTTGTACCTCAATAACCATCTTGATTCTTGTCTTTGTCTTGCAACGGCCATTGTGAAAATGGAACTTATCACATCATCACTACACATTTTACATTTATACAGTTACACACACACACACACACACACACACACACACACACACACACAGTGTCTGCCTATAAAGGTCTCATTTGAAATCAAACAACATCTGGAGGTTTACAATTGCCCAGTTTATGTGTAGTAACCTTTTGCTTGAGTTCAATGTCATGCCTCTCTTCATCTGTTTCCTTCTTCTGGTGTTGCCCGAAGCAGGTAAATTTACCTTGTGGCAAGTCAGGGCCCGCCCTGGAAAAATAGCCTCAGGAGTCATAGCGTACAGTTACAATAGAAAGCCCATTGGCTTTATCTTTGTAAAAGACAGTATTTTCAGAACTCCTTTGGTGAACACTGTCAAAGCAAGCCGGATGAAGGCAAAACACTTTGCTGAAAGGCAAATAAAAGGAAATACTGGCTGTGCTGAAATAGAATGATTTGGTTTTGCTTGTGCAGTGAACAAATATTTATCTGTCCTGAGCAACATGAGCTGCTACCTGCAATTCCCAAAGAGGTCAGAGAAGCAATAGCTACCTTGGGAAGTTTAAAGCTCATGTAATCATTTTTCTCATCCTGGAGGAAAGAAGCAGACCCAGCTCCTTGTGAAGGTTAAGTCATTAATTGATTTGATTAGGAGTCAAGCATGGTATGTGCTAGGTTTGGTTGGAAACACATTTATATAGAAGTCAACCTCAATGGTTTCAGTGGAACTTGCTTCAGAGTATGCACACCTACGATTCCATGCTTAAGACTGAAGTCTAGTGGCTTTAGGAACATATCTTGTGGATCATAAGAGGCAAATCTCCTCTTTCCAAGTCAGTTATTTATTTATTGTATCAGGAGTAGACCAATGTATTTGAGAAAACACAAAGTTTAAAACTTGGCATTCTGTTTAATGTCCTTTGACCAGTAACTTGGCCACTTGGAGTGCCTCTGGTGTTGCTATAAGAAGGTCCTCCATTGTTCATGTGGCAGGGCTCAGACTGCACTGTAATTAGGTGGTATGTGGTTTGCTTTTCTCCACACTCGCATGTCATGGAATCCACTTTGCAGCCCCATTTCTTAAGTTTGGCTCTGCTTCTTGTGGTTGCCATAGATTCCCACAGTGCCAAACACTTTTGGTGTTAATGGAGGGAGTTTTTAGTAATCCTATTTCCCATATCAAAAGTGTGAAACTAGAGAGGGAAAAGGATACTGTTACCTAATTCCTTCCTATTATTTGTAATGGAAAGTTTCAAAAGTAAGATGAAAGTCCACTGAAGATGAAACCATGCAATAGTCTAGATAGAACAGGGCTGTCCAACTGCCGGCCCTGCAGGTGTTTTGGACTTCAAATCCCAGAAATCCTAACAGCTGGTAAACTGGCTAGGATTTCTGGGAGTTGAAGTCCAAAACACCTGCAGGGCTGGCAGTTGGACAGCCCTGGTCTAGAATATCTGGATGTGGAGCATTACCTTATCTGCCCTCCTTCACTTTTAGCAGTTGGTCATTATGTACTACAAAATGGAATTTGTTTCAGGCCAAATTTAAAAGGATACTGTAACCTAAATATTTGCCTGCTCTACTGGCAAATATTTTCCTCTAGGCTGATTTTCCTCTGACTGAGTTAATTTCTCTTCAGTGGAGACTGTTGAAATTCAAGACTTTGTCCTGGTTAGATTAATTGACAATGAAAAATGTTGTGCTGTCCTCTGTCACTTGACAGTCTGCATAGCTTTTCACCAATAGAAATTGATTCAACGTTTCTCATTCCTGAGGGACGAATTCACCCAAAGGTCAGAATGAGAGCTCCCATTCAAAACCTAGCCAAACTAAGTTCAAGGACAGACTGAAGTAAAATAAAGCCAGTGATGACATAAAACGGTTTTATTGATTACAGGTAGATAATGAATGGATGAAGCAGTAAAAACAAAAAGGACATTTTTTTACATCTCTCCCTCTGAAAGCAGACACAACTGATGTATATCTGGTCTGTTATTACCAGATCAAAACCTTGAGATGGTTCCTGCATTTTAATGGCAGTGTAGAAGAGGAACATTCAGCAAGTCCAACCAGATAGCAAGCAGTACCTGCTGAAATAACCTTTTATACACAACTATAAAATATGTAGATATTTTTTTCATGTTTTAATTCTGGCAACCCTAAGCTCACACTCACAGGAGTTAATTCGTTCTTAAGTTTGGCTCTGCATCTCGTGGTTCCCATAGATTTCCACAGTGCCAAACTCTTTTGGTGTTAATGGAGGGAGTTTTTAGTAATCCTATTTCCCTTCATGCATGATAATCCTGATCGGAATGCTTACTTCAAAGTAAATAAACAAAACAAAAACATGGAGATCAACTGAATGCTACATAGTCAATATACCATGTAGTTTATCCTTCAATGCATTTTGAAGAACTAATAATCTTACAGCGGATGATGTATTTCAGGCTTGTTGGACATACATGATTCATTACTAGAACCTCAAGCTTTACTAGCTTCCTATCATACAAAGAGTGCATGTGAATGTATTGTTGGAGGCTTTCATGGCTGGAATCACTGGGTTGTTGTAGGTTTTTCGGTCTATATGGCCATGTTCTAGAAGCATTCTCTCCTGACGTTTCGCCTGTATCTATGGCAAGCATCCTCAGAGGTTGTGAGGATGCTTGCCATAGATGTAAGCGAAACGCCAGGAGAGAATGTTTCTAAAACATGGCTATATAGCCCAAAAAACCTACAACAACCCAGTGCATTTGAATATGACTGAGATTATGATTTTCATTTTAAGCATCAGAACTGAACTGAATGTATAGAAAAGTCCATTCAGTCACTCAAAGTTTTTATTTATTTAAGAAGCCCAAAATTTTAAGTGAAGATGGGGGAATGAGGCTTTGATCTCTTAGCCAATATTGCTTCCATAGCTAGGTCAAATGTCCTCATCTAGTGTCCTCTACATGTTAGAAACTGGGGGGGTCATCAGACTCCGCTAATACAGACAATGAAGAGAATTTCTGGTATAAAAAGTGTAAAACATGTGACATCCACCAGTATGAGCAAGGCAGGAGGTAGATGCTCCTTTGTTAGTGGCTCTTTTATAGAAGTATCTGAGATAAAGAGATAATAGAATCATAGAGTTGGAAGAGACCTCGTGGGCCATCCAGTCCAACCCCCTGCCAAGAAGCAGGAAAATCACATTCAAAGCACCCCAACAGATGGCCATTCAGCATGTTTAAAAACCTCGAAAGAAGGAGCCTCCATCACAGTTCGGGGCAGAGAGCTTTCATAGTTATACTCAAGTATAAGCCTAGTTTTTCAGCACATTGTTATGCTGAAAAAAAGGCCTCTCGGCTTATGCTCAAGTGAGGGTTTTGGTGGGAAGGCATGGAGCTGAAATAAGCTCTTTGCAGGGCTTCTACCAGCTGCATGCCTCCTCCCCTTTTGGCACAGCAACCCAGCTGGATCTCTGTGCCGAGAGAGGAGGAGAGGAAGTTGCACAGCTTCTCTCAGCACAGCAACCTGGCTGGGTTGCTGTGCTGAGAGGAGTGGAGAAGCTGTATACCTCAATTAATGTAATTTTATTGGTATCTATTTTTATTTTGAAATTTACCAGTAGCTGCTGCATTTCCCACCCTAGGCTTTTTCTCAAGTCAATAAATTTTCCCAGTTTTTTGAGATAAAATTAGGTGCTTCGGCTTATATTTGGATCTGCTTATACTCGAGTATATACGGTATATGTCAATCTCAAATGAAGCCAAATGGAATATCCAATCAGGACAGTAGAGAAACTGATTCACTTGAAAACACACAAAATTCAACATGCCCTTTTTCTCTACTAAAGGGATAAAAGGATGAAATAAGCGGAAATAAACACACTGCAGTTTCAAATGTATAGTTTTGGAAATTAAGTGGCCAGATGCTCATTAGGTGTGCATCATATTAACATAATTATAGACACATTGCCATTAGACAACTGGAATATCTCAATTTCATTTAAATCACTAGAAAGTAAAAATCAAACTAATTTCACAATACTGTAAATATTCACTTCAAATTAAGTTCCATTAAGAATGCTGGATTTCCCCCCTCTATAAATAATTTCATGTCTGTAGCTTAACAATGCAGGTTTTCCATGCTCTTTGGTTTAAGAGGCTCTCACAGCAGTTTAGAACAACAAAAACAATGGTTCCAGGGATTTCCAGCGTCGTGGGTCAAGTAAGCAGGCAGTCTTCTTGGATGAAATGTGCAAATGTACACAGGCAGACAAACTGACTTTGCCCTGTGGCAAAGTCAACCACAGGGAAAATTGGACTCACTTCAGTAATTAAGACTCTTGGAAACAGCTGAATTTCTCAAAGCAAAATGGCATGGACTACACAAAGAACCCACACATGTGTATAAAACCTCTACTGAGAAGAACAGAAAGAAAAGCAGTCTTTGAGTGAGAGTTGGGTAGAGATAGTACATAGCAGAAAAGTCTAATTATCTCACTAAGGCTTCTGTAGAATGAAGTCATGCTAGATTAAATGACATTAAACATTTATACCTGCATAGTGTTAACTATGCATCAAGTTTCTGAAGGACTAGCAATGACCAGTATGAAAAGAAACACAGAGATAAGCATTAGGTTCTGGGAATAATGTGAGAAGTGAATGCACTTGGTTTTCTAGAGAAAGGGACTATAAGTAGCCATGCAGAACATCACTATAATTAACTTCCTTGAACTTTTGAATTCATAGTAGTCATTGCTCTACTTTCAAGCCACAATGGCTAGAAACTTGGAGAATTAAAATGGGAGCCTTAGAAATCAATGGCAAATTTTGGATGGGAAAACTAGTTTCTGTTTGAACACATACCAGGCCGAAAGTGCAGATTATATACAATGCAAAAACTACCAACACAAGGAAGTTTCACTTAAAACATTCAACTGTGCATGTGAATAAATTTCAATGGGATCCCATCTGCTCAACCATATAATGTGTGCTGTTCCAATCCTCTGAAAATATGAAAAAAATGATATCCATAGTAAACTTTCACTAACAACCCGTTCCTATGAATTGGTCTCTCAATTCTACTGTTATTATTCTAGTAAAAACAGCAGACACAAGTGAATATATGCAGGCAGACCATGGCACTCCAAAGAAAATACAAACTTTTGTATATTTTGTAAAGTCTGCCCTCTGGATCCACGGATTCTGCATCCAAGGATTCCACCATCTTGGAAATATTTTTAAAAAATACTCCAAAAAGAAAATAGTTGTTTCCCTATTTTATATAAGGAATCTCATTTTATTTTGCCACTGTATATTATTATTATTATTATTACTATTATTGTGCATTTGTACCCTGTCCTTCTCACCCCCGGAGGGGAACTCAGGGAAGCTTTACAACAGGCAACTATTAGACGCCAAACACATAAATTAAAATAAATATTTACAGTTAAAAACAGTTATAAACATTCATTTAAAAGTTCTGCCAGTTCAATAATGAGGTAATGGTATCTGAGAATCCATGCATTTTGATATCCACAGGGGGTTCTGAAACCAAAGCTCAATAGATATCATGGGTCTTATCTACCACTATAGATACTGATGAAATCACCTTGATATTGATTTATCAGAATAGGAGTATACCTTTTAAAGGAATTCATAGGATATGAGGAGCCGTAAAAAGGCAGTATTCTGTTCTTACCAAGGCTAATCAAATGCTTATGGGAAGGTTACAAACTGGGCATGAATGCAAGAGTATTTCTCTACTTTGAGCCATAGGATTGGTATTCTAGTCATATAATTTTCAGCATTTGTGACTTTCCATGTTTTTGTTTCATCACTTTCAACAACTATCCAGGCCAATGACTATAACTGCTTTATATCTCATGATAGCAAACACTTTCATTTTACTGTGAACAATGTGGACTTCCCACAAACTTCATTGGATGATCCTTGGTTTAAGTATGATGGGGTCAGAAGAATTTCTCCCCGTTCACTTTCTCCACGTCTTACACCATTTTTGACCCCTGTCATCATGTCAGCTTTCTTCACCTACATTTTTTTCAAGGCTAAAATATCGTAACTTTTCACATGAGATGAGCTTCCATCTGCTGTTGTTTGACTTTCTAAATGGAATTGTAGGCCTGCTTGTGTGTTTTGGCAGAGTTGATTAGTTCTGTTCAAATGACAAGAATCAAACCTGACGAGCAAATTAGCAGGATTTATAACAGAGGCTAATTAGCAGAACCTTTCTACTTGAAAAGTTTCAATTCTGAGTACAGTGTGGGGGGGAGAGAGAAATAATATTTTCAGTTGTCCTTAAAATTATGCACAAAACAAATGAAAACCTATGAGATTTACAGCAATATGTAAAAGAGAAATTTTATTTTTGCTTCTACTGTTTCTAGGACCTCAACACCATAACAATACCAGATTTCATCTGATCTTGGAAGAACATAGATGGAAGACTGCCAATGAATACCAGGTGCTGTAGGCTATAGTTCAGAGGAAGGAACTGGCAAAATCATTTCTGAAACCTTATAAAATTCATAGGGTCATGATAAGTTGACAGGTGACTTGAAGGCATATATGCAAACTTCTGTTGCTTCCCATTTTGTTTTTGTTTGATGATTACTTGTATCTCTCTCATCCACTTTCCTGTCGGTCTGTTCTGTTTTTGTTTTGTTTTTATTAAGAGCATGGGACAGTCTCTCTTTGTTGTGCTTATCTTATATTATAGCAGGGGTCCCCAAACTAAAGAGACTTAAACTTTAGAATTAGGGTTACCCTAAGTCTGAAATTACTTGAAGACACACAACAACAAAAATCCCAATTAACTTGACTATACCATCAGCCAAAAGCAGGTCCACACTTCCCATTGAAATACAGGTAAGTTTATATTGGTTAAAACTGTTCTTCATTTTAAATATTGTATTGGTTTTTTAAAATAAAATTGCAGTACAAATAAAATATGTGTAATGTGGATAGGAATTTGTACATGTTTTTTCCCCAAACTATAGCCTCCCGCTGCCCCCCCACACACAAAGCACAGTCTGGAGCTCCGTGCTTCCCTCCCCTATTCTTATTCTTATTATTACAAAGGCTGGATGGTCATCTGTTGGGATGCTTTGATTGGGCATTTCCTGCCTGGCAGAAGGGGGTTGGATTGGATGACCCCTGGGGTCTTCCACTGAAATTTTGTTAGCTGTATGTAGGTTAAAATTGTAAATATTTTAATTTAAAATAGTGTATTGTTTTTCTTTCTTTTTGCACTACAAATGAGATATGTGCGGTGTGCATAGGAATGTGTTTATTTTTTAAAGTTAGTTCACACAAACATTCTCCATCCACCTGCCACTGGCCAACTGCCAAATTTTAAAATGCAATGTGGTCCTTGTGTCCAAACGTTTGCCGATACCTGATATATATGCATTACATATAATATATAATGTATATAATATAATATACAAACATTTATTGGGGCTCCACAAGAAACTTTTCCTTCAAAAAGGGTTCTGCAGCTGAAAAAGTTTGAGAACCCCTGATGTACATAATCGGATGAACAGTGAGAGTTTCCTTTTATTTATAAACTGCATCAGTGCCTTGGAGAGTCTACAAGAAAAGTTTGCACATGAAAAAGAATTCTCACAGGCTTAACACTAACCAATTTTACAGTATAAAACAACTGTGGTCTATGACTTTTTCTTGCATGTTACCTGTGGCTTTGTTATCTGGCATGAGATTTCCATACAGTGAATAGCATTTGAATGCTATTCCAACACAGAGAGATTTCAGAGGGCTTTTGATCTGAAACTGGCCACTAGCCAGTTTCTCTCCCTGTTGTTTCTTTAACTGATGCATGGTATGTAGAAATTTATCTAGTGAAGTTTTCCTGTTATGTCATCTCTACATCAGGAAGTGCATTGTCGGCTAAATAGCTTTATGTCATGAAATTACAGAGTAAATCCTATCATTTAGCAAAATGGGTACCCATCACAAGTGGCAGTCATTGAAGTGATGGCATCAAAAAGATGCCATACCCAAGTGGCTTGCTCTGTGGCACTTAAACCACCCTCCTGTACATAGATGCAGTAGAACGTAGTTTTGACACTGCTGTTGAAATAAGATTTAATTGCTAGTGTCATGAGCTTTTTACATGGATTGAAGAAGGGAGGTGTGAGGGAAAGCTGTCATCTTGTCATTTGTCTCCAATGACCAAAATGTTTGAGGCTGGTTGATAAAGGCCAGAGAAATGAGACAGAAATCATTTCACCCTGTATGCCAGTGCCCCTTTATCTCCTTGTCTGATTCGTAAACTTTCAGCACAGAATCATTTCAGACCTTTGGCAAAGTATGATCTGTACATTTTCTGATTATACACTGGCCAGGGGGAAAGGGCTGAGACACTGGAAATAGCCCAAGAAAGGAGGAAAGCAAAAGGAAACAGTGATAAGGGGAGATATGCCCAGTTAAATGCACAATTCCAAAAGTTAGCCAGAAGAGATAAGGAACTATTTTTAAACAAGCAATGGTTGGAAGTGGAAGAAGACAACAGAATAGGAAGGACAAGAGACCTCTTCCAGAAAATTAGAAACATTGGAGGTAAGTTTCAGGCAAAAATGGGCATGATAAAAAAAACAAAGGTGGCAGGGACCTAACAGAAGCTGAAGAGATCAAAAGAAGATGGCGAGACTATACAGAAGATCTGTATAGAAAGGATAATAATATTGAGGATAGTTTTGACAGTGTGGTGAGTTAATTAGAACCAGACATCCCGAGGAGTGAGGTTGAATGGGCCTTAAGAAGCATTGCTAACAACAAAGTAGCAGGAGTTGACGGGATCCCAGCTGAAGTGTTCAAAATCTTGAAAGATGATGCATGCCATATGCCAGCAAATATGGGAAACACAAGAATGGCCATCAGACTGGAAAAAATTTATATCAATTTATATCCCTATACCAAAAAAGGAAAATGCTAAAGGATGCTCAAACTTTCAAACAGTGGCTCTTATTTCTCATGCCAGTAAGGTAATGTTCAAGATACTGCAAGGAAGACTCCAGCAATACATGGAGAGAGAGTTTCCAGATGTACAAGCTGGGTTTAGAAAAGGCAGAGGAACAAGAGACCAAATTGCCAATATTCACTGGATAATGGAGAAAGGCAGGGAGTTTCAGGAAAACCCCCATCTATTTCTGCTTTACTGACTATTCTAAAGCTTTTGACTGTGTGGATCATAATAAACCGTGGCAAGTTCTTGGTGGTATGGGGATACCACATCACCTTGTCTGCCCCCCGAGGATTCTGTATAATGACCAAGTAGCAACAGTAAGAACTGACCATGGAACAACAGACTGGTTCAAGATTGGGAAAGGTATATGACAGGGGCATATACTCTCACCCAACCTATTCAACTTGTATGCAGAACACATTATGCAATGTGCGGGGCTTGATAAATGCAAGGCTGAGGTTGAAATTGCTGAAAGAAACATTAACAACCTTAGATTTGCAGATGATACCACTTTGATGGCCGAAAGCAAGGAGAAGCTGAGGAGCCTTCTAATCAGGGTGAAAGAAGAAAGTGCAAAAGCTGAGTTGCAGCTAAACATTTTTAAAAATACAAACAAGATTATGGCAATCGGATTGATTGATAACTGGCAAATAGAAGGAGAAAATGTGGAGGCCATGACAGACTTTGTATTTCTAGGTGCAAAGATTATTGCAGACACAGACTGCAGCCAGGAAATCAGAAGACGCTTACTTCCTGGGATAAAATAGTGAGCAGTAGAGACATCACACTGGCAACAAAGATCCGCATAGTCAAAGCAATGGTATTCCCCATAATAACCTACGGATATGAGAGCTGGACCTTAGGGAAGGCTGAGCAAAAGAAGATAGATGCTTTTGAACTGTGGTGTTGGAGGAAAGTTCTGAGAGTGCCTTGGACCGCGAGAAGATCCAACCAGTCCATACTTCAGGAAATAAAGCCCGACTGCTCATTGGAGGGAAGGATAGTAGAGGCAAAGATGAAGTACTTTGGCCACATCGTGAGAAGAAAGGAAAGCTTAGGGAAGACAATGATGCTGGGGGAAATGAAAGAAAAAAGGAAGAGGGTGCTGACCAAGGGCAAGATGGATGGATGGTGTCCTTGAAGTGACTGGTTTGACTCTGAAGGAGCTGGGGGAGGTGACGGGCGACAGGGCGCTCTGGTGTGGGCTGGTCCATGAGGTCACGAAGAGTTGGAAGCGACTGAACGAATGAACAACAAAAGGGGAAAGGGCAGAGGAATGTTAGAAAAAATGTGTATGAGAAAGAAGAAAGGGGGAGAGAAAGAGAGAGAGAGAATTGAATGATAGACATTGCTTTTTTCAGCTCCTCCCCCTATGGCCAGCAATGATTATCCCTAAGACAATGTGGCTCTCCACACAAACATAATCCTAATATTGTGCTATACCATCCTAAAATCCATTGGATAAATATAAACAAACAGAACCTGTCAATTATGGGAACCCAGCCATTCACATCACACTTTGAGAATATATAGTTGTGTAAATGTCAATTGACTACAACGGTATTAAACTCTCAGGATTGGCAATGTAGGCTACAGCTAATGGGAACGGTAGATGATAACATCTGGTCAAGCATTGCTTGCCATTGGTTTAGAGCAAATTATTACTCTTTCAATTTTATTAAAGCATTTATAACTAGAACACTACAACTGAGTAGACACTTGCTATAGTTGAAACATGTTGTATTCATGCCATACCGTAGTGAGCCTTGATATAGGGAAGGATACTCCCAAATGCAATTATGACTAAAATCATCAATTGTTAGTTACAGAGAGAACTTAAAATGCCATTTACTATGCATGTCTACTCAAAATATATTGAATTCACTGAGGCTTATAACAGTATGGGAAACTCTCTCAAACCACTTGGGAGAAATAAAGAATTAGGGACATATGGCATATTTCCAGAACTATTTCCAACTATAAAGATGGAATCCATTCAAATTCTAGCAAAAAGATGGTTAACAAATGCAGAAAATAAAATTACTCACCACAGAAAGTTCCCAAGAAAGGAGTCCCCAGAACTACACTAATTCAATTATTTCATTGATCTCCCATGCAAGCGTCGTGATACTCAAGATTCTATAATATATAATTCTATCATATATGGAGCAAGATATGCAAATGTTACAAACTGAGTTCAGAAAAGAATGAGGCTCTAGGCATATAACAATCTGCCCCTCAAAAATTCAAAAAGTAATCAAACTGTGCTTTATGAATTAGAGCAAAGTCTTTGATTGTGTAGATCTCAAAAATATGGTTTGCTTTACGAAAAATGTTAGTGCCACAAAATCAGTCAGGACACAATACGAAGAAAGAGAAGAAGACATAGGCCCCATTTACACTATCATATAATGCAGTTTCAGAACTGCACTGAGCTGGATTATATGTGTCTACACTGCATTGAATTGGATTATATGGCAGTATAGACTAATATAATCCAGCTCAGTGCAGTTTAATCTGCATAATATGAGTTTATGCTGACCATATAATGACTTTCAAATTATATTATATGGCAGTGTAGATGGGGCCTAGATTTTGAACATCAGCTATGTAGGAACTAGATAAGATCCTGAATATAGGACTTCATAACGTTGAGCTGAAGAAAACAAGGGAGAGCGGGGGAAAGGTGCAGTTATATGGGGTTCTGTCTTTAAAGAAGGCAAAGGATTTACTCACTTCCACCACACTGAGATCACCTCCTCCAGCTTCTAACTCAGCCATCCACTTAATTCCCACCATATGGACAGGCAAGGGCTCCTCTCATTTCAAGGATACCAGCACACTTTTTAAACAGGCACCTTTTAAGGCAGCACTGCCTTCAAGACCCCTCTACTGAGGGCGGTTCCAGACAGCACTATATCACGGTTCTTCATTGGGAGCAAAAAAACCCCCCAGGACCTGTTTGCACACAGACCTGTTGGTTCCGGGATGTCCAACTCTGTAGTCCTGCGTTGTCCCTGGATTTTGCAGTCCCCAAGATGGCCACCACAGGACATCCAGCAGAACTGACCAATCAAAAGCAGGCATTTGGAACCCAGGAGGAAATCAAGATAAAAAAATGCTGTGCTTTCTGAGTTCAGGGACAGAAAAGCAGTCAAAGATGTCCAGCTCGGAACTAGGATATTCCTGCACCTGTAAATCTTGCACTTTTTGCCTTTTGCTGCGATTACTCCCGGGTTTACAGAGAACAATGTCTGGCCAGCCTCCTGATTGCTGTGGGAGATCCTGGGATAAAAGTACTGTCTGGATGGGCCCTGAACCAGAATGTGGTGCTGGGGGAGAGTTCTGTGGATACCACAGACTATTAAAAAGAAAGAGCAAGTCAGGCCTGAACTTTCAGTAGAAGCAAAGTTTACTAAACAGAGTCTGCCACAGTTTGGATATATCGTGGGACAAAATAGCTACTATATATTCCGGCGTACTGGACTTTTATGCCTGGAAAATCTTATGAAAAGTTGGGGTTCGTCTAGTACACTGGGTATAAATTAAAATAGTAAATTAAAGAAAAAAATTAAATCGCCCTTAGTGGCGTGGCTTGAGGAGGGAGGGAGGAGGAGGAGGCTGAAGGGAGGGAGGGCATGGGGAGGAGAAGTAGCAGCCTGCATTGCCACAGAGACCGGCTGGGGGTGATGGCTTGCTGGGCTTTACCTGCGGCTCCCGCCACTCTCTGTTCAAGGACCTCCTCTGCCCTCACTGCTTACCTTCTTCGGAGGCTTGCCTAGGCCCAAGGAAATGCCTCTGGATGCCAACTCCTAGCATGCCTCTGGGAGCACATCCAAGGCACTCTGTTGCCCAGCACTGCTAGGAGTCATCCAGAGGCGCTTCCTTGGGCACTTAGGCAAGCCCAGTGGCCTTCGGAGGAGGTAAGCGGCAAGGGCAAGGATGTCCTTGAACGGAGAGTGGCGGGGGCCACGGGGGCAAAGTCTTGGAAGAGGGGGGTAGTCTTAAACTCCGAGTATATCCCTAACTATATTTTATCTTTAAAAGTTGGGGGGTCGTCTTATACCCCCAGTCGCCTTGTATTCTGGAATATATGGTAATTAGAAAAGGTGACTTGGGATCCTTCCACACAGTCATATAGCCAATAATATCAAGGCAGAAAATCCCACAATATCTGCTTTGATCTGGGTTATCTGTGTCCACAGTGTCATATATTCCAGTTCAAAGCAGATAAAGTGGGGTTTTATTCAGCTTTGTGGAAGGGGCCTAAGTTTGATAAGGTGGAAGGCAGTAGGAAAAGAGGGAGATAGCACTATAGATTAATTATATATATAATTAAGTATATAAAGAATTACAGACAGAATACTGATGGCTTTTATCTTGAGTATATCCTATTAGGTACCAGAGAATAATAGGTACTATAGAATAATAGTCATAGAGTTGGAAGAGCCCACAAGGCCATCCAGCCCAATTCCTTGACAGAATCCCTGGTTATTTCTATGTCAGTGTGGCGGTGAGACCAAGTTTTAGAATAAACCTTGAAGGAGCTGGACAACACGCTTATCTATTTTAGGAGTAGGATTTATACTTGAGTTACTTCTGTAAAGTCCAGTCTAAAATCCAGAGTAAGTTCACCTGATGTACCAGTTGACAAGGAATGAACCATTAGTTAATCAAACCACATTTAGCTCATTAACAGCATGATCAAAATATGTGTCTTTGTGTCTGAGTGTAGTTCCAAGATGATATAAAAGCTTAGTTGCCTATGTGGTTCACTGCACAACCTGCCAGGAAAAATATAAGAGGAATATTGTGAGCAAGCAAGCACCTGCCACTTCAAATGACCCTTGGAATGAAACTAGTGATCTCCAGAGCAAAAGGCATGATTTGTTGTACTTTAGAGTTTAAAAGCTTGCCTCTCTCTACCTCAGGCTACAACTTCATCTGGACTGGACACAGAGGTGGCAACTGAACTTAATTGACCATAAGTTACACAACAACAGCAGGACAAATCACTAAATTTAAGATATACTTTAGTTCTTCACATTCACAGAGTGAAATTGACCTTCAAGTGACAGACTTTTATGTGGTGACTTGCCTAAGCCAAATATGTTATGCATTTATACTCTTTAGGGCCTTTTGCAGAGAAGTGAAAGCTTTCTGCGTGACAGATTTTATCTAGAGAGGAAGGCAAGGATGACAAGAGCGAGTGGGGAAAGCAGCTGACAGGCCGACCAGTATGCTATGAATATTCTGACTCTTTTGCTGGCACTATCATTCAGGCATATCCCTGAATTGGATGAAGGAAAAGAGAAAATTGTAGAAAGTGACAAGTATGACTGCCTCTATGAACACCACACCTGCTGTCAAGTTCAACATCCATATTTCAAAATTTTCTCAGTCTATTTTAGCTAAGGTTGCTGGGAGCTATAGTCCAAAAATACCCGGATGTCTGTACAATTTCCGTCCTGGTTTAAACCCTACTATTTATTTATTTATTTATTTATTTATTTATTTATTTATTTATTTATGGCATTTATATGCCGCCCTTCTCACCCCAAAGGGGACGCAGAGTGGCTTACAAGTCATATGTACATACATACTACATACATACTACTATCCCTTGCTTGTGACACTCCTCTGGTTTTCAAAAATTATGAATTTGATTACTGTAATCTCTCTTGACCCATACCTTCCCCTCTCACACTCTTTTGGATTTGTTCAACGTTTGTGGTTTGTGGTCTTCTTTGCTTTATTTACTTCACCTTCCGTGTTCAGTGCTTGAAGCATGAGGAAACTAAGTGGTGAGCTAGTTCTATCATATTTTGAGAAATTCTTAGCTATCATTTTTTTAGAATTGGGGAACATGATTTGGTTAAAGTTTAGGAGGTGTCAGGGATGATGTTAGAAACTTTAAATACCCCACATCCTAGTGTTTATTACAAAATGTTTTGAAGAATTGATGCTCAAACACATCCAATTGTCAATCCAAGATATTTCTCCCTCTCCCCTTCTCGTATCTTCAAGCTAGTTGGAATTAAGCAGCACTCACAAGGGTGATCTTTTGAGCAATTGAGCTTCCAGAACCTTGTACCACCTTGTGTTATTGCAAAGTAACAATCCCTTTTTAGGGAGTCCAAATGTCCAGGCCTGTTCTACTTTGCTCTCATTGGATGTGATATAGTAGGTACAAACATTAGCACAGTGATTCTCAACCTTCCTAATGTCATGGCCCCTTAATACATTCCTCATGTTGTGGTGACCCCAACCATAAAATTATTTTTGTTGCTACTTCATAACAGTAATTATGCTACTGTTATGAATTGTAATGTAAATATCTGAAATGCAGAATATATTTTCATTCACTGGACCAAACTTGACACAAATACCCGACACACCCAAATTTGAATACTGGTGAGGTTCGGGGGCCGGGATTGGTTTTGTTATTTGGGAGTTGTAGTTGCTGTCATTTATAGTTAACTTACAATCAAAGAGCATTCCAAACTTCACCAACAATGGAATTGAACCAAACTTGGCATACAAAACTCCCATGACCAACAGAAAATACTGGAAGGGTTTGGTGGAGTTTTGGAGTTGTAGTTCACCTACATCCACTGTGGACTCAAACAATGATGGATCTGGACCAAATTTGGCACGGATACTCAATATGCCCAAATGTGAACACTGGTGGAGTTTGGGGAAAATAGACCTCAACATTTGGGAGCTGTAGTTGCTGGGATTTATAGTTTGCCTACAATCAAAGAACATTCTGAATCCTGCCAACAGTATATTGGGCCAAGCTTCCCACACACAACTCCCATGAACTGATGGTCCTTGGTGACTCCTCTGACACTCCCTTGTGTCCCCCAGGGTACAGAGGTGGGAACTATTTTCAATAATGGAACTTACCCAAAAAAGAGCAAAGTTATCCAAAGTTATCCAATGATTGTAAATCCATTATAAAGCTTAAAAACAGCCATATGACTTGAATCAATTGTAGCTTTATCAAAGACTATGAAACAAATGCCACAATGAGATCTACTATGGAGTCTGTTCTAACTTTTTGATTTACATAGCCATCTGTAGACAATAGATTAACAAAGAAGACATGAGTGCTTATTCATTTATCAACCGCAGTACTAACTTAAACATGCAGGTGCAAAAGAGACATGAAAAATCAAGAACCAGTCAGCTTTTCTTCAACAATTGGCATCACTGTTTATGCAGCATTGACAGAGCTGGTCCAAACATTCAGTGCAGAACTATTGAGTGTAAGTTACTGATTTATGTACACACCTGTGAGAATGAGATTGAACCAAAAGTTTGCATAAGAGCAACATTGCACACATCTCATTAGAAACGCAGGCAGACAATTACACCTTTCAGCGTGACTGATCACACCACCCATCACACCAACCATGGTATTGCACCTTTTCGGCAGGAACTGTTACCAATTGTATTATATTGACAGATTACAAAACCATTCTCTCATAAACAAGC
Source organism: Anolis apletophallus (assembly GCA_030556195.1). NCBI lineage: Eukaryota > Metazoa > Chordata > Lepidosauria > Squamata > Anolidae > Anolis > Anolis apletophallus. The sequence continues at coordinate 76,573,259 of JARBWK010000006.1, read as the reverse complement.
ACACCTTTATCTTCAAGCCTTTGAATTACACAAATTGTCAAGTGGGGCTGTAAACGAAGGGGAAAAATACTTTTGACAACCTGAGTCATGCATTAAATCAAGCAGCACACTCCTCTTACATGAGCATCAGAGCTCTACCACTTTGGTTTATACTGTTCTTACAAAGATAAAATATTATTTTCATGGCAGTCAAGCAGCAGAGTCACTGACAAACTTTTCAGGAAGTTTTCTCAATCACAAAGCTTTTCTGTGACAACAGATGAGCAGAGAGCTCTGGTACGCCATATATTGTTAGGCAGGATACTTACAGGATTAAGGCAGGTTTTTCTTTTCTGCTGGTCACCCTGACAGGCTTCAGTTCTTCCCCATCATGCTGTAGATCAGTCATTAGCACCATTGGAAGCACTCCTGTCTGTCTAGCTTGCCGGCTCCTTTCTTCCCCTCCCACTAGTCCTAGCAATGTTTGAACACGACTCACTCCAAGCGTTTCCTGCCTTTCCCTCCTCCCTCTTGCTTGTCAGAGTACACTGCTTTGCAACTTCAGAATCCAAATGGAAAACAGCTCTCTCCTCTTTGCTCTGCTCTCCCACAAACTAACTTAAGCGAGTTTGAACCGGTGGTGCTGTTGCCTGGCCTTTTACTCTGATGAGGCAAGTAAGGGAAAGGGAGGGGGAATCCCAGGGAAGACACATCCTTCTTCTCAACCCACAGGAGGAAAAGACACACACACACACACACACACACACACACACACACACAAAATAAAACCTGTTGAACAAGCTTCTCATCAGAGAGGAAATTATTACTCAAGCACCGGAACACATATTCTAACACTAACTCAATGTGTTTTTTTAAACCGGTGAAGTATTAGGTTTCACACACCCTTTTGGGTTCAAGAAAGTGATCATAGCAGCTTTTGTGTGTATTATGTGTCTTTGAGGCACCTTTTGACGTATGTCAACCTCATGAATTTTACAGGGTTTTCTTAGGTGAGAAATACTCTTGACATTTTGCACTAACTTCTTCTGAAATATAGCCCACAGCACCTAGTATTTATTCATGGTCTCCCATCCAAGAACTGTATATGGCTCACCCGGCTTAGCTTCCAAGATCAGATGAGGTCTGGTGAATTTAGGAAGTGTTAATATTCACAAATTAACTAGATAGGAAAAGGAGTGAGGTTGTGGCACAGGGAGAAGGAAGAGAGCTCCACAGCAACTGACCATGATCCAGACTCCTTATAAGACTTCAAGGGGATGGCTTGTTACACAGTTTCAATTATTCATACTGGATGTTGGCCTTCTCAGGTATTGTCTCCTGGTTACTTAAAACAAAAGGTCTGCTCAATGTTTTATGTGGGAATGGGAAAGGTGACAAGAAGAAGGAAGGTTAGTGTGAGCGGTCTGTTGATACTAAGAAGCAAATGTGGTGTCTAATTCTTTACTAAATTCATTCTCAAAAGGGATCAAGAAGTAATGTTCACAATTTTCTTATTTGTAGGTGATTACTTATTCTCTGCAAACTTTGCTCTTTGCGCAAATTTTTCTGTGTACATGCTGTTCTAATGTGCAAATGTTGTGCACAAATACTGGCTTCATCCACACTAACCATATAATCTGGGATCAGTTTGGGATGTTTTACTTGGGTCTGGTCCTGGATTGACTGTGATTGTGGCAATAGGAAATGGGCCAAATCCTACAGCATTGTAGTGCCCAGGTGGTTCAGCTGGGCCAAGACTGTACTGTCCCCATTGGGCCATCCCCGTGTGATCCCTGTCACTGCCATTGCCTGCCATTGGCCAAGAGTGCGTGTGAGTGCTTGGATATTGTGGTTCCATCTGCTGAGCCCATAACGGTGCACCAGCATGACCAGAAAGGGAGGGAGTGATCCCCCCTTTCTTGCTGGCTGTGTGAGCATCCCATTCCAACCTCAGTACATGCAACCACAACTGCCAGATTCTTCTGGGGAGCTCCATGGCTGCAAAGAATGGTGGCAGCAACATGGGGACAACTCATTCCCTTCTCTGAAATTACAATTATATATATATATATATATATATGTGTGTGTGTGTGTGTGTGTGTGTGTATGTTTTCAAAATGAGTTCATCTAATTATTTCTAAAATCTGATACCCCACTGTCTAAAAAGGACACTCCTACTAGTTTACAGTGCAGCAGTAGAAAAACTCTTAAATCTAACAGTGAACACACCATAAAATCATTAAAGAAACTAACAGAGAATCCAACCAGGAAGTTAATGCACCGCTACTTTTAAAAAACAATGCAGAGCTTCTTTTGTTTAAAATATTAACCTAACTTTGCTGAAGAAACTGCAATATGAAATTGGTTGTATATCATAACATGCAATTTTTCATGGCTTGTTTTTCTAGTATGTGGTTTCTATTAAAGTTACTGATATCCCACACTTCCATTGGACAATATATTTTTCCTCATCTAAATGCATTTTATTTTAAGATTTTCAAAAGAGGAAGCTGGTAAATTCACCCCAAGCTTTACTCCAGACATTAAAGAAACTATTCAAGGTACTTGGTGGCATTCTCAAGCTAGGACCAGTATCACACTAGAGTTGAAATAGTAGGCAAAGGGTATGCATTCCACCTGAAATGTTGTGGCTGCCTCCTGCAGAATTCTGGGGCTTGTAGTTTAGAGAAGGGGCTTTTAAAATGCTCAGTCAGAGAGATCCTGGGTCTCACTAAACTACAAGCCCCAGAATTCTGCAGGAGACATGCTAAGTCCCATGTCTGGCTCCTTTAAAGTGAAGTGAAACTTGGAGCTAATTCACTGGCCAACTAACAGAAGAAACCGCATATACCAGTTCTCTTTCACAAAATTATTCTTATACACTTGATGTATATTTAACATATATGCTACTTTGCACATGTAGTCTCTGAAATGCCTTTCTATTTCAGGATGCTGCCTTTTGTTTAACTCTACATCAGTGGTTCTCAACCTTCTTAATGCTGCAACCCCTTAATACAGTTTCTCATGATGTAGTGACCTCCAACCATAACATTATTTTTGTTGCTAATTCATAATTTTGCTAGTGTTATGAATCATAATGTAAATATCTGATATGCAGGATGTATTTTCATTCACTGCCCAAATTTGAATACTGATGAGGTTGGGGGTGGGGGGTGGGAAGAATGAATTGGTTATTTGGGAGTTGTAGTTGCTAGCATTTATAGTTCACCTACAATCAAAGAGCATTCTGTACTCCACCAATGATGGAATTGAACTAATCTTGGTACACAGAACTTCCATGACCAACAGAAAATACTAGAAGGATTTGGAGGGCATTTGCCTTGAGTTGTAGTTCATGTACATCCAGAGAGCACTGTGGACCCAAACAACGATGGATCTGGACCAAACTTGGCATGAATACTAATTAATGTTTTATTAATTGTAGGGTCGCATGTCGACATGTTGTGTCATGCCACCCATGGAATTTTTTACTGTGATCCGCCCCGAGCCTGCTGAACAATAAATAAATAAATAAATAAAAATAAATATGCCCAAATTTAAACACCGGTGGACTTTGGGGAAAGTAGATCTTGACATTTGGGAGTTGTGGTTTCTGGGATTTATAGTTCACCTACAATCACAGCAGGAGGAGGGCTTTTAGTGGAAGGATTTGCCATGCGTTTTCAAAAAGGAAGAGGATAGGTGGAGAGATCTTTAGCCTTCTCTGCCCAAGGGGTTCCTAAGCCCATCAGAAATATGTGTTCTCTGATGGTCTTTGGTAACCCCACCCCAGGTGTTCCAACCCCCAGGCTGAGAAATGCTGCTGTACAGGATAGAGCAATTGTTCCACTTTAGAGCTTGGAAAATTGTTTGAGGATTCATAGAATACCCCAGCCAACCCTGTCTTTTTTAATTATCTGAATGTTCCAAAAAGCCTTCTGTCTGAAACTGCCACACACCTCATCCTCCTCACCATGTTGGGAAACTATATTTGCTGTGTTTGCTGGCTCCAGTTTGGATGCCTCAAAATCTCAAGTCAACAAAATGAACACAGTTGTATAAAGGGTCTTTAGTAAGTTCAGGACCTGTCTACTGTTGTTTAATCCTTCCATATCCTTTTGCCCCACAAAGAACTTTGAAACTTAAAAGTGTGTTCAGCTGCCTGCTCTTAGTCCAATAAAAGAGATTACGCTAGTTTATTTTATCTCAGTAATGTGTGCACATAGATATAATGAATTCACATAGATCATGTTTCCATACATATTTTTCTTCCTTCAAGGAAGCAAAATATTGTGGACAGCAGATTTACAGGCATTTTGCATATGCTTCCTCTGTGAAAAATATGGATACAACTGTACTACCACAACCAGGAAATGGTGAAACAAAATTGTATGACTGGCAGTGTAAGTAAGTCTTTTTCATAAAACCCAACTGTCTGTTTGAGAAGTTAAGAAATAAATGCAGTTAAATACCAAAATCTAGAGTAGCACTGGTTCCCTGAGAAAATTACATAGCTCTAGTTGCCAATTCTGATTTTTTGTTCCAAAAGTAAAATTGATATGTTTAGTTCACCCACATTACTTGCTCTTTCTGGGAGCCTTCTCACACAAGTCAGGCAAAGTAGAACTGCATCAAGGTAATAGTGTTTTGGGTGATGGCTTAGTGCATGATGTTGTCACTCTTCAGTTGTCACATGGGAGATGGCTTAAAAAGAGGTTTGTTTTTTTCTAGCTGAAAATAAAATCCATGAATATATTTTCCTACTTACGTTGCAGAATTATTGACTGTTCAATTCTGCATTTAATCTAATTTTAGGTGGCCAAGGGCAGATCAATGGGCATGCCTCGAGTGGGGAAACATTATGTGACATAATGATATGAACAGTGGTGGGTCTCAGAGGATGGTCCTCAGCCCCAAAGGTCAACCTTTTCCTCTAAGGTTTGGGGAAAGCTCTGACAACTGGGGCATGGAATCAGCAGCCTGTGTGACCTGGGTAGCCCTCACCCTGCTGGAGTTGGGTGAATGTTTGGAGGAAGACCAGTGTTATAACACGATGATGGCATTGTAGCACAACCACAATGGTGTCTAATATTGGAGTGGGCAATCTGTTTATGTTTGTGTGCCAAATACTAAAAAGGGACGGGGATAATGTCTTGGGGAAAATAGTCAGTAGGCAGTTCAAAATACTGTGTGCAGTATGGCTTTAGGGTAAACAGACACTGTAACCCCACAATGGTTTTGAAAGCGTGGTAAAAAAAAAAAGCAATCTTGCTTGAATAGCATTTTATAGACAGCAGATTTATAGTAGGAGGGGAGACTCATGCGATAAAGCTCTGGGTCTTATATTTTGTCTTGTACAGAGATGAGTCCCTACACTACTGTCTTTCTGTACCGTTCAAGACATGAGAAACCTCTCAAAGATTAGGCCTGTCAATTTTAGATAAGACTGTGCTGCCAGAAGAATCAGTAGAGGATTGGAAGGTTTTCATTTCTCTTTTTAAAAACCACACTCTTGATTTTTTTTGTTAAGTGAACTGAAGTACTCACAATTTAAAGCATTAATGTTTTAATGTGACCTTATGCTTTAAGCCCATAGAGTCTTATAAAAGATAAATAGGAAATTGAGTGGTTGCCAATGCGGATGGAAAATCTTCTCAAACTGTAAGCTTTTATTCAGTGGCCAGATCTTGTTACGCAAGTATGAGGCTCAATAGTCACTGTATTATTATGTAGTCTTAATAGCCTATGTATTATGGATGTAGTGAAACGTCTCTTTGAAAAGCAAATGCACCACAATTGAAATGCACTATTCATTCTAGCAATCCACACCATAAAGAGCAATCTAGATGATTAACAAAATTGCATTTCCCCCCTTAGTGTGACATTCTAGCCCTGATCTACCACCAGCAGTGCTGTGTATCATAATGAGCAAACCCCACTCACTCTATTCTATTATATAGTAACATTTTTCTTGTTAAATTTGGATCTGTTCCTCTGATTTTCCACTGACCTCTGAAATCCTAATGATTTCCATATGATCTTTGAGGGTGATTTTCCTGCTTTTTGGCAGGGGATTGCACTGGATGGCACATGAGGTCTCTTCCAACTCAGTGATTCTACGGTTCTATCTTTTCTCATTTGCTCTGAATGTCAGAAAATATGGTATTTCTTAGTTTCCCCACACATTGGTGCAACATAGGAAAAAATACATGGCCTCTCAGTCAATCCTCCTAACATATACAGAATCTGATCTTTGCAAAAACACAAGTGCAAACAAAATACTGAAGAGACTTGAGCAACTCCCCTATGAAGAAAGAGCTACAATATTTCAGAATTTTCAGATTGGGGTGGAGTGGGGGAGCAAATAAGGGAAGGCTTGATGATGTTGCAATTTAAGGGGAAATGAGAAAGGTTGTTTTTTTTTCTTTCACATAATAATCTGAATGTAAATAGTGGGAAATTTGGGACCCCAAAACAATGGAATCTGCTTTCGTAAGTTGAGATGATGGCTTTAAAGATAGCTTTAAAAGGAGATTAAATAATATCATAGAGTAATAGACTTGAATTGACCCAACAACAATAATCCTAATTAACTTGACTATCTCATCAGCCAAAAGCAGGACTCCATTTCCCATTCAAATACTGGTAAGTTTATTTTGTTAAATTTTTTCTTCATTTTAAATAAAATCATAGAATCATAGAGTTGGAAGAAACCACATGGGTCATCTAGTCCACCCCCTGCCATGCAAGAAAATCACAATCAAAGTACCCCTGACAGGTGGCCATCCAGCCTCTATTTAACAGCCTCCAAGAAAGGAGCTTTCACCACACTCTGAAGCAGAGAGATCCACTTCTGAACAGGTCTTATGGTTAGGATTTTCCCCCTAATGTTCAATTGGAATTTGTATTTCTGTAATTTGAACCCATTGTTCTGAGTCCTAGGGCCCCATCACACTAGAGAATAAATACACTTTATAACCAGTTGCTGCCTCCTGCAGAATTCTGGGGTTTGTAGTTCAGAGAGGAGGCTTTAACAGCCTCACTAAACTACAAACCCCGGAATTATGCAGGAGGCGGAAACTGGACTCAAAGTGGATTAATTCTCGTGTGATGTCTGTTTGCTCACCTATTAGTTAAATGTTTCTTTCAATAATCTGTAGTCCACTGTAATAGTTCTAACACCTCTTTGGAATTTGTCCTTAGTTCTTATCCAATTGATATGGAAATACCTTGAACTTATGGCTACCAGCAACCTTTGTCTCTTTTTTTATAGATAGCTACCTCTACATTGCTTGGTCTCAAATTCCTTGTCTGGATATAGAACATGTCTGAATGTAAAAAAGACAGCCAATTTGCCCTGACAGATTTTCACAGCCAATCATACTGATTATTCCCAATGTTTTCTAATTTCTGTTAAAACTGACCTTTCCAGTTTTCTGGTGTAAACCTCCATATCTAGATTTTGGACTTCTAATTGGACAAAAGTATCTTTCCACAAAACATTTATATGCGATGAAAGGCATGTCTCCTCAATGGCCTCCCACTGAGATAATGATAACTTTGTAAAATAATTCCCTATACCCCAACCACCCCCATCCTCTTTGTTTTCTCCTTGTGACATATTAGACATTTGTAATAATAATTTGTAATAATAATAATAATAATAATTATTATTTCATTTGTATTCCGCCCTATCTCCCTAAGGGGACTCAGGGCGGATTTGAACATACAATGACAAACATTGAATGCCTACATAAGACAAACAAACATTGACACAAAATTCCAGAAAAAAACCCCCACATATGAAAATAACATTAAAACCTAACATCAAATTAAAGTCTAACATTAAACCTAACATCAATAAATTAAACTACACATAGACAAAATTATATAATAACATAAACTCTAAACAAAACATCCACATTAATTTACAACAACCAGCAAGGGTTCACAAAATGGTGTGGATTGGTTAAGTAGTCAAATGAAGTCATTGGGCTAGCATGGACCAGGAAAGCCCAAATACAAATAGTTCTCAATCAGAGGAACGGAGACATCTTTAGTTGTAAAGATGCAACTAACAAGTAACAAATCTGCTATCCTCAAATTTTTCTTTTTCTTTCCCTTTCTCCCCACCCTCCACTCTCCTAGTAAATATGTAATAAAAAATATTTTGGAAAAATATTTTTAATATCACACTAATGATTTTTAGAAATAACCTCTTCAGAACCAGCCATTTGAAACAATCGCGACATGATTTATTTTCTTTGGAAAGGTCGAATTCCTAGAACTTGCAAAGCAGATGTCTGATTATCTACATTTGTAAAACATTATTCCTTTGAACAGAGGAAATAGACTGATATTTCCTTTGATAACATCGTAGCAACCTGTTCATGAACCAGCCCTTTTAGGTCTGCCAGCTCTCATGGAAAAGCAAAGAAAAACAGGTTGCTTACCTAGAACTGGTGTTGCTCTCATCTGTCCAGTCACATGACTCTCCTTCTTCCATGTTGCTTTCCCTTCTGTGGGTTATTCTTATGGCAATTATAACAGGAATCGTAGGAAGAGACAGTGCTTGTCCTTCATCTCAAAACATACATGAAAAAGTAGCCCTTTTTGCTTGGAGTGCTTGCACAGAAGTGCCAGCTTCTTCACCTTAGTTCTAGAAAATTTCCAAACATTGCCCTAAATTGCTGCTGAACAGGGTCTGCCTGAAAAGCACCGGTTTCAGGTAAAGAACCTGTTCATCAACAACAATTTGAATATGAAGCATGTCATAGAAGAAGGACTGGAGAATTCTTAACTTGGTTCACCATCACTACTCATATCTCAGGCCTACTAATCAAATATATATGAGAAATGAATACATTCTTTCCTCTCCTCATTTTATTTCCTGGTTGTCATTTTTTAAAAGCTATTCATCCAGTGACGGCTTCAGTTTATTTACCTGTAACACCTGATAATGATATGAATGTTGGTCAACCTGAAATTGCTGAAAGATCAAATATTTGTGAATGCAACTGTGAGAAGTATAGAATTACCTCAGAGTAACTACAAGGAACACAATACAGGTTGACTCATCCTTATCTAGAAGAGAGATTCACATTTTAAAAATATTTATAATACCTGTATTTACATATATGAGGGTGAGGGATGGGGGAAAGGGGGCTAGTTACACACCAAGCCCCCTGCTAAGTTTTTCTTAGGAAGCTGTCACTCTACCACAGTCAGTAATTTGACTGTGGAACAGGAAGTGGGGAATATTTTGGGTTTTACTGCCAGACTGATACAGATGCCAGGGGAGGGAAATATCTAAATGTATCCGGCTGCCGCAGGTTCAGGGAAAACCCCAGCTGTCCAGCCAACCACGCTGTGCTCTGTTTCCAGGGCACTGCTGTGCTGTTGACTGGGCAGAAAGAAAACATGATACTTGTCATTGACGCCAAATAATTGGGAAAGCTTTAGGAAACAATATCACTTAGAATCCAAACTGTACATATTTTGCACTGTAAAGTGGTGATGATGGAGAGATGATTGTGCGTCTCCTCATATTCTTGAACTGCAGCTCCAATAACTTCTCATTTTTGGCATGGGCAAATATGAGTTGAAGGCAAAAATCTTATTGGAGACTGTAATTGCCCACCCTGGCCATAAAATATTTATTTAATATAATCCTTCTAGGGATCTGTGGTGGCGCAGCGGATTAAACCACTAAACTGCAGAACTTGCTGGCTGGGATGTCAGGGGTTCGAATCCATGGGACAGGGTGAGCCCCTGTTGTTAGACCCAGCTTCTGATAACCTAGCAGTTCAAAATCATGCAAATTTATTTATTATTATTTATTAATTACATTTCTATACTGCCCCACTCAGCCCGAAGGCAACTCGAGGCAGTTTACATAAGGCAATTACTGCCCTCCAAATGTGGGTAGATCAATAGGTAATGCTTTGGCAGGAAGGTAACGACACTCCATGCAGTCATGCTGGTCGCATGACCTACGAGGCATCTATGGACAACACCAGCTCTTCAGCTTAGAAATAGAGATGAGCACCACGTCCCAGAGTCAGACTCGACTAGACTTGATGTCAAGGGCAAAACATTTCCTTTAATTTTTAATCATCCCTCTCTCTCTCTCTCTCTCTCTCTCTCTCTCTCTCTCTCTCTCTATCTATATCTCTCTCTATATATATATATATATATATATATATTTGTGCAAGAAATGCCAGCATGGTGTAGTGTTTTGGATTCTGGACTAGAACAATGCCAAACTAGGATTCAGATCTCCTCTCAGTCATGGGAATCCTACTTGGTGGGATTAGGAAAGTCACACTTTCTCAGCTTCTGAGCCCTCTCCCTCAACGAATTCTGCCCAGAAAACATGACGTGATAGATTTCCCTTAGGTTTCTGTAAGTAGGAAATTACTTGAAGTTATACAACGATTTTTGTAAGAATATTAAAAACTGGATGTCTTTCTGTTTTCCACAATATTTGATAAAGTTTACCATTCCTTCTGTTAACCTGAAGCAAGTACTAAAAATGGGGAAGAGAGCTTCTTGGGGGAAAGGCAAAATATAAATGTAACCAGTAAAATAACTCTGGATATGTTCTTAGTAACACAATGCTCTAGGTGCCTTCTTCAGCAAAAGAGTTACAATGACATTACAGCAAGTACATCAGAACATATTGTAGCAGTATCTATTTTCACACAGAAATCCCCATTACTTGGTACATCAGTCAGCTGGCCATAAACCAGACAAATGCTGCTTGTTACACAACGATAATTTTAGCCTAGTTCCACCTACATCTGCAGGCTACAGATACTTTATCATCATGGAGACACATTCAGGTGTGCGCTAGTATAAATGATTGCACCCTTGCTAGGCATTTCTATTGGTAAGATCAAAACAGCATTGTCAAATCAACACTCTATTGTGTAAAATAAATAAATACAGTTTGCAAACAAAACTTGACAGCCACCCCCCAGCTCATCTTTCTGATGTCCAATACAACACAAACACCAAAAATGTTTTCAAATGTTTCAGATTCTAGAGTTAGTTTTATTAGACAGTAGCAATTGGGGGAGTTAGGTCTGAATAAAATAAGTTCTGGAGTTTGATTTGGAACAGAGATAAGAGGATGACAAGGTTAGAGATTTGGAGGGAGGTGGGATTTGTGATTGTGGCAATAGTGCCACGATTGTGAATATGGAGCATGGCTGAATACAAGCCAGCTACAGTTAATACTATATTATGAATATGTAATTGCAATGTAGGATACTAGTCACTTTTCTCTCTCAAGGGATGCAGCAGTTTTGCCTCAACAGCACCTCCAAGCCGCCACATATCTTAGAAGCCTGCTAAATTGGACAAAAACTTGCTCAAGCCCCAATGTCAACTTGTGGTGCATAGGTTGCACTTTGTAGGATAAGTATTAGTAATAGTAGTAGTAATAGTAGTGATAGTTATTATTATTATTATTATTATTCTGTTTTCCACTTCAAGACTCAAGACATTTTATAACAGATTAAAATACTTGTAACTTTTGTATTTTGTAAATTCACAAAAAAACCCCAAGTTAAAATAAAATCAGTTAAAACATAGACCATAAAAAATCCATAAGAGCATAACAAAAACAACAAACAGAATATTCAGCACATGGCACGAAGCCTGTTTTTCCTACTCAGTCCATTCTCAAAGGTAGACACAGAGTGGTTTTTATTTGTTTGAAAAAGAGAGTAGAAAGTGACAGAAGCCAGGAACAGTCCTTAAGAAGGCCCATTCCTCTGTTCCCACTAGATACTTGTGAGGACTGTGAGAAAGAAAGAAGGACCTACCCAACAGATCTCAAAGAAAGGGCTGGTTTGTAAAGGAAAATATGGTCTTTTAGATAGTCTGGACCTGAACTGTGTAGAGCTTTAGAGGTCATAGTCGCCATGTTTAAGAGCACTCAGAAGTAGATTGGCAGGCAGTAGAGCTGTTGTAACAAAAGGGTTGTGTGCTTCCTGTAGCCAGCTTCAATTAGCTTAAGGTCTCTGGACCAGGTGAAGTTTCGGAACACTCTCAAAAGGCAGTCCTAAGAAGAATATGTAACAGTAATCCATCATGATGTAACTAACGGTACTTCCAGACAGCACCAAAACCTGTGCCTAAGTGGGTTTAAATAAGCTATTTTGACACAGGCTTCTATCTACATCTACCCACCCACACCCGGGCTTTCCCATGTCAGGGAGGGTGGCTACATGCGATCTGGATTGAAATCGGGATAACATGAAGCCATCCTGAAGTCTCCCAATTTCTTTCTAAAACTCACTTAAAAGGTCTCTGGCTGAAATAAAAGTTCTCTTCGTGTCCTCCTGGCACAACAAAATGATGCCTGAAGTCACAGGAAGGACAAACAGGAAAATCCCTCCTTTCCCCATTTCCTCATGTGTCATTTTTTTCATGCCAGAAGGATGCGAGAAGAACTGTTATGGCAGCCAGGGACTCAGGTTAGCAGCTTGGAGGTGATCCTGGATTCATCACTGAGCCTGGAAGCCCAGGTCTCGGTGGTGGCCAGGGGAGCCGTTGTACAACTAAAACTTGTGCGCCAGCTGCGCCCATACTGTCACGATGCAGGGTCTCGGCCCAGCCCCTTAATCACACACACAGAGACGGTAATCAGCTAACTATTTATTGAATAATAAAAACAGGTGAAAAGGGTAATTGTCCATAAAAAGAATCGAAATATCAAAATAGCAATAAGGTAAGAGTCTTAGGTAAATCCAAAGGCAAAAGCTTGTCAAGGCTCCGCAAAACAAAGCGGATCAAAAACAGACTTGGTCCGTGGCAAAGCAAACAAAACAAAGTTCATGAAAGTAAACCCAAGTAACTTCTTGGCATGGCACGAGCCCAATCCTGGCTCCGTGGATCTTCGCTCGCTTCACTCCCTTTAGAACAGAAGTGGCCGAGCTACTGAGGATCCTTTCCCACGGATCCTATACTTAATTCCCCTGGCGGGGCCCCCAACGCTCTAGGCTTCTGCGCCAATCTGTCCTACGGGATCTAGCGCTTCTCTGGCGCTCTAGGCTGCGGTGCCAATCTCTCCTGCTGGACTCAATGCTCCGTCTCCTATCAAAGCTTCGTCCTTGCCTCCCAGCACCTGGGTCACTATCTTCGTGAGAGCCGAACTCCCTTTCAGCTTCCATGGGCTCATCCTCCACTGTTTCCCTGATCCTTTCCTGCGACCCGAAACCACCTGGTTTCTCATACTGATCTGAATCACTCTCAGGGTCAGCCTGACTTTCCCAGCTCTGATAGCCGTCAGGCCATTCATCATCCCACGCCAAGCTTTCTGTGGGAGAGGAAGGCCCAGCTAACTCTTCATATCCTCATCAGCTGCAACTGGCCCTAATGCAAGTGGGACCCCAGGTGCTGCCCCCTGCCCCCCAGGCACGAAAGGGAACTGGGTTGCTACACATACCTTGGGAAGTCTGATCGGGCCACAGTGGTTCATGCTCTTGTTACATAGATTATTGCAACACACTCTACATGGGGTTGCCTTTGAAGACTGTTCAGAAGCTCCAACTAGTCCAATGGTCGGCAGCCAGATTACTCACCAGAGTGACATATAGGGAGCATACCGCCACCCTGCTACGTCAGCTCCACTGGCTACCGGTCCATTTCTGAGCACAATCCAAAGTGCTGGTCTTGATCTATAAAGCCCTATATCATTCTGGCCCAGTTTACTTGTCTGAATGTATCTCCCTCTATGATCCACCTCAGAGTTTATGATCATGAGGGGAGGTCCTGCTCTCCATCCCGCCACCTCCGCAAGACGATTGGCGTGGATGAGAGACAGGGCCTTCTCAATGGTGGCCCCTCATCTATGGAATGCACTCCCCGTGAAATCAAGGCAACTCCATCTCTCCCCTCCTTTAGAAAAAAGCTTAAATCTTGGCTTTGGGACCAAGCATTCAGGCAGCTGACCGAGCTGCAACTGCAATGACTTATGAGAACTGTCAGTGAATAGACTTTGGACTGGAACTCTAGATTACAATTTGAATTTGAAGATTTAGCCTCAGTTGTGTTTTAATACTTAATGGTCAATATTTTAATGCATTTTTATAATCTTGTTGGTTTACTTAATGTTAATTGTTTGTACTGTGTTTGTTTGTTTGCTGTCATTTAATGATTGCCAGTTGTAAGCCGCCCTGAATCCCCCTTTGGGGGCTGAGAAGGATGGGATATAAATGTTTGAAATAAATAAATAAATAAATAATCTTGACTTAGGCCAAGAACAAGCAGAATGTGGGGTCTTGTTTGTTTTTGTGGTGCTTGCAGTTTCCAAATTTTATGATGTTATTAACCCCCTCCCCTATTGTATTGAAAGGAAAATGCCCAGGGAGCATGCAGTTTGTTTAAGACAGTGGTTCCCAATCTTTGGTCCTCTAGGTGTTTTTGGACCTTAGCTCCCACAATTCCTAACAGCTGGTATGATGGTTGAGATTTCTGAGAGCTGAAGTCCAAAATAACTGGAGTACCAAAGCTTGGGAATCACCCATTTAACAGAATAATTGTGATCCCGGAACTCTCCTGCTTTTGGACATGGAGTTCTTTTTTTTAACCCCATTGCCAGATTTAAAAGATGCAAATGATAGTGATGCTGTAGGTGTAGAGGGCATAAGAATATCAAGCACATGTAATTAGATCTTTTGGACTCTGCTCTGCATTTCTCATGCTCACTTAAAGTATCGTATGCACTGTTCTGTATACCTACGGATAGTTTTCAGATACATGCAGAAGTCGAACATAGGTTACCCTCTAGGGATGTGTTACTCTGTTAATGTTCAGCCCTTGATACTTTTGCATATTTTATCATTAATCTTTAATTTAAAATATTTTCAGATACCCATTTAAATATAATGCGTTCTTTGAAAGTAATGCAGGGATGTGCCTTCTGTGTGTTTGTGTGTGTAGAAATCATGGCCCAGATATGAATTCCAACACCATGAGTTTTTCCTTTCTTTGAATCTGTAGCATTTCAGTCCCCGAGTCCCTTTTTGACCTGAGTCCCTTTTGGGACATAGGGTGGCATAGAAATAAACTTATATTATTTATTATTATCTAGTCACTTAAGACATCAGTTGAACAATTAAAAATAGACATCAAAAAGACAAACCCAACAAACACACATGAGCAAATACAGAGTTCTAAATATATATGGTTATCACTGTCTTATTGTCTGAAGTTTGGGGTCTGAACGAAAAAAATTCATTGCAGGACAGGACTCATAATTGTGTGTGGGTAAGTGCCTTAATGTTGCCCCTGCATACCTACGCTTCCTCTTAAAGGCATATTTGGATACATTTATACTGTTTAGAACTATCCTGTACTATTAAAAAAATGCAAATACACTCCAAGCAGTGTGGATTAGCTTGTTTGTTATGGGATTTCACACATCTCTAGCCCCTTCATGTCTATTATGGTGAGAAAAAAATGTGTGTGATTTTGCTTATTATCTCAGGAATGAGGACGGGCAGAATAGTCTGTGACAGACTAAAGAAAGACATTATGGTATTTCAAAGAAATGCAGTGCAAAATAAATCTTTCTTCAGGTATTCCAAGAGTGATTTTCCTTGCTTTCTATGGGCAGGGTGGGCCTGCCCTTATGGAATGTAGAACTTTGCTGACCAGAGTCTTCATCAAAATGAGGACTTCATTGAATGTAAGACATGTATCAGTTACATGCACTGACACTTGTCTGGTAATGAACAAATCTGTGCCATTTTGCTTCTTTGTGCATTCAGACTTTGAGACATAGTCGATTATGGTCTTCACAACCTCTGATTATGGTCTTCACAACCATAGGTGCAGGTGAAACATCAGGAGAGAATGCTTCTGGAACATGGCCGTACAGCCCAAAAAACGTACAGTAACCCAGTGATTCCGGCCATGAAAGCCTTCTCAAATAAAGTCAACACTCATTCCTTCCAATGCCCCACTTGGAATTAGTTCAAACCATGCCGCAATGTTAATAATGAATGGTTAGATTAAAATATTCAAGGAAAGTTTGAAAGAGGGAAAAAACAAAACAAAAACCTGAGTTACTTAACATACCTGATAAACACCGAACAGGTACTATCCGTAGGGCTGAGAGGAGAAGGTTCACCACTTGACCTTTGAAAGCTGGATTGACTCTTGTACGAAACACACCAATCATCAGTGTGTCTTTTCTTCATCATGTTGTATAAAGAATCAGCGTTTTTCACTTGTCCCTAAAACACTCACATTTGTAGTATAAGCATTTGCTGATATGTGACATGGATTCCTACTCGGAATCAACCTGAAGCAGGAGGGTTTTTTTTCCCTCCCAGTTTTAATAAGTTACTTATTTGTATGATGTCACATATTGTTTTAACTTATGTTGGGCAATCTTTTGTGTAGGTAATAAGGTAGTCTTATTGACTTTGGCAAAAAAAAAATCTTTTGAGTAGTCATAGAAAAGCTCCATCAAGGAGACAAAGAGAAATAAATAAATTAAACTTTGACTATATTTTATTTAGATAATAAAGTCTGTTTTTTTAATAAAAAAAACAACAACACACGTTAAAATGCTTTTACACAAGCCTAGACAACATTGGTAGGCACAGCTTGACAAATCAGTATTATAAATACAGCCCTGGAATTAGAAATGGGTTAAGAATAAAGAAGAGTGACTTACTATGATTTTCCGTCAGACATCAAATTTCTGTCACTGCAGTTGAGTATTTATAAATAAAGTTTAAATTACCACAACCCCCTTAAAAGCTGTGGTAGAATCTTTCAAAATCCCAACACTAAGACATCATAATATATTGTACATATACACTGTGACCCCCATATCTGCAATAGATACATTTAAATGGATATATGAAATTGTGGGTAATTTGAACACATACCATAGAGTAGAACTGGAGAATGTAGAAAATGGTCCCACGGCATCCAGAAAGGTTTGGTTAATACAGAAAAACAAAAAATACAGGAAAACAAAAGAGTATGGCGGGTCATCCACTGGATGTTTTATTTTAACCCTCCCCCCCTTATGACACTCCAAGATGTGCTGCACCTCGTAAGCATTATGCCAAAGTTGCAGCACTGATGTGTATATAATAAAATGCACACAAGAGGATTTTCTGTTGTTTTCTCTCTCCGCCACTCCTGGTGCCTCTAGGTTTGCTCTCTTGAATCCCGTTTCCCTTTGAGGTCACTTCCTTGCGATATGCTGCTGCCGACTGTGTAATTTCAAGCTCTGTTTCCTTTCAGTAATACACAGGAAATAAGAACAAAGGAATGGTTGGAGAGAGTTCTCACGGGAACTCTTGTGCTTCCATTTAGTCACCTGTATGTCTGTGCCTTCATCTGTTTACATCCCTCCATCAGCTGCTTTGGGATTTTAAATTGAGGATAAATACTGGAGCAATCTATACCAGCACTCCACAAGGAACTTTCATTTTTGGGGGAGCACGAGAATATACAGCGCTCCATAGCAGCACATTTTTGCCTGCTATCGGACTTTATGTGAACCTTTTTATTACATGTTTTTTTATGCCATCCCATGATCAAGCACACATTATGGGTGTGCATTTTGTAGCCCCCCCCCCCCTTGGCCCACTTTCTACCAGGCTTGCAGGCCTGTGTAGATGGGCCTTGAGAATTTTATCTGCAGGTTTATAGAGAAATCATCATACTTTAAGATGTTATCAGACATTCTGTCTATAATGGTGGGATGACTTGAACAATATGTATTCATTTCTTGTCACTGCTAATTTAGTTTACACAACTGTTTTCCACACAGAAAGCATTATATTTTTAATTGATTTGATTTTTCTTGCAAACTCCATGGCATACTTTCTAGTTCAAATGTGATACCTGAATGACAGTTTTGTCATTTGTTATGGAAACATTTTCTCTACAGAAATTTCTTTTATAGTGAACAATACTCAAACCTCAAGTGTGACTCTTATCCCCAGGGAAAATTGCTCACTGGAGTCCTATATCTACACTACTATAGTAAATACTGATTGGCAATATATCTGCAAGGTTCCAGGCAAATGATTTCCCAGCCTGCACTGAAGACACTGTTGTTTGAACAGGGTCTTCTGCATGCCAAGCACGTGCTTTTCTATTGATTTGTAGTGCCTCCTTAGTTTTATGGTTCGAAGCACAAGTTAGTCATGTTTCAAATTTACTACTCCTGGATTCATTGATTTCAGTGGGATGAAAATGCTGCACATATTGCATCAGAAAGTATTTAGGAAGATCATCCCTGAGACTTTGGAAATCTGTCAACACTCAGGACCAAATTGTGAGAGATGTGGAAAGCTGTGATTTATCTCACATCTATGACCTCTTTTCCTCAACTGTAACTTGGACTCCACTGGAATAGAGCAATGACACAGCTTGGACATTTTTTCAAACCCTAATTTCATTGTATTGTAGCTTGGAGAAATTACGTTTTCTGAAGTACAGTTCTCAGAATCCTCCAATTAACATGCCAGAATTCTGCATCGTATCTAATTTGGCCCTCAAAACAGGTCCTATGAGGGCTTCATTACTATTAAAGCTTTTTGTTTTAAGCCTGCCGAAAGTGAATCTATACTGTAGAATTAATGCAGTTTGATACCACTTTAACTAACATGGTGCAATGCTATGGAATTATCGGAATTGTAGTTTTACAAGGTCTTTAGACTTCTCTGCCAAAGATTGCTGATGCCACAGCAAATAATAAATCTCAGGATTTCATAATATTAAGCAGTAGAAATGACGTGCCAGGAGAGCAGGTGGGGGGCGCAATTTTCTTCCCTCCTTCCCCTCATGGAAGTAGTGGGTTTATCCTGCAGCTTCCAAGAAGGTGCAGAAGAAATCCACTAATTAATTTGCAACAAACCAGGGGTTTTGGGACTGTCCAGAACATTGTCTTGACAGCACTTCCCTTATTGTAATAGATACTGCAATAAAAGTATTGTCTGGACGGGCCCTCAGTGTAAATGCACCCATACCTAAATGCCTAAAAGAAACCACCAGGGGATCTCAGGGCCCTTCCAGACAGCCCTTATATCCCAGGATTTGATCCCAGGTTTTCTGTTTATCCCAGATTACCTGGCAATGCAGACTCATATAATCCATCTTAAAGCAGAAAACCTGGGATCATATCCTGGGATATAGGGCCTGTCTGGAAGGGCTCTTAGTTATATTTCAGAGGAAGGAATTGGCAAACTGCATATTCAGTGCCTAAGAAAAACTATGAAATTTATGGAAGTTGCCTTAAGTCAACAGGTGATTTGAAAGCATATCCACACATGTACTGTTTCCTATTTTTTTGAGTGACGGAAGGATGGATTGTTGAATGGCTTGTGGCTACAATCATCACAATGAAAATTTCAAATAGCTACTGTATTTTAATGGTTGTATAGAAGAATGAATTTCAGCCAGGTTTATTTATCATACAACCAGATAAGAAGAAACATCTGGTGAATTTCCCTTTTCTACACAATCAGTTTTCCCTATGGCAATGCGACCCAGTCCTTCCAGCCTTTGAGATCACATGAAGGAAGGGGGTATGAATATTAGTTTTGATCGAAAGTCCATCAAGATATGGAAAATTTTCATTAAAGAGAGATTTTTCCAAGCTGTATTTATGAGCTCAAAACAGCAGGGATAAAACAAAGCCTCTCTGTTACTCTGGATCAAATATAACTGTGAATGTTCATTCTATCCCCCTCCCTCCCTCTCTCACACACATACCCATTGTGAAATTGGAAAACTATATCACCTCTACAAATCGATAGGAAACACCTACTGAATACAAGATTTGGTTATATTTTTCCTGTGAGGAAGTAAGGGATCACTTTTGTGGAAGAGATTGTGTTATAAAGAGAGTATAGATTAGCTGGACCAGAAGGTGTTATTATTTTCCTGTAAGAAATCATTCTAGTTTCTGTCTGGCTTTGTTGCTATAATACTTAAAGTTCCAGATCGGATTTCTTTCCAGTCATTATTTAGTGTGAAGCAAATGAAATTAAACATTAAACAGAAAAGATTTTAAATCAAACAGCGTGTTTTGGGGGAAAAATTTCTATTGGTGCTCACACTAATTTAACAATGAATGCTTAGCTAGTGTTATTGTGCACAACAAACACAAGTCTTGCTACAGGATCTATTTTTATAACACTGTTGGAACATTATCACATATAATTAGACTTGGCAGAACACAACCAGTGGCTATTTTCCTTCTGTTCCTATTTACCTGGGTCCAGCCCTATGGTAGGTTTCATATTATAGCTATTTAAATTTATATGCAAACTGAATGGATGAATTTGTCAAATTTTGCCACAATAACATATGACTTGACAACATTCAGTTTAGACTGGCACAATATGCACTATATGGGTTTGAAGAGCATTCGGAAATTTTAATTTAGCAGCCAGGGTCCTTCTGGAATCCATTACATGAAATTCACTATTCCAGAGCTTATGATCTTTACTGATATTTAATTTGTTTCTGAAGTCAGTTCAGAATACTGAAATGCCCAGGGGGAATGGCATTCAAAAACACATGCAAGCATGGGTGGATTACATTAGATTCATAGAAAGTTTGGCTTGTAAAGGATCAGAACCCCTCATAAGCCAACCCACCTATCAATGGATGAACTAAACCAAGGTTACGTGTGAGTAGTTGCTGGAGTGACAGTTGGGCTTGAGAAAAAAATGTCTATATGGGTCTCTTCTCTCTATGGGTGAGGCTGAATTTTTGCTTGTAAGCAAGGTGTGACTTATGCCATGCTCATCTCCAAGGCTCCTTGATAAAACCATCATTAAAACCTCATCTGCCCTCAAACTAATTCCCTCGGATGACAAACCACCCCAATGTTGTGACAAATATAAAGGAATATATAGGTCATATAATGACATTATCAACCTCTTCACATGTCAGTCCTTTTGGGCTGTGCCATTGTTCTGGCAGTCACTGGTGAAAGAGAAGGCGTGTGGTTCCCTGTATGCCCTCCATCCTTCTCTCATCACACAGAAAGGCAGCAGAGGGTGCTTTGGCACCCTTTCCCTCCCCTCATCAGATGATAGAAAGGGTGGCAACACACAGCAACACTTCTTGTCCCACCACTCTTTCTGCCATCACACGGGGATTTGGGGAGGAAAGTGCGGGTACCTCCGATGGTGATAGAGGACAAAGATCCTTTTGCCGCTTTGCCTTCACTTTGGAAGGAAAGTGGGCGGGCTTGCCATGTGATGGCACATGGCAAGCTCCATCCAAACTGTGAAATAAAATGGCAAAACAGGGCCTTTTGTTATGTGTGAAGAGGCCTTTGCCCTACAAAACTAAGGAAAGAAAAATGGGATGAAAGTTGAAGCCTAACTGGGGGGTGGCTGTCTAAATACCTACTTCTATATTTCTCGTGTGCCTAGAGTTAAAACTTCACAGTTTCTGGTGATGCATCCCAAATAAACATGGCCAAATCTGATTGTCTGGTTCTTCTCGCAGCTACATGAAGTCCACAAAAACCTTGTCAGCTTCAGGGATAAAGAGTAGCATCAAGTCATGCTGAGCCACTTCTTTCTTCTTGGCGTGGACCACAAAAACCGTATTGTAGGTAAGCCTGGTGCCATTTGATGTAATGATATCAGAACTAAAATTGGTGCCAACAGTCTACCCCAGTTCTGCTCATGCATCTTTAAAGTCTCCTCTCCTTACCTTGGATATAAAACAATTGGGCCTCTGCTTCCCTACTTTTCTTGTATCTCACCCCTATTCTTTGTTGAAATACAACCAGTATCATGATACTATGGTGTCTCCTGGCAATTTACTCCCAGGTTTAGGAAAATTCACCTTAAAATTCACCTGATTTGCTTCTGTTATTTGTCTGTTCACAAAGTGCATAACAATAAACTGTGGAATTCATTTGCATAAGATGAATTGATGAATAGGAACTTGAATGTATTTAAAAAGATATTGGACAAAACCACGGATTGAGATATTGTTGTTACTTATGGAAAAATATATATATTTCCTCTAATTTGTAGTGTTATTGTGTGCCTTTAAGTCATTTCTGATTTATGGAAAGCCTAAGGAAACCCTATCATTGTGTTTTTTCAGAGTGGGATTGTCTTTCTCTGGAAGAATGTGTAATAGTAATAATAAAAATAATAATGACAACAACAACAATCTCTTGCTGTGTAAGAAAACACATAAATGAAGAATTTGCTCTACTGGAATAGGCCAAGGATTGCCAAGGTTATGTGTAGACCGGAAGGACTCAAATTCCTCTGCAGACTTAGGGTAACCCGCTCTGGTGTTGTTAGCTAGAATGGGTGGCCCAAATGATTCACTGGAACTTATGTCACGAGTACCACTTGCCAGCAGTAAATAATTGTTAGAATCATAAACCTGCAAAGGTCATGGAAAATGAACATGCAAAGATACTGTGGGACTTTCGAATCCAGACTGACAAAGTTTTGGAACACAATGCACCAATCATCACGATTGTGGAAACGAAGAAAAGACTGGATTATTGATGTCACCATACCGGGTAACAGCTGCATTGAGGAAAAACAACAGGAAAAGCTCAGCCATTATCAAGACCTCAAAATCGAACTGCAAAGGCTCTGGCATCAAACAGTCAGGTGGTCCCAGTGGTCATTGGCACACTGAGTGCCATGCCAAAAGATCTCAACCGACATTTGGAAACAATAAACATTGACAAAATCACAATCTGTTAATTGCAAAAGGCCACCTTATTTGAATCTGCATGCATCATTCGGAAATACATCACACAGTCCTAGACGCTTGGGAAGTGTTCAACTTGTGATTTTTGGATACGAAATCCAGCATGTAGATCTTGTTTACTGTGACATACTGTGGTTTTGTATCAGAAATAATAATAATTTATTTATAGACTGCCCTATCTCCTCGAAGGGACTCAGGGCAGTTTCCAACACACATAAGACAAACACTCAATGCCAAGAAAAAGACATAATGATAAAATGCATTAAAACAATGTACATAAAAGAAAATAGAACAGCCATTACCATAAACTTAATACCAAATAGAAATTAGCCAAAAAAAATAAGGTCACCCTTAATCAAGCGGAAACCCTGGTCTCCAGGATCCTAGTCCGACACACAAACCACTGCACCAAACTGGATCTTATTTCCACTAATACCAGAGGCAAGATATCAGTGCCAGTTAAAGGCTACAAGAACAGGAAAGTTCTGTTGCAGTCATGTTTCACTTGCGGGTGGGAGCAGATTGAGGGTAAAGTGTTTCATACTTCTTAGAGCTTTATTTATTTAGTGATTTTAAAATTGGTTTTTAAGACTGAATGAAAGCATTGAAATTTTAGCTGTGGTTTAGTGAGCCTATTTATATGGAAAGTTAATCACAATCTACGTACATGAAAGAAATGGAATGGAAATTCACACAAAAACGTTGGCTGGCATATGGTTAGTGAATTATGATGCCAACAGTCAGACTTATGTCATCATGAGTCACTTTTATGGCTTTTGTGTAAGTCACATTTTATTCTGATCACATAATGGTCAAAGTCCCCCCCATAAACTGACCTTGTAAGTAGTACAGCCCTCCAACACAGACTTTTCTATGTTGTCAGAGAGCAGGGAAGTGAAGCAGGATGCATCCAGCAATTTTTTCTGGACCTGACCCTGCAAGGTTGTCACTTGCAGAAAGGCTGTCACCTTACAAAATCCCTATGTTTGTTGCAGTGTGTCCTGATACAGGACAAAAAAAAATCTCTCTCCCCCTGCTCACCCCGCTTTCTCTGGTACTAAGAAAAGTGGCCATAGGAGGGAGGGCCCTGCACTGGTTTTGGGTGGGGTATATCTCCTATTGTATATCTCCTTGGCCATTGTGTAGTCATTTGGTTTTTATGTATTTTATTCATATGTATTTTAATATTTTATTGTTGTTGGATGTTTTTAATTATTATTGTAGCATTGAATCTTTGCTGTGAGTCGGTCTGATTCCCTCTACGGAGGTGAGAAGATCGGGATACAAAAGTTATAAATAAATAAATAAATTTCCATATACTGTACAGCCATTTTGGAATATAATCTTAATTTGCAAAGCCAACTGTGTTGAGTCTGAATTTTCCCAGTTTAAGGGTGTTGGAAATTGCACGTGAATGCCCTCTCCCTAGCTGATTGCTCTCTTGGCAAATCTCCAAGATAAGCGGACGGAAGATGATTCTGTCAACAGAAGAGATATTTTAGTTGGAATTGCAGTTCTCATCTGCAGCAAAACCAAGAAAGAGAAAAGCAGCCTGTGATTTAAATATTCTTAAGGTATTGATATTGTGGGTGAATGTAATGTGATTCTGGTTTTATAGCTGTAGTTACATATAATGTCTATAAGATGTATATATATGATGTTTTGTTATCTTGGACTATTTGTTGGAAACATCATTGATTGTTTATTCTCAATTTTTTTAAAAAATCCAAGTCATCAGACTTGAAAAATGAGGCCTAATATGCCCATCTATTATTGTGGTTCATGCTGGTATTTTGCCATTCCTCTAGAGTTGTAGCAACATAGTGAATCAGTTGAATAGTGAAAGAACACTTTTGAACCAAAAAACCAGTGTCAACCAATGACTGACACACTATGACTCTAAGACTCCACCTCCCCAAATCAAAAATATAGGAACATACTCCAGTTTCACCATGCTGCCCACCCAGTTTAAAGAAATGTGTAGTGAAGATCCAAGAAGTTGTCATATCCAGTGATGCATAAGTCCCTAACAGAAAGAGCTTGTTGACAGGAAAGATAATGAGAAGGAAATAGTGGCAATAAATGACAAAATTCCAACAGCTAAACTATAAGAACTTATCATTCTTCAGACCAATAATGAAAAACTTAGTCAGCTGCCTTGCTTTTTTCAAAATAAAAAGATGGGTTACAAATACTGACTGTTGGATTCCTTTTCCCATACCCACTTGCTGGGCAGCAGCTGTTTATTTATTTATTCATTATTATTTATTGACTTCATTTCTGCCCTGTCTTCCAACCCATGGTGACTCACAATTTAATGCCGAGCAAAAGAATTATATAGTTGCTAACCCCTAATGATACTATAACATGGAGTCAAAGGGATTGAAATGTAGTAATTTATCAACTTGTAAATAAGTATAGATCATATCAGTACAATATCAATATTCATATAACATATAACATAAACAATACTTCACGGAATAAATGAATTATATAAGCAACAATTGCTATGGTAGCGAAACTCACAATACCCAATTCCGTATAAGGCCTATAGTAGTTGAAACAAGGTCAATATAGAACGTTCTATACAGGGAACACACGTTCCAAAAGCGGTCCCAGAGTCAAATCTCTAAGAGGGTGTGAATGCGTAAATCAAAAGTATTTGTAATCCACAACCCGTTGGCCAAAAATAAATTGTAATCCACAGCCCGATGGCCAAATATACGGAGGAGAAGTATAAACCGCAATGGTAAGGTGAAGGTGAGTCGCCGCCGTGTAGCCCAATGGCAAATATTCTTCCGTGTAGAGAAGATCAATGGGATGACCACCTACGGGTAATACAATAACCGGAACTGACCCGTTTCGAGTCAAACTTCATTAGGGTGGCCCCAAATGGGTTGAAATGCAATATAGGTTCTGTAATGTAAATCAAAACACTCTAATAGTTTCCCAATACATAGGGGAAGCAAACAAAGGGTTGGAGATTAAAGCCCTACTTACCAATGCGCAAATCAACAATGGTGTGCCGCTCAAATGGCGTCGCTGATATGTACAGCAAAACAAATTTAGAAGCCGCAATGGCGATGACCGAAATACGGTATGAAATCAAACCAAAGAGGCGTGTCAGTAACAACAATTCAATTACACCTGAGGTGAGAATGAGAAGGTGCTGCTTAAAGAAGAATGTCATTCAAACTCAGAACTTCGTTTAATCCAAATGGTTGCTCGCAGTTAGCTCGGATTATCCATTTCCTTTCACATTTTAATAAAGATGCATGTAGTGACAACACCACCACATGCTAATATACATGCATCTTTATTAAAATGTGAAAGGATTACAAATACTTTTGATTTACGCATTCACACCCGCTTAGCGATTTGACTCTGGGACCGCTTTTGGAACGTGTGTTCCCTGTATAGAACGTTCTATATTGACCTTGTTTCGACTACTATAGGCCTTATACGGAATTGGGTATTGTGAGTTTCGCTACCATAGCAATTGTTGCTTATATAATTCATTTATTCCGTGAAGTATTGTTTATGTTATATGTTATATGAATATTGATATTGTACTGATATGATCTATACTTATTTATAAGTTGATAAAATTACTACATTTCAATCCCTTTGACTCCATGTTATAGACTCACAATTTAATGACACAACCCAATGAATGTAAAAATTAAAGCAATTAAATATTGTACCATGGATATAAGTTAAAACACAGTCAAAGTACAATGAAAATACTTGTACAACTAAAATTGCATTTAAAACTAAATTTTCTTCCCAATGCGCCCCCCCCCAACCTCCTCAGCAGTGTGCCCCCAATCTCTGTTGGGATTGATAGGGCTCTGGCTGACAGCCTCAATTCTCTTGAAAGCTAACTCTGGTGTGACAGGCCAAAGTAGGGTCCCTGTGGCAATGCCCCTTCCTGGCAGAGATTGCTCATGAAAGGGATTGTGTGGGACCATCAGCCAACTGCTTCCTGATTGACAGAGGAACAGACTCCTGTCTATCACAGGACAGTAAGTGGAGATTTGGGGCTTGAACACTGGGCTATGATTCTGGAGATCAGGAGTTGAGCTCTGTTCATTCATGGAAACCCACTGGGTCACCTTCGGCAGGTCACTTTCTTTTAGCTTAGTTGAATTCAAGGGCAAAATCTTCCCAAGGAAATGCCACGAAAGGTTCACTGGGTTCACTTTAATGTCATCTTAATTCTTGAAGGTATGCGTAATTGTAGGTCATCATTTGTAACTGTCAAACAAGATTATAGTCAATTTCAATAAATACTCAAAACATGAAAAATATACAGTGTATTCAATTAAATCAAGTATTATGGAGAACAGGTCAAAAATAATTCTTCATTTCAGAAATCATGTCTCCCTGGAATGGAAGCTGAGCTACTCAAACAGAAAATGTTTCTGTATACTTGCAAGGACTCCAAGATCAAAGAACACTGTGTTGGAGGGCAAGGCCTCCCATCAAAACTGCAAAGGAGTGATTTGAAAAGCCTGCCTGTATCAATCTAGGCAGAGTGAACACTTTTGAAGGGAAGCTGACATACAGCAGAGTATTTATCCATCAAATCAGATGGTTATGACACCCTGTGGTTTATCAAGTGTTGTTTAGAGATGGATATGTCCAAGGGAAAATAATAAAGGGAACTCTCAAAAGAGAAATATCAAATGGCTTACACAAAATATAATACCGCACAGGAATAGGCAGTTTGTGGACTTCCAAATCATGCTGGACTACAGCAGATCTAACCAGACTAACCAAAGGTGGGAGAAGAGGGGAGCTTCATGCAAAACCTCAATTGAGCATTTAGAAATACAATTTAGGCAACAAAAGAAAAGGAGCAGGCAATGTTATTAAGAACATGCAAACACAGCAAATATATGCATTGTAGATGTGAATAATTTTCAGTGTCTCATTCTTTGAGGTGCTAGATATTTGGAAACGAAAGTAAAATTTCATTGGTAGAGAGGATTCTTATTTGGGTACATCAGTACCCACATGTTGTTGGTCAGTGCCCTTATTTTATCTCAATGCCATTCATTTCAAGAACAGTTCATATTTGCAGTTTTTGCATTTCCTTGGTAACTTTTCCTGGTCCTTTTCTTTTGATGCCTAAACTATTTTTCTAAATGAGCGAATGAAGTTTCAAGTGACTGAAATGATAGAAATTTGGGGACCAATGGAAAATTTCAAGTGGGAAGGCCGAATTCTTACTTGCAAGTGCAGTGCCTTATTTTGACACTTCCACCCGACACTTGTGTCACTATTCATTAGAGTTGTACAAAACAAGCTCATCTCATTTTCCATAAGGCATCCCTTCAAATATTTAAAGTCAGCTATCATGTTACCTCTTCTCTTTTTAAGGCTAAAAATAGTAAATTCCCCAAGGCCAGTAATGAGTAATTGTAGAAAACTAGATAATTGTGTTACTCCCCCATGATATGTCTCACCACCAAAACCCCAATACATGCCCCCTCCGGCCAAATCTGAATATGGGGGAAACATGAGGATCATGACCAACTATGCCTTAAGTCATTCCTCATAGCAGAAACTTTCTTTCCACAAAATCGATTTGAACAAAACCATGTGTAGTTTCTCTACACATAAAACATATTTTGTGTTGAAGATACTGTATGTTGATGTAAATTTATGAATTTTATGCAAATGTGCCAATTATTATGGAAAATATATTTTGGTTTGTTCTAGGAATCAAATTTTAATTATATCCTGTGTCTACATTTATTTTTAATGTAGTTTTAAGCCATGTCTACATTTACCCAATTAATCTAGGTTAAAGGGCATTAGATCTGTTATGATACATCCTGGGAATCTTGATAAAGCTCTTTGGCCATCCAAAGGTGCTCACCACTGCATTGTTGCCAACAAGGAAACCTTACTAGAGGCATGATGGCATCATTATATATTGGCTGATATCTATTGGAGCCAGAAATTATGATGCCGGAAAGCCTTCTGGCAAGAAGCTGCTTGTTTGCAGAGGTGCCTCAGTGGGCTCTTTGGAAGTGTGGATAATGGATTGTAGTAGATCGAGCCCAAACTATAGCTGAAACTACAGGTTCAGAGCTTCCAGGAATTTCCAGAATAAAGCCCACATTAAAGATTGGTTGCAAAGTCTTCTTCTGCAAATTCAACTGTGTGCTGTCTGAACGCTCCACAACAGAAAAACAGTGAATCTACTTTATTTTAGACATCTACATTACCATATATTGGAGTTTGAAGCTGCATTATAAGTTAGTGTAGATGGGCCACAAGATAACAGATGACAAACTTCCACAAAAGTGCACAAAATGAAAGCTTTTTATGTGCATCAATGTTCTGTGGTTTGTGTAATCCCCATCCTGGCCTCAAACTGGTTTCGGGATTTGCTATGCCACCTATGGATGTGAGAGCTGGCCCATAAGGAAGGCTGAGTGAAGGAAGATAGATGCTTTTGAACTGTGGTGTTGGAGGAAAGTTCTGAGAGTGCCTTGGACCATGAGAAGATCCAACCAGTCCATACTTCAGGAAATAAAGCCCGACTGCTCATTGGAGGGAAGGATATTAGAGGCAAAGATGAAGTACTTTGGCCACATCATGAGAAGACAGGAAGGCTTAGAGAAGACAATGATGCTGGGGAAAATGGAAGGAAAAAGGAAGAGGCGCCGACCAAGGGTAAGATGGATGGATGACATCCTTGCAGTAACTGGCTTGACTCTGAAGGAGCTGGGGGTGGTAACGGCCGACAGGGAGCTCTGGCGTGGGCTGGTCCATGAGGTCATGAAGAGTTGGAAGTGACTAAACGAATAAACAACAACATCTGCACACTTCCTTCAATACCAGTTTGAAACTGCATTAAATGGCCAAGGTAGAAATCTCTTTATGCATACTTATAGCCTTGGACTATTCCCCCCCCCCCAAAAAACCCCATAGCTCAATAATTACTTGTAGCATTCAGGTACTTTTATATATGATAACAAAAACAACAATAAAAACAACATCCAACACCAACACAATAAAGAGAAAATGTTTTTAAAGTTTTGTTTTTTAAAAAAAGGAAAAGTGGTTTGTAGCCTTCAATAATATGTGATTGTAACTAACTGCTTGTTGTGTCCCCTCAAGGTGTAACAAGGACTAATTGCTATTGGTTCCCTGAATGAAGAGATTTAATGAAAAGCAAATAATACTGTACATAGTTTGCCCTGTGTTGAACTGCTTTATCTTTTATTGATCTTGGTGACAGAGTGAAGCAAGCTTTTGATTTATTATTTTTCCTTAAAGTCAGTGACACTTCAAGTGCTCAGCTCAGACCGGATCCTATCCTGCCTTTCTTGTTTGGCAAAGAACAAGAAGCAATGCTGACACCTCTCTCAGCACCACAGTGTAATCCCGCCATCTACTGTTCTACTTCAGGCATCACATTTAATTTGGATTGGTACATTAGTCTGGTGGCCCATCTATTTTACTTTTTATCAATTGCAAGTAAAGCATGGAAGGCAGCCCTTAGACTGTATGTAGCCCCAACTCTTTTTTGTGCCCTCATGTCCTCTGCCTCTATTAAGCCCTTACCCCAATTATTATTTGGGAGTGAAATTCTACCCCCCACCACTCCATCAAGCCCTGCTACTCAAGTGGAAGCTTAACTTTATCCTCCCCAGCAGTTCCAAAAAGCAGTCTAAAGTCAACTGGAAAAGCCCAGAGTCCAAACTAAAAGATGCAGAAAAAGCAGTGCAGTGAAAGTAACACAATGATTATGCAAAGAAATTTGCTTACTGAAACAGAATTGTTTCCAAGTAAAGTACTAAGATACAGTCATCCCCTCGTATCCATAGGTTCTCCAATCACTTTCTTTTTGGTGTCAGGAGCGACTTGAGATTGCAAGTCGCTTCTGGTGTGATAGAATTGGCTGTCTGCAAGGATGTTGCCCAGGGGACTCCCGGATGTTTTACTATCCTGCATGAGAAGCTGGAGCTGACAGATGGGAGCTCACCCTGCTCACTGAATTCAAACCATCAAGCTTTTAGTCAGCAGTCCTGCTGGCACAAGGGTTGAATCCATTGTGCCTCCAGAGGCTCCTTCTGCAATCCCTGATTCAATCAAACATGACTTGAAAATATATAGACCACAATCCAAAAAGCCTTGATTTGGTTACACATGAAGAACTATGTTGCTATGTAGGTATAACCTGCTGTGCTGCTCACTATTTAATACATGCTTAGGTTATCTCCAGCACACATTTCTGCTGTTTGTCATTTTATAAAAGGTAAATCATTGTAAATAATGGGACTTGAGTGACCACAGATTTTGATATCTGCAGAACATCATGAAAGCAAATTCCAGTGGATAATGAAGGCCCTATTGCATAACATACATCACATGAAAAGATCCCAAATTAGGGGAACATGATCACACACCTATGCAAGTCATTTTTCCAACCTCTTGCTCAGGGTAGGATCAATAGATTATGTAATTATAGCAGATGTGGGACTCATGAGGCTTTCCAGTTATTATTTGACTCGAACTCCCAAAATGTTTCACCATTGACTATGGTGGCTAGAGTTTCTGGAACTTGCAGTCCAAAAGCAGTCATCTGGAGGGCCACATGATTTCCACGTCATAGGGTTGTCAGATTAAAGCTGGCATTCTCAACGTGCAGAAAATTAAAAGACACAGCCAGGTAGGAATGAACACCTCTTGAAATCTCTTTTTAAAAACACATCTGTTAAAGATATAGAAGATTTCTCGTTTTCACTCAGGCAGCCCTTATTAGCATCCTTAACATATGGTAATCTAATCTTGGTGGGTTTTTTCTAATATTTAGCAAAATCTGCTCATATGCAGTAGTTACCAATTATTTCTAATACTGATCTCTGGAATAACAGAGCCAGTCTGTTTGGTATGTATGCATTTTATGCATGACATCTTTGTGTGCTATTTTGTAAGCTACCCTGAGTTCCTCAGGGAGATGGTGGCAGGGTACAAATAAATTTCTACTACTACTACTACAACTACTTATTATTATTATGATGATGATTATGATTATTATTATGTCTGACACATCTTCTTGTGGGAGTCATTTGAGTGTGCTAAGACCGCTATTTGTATTTTCCCTCAATTTTCTAATCTCCAGGCAAATGCACCCAGTTTATTTAACCATTCTTCAAAATCCATTCCAGAGTTACACATCATGACTGATTCATTTTCACAATCCTGCTGAGCAAATCCTCAGATGAGGCTGGTGGGGACGAGGGATAGGGCCTTCTCGGTGGTGGCTCCCCGCCTGTGGAATGCGCTTCCTATTGATGTATGATCCACCACATCCCTCCTGGCCTTCAGGAAAAAAGTAAAATCCTGGCTGTGGGACCAGGCATTTGTACACCAGCACAAGGCAGCATTTTAGATTGGTTTTTAATGAAAGTGGGTGATTATGGCCAATGTTTTTATGGACTGAACATTGTTTTAATCCAGAGTGAATGTGTATGGTGCTAATGTAGTTGTATTTTAATGTATTTTTAATGTATTTTAATTGTTGAAGTGTTTTGGGGTTTATATTGTTATTATGTGGGCATCGAATTGTGCCGTACTGTAAGCTGCTCTGAGTCCCCCCTTGGGGGTTGAGAAGAGCGGGGTAAAATCCCGAAATAAATAAATAAATAAATAAATCCTGCCAAGAAAACCCCATAATAGGCCTTAGGGTCGCCATAAGTTGCACACAACAGCAACAACTTCAATGATTGCACTATTTGCTCTAAAGACATATTAATTATGGTTGATTCAACCCCATACTTGAAATTCTGTGCAAACAGCATGTCTAGGAGTTTGCAGGAACTATCACTAGTAACTCCTGCAAGATTAGTAGTAAATCAATTCATGACTGTAATTGAGTTTTCTTTTTTTGTAAATTGATTTTTATTAAAAAGTTTCCATTTCATGACATCACATAACATAAAATAACATACCACACATACAGAGTGTATGTGTGAGTTTTCTGATCTGCTGATGGATCAGCTTCTTTACACCAAAGTCATAATTTTTTTCAAAAGTAACAGAACATTATTGACAGTATCTTAGTTATCTGAATTGGTTTGTGATTGAATCTATGTTTATTTATATGTCATGTTCATATAGCAGTATATATCCACCATGATTCTTATTCAAAATTTAGTGGAATGAATATACTGAGGGTCAGTTCACACACTTTGCAGTGTGTATATATTTCTGAGTCTGTATATGACAGGGATTCATCAACAATCCTGTCTTCGTGGCAAATGTAACTGTGTGATACAAGCACCAGAGATTGTGTGTCTGTTGCATGTGCACATTGGATGTCTTATTGATTAGTTCTAGCCAGAGTAGGCCAATCAGTTATTGAATGGCAAGTCAACAAAGAGGTAAATCCAATTGATTTAATGAGTATACTCCAGCCAGCACTAGCAACATGATTTAGGGGTTTGTGCTTTTATTGTAAATCTAGTGAATGGCATAAATCATGTGACATATTTCTATGAAGCCATTTTGATCCCCATTTCTCAGTCTTGGCATTCTTCTGGATGTACCTGATTGTGAAGATCATGAATGCTGTCACAGAATCACAACTCTCCTGGATCTAAAGCACTATCAACATCTGTTGCCCTGAGTAGAAGAGATCAGGAAAGGAAGACACGAGGTATCCAACAGAATTATCCCATCAGGTGTATTGCTATCTTTGACTGGGAATCCTATAAGTATCTGCTTTATATTGGCAGAAGTTGAAATAATACTTAGTCCATCTGCTTACTCACATTCAGGTGTCATTTGTTACTGGCATGAGGAGTGTCAAATTTCTGACTGAGCAAAAATGAGAGTGCTTGAGAACTTCAGTCCTCTCCCTCTGCCTCAGGATTTAAGATTGTCCAGGGAGGTCCTGCTCTTAGTCCTGCCTTCTTTGCAGGTGCATTTGGTGGGGACAAGGGACATGGCCTTCTCGGTGGTGGCCACCGCCTGTGGAATGCTGTCCCTAGTGAGATTACTGTAATTTGGACTTGTCCCTATGTAAGTCACCCCGAGTCCCCTTGGGGAGATGGTGGCGGGGTACAAAAATAAAATTATTATTAGGTTGACTCCATACCTCCTCTCTTTTAGAAAGAAGCTCAAAACATGGTTTTGGGACCAGGCCTTTGGACAATAGGTTTGGCAGTAATCATAATGTTGGAATTCTGACTATGACAGTCTTTGGACTGGGTCGTTGGTTGCTAAATCAGACTTTGATTCGTCTACATGATGATGATGATGATAATGTTTTAAATGTATTTTAATCTAATGTATTATCTTTTGTATAATGTTGTACGTAATGTGTTGTATGTTGTTGGCATCAAATTGCTGCCATTGTAAGCTGCCCTGATTCCCCCTTCAGGGGTTGAGAAAGACGGGGTAGAAATACTGGAATAAATAAATAAATAAAGGATACTTACGAAAATGACCAAAACAATATCCCAAACTGTAAAGTCTGTAAAAATAGATCAAATTTTCTGTGTATTCCCATAAAAATCACAGGATCTACTTGTGGATAATATAGATGCATAGGATTATTTTTTTCACAATGAATTGTTTCATAAGCAAAAGAGATGTCAACTCTTGTGCAAAGTGATTAGGGAGGGAGGGGAGTCCAAATAATGGAGGACAAATGCAATTTGCTTAGCTTTTATATTCCTCATATGTCTTCTTTCAAATCACAGGAAGTCTATGGAGAAAACAATAGCATCTCCCCTCCCCCCAAATCATTTACAAATGGGACAGCTCCTTCTTGTGAATATAAAATGACAGGCTGCAATAAAAAGCATTCAATGCATAGAATATAATTAAGTAATAGAAGTGGAAAGATGCAAATTGTTGAGCAGGTAAAAACATATTTAGGCTTGATTTATTTATTTTATCTCATTCTTTTACAATGTGCAGCCTTTTCTTGCCTTCTGAAATCCTGATAGTTTATTGTATTTTCATTGACTGCCGGAATATCTGCTAATGAGGGCAGAAGAGATGCAAAGCAGGCTCAACTGAACATATCCAATAAGCTCTTTGCCGCTTCAGCTGATGATGCTTTTGCATTTAGACAAATGGAACTCAATGGATTTTTCTATTAGGAAGCTACAGCCGATTTTTTGGGGGGAGGGGAACAGCTGGGCAACCACTGAATACCGCAAGTGCACAAAGTGCACAAAATTCATGATTCACATGGCAGCATCTTTAACCACATAAGATCTAATTGCATATATCGAATCAGAATAAAATAGTTTCTGTGATCATTATTGCAATGTGCTGCTGTGTCTTTGAACCCTAAGAATATAAAAGCTTTATTGGTTATAATACATCTTGTAAGACAGGTGTTCCAGCATGTGGATACACACAAGTAGAATTCAGCATGTTTTTTATATCCCCCTATTCCATGACCACTTGCGCTCTCCTTCCATTGGAGGGTTACAATCTTCCTGGCCACCGAAACCCTGCAGAGTAACTCTCTATTTGAAACAAGTTGTCAAAGTTACAGACAAGCTTGTCTATTGATAGGTAAGAAGAGAGTTTTACCAAAGTTACAGTAAGCTGTATAAGCAACATTCTTCTATCTCCATCAAAGCTATAACAAGGCCAGTATATAATTTCTTGCAAAAAGAAACATTAACCTATCATCTCTAACTATAGAAAAGCTGTTCATTAGAATTCATCGGTAAAAGCAACATTTCTACTTTTTCTATCAAGACCATACAAGTGTACATTAACTCTATTAAAAATAAATACAAAGACAAATGATAGAGTTTTGATATGTCTATAGCATTAATACTATAACAACATAGCAGTATGTGTCCACAGTCCCTTCTTCCAGCTCCAGTAACTGTATTCAACGTAACATTTCTATACCAAAACACCTCCTTACAACGTATTTCTAAAAGCAACTTTAAAAAACTTTTCACAACTGCTAACCAAAAATAACCGTTTTCACACATTGCAAAAATTACTTTCCTGGACTACTTACTTCCCAGGAACCAAATTTACTTTTTGGAAAAAGAAGACTAAAGTGCCACAAGCACAAACTTGGAGGCCAAATGCAGCTCCAAGGGCACACTTTGGCCACCCTCCATTTAGTGCCGTGCTTCTCAACCCGTGGGTCCCAGAAATCCTAACAGCTGGTAAACTGGCTGGGATTTCTGGGAGTTGTAGATCAGAACACCTGGGGATTCACAGGTTGAGACCACTGATTTAGTGCAAATCAGCTAAGCACATGCTGTCCAATATTCATAGATGGAAACTGAGACATATGTAGCCAGGTAATCTCAAATTCTGGCCAAATGATAAAAATCAACATTTTGCTATTGCCTGTATGCTACTCCTCCCCTCCCCAACAGCTGTGTTAATTGTGTGCAAGTTAGTTTTGCACTTTTAATTCATTTTGAAGCTGAAATATCCTGATGATGGAAGGGTACAATGAGAGGAACAGAAAAAAACAAGAACATTTGTAAAGCATCTGAAAAAAGTGAAATAACAGAGGATTACTTCTGACTATTGCTGCTAAATCAGGATAGAGAGTATGTAAACACAACCCTGTTTTTATAACCCTGTTTTTATAAGCATGAATTACGCATTATGACTGAAAGCCCATTGTTGGACCCAAATAAAGTAGCTCCATTAAACCAGAAGTAGAAAAGCAGTCCTGTGTGTCATATATGTCCTGGATCCCACTTCTGCAGCCACTGAAACCCTGTGTCATTCTCAAAGCCCCCCAGATTCTTCATTTTTATATTTTCTAGTAGGATTTTTGATATTTTTCACATGACAACCATGCAGACAACCCCCAATACAGCCTCAATCAAAAGTACCCCAAGCACCAAGAACCACCTCGATTTTCATTAGAGTACTTCTCAAAATGGCAAAAAGAAGTGATGTACAGTAACATTACTTCTAGTTGGCATATTGGGAAGGACTAATATTTAGATAGTGGTATTTGGGGAAACACATAGGACTCGGGGGAGGGGAGAGCAAATATTGGCCCCAACCCCTCATGAAATTATATGAGATCAATGGGATTTTACTTATATGGAGATTCACCATTCAGTAATTGATTCAATGTAGGTTCTCTGGTTGGGACAAATCAATAGGATGCAAGTTGAGGTGCCATAATGGAGGTGGGGATGTCTAGAAAACAAATGTGTTTATTTCCTCCATGTCTTTTTTCAATTTTAAAACCAATGGAAAGACCTAAGTGGCTTTTGGCATTTGCAGGGAATTGTTTCCAGACAGCTGAACACAATTAGGCACTAGTGCTGTTAATGTTTACTTTGAACAAATCGAATACTGCTGGACAAGTCCAGCAAATAATGCAACATTTCTCCCCCTCTGCTCTCTCATGTTCTTATTTATGGTATCCTTAATTGATTCTGTGATGCTGTGAGATTGCTTCAGCAGCCAACAACGGTACGATTCCAAGCAGATTGGAATTATAAATAACCAGATGTTAGTGGAGTTTCAGGCAGAGGTCACTGTAGGAAAACACAGAAGCAGTTGCCTTTTAACTCCATTACAACACTTCCCCACCCGCCATGTGATGTTGCCGCCTTGTCTAATTGAGGCACAATACTGAGATGCTAATTTAATATTGCCTCATAATCAAACAAAAGGACCAGGGCCAGGAAGCATTTGTGGTTCTGTGCAAGGCAAATGGATTCTCTTTGCCCAAGGGCGTTTACTTTGCATGCACAACATAGGGACAGAAGACCCATAATTTCAAAGGAAACAGTGTTAGAGCTGAAATCAGATTGGAAACAGAACTAAAATGCTGAAACCCATCAGACCTTGAAAAGCAAAATGTGGCTTCAAAGTCTGATTTCAAAATGAGATGAAAGGGAAGATTTAAAATTTCTGGGGTCACGTCATCAATCCTTTCTGCCTCCTTCCCTGCCATATTCCTAATCTGTTGTTTACTTCTAATACTAAAAGCACCATGAACTGATTTGCTTACAGCATTATTGGAGTAGGAAAAAAACTTTCCACAGAGATTAGTGCTGCTTTAGATACCAGATACAATAGCAATCATAGGAATCCCGGAACTGTTTTCTTGTATGTCATGTCAAAAGAGGAGCCAAACAATTTCCTGTCAAGAAAAAGTAGTGCCATGTAACATCTGCTACAGTATTTCTATATACTTTATAGGAAGAGATCCCGATATCATGTTGAGATCCATAAATGGTATTATTTTATGCACTTTTAATTTTAAAATTTTCATTGTTAATATTTTTATTTCTATAATACACATTACATAATATATTGAGGATTACAGTGTTCCCTTGCTACTTCGCGATTCGCTTATTGCGGACTCACTATTTTGTGGATTTCAAAAAATATTAATTTAAAATATATATCATGGTATTTTCACTGTTTTGTGGGGCTTTGCCGCCACCGCTCTCCAAGGCGCTTTCCCTCCTCAGTCCTCTCTCCCTTCCTCTAGCCTTGACGGGCCCTTCCTTCCTTCCTTTCCTTCATTTTTTTTAAGTTTATAAAGACTTAAAATAGTGTATAACTACTAAAATAATGTACAAATATTAAAATAGATACAGTGTCCCTACTTCGTGGTTTTTCACTTATTGTGGGAGGTCCTGGAACATAACCCCAGCAATAAGTGAGGGAACACTGTATAACCATATTATAGTTCATTGGTTGTATCTTCTTCGGTCTTCTCAAATGGTCTCCTGGTCTTCATATATTCTTTTCCAGTTCTTCTTCAATGGAAAATAAACTGAATTTTTCATAGCAGATTTTTACACATTTTTTTCTTAAATTTTTTATTATCAATATCTACAAAGAAAGTTCTACAATTTTCATATAGATTGTTAGTAGGTTAGTGTTTTTAACATTTTATCATTATCATGCTGTCTCACTTTCTCTATTTACATCAGATATGTTTTACTTCTATAATAACCCTTGGGGTCGAAAACTCATCTGATTTAACCATAATCTCTCAGTATGATAATATTCTTATAGCCCATTGCTAAGATCTCTCAAAGTTCTCTTTCCCAAGGTTTTGTTCCCACTAGCCCACTAGCAGAGGGTTAAACTGCTGAGCTTCTGAACTTGCTGACCAAAAGGTTGGTGGTTTGAATCTGGGGAGCAGGTTGAGCTCCTGCTGTTAGTTAGCCCCAGTTTCTGCCAACCTAGCAGTTCAAAAACATGCAAATTTGAGTAGATCAATAGGTACCACTTCAGTGGGAAGGCAATGGCACTCCATGCTGTCATGCCGGCTACATGACCTTGTAGACATTTATGGACAATGCCAGCTCTTCAGCTTAGAAATGGAAATGAACACCACCTCTCAGAGTCGGACATGACTAGACTTAATGTCAAGGAAAAACCTTTACTTTTACCTTAGCCCATCTAGCCTTCTTTTATGTCAGTCAGTTTCACACTCACTCTTTCTGTATGTTCATCCATAAACACATTTATATATCTCTATCTATCTATCTATCTATCTATCAGCTATCTATCTATAGATTTTCATGTATATGCACCTATAATTTCTATATCATTGATATTGTGCCTTTTTAATTATAATTTCTTAACAGTTGACCTATCAGAGAGCATCAATCTCTTAAGACGGGTCAGGAACCGATGGCTCGGGAGCCAGGTGTGGCTCTTTTCATGATTGCATCTGGCTCTCCAGAGCAGCCTGGCCCTCCCTTCCCCTCCCTCCCTCCTTCCTTCCTTCCTTCCTTCCTTCCTTCCTTCTTTTCTCCCCCTTCACCCTTTCCTTCTCCTTCTCTCCTTCCTTTTCCTATTCTCTCTCTCCCCTTCCTTCTTTACTCCATTCTCCCTCTTCCTGCCTTCCTCTTCCTTCCTTCCTTTCTCCCAAAACATTTATTATGGTCACCAACCAGGACAAAGTGGGGCACACACTCCCTGGGAAGGGGAAACACAGCTCCCCAGTGAAGCATTTTAGAAGACAGTTTAAAATTATTGTTTAAAAACACACGTTAATGTAGCAGGGATGGAACCTGGGGGAGGGGGACTGATAAGAGAAGTCAAGCATGTGGGAGGGGGCACTAAAAGGCTAATCTACATTCCTGACAGGGTGTTTCCTTACGGGGTCGATCATCATCCATCTAATTTCAAGTGCTGCAGCACAAAACTTAGCAACACTGTAAGTTATTGTAAGTTATTGTAGTGCTGGAGTTTGAAAGCAGCAGGGTGAAGTAATATTTTCCAGTGCGCCCTGAATATTTTAGAAGCCATGGTATAATGAGATTAGTTCTAATGTCTCTGTAGAACATGCATTGAAGGAGCATGTGCTCAGTTGTTTCTAAGTGTCTGGACTCACAGGGACATAATTCTCCCTGAAGGGGTCTTCCAATACCTCCCTCTCCAATACAGCCGATGGGAGGGCATGACATCTTGCCAGGGTAAAAGCCCTTCAGTTAGATTCTGAAGATTAGTTTGCTGTAGGGCTAAAGTTAGTTTGTCCATCTCTGTCATTTCAAAGACTTTTGTAATCCAGACCTCTGTCATTGGTGTAGCTTGTAGTTTCCACAGTTTTGCATATTCAATTCTTGCTTCTGTTGTCATGCAGAGAAAGATTCTTTCTTGGTGTTTTAGTATCTGTTTATCTAATCTAATAATTCCAATAAAAAGATTTTGGTTTCAGCATTATTTTTTAAATATAGTTTCCATTTCATTATGAATTTTTATCCAGAAATCTTTAATCTTTGGGCAGGTCTACTACATGTGGTAGAAGGTTCATTTCTTCTGTTTATGTTCCAAACATGAGTTCAAATTTTATATATCTTTGCGAGTTTTTCTGGGCTTATGTACAATTTATACATCATTTCATAAAAGTTTTCTTTTACGATATAACATCTTGTAAATTGTAATAAGTTCCCATTCTTTGAAAAAGTTACTTTCTTGAACAGCAATTCCAAGACTTCCTCAACCAGTCAAGAAAAAGACTCTAGGAGTTCTTCTCTTTAGGGGGGGGGGGGGCTCTTATATTGGCTTTTATGACTTTTGTAACATATGGTAACCAAGTCATTCTGTGACATTATATTCCAAGATTCATGATGACTTGACAAATCTCATAAGGATCTACATGGGTAGCATGAATAAGAAGCTTGAGTATGTAAACCTGGTGTTATTTTATTTCAAACCTATTTGATCACTACAGATTATTAGCAGTCAATTTGTACTCCATCTAAAACAGCCTGATGACCTGTAATGACTAGGATTTGAGTCCCATAATCTGAATTTACTTAACAAGATAATTAAATATTTAAAGTCAGTTCATTTGCAGGCTGGAAGGGATTACCTCTCAGCACATGCAGAGTTCTGTCCGCTCATTCATATGCATGGGCACACTCCCCAATTTTTTTTGTTATAGCTGGTCCTTCAAATCTCATATCTCCAGCTCTGGCATAGCAATTAGGGTGGCAAAAAGCTTCCGTTGTCCTAGGAACCAAGGAAAAAGAGGAAAAGGATGAAGTGCTGAATAAGGCAAAATGAATCCAGTCTGCAACGTGGTGGAGAGAAGCACTCAGAAAAGTTAATTAAGCTCAGGAAACAGGCAGTGAGATAATTAAAATGAGGCTTAATTTTATATGGTATGTTCTCTGGGCTGTTTTTGTCCAAGACAAAAGGGGTGTCATGTACAGAGAGAAACTCCATGCCTTTGATCAAATTCTGAGAAAACTGTTACGCTTGATGTTAAGCAGCCAGACAGATGAACGAGGCAAGATAAATGCTTCTGTACATTTCTTAACAATGTTGCTACTTACTATAGCTGTCAACAAATAGGAGCAAGCTGCAGGCAAAGCAATGTGTAAGTTGATCCTTTGCTAGAATAAATGTTTTAAAGAGGTGCTGTGGTTCAAATGTCACACACCAGGCAAAAACCCACACATCATGTTACTGTACAGTGAGTGTTTTAGAAAATGATTGAACAATCACTTTGTATTTATCTGAATTGGACAGAATGAGGTGGCTGAATGTGTACTCTAATAAAATGCATGAGGTGATGTCTTCATACTATCAAAACCTTTGCTTCTCAAACATCAGTCAACAAAGTGGAGAAAGGATAGGGTTACAACAGTGATATTGGGAAGCATGAAAGGTCAGATTCTGAAAGACCGTATCTATACAACCAACCTGAGTCTTAAGATCACTGGCTTTCTTTTCAGCTTTTTTTTTTAGTAAACGGAAGAGAGGGTTTCAGTATGTCAGTGGGTATAATGATACAAAGAGATCCTATAGCATCTTTGAGACTTTGAGTACATCTCCACTGTGGAATGAATGCAGTTTGACACCACTTTAACAGCCAAGGCTATGGAATTACACTTTGGTGAAGTATTCAAACTCTGGCTGAGAAGGCTAAAGACCTTGTAAAACCCAGCTCCAAGAATTCTGTAGCATTGAACCATTGCAGCATTGATTCTATACTGTAGCTGCATCCTAATTGGGAGAAAGAATTTTGTAGCATATTTTTTCCTAGATTCTCTCTATTGCATCTAATGAAGTCAACCTGTGCAATGGAAGCTCATGCTACAAATGTCTTTCTCGCAGTGAGTCAAGGGTACTACAAAATCATACCAATACATTAAAATCTCCTTCGAGGGTTCTTTTGTTTATATCCCCTATTGGTAACTCCATAACCTATTGGAAATAAGTGCGCTGTAACCTTATTGAAAAGATAAAAACAACATCACATCTGTTTGGCAAATGTGAATCTCCATGAACATGTGGGGACCACCTTTTGAAAATCACGAGTCAAGAAAAGCATGATCTTGTTAGAAGTCAACTCTTTGAACAAGTGATATTCACAAGTATTCATGTAATGGCACACAGGTAACTCAGCTGTTAAACTGAAGAACCATGCCTTTAAATTGCCAAGGATAAAGACATGTCACTATGAAAATATATTTGGTTAGTTTCTTTGATGCTGAAGTTGCCTGTCTACTCTTTCTTAAAAACCTCTTGTTTAAAACATGCACTCAAGAGACAAAAACAAAGTAGTCTTCTTTGAAAATATCTCAGATTTACTAACAAACTTCTTGTATATATTTACCATACAAGCACACAGTCTTCAAATCTCTTAAAACATATAGCTGTACTCACTAAAGTCTATAAGCACACACATCCACCAACTATGAAGTAGTAAGCAGATGGAATACAAAATGGATTCCTGAGTCTGTACATGCTCAGTACAATCACGTCTATAACTCCTTCCATACCAAAGAGGTAAGTCAAATTGGCAAACCAAAATGTACATACAGTATAGGTTAATAATTATGCACATTTCCAAACAGTTAGCGGAGGCATGGAAGGTTGCTATTTCCAACACAATTTCATCTAGAAATGAAGTGGAAGCTGATTGCACCTAAGTTTTAGAACTTTTTCTGAAAAGAGATTTTTCCGTCACTGCTTTGTGTCATTTTGATGTGATGCAAAACCATTTGGATTTGTGCAGACCATCAAGATGCCTGCTTTCATTTAATTCCATTTTACTACATTGTTATTGAGAAATTGTGTGGTGACTGAATTATAAATATCACAGGAAATACATGCATGTATATATTTTCATTTTGGCATAGAAAAGAAAGAGGAGAATGTACTTTTGCAATAAAACACATTTTGGAAGAAATTATTGTTGTTGAGACATATTTCATGTCAGATGGTGGTCCTTTGTACATTTATTTCAGCAATGAAAAATTACTTCATTCTGTGTTACAGTTCAGCTGTAAATGAATGCTTGTTGTGAATCTTGCATAGAGTCAGGTTTTTTGTAAAAAAAAATAATCAAGAACAACATCAACTCCTGACAGATTGTTTGCAAGTATTGATAGTATGATACAAATTTCCCTGCAAGCTCTGCTACATTCAGCAACAAGCATCCTGGGATTTAAAGTGTAAACACAATCTGTGCCACTCAGATTATGTTCAGAGGCTGGAAATCAGAGCCTATTTTTTTGTTTGCTCATGTTTACAGTCAATTAAATGCTTGAACTACTTGCTCAACAAGATAATGTTGTTTCAATGGGATACCTTGATTAGTAATGACATTTTGACAAGATTTTGTACAAGCCGTTTTTCCTTTTCTGTGTTTAGTCAAGGAATAACCTGCACATTACAAATATGTGTGTGTGTATTGAGGATGAAACAAAATTTCAGGATGCAATGGAACTAGAAGTTTGGCGTTCAAGGCTCATTTGCTGCAAGACTTTCTATGACATCCTGTGTTTGTTTTGTACTATGCAGATGTTCTCAGCCCGCATTAAAAACCAAACAAGGCAAAAGTCATAGGAAAATTGAAATTAAACCCAGGCTCCCAAATATGCAATTCTTTCCTATGTTCTAAATTTAATTCTCTAACTGTTTTTTCTTGGTCAAGTGGACTAAGACAAAGACATACACTGCAACTGTCCTGATTTGGCAGGTATAGTCTCACTTGTGCTACTTTAAGTCTTTTTGAGAGAGAAAAATTGGATATACTGTAAATAAATATAATAATAAACAATAAACTTTATTTGTATTCCAACCTATCTCCCCAATGGGACCAAGGGTGGATTCCAACAAAAATTGGCAAACATTCATTAAATAATATATTCATCAAAACAAATACAAATAACAAACGAATATAATAATTATTATAATTTTGAGCCGATTTCTAGTTTCTCACTTTCCCTCTCACCTTTCCCTTTCTTACATAAATTGCTGCAAACTGGCTTTGATGTGCAAAAGTTATTTGCACTCAGTTAACTCAGTAGTCGGACCCTCGGGTGGCGCAGCAGGTTAAACCTGCTGCTGAACTTGCTGACTGAAAGATTGGCAGTTCGAATCCAGGGAGAGGGGGTTAGCTCCCACTATTAGGCCCAGCTTCCGCCAACCTAGCAGTTTGAAAACATGCAAATGTGAGTAGATCAATAGGTACCACTTCTGCGGGAAGGTAATGGTGCTCCATGTAGTCATTTTGGCCACATGACCTAGGAGGTGTCTATGGACAACGCTGGCTCTTCGGCTTAGAAATTGAGATGAGCACCACCCCCCAGAGTCGGATACCACTGGACTTAATGCCAGGGGAAAACCTTTACTC
Organism: Anolis apletophallus; assembly: GCA_030556195.1. Lineage (NCBI taxonomy): Eukaryota > Metazoa > Chordata > Lepidosauria > Squamata > Anolidae > Anolis > Anolis apletophallus. The sequence continues at coordinate 76,528,420 of JARBWK010000006.1, read as the reverse complement.
AGTAGTGAGAAGAGAAAGATAAGGGCTTGAATCTTGTCCGTCTCTGCTGATTCAGGAAAAAGCAAACTGCTCCACTTTTTTCTAGTTTATGTGTTCTTCTTAAGTAATTATTTGATCTTGCTCTGACGCTATTTGTCCATCCATGTCCCAGTTTTCATTTGTGAAATGCTGGAAAGTATACAAAAAAGTCATTTATGGTATAAACTTTTTAAACTCATGGTCTTTTTTGGCTCCTACTTGTGGGTGATGCGCTATGCATAATCATGCTGCCAGTTAATTAAATGTATCATATTCAATTACAGCTTTTCTCTTGGATGCCTAGTACTGTTGTTGGCAAGGTCATAGATTAATGGAGAATGAAGAGCATGTCACCATAGCATTCTGACACTACATTTTATGTGCTATGTGAACATTTTCATTGCTTTTTCTCTACCATTGTTGTATTAGTTGTAGTCACTACATCCTGATTGCAAACTGAAATAGAAAACTGCACTCCCTTTTTCCATCTCGCTTTCTTACACACACACACACACACACACACACAGAGAGAGAGAGAGAGAGAGAGAGAGAGAGAGAGAGAGAGAGAGAGAGCTCTTGACTTGTGATCATGTAAACACCTAGTATTGTAACCAAATGTGTTTGTTACGGAATGTAGTCTGTCCTGTTTTATCCTAAAGGCTTGGTGTATGTGCAAACCAAATCAGACATTCATCTGGATAACAGAAGAAAAGCAGATTAATATGCACTGATGATATTCACTCTGGCAGTTTATTGATACTTAAACTGAAATGTATGGTTGCAAGTGAAACCGACTCCATTAGATACTAATTATTATTCTAAGATCAATAATCTCATATATTTCCTGAACCTCCCATCAGTTGAGAGTTCAAAAAAAATTCTGCTATGAGCATTTTTTAAGAGGACTTGACTATTAATTAGAGATGGATGGATCTGTAACTGTTCCCCATCAAAATTTTGAAGAAAGAGGTGGATTTTAGAAATGGTTATAAAATGAGCGAAATGAATTTATTTTGCATGTGGACTGGCCCCATTTAATTGGTACAATTATTCACCATATTAGAAGATCTTACTGAACCTTCCTGCTAAAGATGGCAGCCTAGCAGATAAAAGAGATGACAGCTATAATTCAGTAACACAAATGTGGTAAAATCCATAAGCTAAAGACTAGATGTGTGCAATTCGGCCAAAAGGCATGCCATTTCAGGTTCCATTGCTGGCTGGCCCCTCATTCTGTTTACCAAAAGTTACTTGAAAGGGGAGGGGGGTTTCAGTTTCCATTCGGCAGACATTCAGCCCATTGTCTACAATGGGAAACTTTAAAGGCTTAATTCTCAGCCATTTTAAGAAGGAACTTTCCAAGAAAAAAAAAGGTATGGGGGCTGCTTCTGTTGGGGAGAGAAAAAGACATGGCATATCCCCTGCCTCAGGTATATTGCAGACAGGGCCGGACCTACAGTAGGTAATTTTAAATGGTAAGCGAACAGTATTTTGCCGCCCCCCAACCAATCACTGATATATACCCTCCAGATATTTTGGACTTCCTACTGGCTGTTTGGAATTGTGGGAGTTGGAGCCCAAAACACATGGAGGGCTGAAGTTGGCCCATGCCATATATATATATGGACTCAGATATTCAAAAGCAGATATTGTGGGATATAGGGCTGTGTGGAAGGGCCCTCACCCTTTTCCCTCCCCTCTTCCTATTCTTTATGTGGGTCTGTACATTCCCCATCCTTCCTTCCTCCTCACTGTTTTCCTTGCCCCCTTCCTATTCTCTTTCCCCTTCTTACCTTCCCCTTCCTCCCTTCTCACCCTTTTCCCTCCCCTCTTCCTATTCTCTTTTTGTGTGTATGTATATATATGTATGTGTATCAGGTCTAGGCTAATTTCGGGAGCAAGGGCCCGGGGGTTGGGCTAGGTGCCCTCTGGCTGGCAGGCTGGCAGGGAGAAGGGAAAGTCGCATGCCTCTGCCTCCTCCAGCAGCAATGGCAACCTGCACGAACCTTCCTCCCACCCTGCGCAAGGCATCCCCCTGGGGGCATGTGCAGGGTGAGGGTCCGACCCTGGATACGCCTCCTCCTCCTCGCCCTGCACAAACCTTCCTCCCACCCTGCCGGCACATGGGGGTGCCCTGAGGCGGCCACTTAATTTGCCTCCACTAATATCTGCCCCTGATTGCAGACTTAACTCTTTCCTCTCCAGAACTGAGAATATATGGATCACTGACTCCATTTTGCTGGACTCTTTGTCTCCCTCCTTCCCATTCTGTTTTCAAAAATGATCAAAAATGGCCCACCGAAAACTACAAATCTGTTCATTAACAGTGATCTGGCCCAAGCTTACCACTTTACCATTGTCATGAGTGGTTGAAATTTGTATCACTATCCACATTATAAGGACTTGTATTCTTCAAGCAGTTAAGGAATGGAAAGAAGCAAAAGGCAACAGAAATACTGTTCAGCGACTTGTCTAATGTGATCTTCCTCTTTCCATATTTTCTTCCACCTTGTCAGGCATTATCGTCTTTTCTAGCAAGCTCTCACTTTTTATGATATGTCCAAAGTATGACAATATGTCAAGTTTTCAAACAGTTACCATTTTATTCTTATGACTATCCTTGTAGGACAGATTATGTTCAGTGATACAGTGTTCCCTAATGTATAAAAAAGCAATTAATAAATGTTGGAAGTGCGAATGTGAAGTAGGAACTTTTTACCACGCTTGATGGACATGCCCAAGAGTAAAAACTTTTTGGAAGAAAGTACAAGAAATATGTGAAAAAATACTGAAAATAAAAATTCACATGAAACCAGAATATTTTCTGTTAGGAATAACAGATGGATCAAAATCAAGATATTTTATTTACATACTAGGGTTGGTTTAGAACCTAAAAATCGCGGTTCTAAAAACCAATGGGGGGATTTTTTTAATGCTTAACGTAATGACTTACAAAAATTTTTCAAAAAAAATCTTATTTGATATGTTATTAGGATTTTCTTAAGTATTGTAATTAGGTCGTAAGGGGGGGCACCCTCCTTCTCTCTCACCACCCTCCCGCCTCCCTTGCCAATAAGTATTATGGCAAGGCAAGCCCATTTCCAGGCTTCCCTGCCCCTCCTGCCTGCCAGGATCTAAAGCATCAAAGAGTATTGGGGTAGTTGCACACAACACGTGAGAAACCAACCTAATGTATAATAGAATGAATGCTAACTTATAGAGTAAGTGCCTAAATATTATAAGTAATCCAACTGGTCATATACCTACATTCCATGCACATGCAATAATACAGCAGTAATAACAATGGGTATAAGAAGAGGTAAAATTCAAACCAAAGTATTCTGACTCTGGTCCCTCCTCAAGCGGTGCAAACTGCAAACGGCTCTTCTCTATGAGCCCGGAGGCAGCCTCTCCCGGGAAAAGCCCGGGCACAGCGTTTGCTGCCTGGGTGCACATACATATTCTTTGGGGGGAGGATTTGCTGCAGAATCCCGGGCTCATAGAGAAGAGCCCGTTTGCACCGCTTGAGGAGGGACCAGAGTCAGAATACTTCGGTTTGAATTTTACCTCTTCTTATACCCATTGTTATTACTGCTGTATTATTGCATGTGCATGGAATGTAGGTATATGACCAGTTGGATTACTTATAATATTTAGGCACTTATTCTATAAGTTAGCATTCATTCTATTATACATTAGGTTGGTTTCTCACAGGATCTAAAGCGTGCCAAACCTTGATGCGCTTTAGATCCTGGCAGGGGAGGAGGAGTGGACGGGCCCTCCCTGCCCCTTCTGCCTGCCAGGATCTAAAGCCTTGAAGAGGCTTCATGATGGGCCAACTTCAGCCCTCCAGGTGTTTTGGACTTCAACTCCCACCATTCCTCACAGCCTCAGGCCTCTTCCTTTTCCTCTCAGCCTGGGCAAACTTGGGCCCTTGCTCCCTCAGGATCGGGTGAGAGAGAGGCAGTGAGGAGCGAGGGGGGGCCTCCTCCTCCTTTTTTTGCTGCTTCCAAGAATAGAATACCCCCTCCCTCCCTCCTTCCCTCCCTCCTTCCTATTTGGAGAGTCCCATCTAGAATTCAGTGTGATTTATCCCAGTTTTGGCCTACAACTCCCAGAAATCCCAGCCAATTTACCAGCTGTTAGGATTTCTGGGAGTTGTAGGCCAAAACCATCTGGAATGTGCATGCGCTGGCATACGAACTACTAATGAATTTTGTTAGTAATTACGTTACATTTTAGAAATTTTGGAATTCTTTTTGTAAGTCTTTCTATTACTAATAACCCCCCCCCATTAGATTTTCGATTCTCTATTTTTGGGTTCTAAACCATGCCTACTAACTACTGTGGCCAGAATGGTACATTCTAAAAAATGGAAATTAAAAGAACTTGCAACCATAGAAGATTGGCTCAACAAAGTAAATGACATAAAAGAAATGGACCAATTGCCATTTGCTCTAAAAGACTCACATGGAAGATCCATTAAGAGGACGGATTGGAAAGCATTTGAAGACTATGAGGAGGATATGAAAGGACAGTCAACCAAACAAATAGAAGTGATAGAGAAGTGAAGTGAAAGGACTCAAGGAAATAAAAGCAGGGAGAGAAGATAGAGATTGGAGAAGAGAGTAGTCATTTTAGAAAGAATCAAGAAAATTAAGATTGCATCTATAAGCGCTGAGAAGATGATTAGGAAGTCAACAACCCCAATCCCTACCCAAGTTTCCTAGGGCCATTCCTGCATGTTCCCGACTTACCTACTCAATAGATATTATCCCATATAGCCTATCCATAACCCCAAACATACCTTTGAACTCCCCCCCAAAAAACTTTGTTAGTAGGAATTTTTATTAATGTACATTTGGAAATTTATAACATTTTTTTAAAAAAGTGATACAGCGTTCCCTCGTTACTTCTTGGTTCACTTTCTGTGGACTCACTGTTTTGCGGGGAGGGAAGAGGGGGGAAAGGAGAAGGGCTTGCTTCCTTTCCTTCCTTCCCTGAGTGAGCGGGGAAGGAGGAGGTGGAAAAGGAGGAGGAGGAGGGCTTGCTTCCTTTCCTGCCTTCCCCAAGCGAGCGGGGAAGGAGGAGGAGAGGGGAAAAGATGGGCATCCCTACTTTGCTGATTTTCAGTTATTACAGTGGTCCTAGTACGTAACACCCGCGATAAGTGAGAGAACACTGTATAGTGTATAGCCATGAGCTTTTAGCTGAATGGAGATATGAATGCAAGCCTCTTCATCTGCATATATTTGTTTGAATTTGTACCACATCCAGGGACTTTATCCTCTATGAATTTTTCCAATAACATATCTATGTTGGTGGCCACCACCATATCCTGCAACTTCTATCATCTAGCTGTGTGTTTTGTGAAGAATGATCATATGATTATGGTTGCTAAGCTACAACTCACTTTAAAAAAAAATCCATCACAGGAAACATTATACTCTCTATGTTGATGAAATGAGGCATTAAAACTTTAACTATTTGTGCTCTGAACTTGAAACTCCATGAATGAAAATTTTCATTTGCACATTAAAATGCCCTGCATTAATTAATCATCTACCAATTTAGCTGATTATAAATTTATGCTGGATTCCTGCTAAGTGTTGCATCTGCACATACTACCTTGATAAAAAACCCCATCTTTTTCTGGTTTTGGTAAAATTCCGTGAACCACAAGAGAACAAAGTATGGTGGCTCTCATTTGTGACAATGCATAAGAGATTCATGATGCCAAAATTAGGTATCCCTCTCCAGTTTTAATGTCTCTATACAATGATGATGATGATGCCTGGATGAGATGGATTATCTAGATCAGGGGTGCCCACACTTTTTCATCATGCGAGCTACTATATGAATAATCAAGTTGAAAAGATCACCTGTTGTGCACACTCCTACTGCAGCCTTCTGTCTGCGCGGGGCTTCTTTCTTGCCTGCCCATGAACTCGCCGTCGCGCGCACCTGGGAAGGGGATCCTCTTTGCCTGCGCGCGCACGCTCTCTCTTAATGTCTTCGTTGCCTTCCTCCTTCCTGGTGTGTAGTTTCATGAAGCAGGAAGTCCCCATCCTGTCCTGCTTCTTGCGTGCACAGCAGGCCCCTCCCATGCACGCAGCAGGAGGGTATTTATAGGCGCACTCACCAGCGCTCCAGCCAGATATGGCTTCGGCGGCGGCTCAGAAGGTGTAGGGCTGGGAAGAGGGGCCGCCTGGCTGCTGCCTGGGCCGGGAAACTCAACCGAGAGAGGGACCCACATGAGGCTGGAGCCTCCCCACAGCAGCCTCCTCCCCTCCCCCTTCCCTCGAGGCTTCCTTACCTGGGCAGGAGAAGGAAGAGTGGAAGAGGTGTTTTCCCAAAGTGACAGATGCAGCGGGGGGCACCCTTCCTTCCTTCCTTCCTTCCTTCCAAGGGTGTCACTCAGAAAGGATGCCTAAGTGGCTGGCTGGCAGGAAGGAGGACCCCTCCCACTGGTGGCAGTCCATGCCCACGGGGGGAGAGAGAGAGAGAGAGAGAGAGAGAGAGAGGGTGGCTCTTCCTAGCCGGCTCTGAAGAGCCACCCTCTCTCTCTCTCTCTCTCTCCCATGGGCCCTTGCCGCCTTTCTCCTTTGAGGGCGAGGGAGGGCGAGGCGGAGAAAGGCGGCGAGGGCACAAGCAGCAGCAAGTGGAGTCGCCATCCCCACAGCCCCCTCCTCCTTGGGTTCAGCCCCAGGAACATGGCGGAGCCCTCCCTCCTTGCCCCCAACCAAGGAAAGAAAGCAGCCCCATACAGCTCGCTCGCCCAGGTCTCGGCTTGGAATGGGAGTCCCAAGGGCAACAGCATGGTTTGCGGCAGGGCTTGCTTGGCTTTGCCTCACTTTGCCCGGCCTCCTTTGCCTCTTTCTCTCCCTCTCTCTCTCCCTCTTTCCTTCCAGCGCCCGCCTGCCTGCCTGCCAAAAGGATCCGAAAAAGTTCTCCAGATTTCTTTCTTCTCTCCTTGGCTCTCTCTCACACACACACATTCCCTCCATCCCTCCCACAGCCTCACATCCTATCCGTGCACGTGCCTTCGCCTTGCTCCCCCCCCAGCAGCAACCAATGGGCGGTCATATCACCACACCGTGCATGGCAAGATGAGCACCAGGGCCCGCCCACTAAAGCCTCATTTTGGCAAAAGAAGCCCCGCGAAGGCGGTGGTGGGAGCACATGTGCGCACGCATGGCAGGAGCACGCCATCCGGCTGGTGAGGCCCAAAGATCACCTGGAAGAGGGCCGAAGATCACCTAGGTGCTCCCGATCACCATAATGAGCACCCCTGATCTAGATCCATTTCAATCTGTTTCAAGCTTAGTTAAAGGATGGAGACACTTTAGTCACATTGATAGATGACTTAGCTTTCCTTGCCATTACACAAAGTATGCTAATGTCTGTTGCAACCTAGACCTGGAGGATCCCTCAGTAAACCACCATGAAGCAGCCGTGATTAAATGCTTTATTTAGAATAGGTATAAAAAGGAAAAGAGATAAGAATATAGTCCACTGATGCTCCCAGCATCCAGGTATTGCAAGGCAATAGTTCTAAAAGAGTTCAAAGATCCAATAAATGAAGAAATAGTCTTGAAACCCCAATGGGCTAAAATCCGGGATAAGTCCTTGGCAAACGATGGCTTGGCTGAGTACTTGAGTACGGTGACGTGGAGGCTCTGCGGCCTGGTCCTGAACTTTAGTTCCGTGGAGCTTGGCAATGAAAGCTGAACGTTGGCGCGAGATCCCGAGCGCCAACAGGAACCAACTTAAATAGGTCTCTCATTGTTTTTGCCTCGGAGGCGTTGACTTCGGCGCAACTCTTTTCCAGGAACAGTTCGTGGGCCTAACTGTCCCAAGCCTCCCGAGGAAGGCAAATATGTCAGCTCATTAACGGCTGCACCTAGAGGAAGGGGGGATAACAAGGCTTTGCTTTCCCAGCGTTTCTTATCAGGTTGGGAAGAAAGAAGGCTGCGTCTGGCCTTGACCGCTGGTTGACGTGGAGGCCTCTGCAAAGGTTCTCTCTCAGACCTGGCTGGTAACTTGGATTTAACATGGCTTCTATCTGGCTTGGCTATGGAGTCAGGCTGGGGCATGACAATGTCTTAACTTTTAGCTACAATCAATGAAGGAGGCCTAGAAACGTGGAACTTTAGTGCACAAACCTGGTGAATGTGCCACCACAGATATGGGATACATATTGGGATGAGTGCCATCAATATCATAGCTTTTTCATTTGTGCAATTGTGCCAATTCACCAATTCATATTCCTGTGATTGTCCTGCCACTTAACCACACTGCCTTCCTGCACTTCTGCTATCCTGTAATTTTTCATTTAAATTTCTTAGAGCAATTTCACAATTTCAGCGAAAGACAAATTAACTAAAAAATAGAATAAACAGAAAACAGACAGCCCAGGAAAAGTTAGAGAGTAGCACTTAACTGCTGGCATGTCAGAATAGAAAAGAAACAGACCTATCACACAAGGTAGATTGTTGAATTGTAAACTATTGACAGGTTTTCCCCATCAATAGTGGTGGACTGGTTAATCATGGGGAGGAGGCAGACCAGCAGGATGACATGCATGGTGGTGTGCCATAGGGTAATCACCAAAGGTGACTGTCTAGCCTCAATGCCAGTCTGCCTGCTTCATGTAATTAAGTCTTTAGAACACCAAAATGAGACTTCTACTCTGGCAGAAGGGGCTCTACATACAAAAAAAAGGAGTGCAAAAAGATACCAAATCTCAGACATCTAAAGTAAGAAATTCTTTATGCAGTGAGGAAATGACATTGATTTAGCAGAGGTACATAAGACGATATTTAATTCAATCAGGTTTTATGTAAATCAAATCTCTGGTGTATCATTTTAATGACAACTGAAAATAACTAGCTTTCCTTGAGCAACACTTATTTCTATGTGCAACACACTCATCAAAGAAATCGAGCTTTTGCACTAGACAAAAGAGAAACTGTCAGCAAGATACTGAATTATACCGCCTATGAAGGTTTTGCTAGTTTCCCCCTCTCCATTTAGTAAAGAGACAAGCACTCTGTTCTTTCATTTTAATATGTAAAATAATTTTCTTCGAAAGAAGAGGCTGGGAATGGAGATTAATTTGTACATCAAATAAACTTCCAGGTCATTGTACAAAACTTATACCTGTTAATTCATCAACACAGGCATACTAAAACACAATTAAATTATGGACGACATGATGATTATTCAATATTCATATATGAGAAAATATGCACAACTACAGCCCTAGCATGTAAAGATGTTTCCATTCTACCAGTATTGACGCATAAAGAGGTATTAGACATGGGTAGGTTTGATCAGAATCTTCGTAATTCAGATTGAAATCGGAATAAATCCATTTTTGAAGCAATTTTGAAGCGATTTGGGAAACCAGAAGCATCCTTGCCCTTTCAAAGCCACTGTCGCCATCTTTTTTCCAATCCAGGAAATGAATCAGAAATGAACCAGCCTTTGGAGGCAAGCAGCTGCTTGCATGCTGGGATGCTTGCCTCCAGCCAGGGAGGGAAAACCACATCGGGAGGAAGGTTTTTTTTGGCATGGCAGCCATTGCCCTTTAAAAAGAGCTGCACATGCCTCATGGGGTCATTGAGAGCTGGGGACATGAAAGCAGAGGGATTAGGGCAGGCTGCTTGGGTGGGAAAGGTGCCACACCACCGCTTTGCAAGGGAAGGACTGGATTGGGAACAAATTCTCCCTTCCTGAATTAGGGAATCCTACTTCTAAGGTCTTTCTCTCTCCTAGGGTTTGACTTCTGTGATTTGGAAAACCAGAACTCCCCTTTGCTTCTAATAATTCCTTTCCTGAAGCATGGTGTCAGAGCTGGGAACTCTTAGCCTGGAAGAGGCTCAGAGCCCCAGTCTGCCTTGACCTGCTTTGACACTGGACATTGGGGAATCCCCAGGATGATGCAATCCTCTGGGGAAAGTGCTGGATCAGAACGGAAGTGACGTAACCTCCTCTGGACACTGGACACTGAATGGGAATATGCTGACTCAGAGGGGATGAGGTCATATCCCTTGACAGTGGGATTGCTGAGTCAGCAGGACATGATGCAACCTTCCCAGGATGTTGCAAGGGAAGGGAAGGAGGGGGTCGGGGTATATAAGGTGTGTTTGGGTGATGGGACACTGCTTTGGCTTTATAGGTGTTATACCTGCAATAAATTTGGTTGGATCGAGCCCTGCCTGAGCGTGAGCGTTACGGAGAAGTGAAGCGTTCTCACACATGGAATACAACTTCTAAGGGCTTATTCTCTCCTTGGAGTTACTACCATGTTTCCCGAAAGTAAGACAGCGTCTTACTTTCTTTTACCCCCAAAAGCCCCACTACGTCCTACTTTCGAGTACGCCTTATATTGACATACCCCGAAAGAATTCTTCACCCAGTAGTACCAGGAGTACCACACGGGGCCGACCGCGCACGCTCTTGTGCGGCACGCCTTTTGCCTGGCCTCTGACGTGGCGCCGCCACGCCTCTTGCTCTCTCCCCCTCCCCTCCTTGGACGAAGGAAGGGAGGGGGAAGAGAGCAAGAGGCGTGGTGAAGCGGCGGCGCGTCACTCTGACGCGGCACCGCTTCACCACGCCTCTTGCTCTCTTCCCCCTCCCTTCCTTGGACGAAGGAAGGGAGGGGGAAAAGAGCAAGAGGCATGGCAAAGCGGCGGTGCGTCACTCTTGACGGCGCCGCTTCACCACGCCTCTCTGCTTCTTCCCTCCCTTCCTTGAACGAAGGAAGGGAGGGGAAGAGAGCAAGAGGCGTGGCGAAGTGGCGGCGCGTCATTTGAGCACGCCGCTTCACCACACCTCCTGCTTTCTTCCCTCCCTTCCTTGGATGAAGAAAGGGAGGGGAAGAGAGCAAGAGGCGTGGCGAAGCGGCGGCGATCATTTTCTGACAGCGCCGCCGCTTCACCACGCCTCTTGCTCTCTCCCCTCCCTTTCTTCGTCCAAGGAAGGGAGATGGAAGTGAGCAGGAGGCGTGGCGAAGCGGCGGGCGCATCCTCTTTCTGGCGCTGCTTCACCACGCCTCTTGCTCTCTTCCCCCTCCCTTCCTTGGATGAAGGAAGGGAGGGGGAAAGGAGCAAGAGGCGTGGCGAAGCCGCGCCGCGTCAGAGGCCTGGCAGAAAGGTGCGCCGCCAGAAAGATGGGCCGGTTGCGGCGGCGGCGGCGCGGTGGCGGCGTGGCGACGAGGTACGGCTTACTTTCGGGGTACGGCTTATATTAGCTGACCCCCCTGACACCCCCAATACGTCTTACAATCGGGGGTGTCTTACTATCGGGGAAACACGGTAGTTGTACTTTGGGAAACTAGAAATCCAATCTTATCCTTGGGAATAAGTCGCCTTTGGGCTGAGAGGGGCGGTATAGAAATGTGACAAATAAGAACATAGAACATAAGAACATAAGAAGAGCCATGCTGAATCGGGCCTCAGCCCATCTAGTCCAGCATTCTGTGTCACACAGTGGCCCACCAGTTGTACACAGGGATCTCTAGCAGAAAGGAGGGCAAAACCCTCACCTGCTCCCGACCCCCCCACAACCAGTACCCGGGGAAAATCCTGCCTGCCTCCATCAACACAGAGGTGGCACTTGGATGTCCAAATAAATCAATCAACACAATAAAACTTTGGAAGTTCCCTTTCCTCTCCTTGGGGTTGCAAGTTGTACTTTGGGAAACTAGAAATCTACTAATCCAATCTTATCATTGGGAATCAACACAATAAAATTTTGGAAGGCCCCTTTCCTCTCCTTGGGGTGTTGTGACCCAGCTATGACAGCAATAAAGTCCGGGAGTAGAAAAGGATAACAAATGTTTATTTAACAAGACATGGTAGTTGGGCTAACAAAAAATAGCCTTTCGTCGGCTGGAGAAAAACCCACACTAAACCCAGGACCCCCAAACCAAAAAATGCCGGAGAGAAAAGAACTTCAAAGCAAATAGCAGACGTCCGTCTGTAGTCTCAAGTAGAGGAATGTTCAAGAAGCGAAGTCAGTCACCGGTCCGAGGTCGTCAGGTAGGAGAAAATCAATCAGGATAAGGAGGAGACGTCACCGGGTCGAACAGGAGCTAAGTATATTAACAAACACATAACTTGCAGCCCCCATACCACCCAGCATCTGTCTCCCTCCAAGTAATACTATACCCAGTTCAGTAGCAGCCACTCACAGTATTCACACGAGGATCAAGAGGCACACGGCAGTAGCTAAACAAAAGAGTAGACATAAATCCAGAAACCCCCCACCTTTTCCCCAAATCAGCTAGAGCTACCATAGCAGCTCTCCCAAGAACACAAAAGGAATAAAGAACCCAATAACTCACGAGTAGTCTTGGAAATCAGGAACAAGAATACCAGGAACCAGGATGCATGAGCTAGAACAATAATAACTCCCTTGACCACTGCAGGGATCAAGCCAAATACTCATAATTTTATAGGACTTTCAATCAGAGTCCTCGGAGACCCCACCCAGCTCCAAAGCCTCAGCATTCCTATTCCCTGCAGCTGTAGCATCAGGCCCAGATCTCCAAGCCAGCCAAAGCTCTTCTTGGCTTAAAGGGACCCCCTCAGCCTCAGAATGCGAAGACGGCCAGTCCCGGTCCGTCTGGAACCCCAGAAACGTGCTGGTCCCCGAGTCTGCATTACATACATCCCTCACCTCTTGCACCAAGGCCGAATCCAGATCGGTATCACTTTCCTCTGACTGCAATTCTGCATTCCCTGTGAAACCCTCAAAAGAGCCAGACTCAGAAGGCTCCCTAAGTAAATGCTGGATTTTCCTCCTTTGTTCATTGTCTTCATTAATGCTCGAGTCACTAGCCACCCTCTTTACTCCAGCTGTAGGAGCCTGGTCATTCAGAGCCGCGCCCCAAACTGAGCTATTGCTTGATGTTACTGTCTCCACACCTCCCTCCATGTTACTACCTGTAGCAACTAGAGGCTCATTCACAACTAGTTGTACTTTGGGAAACTAGAAATCCAATCTTATCCTTGGTAATAAGTCGCCTTTGGGCTGAGAGGGGCGGTATAGAAATGTGACAAATAAATCAATCAACACAATAAAACTTTGGAAGTTCCCTTTCCTCTCCTTGGGGTTGCAAGTTGTACTTTGGGAAACTAGAAATCTACTAATCCAATCTTATCATTGGGAATCAACACAATAAAATTTTGGAAGGCCCCTTTCCTCTCCTTGGGGTTAGAAGTTGTACTTTTGGAAACTAGAAATCTCTTAATCCCATATTCAGTGGGGTGTGCTCTAGACAAATATGCAAAACAGATACAGTAGATTTAAATTTTCCAAGAGAATCCTGGAGACAGCACATTTCTTCTTGTAATATTCCTTATTAAATTACTGAAATTACTTTTAAAATGGCCAAAACCTCAGGGATCTTCTATACATGTTGAAAGTTAATATGCTGACAGAAGAGAAACTTTTCTACCATTGTGGCAAGTTTCGTCAGTAGCAATCTAAAACCGAGGGAAAGGGAATCCCCCAAATTTTGCCTGTCCCGTTTGCAGGTTTTCACATATTGAGCAATCATGCCCGCCATTAACGAAGCAATTCAGAAATTTTGGAGATTTCAGACAATTCTGATTTTTTTGGGGGAAAATTTTAGAAATCATTTCAGATTTGAATTGCCAGCGCCCCCTATATCCGAAATGAGTTTTGAACCATTTTGTCCTTGATCAAACAAGCCTAAGAGGTATATCACTCCATGTACATTCACCAAAATATTTTCCTAGAGATAGTACAATTGTCTATACATTATGGCTACACTACCTATTTCCCAGTTTCATTGACCAGAGATGACACATGAATGTGTTGTGTACACCATGGGAGACTATGTCTTGATCATAGCACTTAAATGCCCTTAGGTATCTTAGCATATCTCCATTCTTAGAAACAGAAATCAGTGCTCAACAAGAGTACTTATGCCATCATATCTTGACTTAGGCCCCTTCTATATTGACTACTGAAGCAGGCTCAATTTGGCATCCCAGATGCTGATTTGAGCCTGATTCCTGGCCTGAGAGGTCTCCCTAAGTTGCTTCAAAAGCAGCAGAGAGTTCCCATTGCCCAGGGACACCAAACACATCCCTCTGTGTCATAGCTAGTGGCAGCCAGAACACCCCACCTTTCTCTTTGGGGAACTTTGGTTCTTTGAATTGCTCTGGCTGACTTCAGCCAGACTGCCAATCATTAAGGAGACAGGGAGGGGCAGGGCATCCTCTCCCCTCTCTCAGCCACTTTAGCAAAGCTGCAGACTGGCAGATGGGGGAAGGGACAGGCCCAGATTAACACTTTTTTGCACCCTAGGCCACACTTTGGAATTACACCCCCCCCCCCACACACACACACACCACTCAGACCCACACTTGGCTGGTTTTCACCATAGTGCCTCCGGAGCAGAAGAGAAAGGCAAGTAGGCACCATCCCGCCACCTCCAAGGTCCCCATGCATTCCCATCAGCTGGAAAGCTCCGCTGTGCTCTGAAGGTCTCCTCGGGAGTCGGGAGGCTTGGGGAGAGTGCAGCGGGTGCAAACTCGTTCCAAAGGCATGCACGCGTGCGAGAGAGAGAGAGCACCATGGCGAAAAACAGCCAAGTGTGGGGCTGAGTTGTGTGTATGTGTGTGTGTGTGGGGGGGGCATAATTCCAAAGTGTGGCCTAGGGCGAGAGAGAGAGAGAGCAGGAGAGAGAGTGCGAGCGCCCGAGAAAGAGAGCGTGAGAGAGAGAGAGAGAGCGTACGCGAGATGGAGCAGAGACTTTGCCAGGATAAGGAGCGAGGAGGGGCATGAGAAAGGGGGAAAGAGGGGTGCGGACCAGGTTTTTTTGGTCCGTGATCTGCGCCCCCCCCCCCGGCTTGTGCCCCTAGGCCATGGCCTCATTGGCCTTAGGGGTAATCCGGGCATGGGAAGGGATGGCAACCCGTAATTCTTAACACCCCCCTAACTCATGAGACAACCTGGATCTTACCTCAGGATTTGTTAAATGGCTTTCCTTTGGATTAACCTGGATCAACCCTGTGGGGCAGTGTAGATGTGTCCAAGGTCAGACCTTATTTCACTTAACAATTATTCAGAGTTTCTAAGAGTCATACAGAATGGTCAGAAAACTAATGAGGTGTGTATGTATGTATTCATTGACACCATTAGCTTATAATAGAAACATCACTAGAGATAGAAAAGCTCTGTAAGTGTGCTAAGCTATGGACTTCATCATACCAACCCATTATACTACTACAGTTGCAGATAATGGATACATACCATGCTTATTATTTATTTGTTTGTTTGTTTATATCCAACATTTCTACTCAGTCCTTCTCAACCTTCGAAGGGGGACTCGGGCGGCTTACAAAGACAGCAATTTGATGCTGACAACATAAATACACAATTACAGCAGCATTATACAAGAGAAAAAGCATTATAATAAAATACATTAAAATACATTGGATTAAAATATGTTAAAACATTATTATTCATCATATAGCCAAGTCCAAAACTGATTTAGTGACCAACAACTCAGTCCAAGCCTGTCATTGTCCAAGTTCAAGCATTGTGAATACTGCCATACCTACCGTCCAAAGGCCTGGTCTCAAAACCATGTTTATAGCTTCTTTCTAAAAGAGAGGAGGGTTGATATTGCAACTCTCTTTAGTAGGACAATTGGACTAATTCACTATTCCATGGTCCTATGATCATACTTCTCAAAATCCTCATAATCCCACATTCTTGCTCTACTGCAGTTTTTAAAATTTAATTATTATTTTTATTTGAATACAATTGTACAAATTCATTATTAAAAACAACAACAACAACAAGAAGGCAAAGGCATGTATTGAGGGAGAGGAGGAGAATTTCATCCCCTTGATGTTACAATGCAACTGGCATGCTGGCACAGAAGTGGAAGGGACACCAAGGCAGGTGATGGGAATTTTAAGGGTTTGGGAATTTTATGGGATTGTTGATAGGTTTTATCCATCAATAGCTAGGAATGGGAAATTCATGGGGATGAGAGAAGTCAACTGGTAGTGAGATAACTTTGATGTCATGTGATAAGGACAGTGACCTATGCAGTCCAGCTACAATGCTGGTTTGCCCCCTTCGTGTGACAATGTTCAATCTAGGCTAAGCTAGAACAGGAAGAGCAGGACTAAGTTTGTTTCACTTCCTAAGCAGTGAGATAGCAAAAAAGACAGCAAAAAGAGATGTAGTCATCCTTAACAATATCAATCTGTTTATTGCAGAAGTTAGGATAAGTGAATGATATGAAGAAATTTTAGGTTCCAAAATCACTATTTAGTATCCATCATGTTTCTTTCTCTGCAATACCTGTAACTGACTGCTGAAATGTTGAACATTGTTGCATTCCAACAAAAGCTACTACATTGTAGTCTATAAGTGGTGAAAAAGTAGCACCAGAGAAGCTGTGATATCACAGTATCACCAAAGTCCAACCTATCTCAGAAGAAATCATGAGCCACCCAGTGAATTCAACATGCTTTGTCACTTTGCATTATACAGTAGCTAGAAATGCAGTTTGCATTTAAGAGAAAATGTTACCATTGTTAGCTAATATATTCTGCCATGACATTTATGGCTCCGGTGAACCAGCTGAGTGCACGGCAGTAATTAAAAACTCATTTCACAGGAGTGTATTATTCCTTGATTCACAATTACTCTGTCTTTCAAGGGTCTCCAGGACCCAGGCGTTATGAAAACATAAAGCTTCCTTTACTTGCACAATTCCTAACAAATCTTCAAAGGAGCTGTAAAACCTTTCTGAGGCATGCTGATAAGGATCATGAATTAAAAAAGGGATATATGAGCATTTTAAGTGAAAATAATTAGGCCACAGTGGATGCTTTCAAAGATTTAAGAGCCATGCAAGTAAGAGAAAAATCTGCCATTAACTAATGTGCCAAAGAGACATGTAAGCAGGAGACAAACACTGCACTAATTAATGTGGCAAAATATTAGATCTGGAAAGATCCCATCAGACCCTCCCCATTTGATGATTTCAGAGGACACTATTTATTTTCAGTCATCAGAGTTCTCAATATGACCAAACTGTGCAAACTTTGTGATATTGTAACTTGTTTATAATATCATGCACATGGGGTGTGATGTACTTGAAATAGAACAAGACATGAACGACCCAGATTTTTTTTGCTTTTTAAAGTAATGTTTATCAACCACCCTCAACCATTTATCAGCTGGGTTGTTGTAGGTTTTTAGGGCTATAAGGCCATGTTCTAGAAGCATTCTCTCCTGACGTTTCACCTGCATCTATGGCACGCATCCTCAGAGGTTGTGAGGTCACAACCATGAGCATGCTTGCCATAGATGCAGGTGAAATGTCAGGAGAGAATGCTTCTAGAACATGGCCACATAGCCTGAAAAACCTACAACAACCCAGTGATTCCAGCCATGAAGGGGGCAATAAGCAACATTTAAATGCTCATTATCCTTAAGGTGTAGGGGGTGTGTGTTTGCGAGATAAAATATACTGGAACCACGTGGAATGAGGCAACTCTGCTGTTCCAGGGGCTCTTTTGCATACACAGCCTATGATTCCATTTAAGTGCCATGATTCTGTCTACTGGATCTTGGGATTTGCACTTTAGGGAGTAGCTTTTTGAATTCTCAACCAGAACTGTAATGTATCTCCAAACTACAAACCTAAGGATTCCATACAATGTTGTTCTGATAGTTAAAGTGGAATTATAGTACTGTAACTGTGGTCCCACCTACACTGCCATATAAAATCCAGATTATCTGATTTGAACTGGATTATATGGCAGTGTAGATTCAGCTACAGCTGTATGAAATTTGAGAAAAGAGAAATGTACATTTCCCCATATGAAAGGCAATCTAATGTAGCAATCTAATGTATCACATTGATGTACTTTTATTGTATCCTACTGTTGTTTGTTTTATGCTGTTTTTAATGGTGTTTTATTCTGTTTTAATCTTGAATTTGCTGTAAGTCGCCCCGAGCCATCCAGGAGTGGTGACTCACAAATTTGAATAAATAAATAAATAAATAAATAAATTGAGAGGAGCCAGAAAGTGTCATCATGGTGAAATTCCAGATTTGTTAGTTTCAACAAATCCCATTGAGAATCTATTTTGCACTTCACAGTTATATCAGATGGTCACATGTTAAGTGCCATGGCTCCATCCTATGGAATTCTGGGATTTGTAGCTTGGCAAGTCTCTGCTACAGACCTCAGTGTTCTTCTTTGTGTATGCCATGCTATGCTGTGGATATGCATTTGCCCATATAATGAAAATTAGAGGAAAGAGGTAAGTCATTTAAACATTTTTGTTAAGAAATACCTTGCTGCTATTGTGGTGTGTACATTTATTACTCATTTCTACAGACAAAAACAGTGAGTTGAACACTCCATTGACAAATTCTACAGGTCCAATTAAAAAACAAACATATTGAATCTAAAATTATCCAGTAAATCACATTGTCAAAATCTGACCATAATCTGGAGAAAAGGTTTGGAGATGTGTCATTATTATGAATTAATTTACATTAATACCATGCATGGCCCTATGCTTGAGGTTGCTTCAGTTCACCTTTGTTTTATTAAAGATGCGTATAAGATAAAATGCCAGTAACTACACTGTTAAATATTGATTTAGCCATTTGAATTAATATAATTTTCGGTTTTCCCTCCTTACTTAATGCACTGCGAGACGTTAGTGACCCAGTCAATGAAATCAATAGTCCTCTCATGAAACAGCAGTTGACTTACCTTTGCCCTTCTGTCTGCTTATTTCAGCAAGAGGCAAGAACTGGTTCTATCATAATTTATTCAAACTCTGATGGGCTTCAAGATGTTTTAATGTCTGAATATGAAATATTTTTAAAGCTAGTATAGAAATATTAAGATCAAGTAATAAATTCTATTTTCTAGCACTAACCATGCAATATTCTTATGGTCGAAGAAAATTGGAAAACAAAACACACTATTTTGCATTTGACAATGGATATCTCAACAGATTCCACTATTGATTAGCAGGTGAATTTCCTGTTTCCCTCCTCACTTTTGATCAATTTCCTGATTTAATCATATCTCAAAGCTGCAGACCCACAGCATCTTTTTTACCATCACAACTCTTGAACAAAAGCAAAGAAATATGTGTATCTTCGCATCAAGAAAGAATAGAAGCTCCCCATGTTGTGAGAATAGTGGTGGAAGGAAATTTCACTTGGTTTGCTTTTGTAAAATTCAAATGTTTTTGTAAGATTGGAATACAGATATCAGAATTCGCATTTTATATTTTAAAATAAAACTTCCGACTCAATAGTTGCACTAAAATGCACATGTTTGTGGATATTAGGGCTCCTGGTCAGTCACAAAGCAGATCAGGGAACAAGGATTCAGCTTGTATTGAGTGAGGTTAGTTACATTCTTCCTGAAGACACAGGAGATAGGCATACTTCTGGTCCCAACTCTGAAGCTGGAGGCTCTGGTTTTAGCAGTGGCACCCTGAAGATACCACATCTGAACCTGAAAGCTATATAGAATTGTCTCTAGTTAATAACAGGATGGGAGACCGCCAATGAATACTAGGTGCTTTAGGCAGTAATTCGCTGGCAAAACCACCTTTGAGTATTCATTTCCTAAGAAAACACTGAAATTCATGGGGTTACCAAAGGTCAACAAGTGGTTTGAAAGCACATACACACACAGGAGAGCATTTGCACAGGTAAAATTAATGCATCAACCATACTTGTTTCAAAGGACGTTTGATGTGGCCATGGTGATGTGTGTTTAGTTTCATGACATTGTGATTACTGTAATATACTCTAATGGGACTATCTTGGCAACATTTTTCAGAAACTTCAGCCAGTTCAAAGAACAGCAATCAGATTTCTAACAGAGATTGGTTACAAGGAGTGCATTATTCCCTTGTCACGGTAGCTTTACCGGTTGTTAGTCTTCCTCTAAACATAGTTCAAGCTGCTGGTTATCACATGTCAAATTCTACACAGCCTAAATCCAAGCTATCCGAAGGCCTGTATCTTCCACTGATCCTGCCTAAGCTTTAAGAACTTTAAGGGGGGCGCCTCAAAACCTAAAACAGATACTTCTAATAGAAATGCAGGAGAGGGACTTCGCTGTCTCTGCTCCTAAAATCTGGAACTCCTTCTTAGATATAGGATTGGCTTTCTCCTTGCTATTACCTTATAGGCAGATGGGGACTTTCTTATTTCAGCAGGCTTTTAGGAACGGATATTTGATGAGCAAAGGGCTTTTTAGTGTGTATTTATACTGTGTTTTAAACTTTTAAAAGATTTAAATTCTATAGACAGTTTAATACTATTTTAATCTTAATTTTAAAAATATGTGATACATATGATTTTACTTGCTTTTGAAAGCTGTCCCAGTTTTGGAGAAAAGACAATGGATTGATAAAATGATTGATCAGAGAATATTGAATAGAGAACTAATATGGAAGGTGGGGTAAATGTATATTATTAGGGAAATACTTGTCTAAATGTTTGTGGCTGTTGTATGCCTTCAAGTCATTTCCTTCATATAGTCCGAAGGGTCTTCTGGGACTGAAAGTGTGTGACTTTTCAAAGGTCACCCAGTTGGTTTCCATGGCTGAATGGATAATGGAACCCTGGTCTCCAGAGTCATGTCACCTTATCATGCGGGGCAGAAGAAGTTTCCTAGGATGCTTCTGCCCCTGTTCACCCATGGAACCCTATGCTGCCCATCATATGATGTAGGGTGACTTCCAGCAGGACTCTGTTGGTGAACTGGGGTGGCAGCATGGTGGGAGCAATGGGGCTTCGGCAGACTGGCGACAGTTTCCCACGTGCGAAAGTGTCAGTTGGTGACCGAGGTGCCGGAATTGCTATGAGTTAGAAAGAGGTGTCAGTCCCTACATAAGATGCAGTGTTAAGGGTAGAAAACTCTCTCTAACACTTATTGAGCAATAATTCTTATCCGCAACTTCCAGCCTTTGAAGAATGTAGTTCTGTTGGGTTACCTTTTGACTTCACACCAAGAGACAAGGAAGAATTGTATTTCCTGTCTACTTCAGTCAGATGGCATTACTGTGTTGTCAGTTTGCATGTCTTGGCTCAGAGCCTCAATGGTCTTGGTATTTTTGTTTCTGTTGCTTAAAACCTTGCTGTGTATCTGCAGTTCCTCTTTATCTCATATGGACAAGATTTTCTGGCTCTACAGAAAGGGATTTGAGCATAGGAGTGAGTGTTTCTTCAGTAATCTACATTAATGCTAGCAATTTCAAATGGGGTTTGGATGATCACAATAGAAAATAACAATAATATTTTATG
Source organism: Anolis apletophallus (assembly GCA_030556195.1). Lineage (NCBI taxonomy): Eukaryota > Metazoa > Chordata > Lepidosauria > Squamata > Anolidae > Anolis > Anolis apletophallus. The sequence goes on along the minus strand of JARBWK010000006.1, from coordinate 76,507,044 downwards.
TCTGAATATTTTAATGATTTCACTGTTTTCTCTAGAAAATTGCATCTGTCTTTTATTTAGAGAAAGGGAGGAGACCTTGTATCTCTATGTGTAGCTTCCTTGCTGTATATTATGGAAACACCGTAGAGTATATTGCCTGGTATTAAATTAGAATCCTCTAGTGCTGGGCTAATGCAGTGATAAGATTACAGAAAGCAGCAGGGATAACACCAGCGCCGCATCCCCATGTTTGATGTGCATGACAGGCAAAAGCATATAGGCCACCCCCATCCCCTTACTGCCTTCACCCTTTTGTGCAGTTTAGTGAATGTGATTAGAAAACAATAGTTTAAACTGGCTAAAAAGAATTAAATTAACTGGAACAAAATGGTAAAGTGGAACCAAGCCTTTTGTCCAAGCTCCAGATTACACAATGGAATTACAGAGATCAATAATGAAAGCCACATGTTTTCTCGGCAGCGCCTTCCCACCTCTAAAGAATGTGAATTCAGATAACAACTCCTTAGTTTCTTCACTCACTTCACAGCAGACTCCAGAACTTATAAAACACTTGGGTTTGGCTAATACAAAATTGGACTGCTACCAGCCGACCCAAGAAAGTAAATGGACAGGGTTATAAAACAGTTTGGTTCCAAGCAAATGTGAAGCAATCATAACATTAAAATCTAATTCATCATTTGGACACTTCACCAATGGAAAAGGACAACAGGAGCCATCCAAAGAGCCGGTTGGACTGCAGAGCCAGGAAACAGAGCAGCTCCAATTTGCAAATGAATTATTATGTAAAGCTAAGCTAAATTTGCTTTTGGGTTTAAATAAACAGTGGCTCTTCAGATTGGGAGAGACAGCTCCTTTTGTCTTCCCTGGTTATATTTTCATTCACTTTGTAACCCTTTCTATTGGCTGGGAATGTAACAGATTAAAAATGCCTCCGGGGAACCTTCTTTCCAAACTGCCGATTTCCTTGTTTATTTTGAAAAGGCTTTCTCAATGAGAACAAGGACCACATTGGTCTCATGAATATTCTTCCTTCCTTCCTCCTCTTTCTACTCCTCCTCTCCCATTTGGTTTCTCCCCCTCCCTTCTCTTTTTCTCCCCCTCGTTTCTCAGCACACTGAAAGATAAAGTGATGATTAAAAATGCTCATCATGGCCATCTGTGTGTGTGCCCTGTACATTGTCAGTCCTCTGTTGGGTATCAAAGCTGTATCATCAATGTTCTTTGAAGACTAAGCAGGTTGGACATGCAATTTAGATGAAAAACAATTACACTGCTTTAGCTTGCTTTTGGCAAGAAGAGTAGGGCTCATCTCAGAGACGGGGAAACAAAAGCAGCACTTCATCTTCATGAATTTCAAATGAGGGGTGGGATAAAAAAGGGGGGACAGAGTATATCGTCTGCCAGGAGTCATTCCATATAACCTTCCTCTAACTAGCTCCTTTCTCAGAAGAATATGCTTTGCCTCTGCTACTGACTGCAGGGAAAGGAACATTTATTTCATCTTTTGTCCTCCCTTCCTGAAGACAGATAATGCTAATCATTCGATTGCAAGAATATCTTTGTAGTTTCTTTCTGCCACAGTATTTACATTTTAAAAGGCAACCACAACCGGGATTAAATTCGTCATTCAAAAGTAAAAAAGATCTATTTAACTTAAAAACCCATGAATGCCACATTTATAAAGATACAGAGATTGGTTTGAGGGTGACCTACTGGGTTACAAGAGAAATCTCTTCCCTGTGGGTACAAGTCATTTTTGGTTTCAGTTCTCACATTTGCTTTGGAGGATCGTTTGTTCTTAATACTGACAGAGCTTTAAACACTACAGAGATCCTGCAGTCCCTAAATAGTCTTTAAAATTTACTCATGTTGAACCATTTTGCATATAAACATAATCTCCTCTGATTTTGCATGCTGTTCAAATGCAGCTTACAGAACAGCATTCGAAAGAACATAACTATAGGAAGCTACTCTCCCTCTCCCTCTCTCTCTCTCTATATAAGGAAAATTATTTTAAAATATTTTTATTAAGAAATTTCACATGCACTGAATTGGAGAAAACATTCAGTCAAAAGCAAAGAAAAATATGCAAACAAGCACAAGACAGTGAAGGAACAGAACAAAGAAAAATAGGCATTGACTATTCTACCAATAATTCTATATCTGAATTTATATGACATTACCTCTACAACTACAAACTTATTTATACACTTCTAAATCAAACCTAAGGTTTATCTACACTGTAGAATGAATGTGTACACCACTGTAGAATGAATGTGTACACCACCATTCCCATGGAATCCTGGGATTTGTGGTTTGGTGAGGCACCAGCACCCTTTGGCAGAGAAGCTGAAAAACTTTGCAAAACAGCAGCTCCGGTGTTTTGAAATTAACCACTAAAATTAAAGTAGGGTCAAACTGCATTAAATTGGCAGTGTTGTGCACCTCACAAATAGTCAAAAACTACAATTAACATATAATTCTTATCTTTCTGCAAAAACATGATAAAAGGTTCCCAGGCTTTCTAAAAGGTTCCCACTGATTAATCAAAGCAAGTAATTTGTCCACTTTCAACAACCAGTCCTCTGCTGATGGCACTGTACTATTCTTCCAGAGCTCTGTATACAACAATCTTGTTGTACAAGTCATATATTATAACAGTTTTGTATATTTCTTTTCCAGCTGATCAACAATCAGTGCCAACAAAAACAATTCTGGTTTTTATTTAATATTAACCTTCAGAATCCTCTATATCAAAGTACCCCATATTTTTCGCACCATAAGACGCAGTTTTTTTCCTCCCAAAGTAGGAAGAAAAATTAGCTGCGTCTTATGGAGCGAATACACTAACATGGAGGGGGCGCTGGAGCAGGGGGCGCGATGTGCCTACGCTATATTCGGCGCCCCCTCCGGCGGCTCCGGCGGCTCCTGCCCATGCCCATACTCTGCCGCCGTGTCGCTGCATCCAGCCGGCGCGGAGGAGGGGCGGAAGACGGAATCGTGGGGTGGCCTCGCCACTCACGAACCCGAGGAGGAGGGGGAGGCCGAGGGGCGGCCCCACGGCGGCAGCGGCAGCCGTAGCAGCAGCAGCAGCAGCAGCAGCAGCGGAAGGGCCCGAAGCCAGAGGCGGAAGGGGAGGCAGCCGCGCGCTGTAAGAACGCCCCGAAAAGAGAGGCTGCAGGGAGGGAGGGAAGGAGGAAGAGTTCCCTCCCTCCCTCCGGCCTCTCTTTAGGCCTCCTTACAGCGTGCGGCCGCTTCCCTCCTCCTCGTCAGAGCGCGACAGACTGGCGTCAGTTCATCGCGCCTCTGACGAGGAGGAAGCCCTCGCCGGCTGCGCGCTAAGAACGCTGTAAGCGCGCAGCCGGCGAGGGCTTCCTCCTCGTCAGAGGCGCGACGAACTGACGTCAGTTCGTCGCTGGCTTCGGGCCCTTCCGCTGCTGCTGCTGCGGCTGCTGCTACGGCTGCCGCTGCGTCGCCGTGGGGGCCGCCCTCATGGCCTCCCCCTCCTCCTCAGGTTTGTGAGTGGCGAGGCTGCCCCACTAGTCCCGTCTTCCGCCCCGTTCCTCCGCGCCGCCGGATGGATGCAGCGACACGGCGGCGCGAGTATGGGCATGGGCAGGAGCCGCCGGGAGCCGCCGGAGGGGGCGCGAATATAGCGTAAGTACATCGCGGCCCCCCCTCTGCTCCAGCGCCTCCCCCCCCTCCATGTTAGTGTAGCCAGCCCCCAATTTTTTTTCCAATTTTGTCCCTCAAAAATCAAGGTGCGTCTTATCAGCAGGTGCGCCTTATGGTGCGAAAAATACGGTATGTAAACCGAAGCCATTTTTACCCTTTCCACAGGATGCCATTTTTCAACTCACAAGTCTCCCAACTCAACTATGGTATTTGTTGGCCAACATCAGAAGCTTCAACCCAATACAATAGCTAATTTTATTTGTAACTCATTCCCTGCTGTACTGAATGCTGCATGAGAAGTTGTTTAGTACTTTGACTGATATAAGTTACTGGCTTACATCTGAATTGATGAGATTGTAGATTGCATGTGTGAGGTATAGTACTATTCCAAAAGTCCTATGAATGCTGCTTTTACATGTTGAAATCCTTAATTTATTCAGAGGAAACTAATGTTGATTTACATAATGCTTTTTCTTTTAAAATCCTGTTTATTTATTTTGACAAGGCTCCAAAAAGCATGGCTTTCTATAATTGAAGACAAACACAATGCCTCCTGTAAAGAAACCTTAATCTATACATTTGTATTCCACAGTTGTGTTTTATAAATACTTATAGAAATAGTTATTTTGTGTTTGACAGCTTTTAAGAAAGAAGTTTACTTTTGACTCTTCCCCATAACAGTATAGAACCATAAACAAATCCAGGCATCAATAAAAGGCTATTTTCTCTCTCTCTTTTTTTAGAGTGCCACCAAACCTGACCGTGTGTATAAATGTATGGGTGGTAGAAAAGGATTTAAAACTCCAAATCTTTACTATTTTTTTATTTTTCTCTTTGTCTTTAACACTTCTGTTCACACAAAATATTTTTTTATTTATTTATTTGCCAAATTTATATACCACCTCTCTCAGCCTGAAAGTGACTTGAGGTGGTTTATAATCGGCAATCAATGCCCCCAACAATATAAAATATAGTTTAAAACATTAACATATAATATAGACCATATAAAAGCAGTAGAAACAATTAAAACCATAAAACACAAGTCCTCAGAGTCTCATTGCTAAAATAATTTTCCCGTCGCATAGTTCAATCGTTCCATAGATCTAAATTAGTCTGTTACACTGCATTTGCAAATGCTTGCCAAAAAGCCAGGTTTTAACTCTTTTTTCGAAATGTTAGGAGGGAGGGGGCCGATCTGATATCCCTAGGGAGGGCGTTCCATAACCGAGGGGCCACTGACGAGAAGGCACTGTCTCTCGTTCCCGCCAATCACATCTGCGAAGGAGGCGGGACCGAGAGCAGGGCCTCCCCAAATGATCTTAAGCTCCTAGCTGGTTCATAGGGAGAGATACGTTTGGACAGGTAAGCTGGGGCGGAACCATTTAGGGCTTTAAAGGCTAAAACCAGCACTTTGAATTGTACCCGGTAGCAAAATGGCAGTCAGTTGTCACAATGCACGGACTTGACCAGCCCCTTAATTACACACACAGAGACGGACTGAAGGCTAACTACTTTATTGAATATATAAAAACAGTTCAAAAGGTATATTGTCCATAAAAATAGCAAAAGCAAATCCAAAGGCAAAAGGCAATCAAATGTCCAAAACAACTTAGTAAAGGATCCAAAAGACTTGGCAAGGCTCCGCACAGCAATGCGGATTCAGGAACAAGGCAAAGTACAAGATGCAAGACAAGACTTGGTAAGCCACTTAGCCAACCTAGCTCCGTGGACCAGCTTCGCTACACGTCTGCTCAGATGAGACGTGGCCGAAGTACTGAGGATCCGTTCCCACGGATCCTATACTTAATCTTTCTGCCGAGGTCCCCGACGCTCTAGGCTTCGTCGTCTCCAATCTCTGCTGACGGACCTCGGCCTGTCTAGGCTATGGTACCATCCCCTCCTGCTAGTCTCGATGTCCCGTCTCCTATCGAAAGCACGGCCTTGCCTCCCAACAGCTGTTGCCCTATCTCTGTGAGAGCTCTCCTCCCTAGATTCTTCCCAGCCGCTCTCTTCCATGTTTTCACTTAAAGGATCCTGTGAACCTCTCCCCCCTGGCCGTTCATAAGTTTCGCTATCACTGCTTTCCATTTGCACCTGGTTATCTGCCTCGTCGTAAGGGTCAGGCCAACCTTCATCCCAAGCCAAGCTTTCTGTGGGAGAAGGAGGCCCAGTGATGGGAAACTCTCCTTTTGCTAACCCTTCTAAATCCTCTTCAGAATCCATCTCCGCTGCTGCAGGCCCCAATGCCAATGGGACCCCCGGTCCTGCCTCCTGCCCCCCAGGCACAAACGAGAACTGCTGTGCTACATCAGTGGAGTTGGCGCAACAGAGGAGTTGTGTGCTCCCTGAGTGCCACTCCTGTTAGTAACCTGACTGCCGCCCGTTGGACCATCTGAAGCTTCCGAACAGTCTTCAAAGGCAACCCAATGTAGAGCATGTTGCAGTAGTCTATACAAGATGTAACCAGAGCATGGACTACATAGTTATACTAATGAATACATTTTCATAAGCATTAATGGGAAATGAGAGCCTCTCCCTCTCCCTTTATTTACAAAGTTTAAAGAGTCTCATGCAGCCAAAATGGCACCAATTGTACAAAACAAGAAATTCAATTTCCCTTCCAAGTAACCCACTGATAATTTGTTTTTCTGTGTTATACCGGGGTGAGGGGGGAATCACACAGTTCTACCTGAATCCAGGGATCAGAAAATTGCGCCCACTGGTCCATATATCATTCAAGACCTTTTTATGAATTTACAGCCCTAAGGAGTCCACCTCTGCAAGAGGCTACCATATACCATGCAGCTGTGGACAAGTCTACATAGGGACCACCAAATGCAGCATTGTCCAAACAGAAATCAAGGAACATGAAAGGCACTGCAGACTTCTGGAGCATGGTCACACAGCCCAGAAAACTCACAGCAACCGAGTGATCCCAACCATGAAAACCTTTGACAACATATTGAAAACAATTTGTTTTAAACAAGATTATTATTTTTTTGTTCTGGGGAGGAAACAGGAGTTGCAATTTTGTCAAAATAGAGTAATATGTTATCCAATTCAAATGAAATCATGCACCCCCCAGTACGTAAAATCAAGAAATGGAATTCCAAGCACTTCCAGAGTTGTCATTGTCCCCTCGCCCCAATATGCAGGACATTTCAACATCTGGTGTGACCCACTGTAGATTCTACAGGTGAAAAAATTGTTCTCAAAACGTTCAAGTTTTGCCCACATATGCCTTAATTATATGCAAGAGACCCTTCAAATGCTACTGGACTGCAACTGCTGTCAGCCCTAGCCTGCATAATAAATAATATAGTAAGAAAGGCTAAGTATTATAATGCAGAACCATCTAAAATCCAGCCACTCCTTTAAAGAAAGTCACAATGCCATTGGGCAGCTCTCCTAACAGAAAATCATTTCAGTAGTATCTGAATAGAGGACTGTACCCTGTAAAATTCAGCACGCCTCCACTCTAGAGCAAATCAATATTATTTCTCCCAGTCCTAGACAGTCTGTTGATATGTACAACTGTTGATCCTTTCCCTTTAAAAGCACAATTTCCTGTTGAACAAGAATTGAGTGCAACTCATTTTTATTAGCATGCTAATGAACTATAGCTTATTCAGCAATGTTTGCAAAAACCTCGCTTGCCCAGTACAGGCTAACAGCAACATCCATAATTCATAGAACCTCTTCAGCCAACCTAACTCCTCTGTTCCTCTACTATTTTATGCTGAGTAAAGTAAAAAAAAACTTGCCGTCTCCTTCTTGCTTTCTTATTTCACTTTTGATCACTGGAAGCAGAAAACTATCCTTTTGTTTTGCTATTCTACCACTTAGCGCTGGTGAATTCTCTTTCTCATAAAAATGGAAAGTTGGTCATCAGTTAGAGAAAAGGGTAATCTGACTCCAAAACATTTTGATATATTTGCCACTTTGGCACCATTAAGATGTATCACTATGATACATTGCTATACTATATATCATATGCTATATTTAAGCTTGGATTGTAGTTAATGCAATTCATTATTGTTCCCACCAGACTGAGTGTGATGGCAGCATTTGTGTGTATTTTAGCATGGAAGTGCCCGTTTCCAAGCAAGAGATAATTTGAATTTTTTAAAAGTACAGACAAGCCTATAAATAGCTCACATTCCTGCACAGGTACACAAACCAGAATGCAAACCTTCTATTGTGTTTGAACTGTTTTTGTGATGCTTGTTATTGAAAATTATTTGCACAACACAATTAAAAATAGTATAAACCAGCCTTTCTCAACCTGAGGTTCGCGAGGGGGTGTCAGAAGGGTCACCAAGACCATCACAAAACACATTGTTTTCTGTTGGTCATGGGGATTTTGTGTGGGAAGTTTGGCCCAATTCCATTGTTGTTGGGGTTCAGAATGCTCTTTGATTGTAGGTGAACTATAAATCACAGCAACCACAACTCTCAAATGTCAAGTCTGTTTTCTCCAAACTCTACCAGTGTTCACATTTGGGCACATTTCTGCATCTAATCCTACACAAATAGTAGGCACGCTCATGCAACCAAACTAACTAATGAACTTTCTTTTTAATAATCCAAGCAACCTTTATTGCTTCTATAATTCTTGCTCTGAAAATACACAAAATATCTCCAAGGACTTTATTACTCCAACCACTACTGTCACATTATCATACTGATGTGGATATATGCTGAAGTGTCAGTACTACACTTCTACTCAATACTGTAAGTACATCAATATGTCATTCCGTGGTCCTGTGATCATATTTCTGTATCTTCTCTTACTATATTTATTTTTAGTACAGTTGTACAATTTTAGCATTTAAAAACCCAAAGACATGTAAAAATAAAAGGAAAATGGGGGGAAATAAGAGAATTCCACTGCCCTGATGCCACATTATTGTTGACATGTTGGCACAGAAGCGGAAGGCACTTATGGCACTAAGGAAGGTGAGGGAAACCATTAATGGCTTTTATAGATATGAATAGGAGTTTTCCTCTTCCCTGTGGCTTGATCCAAAGCTAGTTATACCTGACAATAGCAAGGGACTTGATAATCATGGGGGGGAGGAAGCAAACTGGTAGCAGGATGCACAGAGTGTCATGTGAAATGTAAGGATCTAGCTTCAATTACAGTTTGCCCATCTTGAGCCATAGTCCCAAAATGTTGTTGTTTATTCGTTCAGTCGCTTCCAATTCTTCGTGACCGCATAGACCATCCCACGCCAGAGCTCCCTGTCGGCTGTCGCCTCCCCCAGCTCCTTCAGAGTCAAGCCAGTCACTTCAAGGATGCACTACGACATGGGATACCAAGATATAAAAGTGGCTAAAAGTAAGCCTACTACATAGTATTCAATATTTATCAAAAAGCATGTAATGCAAAAACCCAAGTTATAAGTACAACGATATCTGTAACACACATTCAATATTCATAATCCATAGTCCATCAACATCATATCAATTTGCAATATAAATAAACAAGTGTGGTACACAGTCCGCTGAGATCACAGTATCTCAGGAGTAGCATGGAAGGATCCTGAAGAATTCTGTTTAATTGTGAATGTTGTTTCTTGTGGTTTATGGTTTTAATGTTTGGTCGACGTATTATAAACCGCCGTGAGCCAAATCGGAAGGACGGTATACAAATCGAAACAATAAATAAATAAATAAATAGAGTCCAGTAGAGTTCAATAAATTGATGTCCATAAGCCAAATGGCTATGATGTATATATATCCAAATTCTGTTTTTGCATACTCCAATGGAAAAGCCTCGGCTGTGCAGTGGTGGTGATGGAAATATACTCCGTGTCCTGGGGAATACCGAAGGACGCCAGACCCAACTGCAACGGTGGAACTGCAAGGCCTGACCCGTTTTGCCCCAAAGTGGGCTTTCTCAAGTGAATAAATACAAGGCAAAATGCTAAGCATCCTGGATATATCTAATTCTGTAGCAACAACAACAATAATTAGTATACATCCCAGTCCTACAGTAGTAATACATACTAGGGGGACGTATTCCGGTACATGCCATATTAGAGGTGGAGATACGTATAGTCACTTCAAGGATACCATCCATCCATCTTGCCCTTGTTCGGCCCCTCTTCCTTTTTCCTTTGATTTCCCCCAGCATCATTGTCTTCTCTACGCTTTCCTGTCTTCTCATTAAGTCCCAAAATGCTCTCTTACAAAAATTGATTTCATTGTGTTGTGTCAAATTATTTTCTGTATTGTATTAACCGCCGGCCTGGATCCTTTTCAATCCAGCTTTCACCCAGGCCATGGGACAGAGGTGGTTCTGGTGGCTATTACTAATGCACTTCATTGTCAACTTGATAGAGGGGGGTTGGCACTCCTGATACTCCGGCTGCATTCGACACTGCCGACCATGATCTGCTGATCCATCGACTCGCCATGGCGGTAGTTTGTGGTCAGGCCCTCAGTTGGTTTGACACATTTCTCCGAGGCCGGTCTCAACGTGTTGAGTACCTAGCTCGAACCTCTGACAGATGCGCCCTCTCATGTGGGGTGCCTCAGGGAGCAATTCTCTCTCCCTTCCTCTTCAACATCTATGTGAGACCTCTTGCCAGCCTCATGTAGAGCTTTGGTCTGGAGTGCCACCAATATGCAGATGATACCCAGCTGTTTTTATGGCTAGAGCCTGGAGTCACCTCAATACCGGACAATTTCACTTTATGTCTTGAAGCTGTATTGAGATGGATGTGTGCCAGTAGGTTGAAGGTGAATCCTACCAAGACTGAGATTTTGTGGCCGGACCACCCACCTGGAGTGGCGTCCCCCCTGCTCAACTTCGATGGTGCCCTCCTGCATCTATCTTCTACTGTCAAGATTTTGGGTGTAGTCCTGGATTCACAATTGACTATGGAGGCCCAGATTGCTAATGTTAGTAAGCAGGCGAGACAGCTGGCACCTTACCTCTCAGAGGAAACCTTGGCTACAATCATCCATGCGGCGGTCACATCTAGACTGGATTATTGTAATGCCTTGTACGTTGGCCTTCCCCTGTCAACTACTTGGAGGATCTGTATTATTTAGAATGCGGCTGCCAGGCTACTTGCAAAAACACCTTTGAGATGCCGCATAACTCCAACTCTGTTACACTTGCACTGGCTTCCAACGGAATTCCGGGCCCTGTTTAAGTTCTGACTTTTAAGGTGCTTTATGGTCAGGGGCCAGCATATCTCAGAGACCACCTCTCCCCTCTTTGCCACCAGTGGTCGCCACGACTCCTCCAACTAAACTTACTGTATGTTCCAGGCCCCAGGGAAGCACATCTTGAGAGCATGAGATGTAGGGCCTTCTCTATTTCTGCCCCTGTCTTGTGGAACTCCTTGCCTCCCCACTTGAGGGCCATGCATGACGTGCGACCCTTTGCTCAGACACTCAAGACCTGGCTTTTTAGCAGAGCTTTTAATGTTTAATGCAGTCTATTCGGTATTTGTTGTAATGTTTTTTATGCAATTTGTTTTATGTACTGTATATCGCCTGGAGCATTTTAATAGAGGGCGATTAACAAGTGAGAAACTGAACTGAACTGAATGAAGACAGACCAATCAGGATTTAATGACATCCTTCCACATTTGCTGTATGAAACACTGAACTGGCACTCAAAGCCTTCTTGATCCACAGTGAGGGGACCGACTCCTTTACTGTATTTCAGCAAAATATTATTTTAGAGTTCAAATACAGCTGTGTGGCTTACACAACTCCATCTCAGAGCAAAAAGAAACAGGAGGCTCATGATGGTCAGCCAGAGGATGAATCTGCTTCCTTCAAGCACCTATCCTCAGTTCCATTTGATTTGTTTTATTGACTGGGTAGGGTCAGCCAATGCAGTGGTACATTAAAATGTCCCAAGAGTTTCAGACTGGTGGTTATCAAGGAAAGAAGGATATAGTACTTTGGCACATAAACCAATTAATCTCCAGGGCCCAAAGCTTTCTGTGCTGCTTCTTTGCTCTATGAGTGTGTGTGATTCAGAATTCAGTCTTCAGCAAGCTACTTTTTCACATACTAACCTGTAAGCTATGCTGCTATCAGGCTTGTGGTAGATTGATTTCTTCCTGCTCCATTGAGTAGACCAAGTACTATTCAATGTTCTTAATGAGTTTCTCTTATCAATACATGCCTGGACTCCTGCTAATCCTGGCTGTGGTTTCTGCCTAGACAGTGCTGCATCTGGTTCAGGCTTATAGTCTTGCCTTTGTTGCTGATTTTTGTGGTTATTTCATAGTGGGGCTTTGATACACTTGCAAAAGTGCTTACATAAATGTAGTGGCCAATGTTTGTAAACTTATGTTGGGAATTATTGAAGAGAGATTCCCCTGCTGGTTTCTCCCATTTTCCTTAGACAAAGTAACACTTATTTCTGTTCTGAAGTTCTTCAACAACCTTGCATTTACAGAGCATGCGATGTGGAATTTGATATTTAAAATGTCATGCTTAATATATCAAGTGGTATGTCCTCCTCCCACGTTGCTTTCTTCCACAGTGTTAGCAAGGACACAAGTTCCCATCATGAGTTCCAAATGTGGGGCACAAAAATAGTCAGATTTGCATGTGAGACAGTTTTATTCATTAGGCCTACCTATCAAGGCTGCCAGTCTGCTACCAAGCACAGTTCAAAGTGCTGGCTTTAGCCTATAAAGCCTTAAACAGTTCTAGCCCAGCTTACCTGTCCAAATGTATCTTCTTCTATGATTCATCTCAGAAGTTAAGATCATCTGGGGAGGCCCTGCTCTTGATTCCACCACCTTCACAAGCGTGATTGGTGGGGACAAGAGACAGGGCCTTTTCAGTGGTGGCCCTTGGCTACAGAACTCCCTCTCCAATAGAATCAGGTCAGATCCCTCCCTCCTGTCTTTCAGGAAGAAGCTCAAGACGTGGCTGTGGGACCAAGAATTCAACCAGTAAAAAGTGCAATAAGGATAACGGACTAATGGAATTGACAATTGGATAGGCCTTGGACTACAATCTGGATTATGTGATTTTTAATAGATATTTTTAATAATTAATGTTTAATTGTATGGTTTTAATTGTATTTGTTTATTCTTAGATTTATATGTATTGGCATTAATTTACTGCCTGCCTGAGAGTCCTCTTTTAGGGTGAGAAGGGCGAGATAGAAATATGTGAAATAAATAAATACATAAATACCTATGTTGTCATTCCAAATTTACTTTTAGAGTATCTCCATGACTTTGAAAATGAAAAGAAATCACAATATCATTTCTCTAAGGATATGAGCTTAGGGTGTGCTAATTTGAAAAAGATTTGTACTTAGAATTCCTCTAGGGCTTTACCTTCATTGTTTTTTCAGTACAAATTAAACAAAACAGCTTTTTTCCCTAACAAAACATGACCCTGTGAGTATCTCCTCAATATGCTTTTCCCTTCTCCTTTTCTAGTTTTGAAGTCCCAAAGTTAAAGAGGCCATGTGAGGATGAACGCACTGCCTTTTCTGTAACCTAGTAGCAGTTTTCCCCCAAGCAGTAATCTTCCACATATATTAGATGACATCAAAGCAATGGACAGAGCGCATACAGATGTAGCATTCTTTCTTTTTCTCCCACAAGGCAAACCGGCCAGCTTCCTCCTGTGTTCGTGACACATTCAACCAACATCACTCATCAGGAATCTCCATGTTGATCTTGCTTTTAGGTGGTAGTAAAAGAGATCTGTGCAAAAATGTTGGCCCAGTATAAGCAATAGTGAAAAAAGCTAATTATGATTAGAAAATGGACTGACAATTAAATGGCAGTATTGTGTTGCTCTTATAGGAATCAATGGCGCAACCATAGTTGGAAAGTCATGTATTCGTTTGGTTGCTCTGCTGTGTTCAATCCTTGCAAAGATCTTCAGAAGCACTTTAATTACAGGTTGGGTGTCTGCCCCACATTGTCCTGAAACCTTCCTGTTATATACAATCTACCTCTGTCTGCATCCTGTGTTATTTATTTTAAAATTTTAATATTCACATTTGGCCCACCCGAAATGGTTTTAAACTGTATGCTATTGTTGATGTTTGAGTTTTATTGATGGTATTGTTTTATAATTGCTGTTATATTGTTATTATATGTTGTTGGGCTCGGCCACATGTAAGCCAAACTGAGTCCCCTCGGGGAAATGGTTGCAGGGTATAAGTGAAGATAATAATAATAATAATAATAATAATTGTTACACCATCCAAATAGTACCATAAAGTAAGGAGATATGCAACCCTCCCTCACGAAATAATATTAAGGTTTTGAACTGGAGAAAAAAATTTAAACTAGGTGTCTGGTGAAATGAGTACCAGGATGAACACACCCTCTATTAATTGATAATTGGAGTCAATTGTATTTTGTGTGTTCTCATGCTTTTGTGTAGCTGTAATTTACATGACATATGATATTGCACAATACTGATTGTGATTGTTTATTACTGTGTATACTACATAAACCAGTTTTTGCTACTTGTTACTTGGGAGATACATTTGTTGAATATTGGGGAGTTGCATTCCAACAATACCTGAGGCACGACACATATTCAATCCCTGATGCAATATGCAGTAGACTTCTTTTCCTCAAATCAATTGCCACAATGAAAGGAAGGATATAGTACTGCAAATTCTCCCCAGTAGGATACATTGCAGTACATTTCTTGTTAAAACTGCTTAAAATTATATCTATTACATATATAAAAGTATTATTGTAATATAAAAATGTTTGTTATTGTCTAATAGTCAACTGAATGAAGGCTTAAAGTTGGATTACGGAAGCAGTAATTTTTAGACTGATATTTGATGTAAAACATTGGCAACAGATATAAAATTTGGACACAACCCAATTCCCATTAAACATTTTAAAAGTCCAATTGTTTTCAATGGGAAGAAAGGATCTTCTCAACAATCTCCCATTGAACCCAAAGGGAGCTAAAAGTGAGTTCAATGGGGTCATCATTCACTATGTGACAGTGGTACATCAATAATTTTAGTTCCTTTTTTCTGTCAGAAAGAAGCCGCATTGCCCAACTGTCTTTCTTTAAGCACCTGCAATGTAGGTCAAAGTGGATAACTTTCTTTTGCAAGTACAAAGACAGATGGGGAAAGAACCCAGGTGAAAGCAAGCACAAAAGTAAAGATTAGAGATACCTTTCTTAAAGAAAAAAAGTGGCCACAGAACCGTTGCCTTAAAAGAAGAAAAAAAATCCAGTGTGATAATTAACTCCCACATACATTTCCAAGGTTACTTCAACTGTCTACAAGAATTCTTTTCATTATACTTCCCAGAAAAAGAATATGTGGGAGAATACTTGCTATTTTAATAATTAGTGAGGTTTCAAATTACAAAAAGGAAAGGACATTTTTAATTTCAGGGTGTCAGGTGATTGGATTTGTTATGACATGACTTTACTTAGAAAAGCTGTTCTCTGACTGAAAAACTTTCAAATGCTGATTGAAGAGTATGTTCTGTGAGTATTTTCTAAAAGTATGCAAAGTAGTTCAGATCTTGCTCATCGTTAGACTCCTTGACTTCATAGACATGTTATACTATGTCTTAGAATTAATGAGAACACACCCACCTTCTCCTTAGACTCATATGCTCTCATCTTCTTTTCTCTTCCATAGCTGTGAAAAGACTATTGGAAAGTTCTGCTTCCATTTTAGATGAATCGCTCCTTAACCAAAATGTTGGTTAGTCTTAAATATATACTGAAAAAAATCCAGCTTCTGAAACTATAGGGCACATATTCATGGACACTTAACTCCTGAAGGGGTTGGGGCAAATCAACTCTATGGTGGCTACACAATACGCAAGGTTGATTAACACAGGCCAAGGCTACTTAATATGGCCTTGAATTGTGGTAACAAAAGTCATGGTTTGTTTCCTAAGCAAATGATGACTTCATCTCCATGTAAACAGTTGGTTCTGAGATGAAACTGGTTGCAACTGTATACAGGGACATGTTATGTGTCCATGCTCAGGTGGCACTTATCGTCCCACTTCTCATTTTATTGTGGCAGATACCACTGGGCAAAAAAATGGCTGCATCTGTTGCTCATTGCCAATTGTGGCACAGGGGCAAATAGAGAAGGAAGTGGAGAAAGAGGAGTGATTCCTCTCTCTCTTCCACATCACACTGACAGCCTGACAGACATCAGACTATTTCATTCCCTGGGGTTGGTGTAACTATGACCTTATGCCACACTAAATTTTCCCTGTTTTCTCACCGTATTCTCACTCTGGGATAATGGAGTTCCCTGGAAGTCTTCCCATGATGCACAGCCACTTCCAGTGGCTATGCATGCAAATCCGTCATGCCAGTGTGAGAAGATGGAGAGACCTGATTGACCTGACTCCTGATTGAAGATAGCAGGAAGAAACAGAGGAAAGTGGGGGAATGTCGTGGGATGGTTGGCCATCCTTGAAGATGGATCTTGCCAGGGTAGGTCATGTCCACACTATTAAGGATGCTTTCTCCTGCTTTCCCCCCTTCCTTCCTGCCCATGGAATAAGGTCATTAGAGAACAGAAGGAGAGAGGTAAGGATGGCCATCCAACAGCACCAAACCTGGGACTTCTCAGGTTCCTTCCTTCCTTCCTTCCTTCCTTCCTTCCTTCCTTCCTTCCTTCCTTCCTTCCTTCCTTCCTTCCTTCCTTCCTTCCTTATACAACATAATTCATATTTCTCAGAGCAATACTGTTTCCCCCTGTACATAAAACATTAATGTGCTTGACAAATCAAAGCTGGGTTGTTCTGCTTTACAAATTTCATTGTGGTTTTAGGGTGAACTCCATGCTCTATACAATAGAGGCTTTGCTATTAATGTCAGCTGAAAGATCCATTTGTTTCTCATCTCTCTGATACCACAAGAACGCTTGTTGCTGTGGGATGCACAGCCAAAATGTTCAATTGTATTCGGTATGTATATACTGAAAATATCATATAGTGGGTCAGGATTTTCTGCTCTAAATGAAATACATTTGCATGCTTTCACTGGGACTGCCTCAGTGGTTTAGGGGTTGATAAAATGACTCTTTCCAACTTCTGCAGCAGACTGTACACTGGTGATAAGAACTATCTCTATGCTGATCCAGAGTCTGACACTCCGGATTGGCCCCAGAATGAAGTTTCCATGTAGAATTATCTCAAGTTAAAATTAATCAGATGCAGTTTTCTCTTGTGTGTGACTTGTTCTGAAGCAAGCAGGCCAGCTGGAAGAATATCTCTATCTCATATGAAGCCAATATTTTGGAGAATAGTGAATGGAGTATCACATGAATTAGAGTGAACCCCATAAAGGGGTTACATTTGGTGGCCCTTTTGACAATCAGGTCCTGGACCTCCACTTGGAGATTCACCCCAGAAGCGTTACATCTTGTTAGAAAGCATGCAAATGTATTTCATTTAGAGCAGAAAATCCTGACCCACTATATGATATTTTCAGTATATACATACCGAATACAATTGAACATTTTGGCTGTGCATCCCACAGTAACAAGAGTTCTTGTGGTATCAGAGAGATGAGAAACAAATGGATCCTTCAGCTGACATTAATAGCAAAGCCTCTATTGTATAGAGCATGGAGTTCACCCTAAAATCACAATGAAATTTGTAAAGCAGAAACAACCCAGCTTTGAATTTGTCAAGCACATGAATGTTTTATGTACAGGGGGAAACAGTATTGCTCTGAGAAATATGAATTATGTTGTATAAGAAAGAAAGAAAGAAAGAAAAGAAAGAAAGAAAGAAAGAAAGAAAGAAAGAAAAGAAAAGAAAAGAAAAGAAAAGAAAAGAGAAAAGAAAGAAAATACCAACCAGAATATTATTTTATTTATTCATGTTCCTAGCTGCCGGGAGATAGTAGCTCACTGAAAAAGAGGGGAAATTGTGGGAAGAAACATTAAAAATTGCTTTACAGACCTTTGAAAACAAAGGCTCCCTTTTGTATTGAACCTTCTGGGCTTGCTGGGAAACATCTGAGGAAGACTTTACTACAAGTATTTCCCTTTGGCTTATTGGAGGTGCATTCCGTATTCTCTTTGAGAATGGAGCAGGGAGAGAGTGCTCTTCTAGGGTACTAAGGCTATTCTGTCTTTAAAATCTGGATGAGTAAAAAAAGAGGTTTTTTCCTTTTAAGTTTGGAGGTGTCTATTGATAAATGTGTACTGATACCTTTTTACCTTCCCTTATTGTAAGATGATTCTGTATTCTCTTTCAAAAGCTAGAAGGCAGAATTTTTCCTTTCATTGCACTTTTTACAAGCTGATGCTAAGATTTTAAGAAATGTATGGGGAGAAGTATTCTATGCTTGTTGTGCATAGTTGCACACACATGACTGAAGAAAATGAGAAAATCAACTTGCTAATAAGGGTAGCATACTTTTTCCAGAAGAGCAGGAAAAAATAATGATTGGCTATTAGAAGTATCTTTAAAGTTGTAAAAAAAGGAGTAGAGAAAAATACACATGATCTCAAATAAATTGGCTATGAGAATTCAAAATAGAATCATAAATATGGAAAAGATTTTTTAAAAACTTGAGGCTTTTAAATGCATTTTATATGTTGCATTTTTCTGATCCAATACATAATTTTCATAGGCTTTGGGAAAATGCACACAATACATTAGAATATATCCAACATAATGCTAACAGAGTGCAAATCTCCCTGACCACCATGGTACTGGATTTTGGTTTTATGTAATTCGTTGTGGAAAGCAGTTCTGCAAGTTATTCAGTTGAAAGAATTACTGTGCAACCCCTTTGCCTATACAACCAAAAGACCTCTATTAGATAGCACTTTTGTGTTAACTCTTTAGATGGTGTAACAGTTGACACAATAAGCCTCTTGCTAGAATTAGGGGTGGTACATATTGATTTTTTAAATTCTCAATAGTTATTTGGAACAACTAAACAGCTTCCAGTCCCATAGCTTTAGTGAACTGAGGAATATTTTTTCTAGCAATGGCAGGAATTTGTACAGCTTTTATATAAAATTTGTGCAACTTTCTTATAAAACTTCTTTTTTCTGGAAATGACACAGATTTTGGCACATCAACTGAAAAGTGTACAACTTTTCCCATGGAAAGGAAATTGCACAGTGTTCAAACTAATTTTTCGTGAAACCCCCATGTATATTTTTGTGCTCAGAATTATTTCCTTAAATATTTCAACACATTTGAATGCTGATGGATATTGGTGATATATGAATTTTCTCCCACAGTGGAATTTTTTTTTGCAGAAATTGTTCATCTTTTCATGTTAGGGTGAAATAATCAAATAAGTAAATCCCTATTCTCAACACACCATAAAATTTACATAATTAGTAAATAGTTTTCATAATATTCAGATTAGGCGCAAAGATTTTGAAAACTATAGTATGGCAAATTATTGCACATCAGGCACTGGAAAAATGTTTATCAACCTTCCTAATGCCTTGACCCCTTAATAATTTTCCTCATGTTGTGGTGACTCCCAACCATAAAATTATTTTCATCACTACTTCATAACTGTAATTTTGCTACTGTTATGAATCATAATGTAAATATATTATATACAGGATGTATTTTCATTCACTGGACCAAATTTGGTACAGATACCTGATATGCCCAAATTTGAATATTGGTGGGGTTGGGGAGGGATGTGTGTGTTATGCCCCACGGGACTTGTTCAGTACTACATCATGGACTTGGTTACCTTTACCTGCATTCCTTTGTCCTCAGCCATGTGGACTGGGTGGGAGGGACTGTGTTTGATGCCAAGATGACGGCACCATTTTAACCCCTCCCCTTTCTGAGGTCATCTGAGGGGCAGGACTTCCTCTCTTTGGCCATTTCAGCAAAGAAGCCGCATGGACATGGATGGGAATCCATTCAGGCTGAGACAAAGCACCTTTGTTCACCTACAAAGCCAACCTGAAGCTTTCAGCCAAAGATTACAGTAAATAGGAAGGTCTCCCTTCACACAGAGATTGCAATCTTTGGGGTACCAGAGGACTTAGCGAGCCAAAGTACCATTGAAGGCCACAAAGAAACCCTGACAGTAGCATCACTCTGCAACAGAGGCAAGTGATTGCATCTCTTTCCACCCCAAAGGACCCTTTTGCCACCCCTAGCAACTATTTATGCATCTGGACCGTCAGTTTACTGGCTGTAAATCAATAAAATCCTGTTTTTGTTTACCATCCCGAGTCCAGAACTCATATTCAAAGACTTTTCAGGTTTTTGTGTATGGGAAGGCTTATCTCTACCTGCAGGGCTCAAAGCTTTTACGTCCATCTATTAAAAGCCACGTTTACAGGCCCTAAAGGCAGAAGAGGAGGTAATTGATTTGGGAGTTGTAATTACTGGGATTTATAGTTCTATTACACAAGTCAGGGTTAGAGTAACCTCTAAATCATTCAAAAAACGCTATATTTTTAAATCATATCATTGAATTTTATAATGCAGATATCAAAATCATAACAGTGTACCATATACAAAAGCTTAATAGCTTATCCACTCTACCGTATCCGGGCGCAGACTACGCTTAACAGTCAATACCTCAGTTGGCAATAAAGGGTATCAGTCCCGGGCAAATCATAAAGTTCCAAATGAAATAAACGGTTAGAGGCAGGCATGAGGCAAAGGTACTCCAGTACCATAGGACAAAACGAATGGCCGCCAGTAATGGCTCTGGTAGTCCCAATGGACATGGATGGAATCTATTCAGGAAAAGACAAAGCAGATTTGTTTCAAAATTCTTTCTCAAAGCTAGATTTCCTGTTCATGTCCTAGATTATAAGATTACAATAATACAGTAGGAAACATAACCCACATTTCACAATATTGAAAAAATGTGGGTTATGTTTCGATTTGCTACTGTATTATTCATTATATGTATATATAATTCTAGGACATGAACCTAAACATGGACATCTAGCCTTGAGAAAGAATTTGAAACGGAATCTGTGCCCCGATTTTATGATTTTGATATCTGCATTATAAAATTCAATGAAATAATTTAAAAATATAGCGTTTTTGAATGATTTTTGGGATTTATAGTTCACCCACAATCTAAGAGCATTCTGAACTCCACCAATGTGGGAATTGAACCAGACTTGGCACATATAACTCCCATGACCAACAGAAAATACTGGAAGGGTTTGGTGGGCATTGACCTTGAGTGTTAGAGTTGTAGGGTACATCCAGAGAACACTTTGGACTCAAACAAAGATGGATCTGGATCAAATTTGGCAGGAATACTCAATATGTACAAATGTGTGCACTGATGGAGTTTGGAGAAAATACAGCTTGACATTTGCGAGTTGTAGTTGCTGGGATTTATCGTTCACCTCCAATCAAAGGGCATATTTTGAACCCCACACTCTCCCTTGCTTTCACATGTGCACCACACGGCCATGTGCCGAGCACATCTGCTGCCCCCTCCCCACTTGAAGTCTCAGCCCTCCCTTTGGCTAAGAGGCTGGCCAATCACAGCAGAGGAGGACATTTTTCTGTTTCCAAAAAGGAAGAGACAGACAGGTGGAGAGATCTTCAGACTTTTCTGCCAAAGAGGTTCCTAAGACCATCAGAAATATATGTTTTCTGATGGTCTTTGGTGACCCTCTGAAACCCCCTGGTGACCAGGTTGAGACACACTGGTCTAGAGTATTGTAAAGCCAAGGTACACTGGATTCCTCTCTTGCTAGTTTCCCTCTTTGTTTAGAAAATCATTCTTCATTTACTAGTTCTTTTCAGAAGCCTCTGGGCTTTTTGAAGCAAAATGTTTCATATTTATAAATTGCCGTCCTTAGCTGGTGTTGTCACTCCTTACTTTGCTCAAAGCTTGACATGAATTGGTAAAATGACTCATGGAAATCATGTAATTCTAATCCTAGTGAGTGCCAAGCATTTTCAAAGCTTTCCCTAAAATTGTAATAACATAACCTTCTACATGGGGAACAAATTTGAAAAGAGCATAGGCAATGATCCCAAACAGGAAATATATTGCTAATAGAGTATAATACATGATACCATTTGTGCTTGCTCAAATGTCATTGTGCCAGATTTTTCAATGGAAAACATTTTGAGTGTGAAAATTGGAGTTGAAAAGGCCCCGAAATGTTCACAGAAAGAATAGGACAAGCTTGCATTTTGATGCTGTGACATCTCAACTTGCAACAAGATGATGTCGCAAAGCCCTATCATCGTGAGGAAATAAAATATTTTATCTCTTTAAAAAAAAGCTTACTGGCTCAATCACATATGACTATGCGATGTCATGAAGCCAAGCTAGAGTAAATGTTTCCTGGTCTCTCCCTATGCTGAATTATTGAATTATTAGTTTAGAGAGATGAGTATGTTAACTTGTAGAAGAGAGGACTGAGAAATAGTGTGTCTTTAAACAATTTAATTATTATCATGCAGCAACCTTGTGATTTGCTGCTGCAAGACTAGGGACCTTTTCACATGGGGCTAAAATAGCCCGTTTTGTCACTTTTGGCTGGGCTTGGAAGGGGACTGCCTGCAGGCCCCACCAACATTCCTCCCAAAGTGGAAGGGAAGTGCCAGAAGGTACTTCCTCCACCCCATGGAGAGGAAAGTGTGTTTTGGGTAGCTTTGATGGATTGGGGAAAGGACAGCGTTGCTATGCATTGCTGCCCTTCTCCCATTGGCACCCTGTCTCATCCCCACTGTATGATGAGGGAAGGAGGAAGGGTGAGCAGGGTGCCACGAGCCACCCTGCTGACCTTTTCTTTTGTCAGCAACTGCTGGTAAAACTGCACAAACCGCAAAGGCCATGTGAAGAGGTCCTAGGACTTGGACCAATGGATTCAAATCATATGAAATTAATTTCCATCTAAACCTTATAAAGAATTCCCAGGTAGCAAAGGCTGTTCAGCAATGGGACAGGACTGACTTGCATGGTGTTAATGTCTTTATAGGTCTTTAAGCAGGGGCTGGATGGCCATCTTTCTAGAACTTTAATTGTGGTTTATAGCATGGTAGTATTGGACTAGATGGCCCTTGCCATAAGAGTATGATTCTATATATCCTGTTACAATGCACCATGTAGTCTTTAATTTGATTGCTATCTGAGAAGAGTTATTAGTCAGGAGTTTGTAACTGAAATTTATCAGATTTGGAGAGCATCCAACATACTGAAAATTTGTTTTTGTGTATCTATGTTTTGTTTCTTACATGTGCATGTTTGAGGGATTATGCTTTGGATGTTAATTTCAGGGCAACTGTTTCTAGGGTTGTAATAATTGGAATGGCGTAAATTCTTCTCTAAGATTAAATTATTTTTTTCTCTTAAACAACTCGTTGCCTTAAAATAGTGAAATGTATATATGATGAATGTGGCTCTGAATTTGATAGGATTTAAAGTGCCATGACTTTTGGAATCTTTTGACACCCAGTTGGCAACCCACTGGTAATATTAATTTCAGTACATAATTCATTCATTACTCATTCATGGGTCGTATTCAACAGAAATTCAATATCCACAGCTGTTAGCCAGTGAAGTTGCTGAGGGGATCCAAAACATGGTGCCAATTCTCCTGAGTCTAGATCCTAATTCTAGTATTGACAGATATTCATAATTTTTAACAAAAACATTCTGGCTGACCTCAGTCAAATGCATTTTCCAAAGCCTCCCTGTAATCTAATATCTCGTTTTGTAGGTCAGATCAAGCTGATGGTTGCATACATTGAGTTGGTTTTAGATTTAAAGCAGGCCCACAGAAAACAATAGGACTTGGGTTATTTATGACTTTACTAACGGAGATTTTAATGGATCTATCAAAAATATGAATTAACTCATTTTTTATGATATGTGTTTGTGCCACTTTTGTTTAATACTGCCTATTTACCTTCACAATTAAAATCTTTATAGTGGGTAAATGTATGACTAATTGATTTAAATGCTGTATTCCTGCATGAGGTATGTTAAGATTGTAATTGGCTTTGTAGGTTTACAGACCAACCAGGGTGTAAATTACATTTGAGTTATACAAATTACCTTGACGTTTTTATCCTTACTTTCCTGTTCTATTTAATGTATTTGTTTTCCTTACTGAATATTTAGCATTTTATTCAAACTGTTGAGCCAGCACCATCAACTTTGCCTCTTTTGTACAAGGACGCAGGAACAGTCAAGGTAGGTAATTATTCTCTTAAACTGCACTTGCTGATAGACTACTTGCAAAACTGATAGAGATGGATTACACACTTGACAAGGATATGCTGCTAGTTTCAAAATATGTGACACGGGCCTTGTAAGCTGAAGGATTTGCTCAATTGACAAAAAAGAAAAAAGAAGGGGGAAAAGAAGGCAGAATGTAGACTTTTCTGGTGTGCATTATTCACTTTTATGTATATGTTTTTGAAGACCAAACTCCCTAGTAGGTAGTTGACAGGGCCCCCTTTCTTCTCCTAAACTTACATATGATTCTCACAATAGCTGAGAAGAATGCGGAAAACAGATTTTCAGCATCAACTATATCTAGTTGAGAGCAATTCCAGTTTTACCCTGTGTGATAAAATTGTTAATCTAAAGAATGTTGGGGTAGGTTGGTTCTGAATCACCTGTTAACATCATTGGCTTGCAAAAGAAGATGAAAATTGTCAGAATTGATTGGTTGACCTGGATCAAGGAAGCTGTTTTGGGAAATTAATATCTGTGAGTGTTGATATGATTCTTTCTGAATAGCATACTGTAATTATCCTTACCTCAGTAGGCCTGGCAGAAGCCTGTAGAGATAGGTCCGAAAACAGTTTGGCCTCCATCTTGTGAGAGGATGTCGGTATGGCAGCCATCTTAGGAAGGTGTTTCTAGGAAAAGGGGGAGTGGTTGAGAACTCCTTAGGGTAGGAACAGAGCTGCCCAGGATTGGGCAAAAGCTGATGGGAGGAGCCAAACTGAAAGGAGGGAAAAGTGTTTTTTTAAGAGGCAGTCGGAGAGATCTGACAGAAGAAGTCAGACAGTATTTTTAGGGCTCTCTTCTGGCTTTAAAAGAGAGAAGTTGGCTCAGTGACTGGAGATCTAACTAGAAAGCTCTTAGGGAAAGAGTTAGTTAGATTGATCAGAAAGGCCTGAGGGATTCAGGTTGCAAACTGTATAGTAAGTGTGTGACTCACAGCTATTAAAGGAACAATAGTGTGAGGGAAGATTTAGACAGATAAGTTTTGAAATAAACTATCTGGGCTAGTTTTAGGAGTAACTATTCAGAGGGGAAATCTGGTAGTTAGATGCTGTGTTGTGTTTGAAGATCTATTGTAACAAAGAATTAATATAACTATTTTAAAGAAACCACCAAGCTTTACCAAGATCTGTAACCATTATGCTTATGTGCCAGTTCTGTTACCAGTTTCAACATTAAACATTCTTTGTTCTGTTTGAAAAGTCAAGCTTCAAAGTGTGCCTCATTCTACAAAGAAGTCTCAAAACCAGTTCCTGTGTTTAAAGAGAAAAATCACCTCAGAACACCTCACAGCTAGTATAAGCCTGGGAGCCAGAGAGGGTTTTAAAAGTGCATAAGGCCATCAGAATTAGAGTTTAGCTCATTTTAGATTCTGAAATAATCTAAAAATGGAGAGGAGGTAGAGGAGTCTTAGACGTCTCACTAGACCCAGGTGAAAGCAAACTGCTGCAGCTTGTTCTATCTTCTGTGCTTCTGTGCTCTTCCTCATTAGCAACTTTTGCCATCTTGACCACACTCAGATAGTACTTGTTCACATGTATACTGATTCTCCTCTGAGAATGTTGGAAAGTGAGATGTAATTAGGGCAAATAATAGGATTTAAGATTCAATATCCAAAAGAATGGAAAGTTTAGAGAAGACAATGATGCTGGGGAAAATGGAAGAAAAAAAGGACAAGAGCAAGATGACTGGCTTGACTCTGAAAGAGCTGAGGGTGGTGATGGCCGACAGGGAGCCCTGGCATGAGCTGGTCCATGAAGTCACGAAGAGTTGGAAGCGACTGAACGAATAAACAACAACAACAACAACAACAACCAAAAGAATAGTAGGTAACTGGTGGGCATGAGGAACAATTTCACCTGCTGGATCTCACCTCACTGCCATGATTATGTGGCTCTGAAATTCAGCTGTATGCACTGCCTGGAAATAGAGATGAACCATTTCCTGTTTTTTTTTAAACAATTGTATCTAGACACAAAAATGGGGAAATAGAAGAAGTGAGCATCTTATATTAAGGCAGAAATGCAGTTGCCAAGGGTTGTGAAGAACTTGAATCTACTCT
This sequence comes from Anolis apletophallus, assembly GCA_030556195.1. Taxonomy (NCBI): domain Eukaryota; kingdom Metazoa; phylum Chordata; class Lepidosauria; order Squamata; family Anolidae; genus Anolis; species Anolis apletophallus. The sequence continues at coordinate 76,481,117 of JARBWK010000006.1, read as the reverse complement.
GAGAGAAGGTGAAATTCGCTGTCCTCCCAACTCTTTGCCTGAATGAGATTTCTTTTGCCACCACAATGTCATGCACTAAAATTGGGCAGGATGGGGTTGAATTCAGTAGGACTGTGACAGTTGTGAAGCACCCACAAAATGACATTTTATACTCTAATTTTGGAGAACCGATAATGTTGAATAATGTGAAGATATAGATTAATGTTTACAATTGAAGGCACATGGAATGCACACATAAAAAAACCATCTAAAGATGAATGCTGACAAAATCTTTGCTTGCTATTGGAAAAAAAGTCAGTTGACAGTACAAATGGAAAGTTTCAGAGTCATATTTTTTTCAGAAAGCTCTTAAGGGTAACTGACTGCTTTGTCTTTGCTGTTTTCCATGATGTTGAAAATAGATGCCCTTGTTCAATGCTTTTAGCACTTGAGTGTACTATATAAGGAGAATCTTTATGCAGGGCTGTATTCAAGGAGCTATGGGATGGTGAGCACAATAAGATTTCTGTCTTGCAAATAAACTTTTCCTCTAATCTCCATTTTTTAAGCACCGTAGAGTAGGAGACATAAAAAACTTCTATTTGCTGTGTTTGTCTTCCCTTGCTAACTTTGCCTGCTTTTTTTCTCTTTTGTTGCCTAAACCCTGTTGTTCAAACATTCAATTGAAATAATAAATTATTGTAATGCTAGAAATTTGGAGACTTAAAAAGAATTTCAAAGGGGACCGCATTTTGGGAAGCAATTCATGCATTTTACTTCACCCTTGTTGTTCCATCACTTTCAGTATACCTGTAAAGAGAGTTTTTAAAGACTAAAAAGGTAGGGGAAACACCATGTTTATTGGAGCATGTCCCCTCCCCCATTTCAGAAGTTATGGAGAACATTATGACAGTGAGGGTGAGAGAAGTAGTATGACCGGGGGAATAGGAGAAAAATCTTGGCCTGACTGCCTTTCACCACAGATATTCTGTTCAAAGAAAAAACCTCACAAATGGGGCCGGACATCCATCATAGTGCAGCAGCAGAAGTTTCATCTTTATCTCACAGGGGGGAAAAGCGGCCACTCAGCAACTCTTGCAGCCATCATCTTGATTTTTAAAACAGAATTTATTACCTTGTTTTCCTCTTCGTCTTTGGCGATGTCCACGTGCAGCTGGCCTTGCAGATGTTTTCTGAGGAAAGACAGTCAGAGGCTTTTAAAGACCTTGCAAATGTCGGCGGTATTACAACCTTGTATATTCCTGCTATTCTGGAAGGCCACGATACTCAAAATTCATCTGTTGTCCAAGTCTGCTAACTCAATCATTCCCTGGATTGCAATATACCATTCTAGGAAAGAAAAAAAACAACGGAATCGTACTTTTTTTGACAGTAAAAATAACCCAGCTGTCATCCTAGCAAACACACCACATACACATACCATGTGTGCATTCTGTTTCCAGAATGTACTTATTTACTTAAGAGAATGCAGAGGGATTTTGTAGCATCATTTTACCTCACCACACTAGAGAAACAATCCACTTAAAATCCAGTTTCTGCCTCCTGCAGAATTCTGAAGTTTGTAGTTTAGGGAGGAGCTTTTAACAGCCTCACTATTCTGCAGAAGGCTGAAACTGGATTTTAAGTGGATTATTTCTCTAGTGTGATGAAGTTGTTTGGTTCATTTTAAGAACCAAAAGCCAGATGATGATGATGATGATAGAACTTGTGCCACACATACCCCTGGAACTTGTGCTACAAATACCATTTGCCTGTGACAGAAAACTGGTAGGATCACAAGCCTAATAAAATTACAGAAAATGAACACATAAAACTACTCTGGCACTTCAGACTGACAGAGTTTGGGAGCACAATACTCCGGATTTCACAATTGTGGAAACAAAGTATGGATTGTCGATCTTGCAATGCCAGTCTTGATGAGAAGCAACTGGAAAAGCTCACATGATACAAGAATTTAAAAATTGAACTCCAAAGACTCTGGCACACGCCAGTAAAGGTGGTCCCAGTGGTGATCGGCATACTGGATGCAGTGCCTAAAAACCTTGGCCTGTACTTAAAAACAATTGGTGCTGACAAAATCACTATCTGTCAGCTGCAAAAAGTCACCTTACTCCAATTTGCACTCAGATTGTGTCCGACATGTGATCGAATACAAAAAGCCAGCATAGTGATCTAGTTTGTTGTGTACTAATCGCATGTATCAAATAATAATAATAATAACAATTTATTTGTATTTTGTCCTATCTCCTTGAGGGAACTAAATGCGGAATCAAGCATACACAATGCCTAGAAACAACAAAACACAGAAAAAGGTAAAGACTCCCCCTTCCAGTTCTGAGGGGTGGTGCTCATCACCATTTCTAAGCCAAAGAGCCTGTGTTTTCTGTAGACACCTCCTAGATCATGCAGCTGGCATGGCTGCATGGAGCGCCGTTTACCTTCCAACCGAGGCGGTACCTATAGATCTACTCACATTTTTGTGAGTAGATCAATGAAACAACAGGGTCTTCACGACTTCCCCAAAAGAGTTTGGGCCAATCTAGCAACCTTTGGGACAGTGTTGCATAGTTGGAGTGCTCCTATCAAGGAAGCCCTGTCATGTGTAGTCTGGCTTCATGAGGTGAGATATGCAAACTGGGCATCTCAGTTTCTGGAAGTCTCATATCAGAACTTTATGTCATGGAGTCTATTACAACATGAAAACAGCTTTACTGTAGCAACAAAAGAAGCACCAGTTTAAAACATACACAGAGTAATAAATATATGCTATGTGCGTTAAATTCAGAAAGGGCAACTCTATCAGCAGGCAGAATGGATCCCTCAAGGAGAAGATTCAGGATGCCATGGAAGGCCAGGAAATTGTTAATTGTCCTCTTCATTTTACATTTTACTCATAGGATTTTCACCCTCATTTTCTAAAATATGGAGTTGGTGCATGATGCTAGTGGATGTGCTTAGTGATCCCTGAGGGTCATACAACAGCAGGGAGAGGAGACTGACTAAAAGGTTTATCGTGTGAGGCAGGCATTTATACTTCGCCTTGGACTTATCACATGATGTTGCTCTTTTCCTGCTGCTCTCCTGGTGGACAAAAAGCCTGGGAAACATTTATTTTACAAAACCAAATAATCCAGTAATGATCTCTTTTGTAAAAGAAATGCCTTCTAACGATCTCCCACCAGGAGAGTGGCAGGAAAGGAGCAATGTCATGAGATAAATCAAAAGCAAAGAACACCGTTGTCTTGCAGGAATTATGAGTTTCCTGCCCTGTGTGATAAACTACAAAATCTACTAGCCTTAAGCAACCCCTTTTCAGTGCCTTTCTTCCTATATATATACTGCATTGAGGCTTCCCTGCTGCCACCTATATCAACCAAAATAATATCCCAACTAGATCTCAAGCTAGGGGTGTTATTGAGAGAAATTTGCTATTCTTCCTTAGGCAAGCCAAAGGTTTTGGCCTATCCATGCATTTGCAGATGGTATAGGAAGTCAACTTTATTCTTAAAATGTAACTGCATTTCAACCAGTAGTGTGTGTTTTCAATCACTCCAGCAATATGATCCCTTTGAAAGAGTAGAAGGAAAGAAGAAAACAGCCCCAAGGAAGAACTTTATAACACAAAACATGAAGCACTCAAAGAAGAAAAGTGATTTTATTTTGTACTGTTGGATGTAATTTGTCTTGTTTTTGAAAACAGAATTGGTCACAGTTTGGTAAGTGAGGCTCTCTAGCAAGAAGCCCAAAATTTGTTACAGTACAAGCTTAATGAAATGGGTGGAAAAGGTAGGCTAGGTACTCACTTGATTTGCACAGATCATCTCCTCTCTCTCTCTCTCTCTCTCTCTCTCTCTCTCTCTCTCTCTCTCTCTCTCCTTCCCTCTCCCTCTCCTTCTCCCCTCCATGCCATCCTTCTGAATCATGTCATTATACCCAAATGCCTTTTCTACCTTGTTACAGAATTTCCATCACTGCCAAGTCTAGTAATACCACTTGGGTTTTTGAGGGTGCAAAATATAGTAGACATCTATATTTCATCTGAGCTCATCAAAGCAGAGAAGGATTTCTGGGAACACAATAATAAAGGCAATTTGAAAACATGCAAATGTGAGTAGATCAATAAGTACTGCTCTGGTGGAAAGATAACAGTGCTCCATGCAGTCATGCTGGCCACATGACCTTGGAGGTGTCTACGGACAACGCTGGCTCTTAGGCTTAGCAATGGAGATGAGCACCAACCCCTAAAGTAGGACATGACTGGACTTAATGTCAAGGGAAAACCTTTACCTTTATCTTAATAATTTGGGGGGGGGGGGGGGAGATCACAAGGGTAAACAGAGCTTGAAAAAGTACTTTTCAGATTCTACATTCCAGAATCTCACAGGTAACTGCTTGTGAAAAGGATCTGGAAGTTGTACTCTAGAAAGGTAATGTTTGTAAGCTTTGCCCCTAAAGACAATGGGCCTGGAGTTAGACCAGGAATCATTTTAGGAAAACTTCCATTCTAAGCTTAGATCTTCAGTGTGCATTGTTCATGAGTATTTAATGTTCTCACCAAGGTACTGTTTCCTTTGTTATGCATTGTTCATGCTTTTCCCCATCCACTTGAAGACAAAACTTGAATATGCAAATTTAGTTTTAAGGTCTGTATTCATTTGTGCGGGGATTATGCTATCTTAAGTATCAGGAATAATGGTTAAATCCCTTTGTCACTGCTGATTTGTGGGAAACTCTTCCAAAAACCACTGTTATTTTTTTCATGCTCTTGCATATAACATTCAGCTATTTTATATTGAGCTTGTCATTTTGTGAAAAAGGAAGTTTTGAATTAATTTATCTTTGCTAGAAACATAGATTCGGAGAGTATGTTCCAACTAGTATTGCATTGATATGACAGATATGTATTTATTTAATGCAAGGCAAATCACAAAATATACACAAAACTGCATGGAAAGTGTATTGTAACTGTGCCCAAGCAAAGCAAATTATATTAAGAACTTGCTATTGTTAAAATGTCAAGAATCTTCTCTTTCGATTTCGAAGAATTGTTTCTCTGTTCAGGGTATTTGTCTTTGCTTATCACTCCTGACATGGAAAGAGAAATGTAATCTTATGTGAAATGTGTTCATCCCTCCCCTCCCCAATCCTCTAGTTCAGCTGAAGGAAGAATTACAGAGTGACACATGGAATGCAGCTGCAAACTGAAGCAAGAGAATTCACTGACAATGGAACTGCTAATTTAAAGCAGAGCCTGGGCAAGTTGCTTTTTGGATTGCCACAGCCAACATGGTCGCATTCCTTGTGTCAGCTCTGTTACCCAGGGGATTCTGGAAACTGCATAATCAAATGTAAAGTTATTTCTTTAAATGAACTGAATAAATAAATAGTCATAGATTTCAGAGCTCCCTCAAACCCTTTGGATAAAACAATAGAGCATTTTGTAGATCACAACTGCACAGAATATGATGTGCGTAGAATGATCAGTGAACATATTTACAATGGGTTGTGTATCCATGGGGAATGCATTCCAGGTGCTTTATGTGAGATTTCAGAGGAAGGCACTGGCAAAAACCACCTCTGAGAATTATTTGCCTAAGAAAACTGTGAAATTCATAATTCACCATACATCATCAGGCTACTTGAAGGCACACACTTAAAAATAGTGTAGATCCATTTCCCCCCATGTCAGGAGTGTCTTGAGAAACTGCAAGTTGCTTCTGGTGTGAGGGAATTGGCTGTCTCATGTCCCCACATTGGAAGCTGGAGCTGACAGATGGAAGCTTACCCCATCTCACGAATTCAAACTGCCAGCCTTTCAGTAAGCAGTTCAGCTGGCACAAGGGTTTAACCCATTGCGCCTCCAGGGGCTCATTGCAGTTCCAATGAATCAGTTTTTGAATCGTGAATCAACATGTAGTTAAATCCCATACATCTGCAGCTATATCTGCATTCTGTTATAAGACTATGATCAAACATGGACTTTCTTATGTTCCAGGCCTGACTGATTTCCAGCTGGCAGGATATGAACAAGAGTAGCAATCTAGGGAAGAAATAAGTTTTGACTCAAGTGCAGGTTCAAGCCATCTAAGGCCCCATCCGCACTGCAGTGTAGACTTATATGGGTAAAGGTAATGGTTTCCCCTTGACATTAAGTCTAGTCAGGGCCGTAGCCAGGATTTTGTTTCGGAGGGGGCTGAGTTTGGTTGGGGGGGGCTGAGACTGGGTGGAAGAGGGTCTACCCTAGCAAATCTTTTGTATTGTTATCCCAATAACCTCATTAATGTGGGATATAATGAGCATGGTGATCAGATCATGATATGAATAAACATAACAGTTTAAATAATGTACCAGTAAGGCCTTTTCGCGGACCACCCTGAGAATTTCGGGGGGGGGGCTGAAGCCCCCTTAGCCCCCCCCTGGCTACATGCCTGAGTCTAGTCAATATCATGTCCAACTCTGGGGGGTGGTGCTCATTTCCATTTCTAAGCTGAAGAGCTGGTGTTGTCTGTAGATGCCTCCAAGGTCATATGGCCAGCATGACTGCATGGAGTGCCATTATTTTCTCCCCAAAGCGGTACCTATTGATCTACTCTCATTTGTAATTTTTCAAACTGCTAGGATCCCTCCACACTTTCCCCCAAAGGTTTATGATAATCTGGAGTAGCTACGTCTTCAATGCCCTCTGGCCCAGACATCTTGACATCAGTTTCTGGGGGCAAATTCAAAAGCCTGTTACTATTTAATGCAATCCTATATTGACATTCATTCTCTCTCTCTCTCTCTCTCTCTCTCTCTCTCTCTCTCTCTCTCTCTCTCTGTGTGTGAGAGAGAGAGAGGGGGGGAAGGGGAGAGTCCAATTGAACCCTGAGGGAGCAACTTCTGAGTAAACATGCATAACGTCATGTATAATTCAATGAGGACAGACAGGTATCATGCTTTGAACAATATTTTATTTTCCTCTCTTAAATTACAAGTCTCATTTTCTCTTATTGTCCAAAATCCACTCAAAAGAAAGAAAGAAAGGCAGCTTTAGTTTTAGTCATTGTTTTAGTATGCTGGCCAAGGCTGTGGCAGCAATTCATTCTAATGGTTTTGCTCCAGCAAGCCAAATCAAATTCAAAGTGATGTTTTCATCAGAAAGTCTATTTGGATCTAAGATGGATGAAATGTTTTATTTTAATTAAAGCCATTCCTCTCAGCTCCATAAATAAATATACTACTTTATATTCCCGCAGTGAAGAAAATCTGGCTACAAGGTTGGCAACAGCAGTAAAGCTTTCTTTCCTCTTCTCAAGAGAGAGAAGAGGGGGGAAAAAGACTCAGCTGGCGTAGATTAAAAGTATGTGTTTATATTCCGTCTATGTTTCCCCTTAATTTCTTTCCCATCTTTCATTAGATTCATGTGGCTAGTAAGAAGTGGTCAATAATGTTCAGTTCTACAGTTTTTGCATATGCATATTGATTCCCTTATCAAATATTAAAGATATTTACAAGCACTGGCCGGCTTCCCAGACCAAGCCTAGGATGCTGGACAGCCTTGGTTAGGGGTAGACTAAATTGTCAGCTTTGCTTTACCCCCCTTTTTTTTTTAAAAAAAAATCCAGTTTCTTTCAGTTGTCATTTGAAGGAATTTTCCAATGCTGCCATGTTTTATAAAACAATAAACAATAAACTCCACTTCAAGAGCAATAGGAACAAAATTCCAAACATTTTTTTTAAAATTGGAACTCATCAGCCTTAGACTATAGGGTGGCTATTTGGCTAATAAAAGAATAAACCATAAAAAATAACCACTTTTCAGATACAATACTGATACCAAAATGCTCTAGAATAGCAATAGTTATCCCTAGGACCATCATTAACACATTATAAAACAAGGGAGGGCAAAGGGCTACTGGTATGGGAAGGGAAGCAGAATTAGGACATTGACCCCCATAAGAAATCTTTTTATCGAGTGCAATTTTCCTTCAGTCTCCAAATGTCTGGTTTTGTACCTAGAAGTATACTATTTACTGTGTATTAGTACATGTAAGCTGAGCTTATGAAAAATGTTTTCGTGGTTATATCTACAAAGATATAACATGTATGTGCATGTGAGCATGTGTGTATATATTTGTGATATATATATATGTGTGTGTGTGTGTGTGTGTGTGTGTGAAACCACTGTTTGTGTATGATATATATGCTGCTGAACTTGCTGATCAAAAGGTCACAGGTTCAAATCCTGTGCATGAGCATGAGCTCCCACTGTTAGCCCCAGCTTTTGCCAACCTAGCAGTTGAAAAACATGCAAATGTGAGTAGATCAATAGGTACCGCTCCAGCAGGAGGTGTCTATGGACAACGCTGGCTCTTAGGCTTAGAAATGAAGATGAGTACTAACCCCCAGAGCCAGACATGACTAGACTTAATGTCAGGGGAAAACCTTTACCCCATATGTGTGTGTATATATATGTGTGTGTGTGTGTGTGCGCGCGCGTGTGTATAGAGAGAGAGAGCACAAATTAATTAATTTGGTGTCCCACTCCCCCCAGCACCACTGAGTTCCAGATTGTTGGCTTCAATGTGCCAAGAGGAAGTCGAGTCAAACAAGCCCTAGTCGAGACTGCCTTCTATCTGGAAATGCATGTCCTCATTGCAAAAGACTATATGGATCCAAAATAATTCTTCACAGTAATTTACAGATCCACTGCCAAGACTCGACCTCTGAAAGGCAATCATATAGTTTTTGGCTTGCATTCTACAGCACTGATGCACATATCAATTAACACATCTGATCAGGTACTGATAAAATACTACCAGATTTGATCACATTCACTGGGGATGAAAAGTTTCAGATTGTTTGACACATCTGTAGAGCAGCAGGCTGAGGAAGGCTTTGTTGAAAAGCAGAGGTCAAAACACAGGTGAGGACTTGACATAATGTTTGCAATTGTATTACAGAAAGGGTGACATTGAATCTGAATGTTCTTGTTTGTATGTTTTAAATTCAAGTCTCCCTCGTAAGATGCTGCAGTCCAAGAACTTTCTGTTCCTAAAATAAAATATAATAATTAGGTCTATTTTGGACAGCATTGACTGATTTCTGGAAGCAGCGTTCAACAATATCTTGCTGGTTCTTAAATTATATAGCACAAAACAATTATTCTTTTTTGTAATGAGCTGGAATAGGAAGCATATGGAAACAGAATCCATTTCCATCATGTTGCCTTGTAAATGAAATATACCTTCTCTCAGTTATGAACCACAGATTGTTCTCGTTTCCGTTCTTTTTCCCAAGGGCCCTTACAAAAGTTTATTAAGAATGTATGTATTTATATTTCTGTCCTGCTTCAGCCTAATTTGTCAGTCTCCATTTTGTAGTTAAGGATTGAGATTGGGTTGTTTTTATAATAAACAGAGTTACAGATAATATAAATATAGCACAATGTGTATGAGCCTCTCCTCCACTCCAGCCTCTACCCCATGAGATAAAAAGAACAGGCCTCAATGTTATATTTATTGGACTCCTTAAAAAGTAATGTGAAATGGATCTGTGTTTTAAAGGCAAACATGATTTTTACAATAAAACTGCCGAAATAGTCAGGCAATAAGAAGGTCGCTTTTTTACACACATACACAGAAATAATAAAGTGCTAGTCAAGTAAAACTCCTTTGAAGCCGATACTTACAAAAACCAAATTAGCAAATGTATCTCTTGATTGCATTTAATGGAAGCAATTTTTAAGAAACTGCCAAAGGCTATAAAACAACACAGAATTGGGTCTCCTTAAATCCACTGACTTTGTTTTCAGCTGTGCTAGAGACGTAAATACCCATGAATAAGTCTAGAAAAAATTGGGTTGACTTATCCATCCATGGATTATTGTTAAGTACTATCCCTTAACTTATCTACCTACCTACATCTATATAAATAAAAATGTAATGTTCATTTGTGGGATTAACATAACTAAAAAACCATTGGACAAATTGACACCAAATTTGGACACAAGACTTAATAATGCAAGGAATGACCATCACTCAAAAATTTTGATTTTACATTTGGGAGTTGTAGTTGCTGGGATTTATAGTTCACCTACAATCAAAGAGCATTCTGAACTCCACCAACGATTGAATTGAACAAATCTTGGCACACAAGACTCCCATGACCAAGAGAAAATACTGAAATGGTTTGGTGAGCATTGACCTTGAGTTTTGAAGTTGTAATTAACCTACTTCCAGAGAACAATGATGGATAAGAACATAAGAACATAAGAAGAGCCATGCTGAATCGGACCTCAGCCCATCTAGTCCAGCATTCTGTATCACACAGTGGCCCCCAGTTGTACACGGGGATCTCGAGCAGAAGGGAGGGCAAAACCCTAACCTGCTCCCGACCCCCCACAACCAGTACCCAGGGAAATCCTGCCTACCTCAACCAACTCCGAGGTGGCACTTGAATGTCCTTATCAGTAACTACCGATACACTTGGTATCCATGAATCTGTCTAATCCTGCCTTGAAGTTGTTCAGGCTGACAGCTGTCACAACCTCTTCTGGAAGTAAATTCCATAACCCAATGACCCTCTGGGTGAAGAAATATTTCCCTTTATTAGTCCTAATTTTCCTACCTTGGAGCTTCAGGGAGTGCCCTCTAGTCCTAGTGTTTTGTGACAAAGAAAATAATTTTTCTTTATTCACCTTTTCTATCCCATGCATGATTTTATACACTTCGATCAAGTCACCTCTTAGACGCCGTCTTTCAAGGCTGAAAAGACCAAGGCGTTGCAACCTGATTTCATACGGGAGCCGCTCCATCCCTTGGATCATTCTTGTTGCCCTTTTCTGTACCTTTTCCAGTTCCATTATATCCTTCTTAAGGTGCGGAGACCAGAATTGTACACAGTACTCCAAATGTGGCCTTACCATAGATTTGTAGAGAGGTAATACAACATTTGCTGACCTATTTTCGATTCCCTTTCTGATCATGCCTAGCATAGAATTTGCTTTTTTTTCACTGCTGCTGCGCACTGGGTTAACATCTTCATTGAGCTGTCCACCAAAACCCCAAGATCCCTTTCCTGGTTTGTCTCAGAAAGCTTTGACCCCATCAATTGGTAGGTGTAGTTGGGGTTCTTTGCCCCGATGTGCATGACTTTACACTTGTTTAGGTTAAAATGCATTTGCCACTTTGTTGCCCATTCACTCAATTTCGAGAGATCTTTCTGGAGCTCTTTACAATCAGTGTCATTTTTAACTACCCTGAACAATTTAGTGTCGTCTGCAAACTTTGCTACCTCAGAATTCACTCCTACATCCAGATCATTAATGAATAAATTAAAAAGTAACAGACCCAAAACTGAACCTTGGGGTACGCCACTTCTCACCTCTTTCCACCCAGAGAAATGTCCGTTTATTACCACCCTTTGTTTCCTACAGTTTAGCCAGGTTCCAATCCAGGACAAGACCTGTCCTCTGATTCCATGGCTGAAGAGTTTATTTAGGAGCCTTTGGTGAGGGACTTTGTCAAAAGCCTTTTGAAAGTCAAGGTAAACAATATCAATTGGGTCCCCTTTATCTATGTGTTTATTTACACCCTCAAAGAATTCTAACAAGTTAGTAAGACATTATTTGCCTTTGCAGAAACCATGTTGATTTTCTTTCAAACCAAACTTGGCACAAATACTCCATATGCCCAAATATGAACACAGAAGGAATTTGGGGGAATAGACCTTGACATTTGGGAGTTGTAGTTATTGGGATTTATAGTTCACCTACAATCAAACCGCAATAACAGTAGAACTGGGCCAAACTTCCCACACAGAACCCCTTCTGACACCCCCTCCAGACCCCCTCCCAGGGCTCCTGACCCCCAGGTTGGACCAACTTCCTTTACCAGGTCAAGTAAACATAATCAAAGCCCTCTTGACAAAGAGCCATCCAACCATAAATATAGATAGATATGATTCACACACACATATTATATGACAGATATAATATCATGGATTTGAAAGGAACCTCTAAAGAAGGACAATGATATGTTGCTTGTTCCAGACATCTCTACATCAACACTGACAAAGAAACAACAAGAAATGCTATTTACCCACACTCAAAAAGAAATTACATATATTATAAACCAACTCTTTCTCATTACTTTATTTTCCAGATCACCAGACTGAGCCACAGCAACGCGTGGCAGGGGACAGCTAATGCATAGCTAATACAAAAGTGAAAAATGTGTATGTGTATATGTGGTGGAGGTGTCCACTTACACAGACAGCCTCCACAAACAGACTATACTACCAAGTGCTGAGAAGCCTCCAAAGTCACTCCCTCAACAGACATTGCAGGTTCTAGCATGAACATGTAGCCCAAACGCTGTCCTCCCCAACATTACTGTCCACCACCTAACAAATGCTTTTATTTGGGGAGAATTTCATCCTACATTTGACATGTTTCCTTCACCACAGGTAGGCATCCCGGGGTTCATTGTGTGCAATTTACATGACCCTGCCCACTGACTCTCCCTTAATCATTTCCTACCCTTTCCTATGGCACACAGCAAACACAGAGATTATCAGCAACTGAATAGACTGGAGGGGATTGGGAGACTGTCTGGGAGTTGTTCTTCATCCTTATCCAGAAACCATTCCCAGCATATGACGGATCTGGATCACACTTGGCACACAGACCCAACATGGGTAACTGTGAGTACTGGCTTGGTTTGAGGGTGATTGCCCTGGGAATCTGGGAGCTGTAGTTCACACTTTTCCGGAGAGCACTGGACCCAGCTGATGTCAGATTTGGAGCAAACTTGGCACACAGACCCAACATGGTCAATTTTGAATAATGGTAGGGTTTGGGAAGGATTGACCCATGATTCTGGTAATTGTAGTTCATCCACATTGTTATGCATTTTCTAATGGGAGCGTTCATTAAAAAGAGGATTGGCTTATTTCTAATAAATAGTGTTATACATTACCTAATTAATATTACCAAACATGGAAAAACAAACAATGCCTTTCTCAAATAAGCCAGGCACCGCCGAGTCCCCAAGCTAGTGTGTATGTGTGTGTGTGTGTGTGTGTGTGTGTGTGTGTATATATATATATATATATATATATATATATATATATGAATGAAACCATTCTCTTCTCTGAGTAGAGTGGTGAAAGGGAATAGCTTAGTTCACCCTGGAAGAACCTAAAAGAAGTACAAACTCCCTCTATTATCTCAGCTGTTCCACACTTCTGGCCTTTTTGAATGCCTAGAAGAAAAAATGGCTGGCTCCCCAAGGCAGCATTGCTACTTTCCCCTCTCCATGGAATGGCCCTCAACTTATACATGGGTTATATTAAAGTCCATAATTTTGGCTACCAAACCTGTCCTTGACTTACCATTTCAGTTTGTGTATGAGTATATACAGTAATTGTTTCTCAAATACCCAGAATTCGGTGCTCTAAACCAAAGTTTCTCAAACTTTGGATTGCAACCCCATTTGGGATGGGGTTGCAAATGTGAGCAGTGTAAAAAAGTTTATGTAGCTTATGTTAACACTTGGGTGTGAGTTACCATCAGTTACTGTCACTCTTGGCGACAGGAAACATTTTAAATGTCATTTCTAGGAAGCTGACCACTCCCTCTGCAGCCTTAACTCCATCCTTGCTGGATGACTTTGCATACATACACATTGCTAGCTTTAAATACATAATTTTACATGTCCCATTATTCACACCGTCATGACAGCTTATGACCTAGTGACTGTCTTGGACAAGATCAATTTCAACATAAGACAAGTAGTAGTTGTGTAACAAAAGACTGCTTTGCTACAGTCAAACTAATTACCCCACGGGCCAGTTATCAATGGGTTGAGGAGAATCCACCAGTGAATCCTCTGTACTCCAGCCATCAAGTCTAACAATGCTTCCATTTTAGTTCCATTGCAGTCAAAAGGCTCCTGTTTATGGTGCTTTTTTATTTTTATTGTGGGTGGTTTTTCTTTTGCATGTCATCTACTCATAATAGGTTTTGATATAGTGAATTAGCTTTTCTACACATTGTTTCCCTTTGTATTTGTTAGACTCTGCTGTTCTTTCAGTTTTCCAGTAAATTATTATTTTCTCTGTATTACTTTACATGTTGTAATTGCTTTGTTATCTGTTGAAAAAGAAAAGAAAAGAAAGGTATGCTCAATTTTTCCCCTTTCATCATTGACAGAGCCTTAGTGAATGAATTGCAGATCTCTTCTGATTACCATAGCTTTCTTCTGCTCTGTTTTTAATGATAATTGCCCTTGTCAGCTCTGTGTAACATTAGCTGAAAAGTTTTGTCATGTACACACACACACACACACACACACACACACACACACACACACACACACAGAGGAAACAAACAAGATATTAATTAGGCAGAATATTTTGTTGATAAAAGCAATATTTGGCTTTCCTATCACAGAATAACTGGGTTGGGATTCACAGAATAAACATGACAATAGATATGAAAGCTGACAAAGATACTGTGATCAAATTTATGTAGCAGGAACGTAGCTTGATCCAAATTTTAATGTGGGTTTTTGCAGTTAGTAAGGCCATAGCTTATATTGCGTCTGTGGTTTCCCCTTTGTATCACAGATATTTGGTTTGTTTTAAATTCACAATGAATTTTGGTGTTTCATTTTGATGATTCAGCAGTGGCAGGCTCAGCCTGAAGGATCCCGCAGAAAATAGAATTGGTTTCCAGACCCACTACAGTTCCCCAAACCTGTGCCAATTTTCCCATCATAACTCAAAATATATGGCTGTGTTATACTTATAACATAACAACATCTTTTGTTATAGAACTCCAATATGCTGATGATAATGCAGTCAGTACTTATTCAGAGAAAGACTTACAAGCCACATTAAACATTTCTTAGAAGCATATGAAGAGCTTGGCCTCTCACTTAACATCAAAACCAAAGTGCACTACCAGCAAGCACCAACCAATACAGCTTAATGGTGTAATACTAGAAAATGTTGATTATTTCCTCTATCTTGGCAGCCATCTCTCCACAAAAGTTGACTTCGAGGCTAAAAGATAATGCAATATGAGCTCTGTGAGCACACAGCACTATTTCAAATGAAGCATAGTGTGTTCAAGGATCAGGAAATTCGTAGGGATACTAAGATGCTTGATCATAAAGCTTCACTTCACTTAGACGATCCCTCATTGATAGAGTATGATGACCCTCCAAGTGTTGTGTCTTGGCGGTGAGTCTGTAGGTCAGTCTTTCTCAACCGGTGTGCCTTGGCACACCAGTGTGCCGTAGGGCATCATCAGCTGTGCCGTTGGAAAGCCTCTTCCCCCCTCCTCTCTTCGCCCTCCTCCTCAGGGCGCCACGTGGCCAAGGGTGCATATGCCATGGCCGCCAGGATCATTCACAGTGGCCAACCGAGGGGAAAGGAGGGAGGAGAAGAGGAGGAGGCCATGGAGGGAGGCCACGCCTCTTTCCCCCGTGCATGCCTCTTTCCCCCGCCAGCAAGCGCGCGCGCAGCTCCCTTCCTCCTCCAATCACGAGCACAATGTCGGCGCCACGTGTGAGGTGAGGGGCGCGCGCTCGTGATTGGAGGAGGAAGGCAGCTGTGTGTGCGCGCGCCCCTCCTTCGCGCGAAGCCTGGAGGTGCACAAAGCCTCCCACAGCTTCCTTGCGGCCTTGCCAGCTGGCGAGATCAAAAGGAGCAGGGCCGCGGCAAGAAAAAGAAGGGGCGGGGGAGGGGCGTGGCCAGGGGTGGCTCCAACCGTGGCTGCTCAAGCAGCATGAACACGGAGCTGTTGATAAGCAGGTGAAGGGGCTTTTCTCCCTCCCTATCCATCCCCCTCGCTCTCTTTACTCCATCCCTTTCTTCCTTCTGTCTTTCTTCCCTTCCCTACTTCCCATCTTCCCTTCCCTTCTTTCCCTCCCCTCCTTCTCTTCTTCCTTCCTCTCTCCCTCCTTTCCCTTCCTTGCTTCCTAATCTCCTTCCTTCCTTCTGTTCTTCCTTTTTCCCTCCCTCCCTGTCCTCCCTCCCTGTCCTCCCTCCCTCCCTCCCTCCCTCCTTCCTTCCTTCCTTCCTTCCCTTCTTCGTCTCCTTTTACTTCCTCTGTCGCCTCTCTTTCCTGGCAGCAGCGGACAAACACGGAGGCAGGGCTGGCTTCCCTCCCTCCCTGCTGTTTTTTATTTTATTTTCTGTTGATCTGCCTGCCTCCCTGCCAGCTGCTCTTGCCTCCCACCTGGACCGGCCCGACCTGGCCTTCACCTCACCAACCCGCCTGGGTCTGTCCCGAGGGAAGAGTTCCCCCTCGCTCGCCATCCTTCTCCTTCCCTCTTCACAATCCCCCTCCTTCTCTTTCCCTCTCTTCCTACTTCTCTCACAATCCCTCCCTTATTTTTTTCTTCTCATTCTGTTTCTCTCTCTCAATCCCTTCTTCCTTTTCTTTCCCTCTTTCCTCCCTCTCTTGTAATCCCTCCCTTCCTCTCTCTGTTTCACCCTCAATTCCTTCCTATCAATCCATGGCCCCGCCTCCATCTGAGCTCGGAGCCGCGGAAGGGGAAGTATGGCGAGCGAGGGGGAACTCTTCCCTCTTTCCCAATCTCCCCCTTTTCACTCTCATTCTCTCAATCCCCCTCCTTCTCTTTCTCCCTCTCTCTCAATCTTTCTTCCTTCTCTTTCTTTCCCACAATCTCCCTCTTCCTTCCTTTATTTCTCCCCTTCACCCTTTCCTTCTCTCCTTCCTTTTCCCTCCCTCCCTCTCTCCCCTTCCTTCTTTCCCCTTTCCTTGTTTTTCCTTTTTTCCTCCTTCCCCCCTCTTTCCTTCCTTCCTCTCCTTCCTTCCTTTCTTACCTTCCTTCCTTTCTCACCTCTTTCCTTCCTGCTTGCCTTGCTTTCCTCCCTCCCTCATTCCTTCCATTCTTCCTTGCTTTATTTCTTCTCTGCTTTGAGTATTTGCTCTTTTGGTTGTGGGGGTTTTGTGTGGGAAGTTTGCCCCAATTCTGTTGTTGGTGGGGTTCAGAATGCTCTTTCATTATAGGTGAACTATAAATCCCATCAACTACAACTCCCAAATGTCAATGTCTATTTCCCCCAGACTCCATGTGTATTCAGATCTGGGCATATTGAGTATCCATGCCAAGTTTGGTCCAGATCCATCATTGTTTGAGTCCACAATGCTCTCTGGATATACAGTAGGTGAACTACAACTTCCAAACTCAAGGTCAATGCCCACCAAACCCTTCTAGTGTTTTCTGTTGGTCATGGGAGTCCTGTGTGCCACGTTTGGTTTAGTTCCATCATTGGTGGAGTTCAGGATGCTCTTTGATTGCGGGTGAACTATAACTCCCAGAAACTACAACTCCCAAATGACAAAATCAATTTTTGACTGATGGTCCCTCCTTGGGTTAGTATTGGTATGTTTTGTGGCCAAATTTGGCAGCAATTTGTCCAGTGGTTTTTGAGTTATGTTAATCCCACAAATGAACATTATACAGTATATATATATACAGTATATATATATATATAGTGTATATATATATATATATATATATATAGAGAGAGAGAGAGAGAGAGAGAGAGAGAGAGAGGGAGAGGGAGAGAGGGAGAGAGAGAGAGAGCACAACAGCACAGGCAGAAAAGCAAACATCACAAGGAAACATGTCTGTGTAGGAGGGTGGACATTAGGAAGAACTTCCTGATTGTGAGTTGTTCAGCAGTGGAACTCTCTGCCTCAGAATGTGTTTCCGTCTGGCTGCTCTCTTTCCAGGCGGCTTCCCTGAGGACTGGGTACATTTTCCCTGAGGACTGGGTGACTGCGATAAAAACTAAACACAGAGAAAGTCTGACAGCTGTTGAGCAAGACCTTCGTGTGTGTCTTTCTACCATCCCTGCTAAGATATCTATGACGTTGTGTTCATCGAAACAGGCCCAGGTTTCACACTGAGTGTATAAATACTGTGTTAGAGTGTCATTTTGTATCATTTTGGTTGGTGGTGTGCCCCAGGATTTTGTAAATGTGAAAAGTGTGCCTCGGCTCAAAAAAGGTTGAGAAACACTACTGTAGGTGACTGTGGAACCCTATCCTTGATCCACATGTTCTTTCACAGTGAGGGCATAGGTTTCCAGTTGGAAGTTGGTCCTGGTCAGGGTTGGCTTGTCGCGCCTTCCTCTTGGCACATTTCTTCCTTTCACCCTCCATTGGTGCCTCTTTGAATTCCGCACTTGGTCACAGCTGACCTCCAGTTAGAGTGCTCAAGGGCCAGGGCTTCTGAGTTCTTTGTGTCTATGTTACAGTTTTTAAGGTTCATTTTAAGCCCATCTTTAAATCTCTCTTCCTGTCCACCAAACATTATTTTTCCATTATTGAGTTGGGAGTATAGTAACTGTTTTGGGAAACAATGATCAGGCATTCAGACAATATGGCCAGTCCAGCAGGCCCTTTTCCTTTTGGAACAACTAGTGAAATTGTGAAGTTTTACATCAACTTCAACCTCACCATGTTTTTTTTGCCTGAACCTGTGTTGAGGATTCACCACCAAAAAACTGTGGTGATAATTCAGAGTTCAGGATTGAATTGATGAGGTGACTACAGTACTCAATAACTGTGAATTAGATAGCTTTAAGGGTGCCCTCAAAACGGCTGCCAAACTAAACAAAACGGCTGCTGTGCCACAAGGCCAAAATAGCCATCATTCAGCCTAAAACATACAAGGTCAAGATGGCCACCACAATAAGTGCATACCATGAGGTCAAGATGGCAGTGAGACCAAATGTGCCAGGCCCAACTACATTTCCCATTTTGGGCTTACAGTAGCCAGAAGAATGGCACCTTCACTCTAAACCTGTTGGGGAAAAAAACCCTGAGGAAGAAACCTTTGCCGCTGCGGCAAAGCACTTGCTGTGGCGGCAAAAGACTGACCACTGACGCTACTGCTGAAACCACCGCCACTCACTCTCAGCAGCACAGAACTCCTTCCTCTTGTCCTGCTTGAGTAGAATGTGGCAAGAAGAGGCTGACACCAAAGGAGGCCTCTTTAAGCCCCTCCCTGACACAGACTGGTGGCCACCAATTTTGCGAGACCTCTGATCTCCTTCAATGGGGGAACTCAAAGGCTCTTCACTGGTCTTATGGCAGGTTGTTTCATCATAGAAGACGGAAAGGCATAGTAGCAGGGAATGAAAGATGGTTCCCACTGCTTCTTCCCACTTTCCCCGCTCCCTCCCCCCAATGTGATGAGATAAATTTAGAATTATGTGCTGATGTTTTGGGGATTTTCCACCAGAAAAACAAATTGACATGGCTAAAGTTAGTTATTACTATCATTATGTTTACAATTATAGATTTATTTGTACATAACAAGACAGGACACATGCATATTAGGTCCGAGTGCCTGGTACTCGTCTCGGAATATCGGGCTCTTCCCAAAGGGTTTAGGATATTAGAAGATATTATGTTTATTTTTATTGTTATTATTATTATTTTTATTATCCCATCTTTTCTCTCCACAAGGAGACTCAAAGCATTTTTCTTTTTGACAGGTAATGGTTTAAGTCCTTCCAATAGCAAAATTTGCAAAGCTTACAAATCCTGGTATTTCATAGCATTGAGCCAGGTGGTTAATGTGGTTTCAAACTGCTACAATTCTGCAGGGTGGATACCGTCAAAGTCAGGCATTAATGCTAGTTTTAACAGATATGATGAATACTCCACATTTCTGCCCCATCTTCTAGAAAACCAAAGCAATTAGCTTCAAATGATACAAAAACATTTAACCTAGAAAAATCAAAATTTAGCTGAACAACCATCCCATCTGAGCCTATATATGTATTTCATGCTCACAGAGCAACTCTCATGCTGTCAGCTAAACACTCATAGTTCTAGAGAAGCTGTTCTATTCAGTACGACCCATGCCTTCTATCTGATGAAACACTTTTTAGAAGTAATTGCAAGTCAAAGGGAACACTTTAGAGCAGGTTTTCAATTTTATAGCTGCTTTTAAGCAACAGTTATTCCTACAAAACTCTCTAAAGTATGATGATGCACAAGGAAAACCACTTTAGCTAGTTTTTAATTGTTGTTAAAGGTGAAGTAATAGTTCGCCAACAAAGAAATACAATGCCTAACAATTGTTCCAACTCACTGAGCTTTTAAAGAGAGCTAAAACATACCCATCTGCAAAAAGATAATTATCTCTTTTCTTTTTTAAAGATACAAGTGATGCCAACAATCCAGAGCAATGGCAATGCTGACATTATTTTTTCCTTGCCGATATTCTTCGACACAGCCTCCCTTCCATCTGCAGCGGGGGACCTTGTGTCGACCATGGCGGCACTGGGCCTCTCCCTCTTAAACTCGGGCCCCACACATCGGGCTGGACACACTCTCGATCTGATCTTCTATGCAGGTGTCCAAGTGTCCGTCACCTCTGTAACCGAGGTGCCATGGTCGGATCACTGTGCTCTAAGAGTCCGGGTTGAGACGCCACCACCCCCGGCAAGGGTGCCGAACCAATTTGTTCGCCCCAAAGGGACTTATGGAACCAACCAGGTTCCTGAATGCCCTGAGGATTTGGAGCCTGTCAGCGTCGCGCTCGAGGAGCTAGTCGCCACCTGGAACTGTAAGTTATCCACGGCTCTCGACGAGATTGCCCCTAAGCGCCCTCTCAAACCCCGCAGCGATGCTCTCCATGGTTCACCAAAGATCTTAGAACCATGAAGCGGGAGAAGAGACGGCTGGAGCGCATGTGGAGGAAGCTCCGTGACGGGCCTCATAATCAGCTTATAAGCTCTTTAGTGAGGCTTATGAGCATGCGGTCAAGGAGGCGAAAAATTCTCATTATGCCTCCTTGATAGCGTCTGCAGATTCACGCCCGGCCCAATTGTTCAGGATAATTCGGCAGTTGACGATGGTCCCTACCATCCCAAAAATGATGATCGGGCCCTTTCCGCCGAGGCTTTCCAGAATCATTTCGCAGACAAGATTGCGATGCTCGCGCGGGACCTCCCGCCACGGTTGATACAGTACAGGAGCTTGAGACTCCGTGGCCCTCCGCCGGTCCACCTTCGACCGGTTTCGGCCACTGGACGCAGAGGATGTTGACAAGATTGTCGCAGCTCTTCGACCAACCACCTGCTCCCTCGACCCGTGCCCCTCCACGCTGATTCGAGCTGCGTGAGGGGTTACGAGGCCCTCTGTTGAATATAGTCAACTGCTCCCTTGAGCAGGGAGCTTTTCCAGAGGAGTTAAAAGAGGCGGTGGTTAGTCCATTGCTGAAGAAGCCCGGGGTAGATCCCGCGGCTCCCTCCAATTACCGCCCAGTGTCCAATTTACCGTACCTGGGCAAGGTAATTGAGAGGGCAGCAATGGACCAGCTGCAGACATTCCTGGATGATGCAACCTGGCTTGACCCCTTCCAGTCCGGCTTCCGTTCAGGCCATGGGACAGAGACCGTCCTGGTCTCCATCACAGACCTACTCCGTTGCCACTTGGATCGAGGCGGATCGGCGCTGCTCGTGTTATTGGACCTCACGGCAGCGTTTGATACTGTCGATTACCAACTTTTGACACACTGCCTCGCGGTGGCGGGGGAGGGGACAGCCCTCAACTGGCTGTCCTCCTTCCTCCAAAACCGCCTGCAGCGAGTGAAGTGGGGAGGGGTGGTCTCCGTGGGCTCCCCTTACATTGTGGAGTTCCTCAGGGGGCCATTCTCTCCCGCTGTTATTTAACATCTACATGCGACCACTCGCCCAATTGGTACGGAGTTTTGGGCTGGAATGTCACCAGTACGCTGATGACACCCAGCTCATTCTGAGGATGGACCCGGGGTGGAATCTGTACCGATAATTTCCATCTCTGCCTAGAAGCCGTAACTGGATGGCTGCGAGCCAGTAAGTTGAAGGTGAACCCGACGAAGACGGAGATCTTGTGGCTGGGCCGCCCGGAGGGGGTAGAGACCCAGTTGCCGACGTTTGATGGTGTGGCACTTCGCCCACAGCCCCTAGTTAAGAGCCTTGGGGTCCAGCTAGACACCCAACTGTCGATGGAAGCGCAGATTGCCTGCGCTTGCAAGACAGCGTTTACCATCTGCGGCAGGCGAAACGTCTGGCTCCTTACCTCTCCCGCTGCGACCTGGCCACGGTGATCCAAGCCACGGTCATCTCGAGGCTTGATTACTGTAATGCGCTGTACATTGGCCTACCCTTGTCGGTGATCCGGAAACTTAAGCTGGTGCAGAACGCAGCAGCGCGCCTGCTGTCGGGAGCCCCAAGATCTGCGCATGTGACCCCACTCCTGCGTGCACTGCACTGGCTTCCCATCGAATTCCGGGTCTCCTTCAAGGTGTTAGTTCTAACTTTCAAGGCCTTATATGGTTTGGGGCCAGTGTACTTGAGGGAGCGTCTTACCCCATACAAACCCAGAAGATCACTGCGCTCAGAGGGGCTTAATCTACTAGAGGTCCCTAGTATTAAGATCTGTAGGCTGTCGAGCACCCGGCAGAGAGCATTTACAGTGGCCGCTCCGACCCTCTGGAATTCTCTGCCGGAGGAGATACGAGCACTACGGGGTTTGTTGGCCTTCCGCAAGTCTGTGAAGACTTGGCTATACAGGCAGGCATTTGGTCCCAACTGATGCCTCCTTAGTTGCCAGCTGCCAACATACCGTCCTGCCATGTATTGCCTCTGCGTATTATTGCTTGCCGGGATCATTTGTGGGGAGGGGGGCTTTTGGGTATACGTCTTTTATCTGTTTACTGATGTTTTATTGATTTTATGCTGTAAACCGCTCTGGGCTCCAGAGAGAGCGGTCTACCAAATCGAATTTATAAATAAATAAATAAAATAAATAAATTCAACAAGAACGAAAGGTATGAATCGATGCTAGCAGTAAATCTAGAAATTGGATAGTTTCTAAATTGAATCTAGTATTTAAAAAAACAAGATTCTGGCAACTGGACTGATTGATAACTGGCAAATAGAGGGAGAAAACATGGAGGCAGTGACAGATTTTGTATTTCTAAGTGCAAAGATTACCGCAGACACAGACTGCAGCCAGGAAATCAGAAGACATTTACTTCTTGGGATGAGAGCAAAGACCACTCTCGATAATATAGTGAAGAGTTGAGACATCACAGTGGCAAGAGAGATCCGCATAGTTAAAGCAATAGTATTCCCCATAGTAACCTATGGATGTGAGAGCTGGACCTTAGGGAAGGATGAGTGAAGGAAGATAGATGCTTTTGAACTGTGGTGTTTGAGGAAAATTCTGAGGGTGCCTTGGACCACGAGAAGATCCAACCAGTCCATACTTCAGGAAATAAAGCCCAATTGCTCATTGAAGGGAAGAATATTAGAGGCAAAAATGAAGTACTTTGGCCACATAATGAGAAGGAAAGCTTAGAGAAGACAATGATGCTGGGGAAAATGGAAGGAAAATAGAAGAGGGGCTGACCAAGGGCAAGATGGATGGTATCCTTGAAGTCTGTCACCTCACTGTGGATCAAGGAGGTTTTGAGTGCCAGTTCAGTGTTTCATACAGCATATGTGGAAGGATGTCATCAATAGATGCAAATCCTGATTGGTATGTCTTCATTCAGTGGTTAATACAATACAGAAAAAAATTTGACACAACACAATGAAATCAAATTTTGTAAGAGAGCATTTTGGGACTTAATAAGACTTAATGAGAAGACAGGAAAGCTTAGAGAAGACAATGATGCTTGGGAAAATGGAAGGAAAAACGAAGAGGGGCCAACCAAGACCAAGATGGATAGATGGTATCCTTGAAGTGACTGGCTTGACTCTGATGGAGCTGGGGTGGTGATGGCTGACAAGGAGGTCTGGTGTGGGCTGGTCCATGAGGTCACAAAGAGTCAGAAGTGACGAAACAAATAAACAACAACAATCTGCATAATTCATGATTGTATAATGAGCCCTGACTTACATTGAAAAGCTTTTAATTTGTTGTTGAAATTTAAATCAAATGATTTCTGCCCCAATTTGCCTTGTGTGTTCTGAATTGGTGAGGGGTTCTTTGTAAACTAGACATCTTATCATGCTACTGTGTCAGTTCCACTTTAACTGCGATGGCAACATTCTATAGAATTCAGGGGTTTGTAGTTTATTGAGACTCAATAATTATTTGTCTGTGAACCCGAAGACCTGGTCTACGCCCCCTCTGATTGGCGGGCCGAGGTGGCCACTGTTGCCGGAATCCCCAGCAGAGGCGCTGGATGTCTCTGGGGTTTTGGTGAGGGCCCCCGGGGAGTGGCCCCGGCGACGAGCCTGCCAACTGCCAGCGGTCCCCAAAGTGGTGACCAGGACACATTCTGTCCCGCCACCTCCTGGTGGCCGGAAGAAGAACTGCAGACCAGGTCAGGGAAGAGCAAGATTAGGAATGGCTAGTCCAGGGAGTGGCCCAGTGCAGAGGCCACGTGGTCATCGGAGGAGGCGGTGCCGGAGGCCAAGGAACAGTAGACCTCCCCCCTGACTCTGCCACTGACCAGCAGTGCGGGTCGCCCCTCCATCGAGGCCGCCGACCCCCTGGCCCCGCCACTTTTGCTGCCAACTACCCGGGAGAGGGGATACCCGCCCCGCTCGAGCCCAGGTTCCAGAGTTTGTTTCGATCCAGAACCTTTTGGAGCTCGGGCTTCAAGCGGCGGAAGCTCCACCAGACAGGTTCGAAGCAGGAGAGAGACATCCTTCTAGCAGGTCTGACACCCCCTGTCAGACCTTTGGACAGAGGAAGCCTGGCCACTTATGGCCAGTTACGAGGGATCTTTTTGAGACCTCCTATGCTTCCTTCTTTCGATGGCAGGGTGGTGCCCGCTTAGGTCCTGCTGGGCACCCTAGTTGCCATATTCCTATTCCCCACCTCTGTCCTTCCCCCCTCTTTCTTCTTCTATTGTTGTAATGTTTTGTTTTGCTGTTCATTGTGTTGTTTTGCCAGACTTGTGAACCGCTCCGAGCCCTCAGGGAGTGGCGGTGATAGAAGTCCGAATAAATAAATAAATAAATAAATGCTCCCCCATAAACTGCAAATTCCAGGATTCCATATGATGTTGCCATAGAAGTAAAAGTAGAATATAGTGCTATAACAATGTAGTATGTTAGAGTCCCTGCAGTGGATGTAAGGAATTCTGGAACTTTTGGTATACATTTCTTCTTTTTTCTCTCTCAAAATGTTCCAGTCTTGATGAGAAAGGATGAATAGTTTTTAACACACCAAGATATCCCATCAAAAATATTTTACTGCCATGGGATACTTTGTGGTTGTGTGTGTGGGGTAGAAAACGTTTCTGGGGGGAAAAAGCTAGGGGTTGTTTTTGCATAGAATCAGTGGATTTTGAATAAAGTACACTGTTTCTTGTGAAAGTTTTTCCCCATGCTCATTCTTCAGGAAAATGCCTGAAATCTGAAAAAGTAATAAAAACGAATCTTGTAATCGCCATCAAGTGGGCAAAATCTCTCAAAATTATTCCTTCATAAGTGGAAGATTTACATCAGGATGTAGGTTTTTAAAGTAATGTTATTCTTGAGGGAAGCAATTAATATTTTAGTGATTTTCTTCCTGCTGTGCGAAAAGTCTTCAAAATATGCAGTTCAGTGTTTATTCTGCACATAATTTGTATGTGGGATTTCTTTGCTCAGATAAAAACACAGTTGTTTTGCATAGGGTATACTTTCTATATTAATGCCTTTCAAAGAAGTAGTTATTTCCTGCCCAGAAAATGGTGTAGCTGGGAATGTATGGTTTTACAGCGGTGGTTCTCAACTTGTGGGTCTCCAGATGTTTTGGCCTTCAACTTCCAGAAATCCTAACAGCTGGTAAACTGGCTGGGATTTCTGGGAGTTGTAGGCCAAAACACCTGGTGACCCACAGGTTGAGAACCACTGCTGTACAGGATTTTTCTTCATGATGTGCTGCCCCAGTGAGTAGTCTATCATGGATGGACACCTACCATGATCCAAGGCAGGTCCTGTGAGTTTATTTTGTGTTTGTGGCGTACAAGCAGGGGAGCCATGCAACTCTCCAGATGTTTACATCTCTCATAATTGGCTCTCTGGCCAGGGCTTCCTGGATTTGCTGCCCATATCTGGAGGCCACATGGTTCCCACATCAGTTGTTGCCACTTTAGTAGGCATTCAGTTCCTTTCATTTCAGAGCACAGCTCCTTGTTTCATTATATATATACAGAGAAATAGAGATAGAGCAGAATGAAAAAAAACTAAGTCTAGAATCTAAAAAAGAAAAATCCATGTTCAAATAAAGGAACGGTGACATCAGCATGTAATAGACTTATCCTCTGGAAAAACAAAACAAACATTTTGTTGCATATACCCAGAAGATCCCATAGGAAATATTTTTAATGAAAAAGTTGATGTTTGGATGGTGCTTTATTTATATGCTATTGAAGGAAAATAAGATTTTGCATACAGCATGAAACCAATTCTATCTTCTCAGCTTGGGCAACTATGAAAAGATAATTGTTTGAGGCTGCCATGATGTTCTTTGTTCAAAGTATCACATGAAGAAAAAAACAGCAAGGTATTATAACGGTCGCTTAGGACAAAGTGTCAGCTCAAGATAATACATTGTGTTGCTTTTGCTGGGATGACAGCCAGGGAATATCTCTGAAAGGTTTGGGGGAATATGCCATCGCTGAATAAAAGGATACTTATTACATTGAAAAGCAGCTCTAATATAAGCAGCTATGATTTTTAAACATTGAAATAGCAGAGATATGCATTTAATATCTTTGCTGTGACTAATTAATGCTTTCAGGAAATGAAATTCTTTACTAATAAATGTAGTACAGATTTAATGAGAGTTACGGTCTGATTTTCTGTGTGCTACTATGAAAAATAAGGATTGTTATGATTACTATATTTTCAAGGGGTAGTGCTATCTGCACTGACACCCTAGCAGTGGAAGTTTAGGATAGGCAGAGGTCTCTTGTGCCAGCTGACACTGTGCTGGCTGAACTTTCCTTAGCCTGGCAAAGCTCACTTTTACTGGTAAGTCTCAGTCATCAGCCAGCAGATAGATCTGCCAACACAATTGCTCTACTGGCGAGATCAATTGGCAGAAGAGCTCCAGAGACAAATGTGGATAGGGCAGATTGGGGAAGGAGCCAAGTTATGCTAGATCCAAACCTCCCTTGATCCAGGAATATAACCACTATTCTGCCATAAACCTAGTCCAGGACTAGAGTAGTGCTAAGCAGTTTTCAACCCCACTAGCTTTGGAGCTGTTCAGTGCAACACTAGCCCACCTACAGTTGGCCCAGAATGCTAGTGAGGATATTTTCAAAATATACATCCATACTATGTATACTGAAGTATCCGTGGGCCAACAGGGACTGCTGAACTACAATGCTGTTATCATTGGCAAGAATGCTTTGTATATCTGCTCAAGCTATGGTAATGTTAGATATAGACATACTGGTATATATTGCATCTCTTTATTTGGTCTGAACTTCCTTCTGATTACCCTTACTATGTCAATCTCTGACTAAGAGTACCTATTCTGAAAGAATTCAAGAGAAAGAAAAATACATGAAGATTCAGACGAGATAAAGTTGGATGTCATTACCATACCAGTATAACCTTATCTGAAATACTGAATCAATTGTATCTGGATGATGTCAGAAATATGGGTCTGACACTAGAAATATTTAAGCACCAACAGAAAAAGATGGAAGGGAAGTTGAAGATAGGAACAGCAAGTGATACATTGAGACACAAGCACCAATGATAAGATCTTTATGGGAATCTCTATAGTACGATTATATACCAATCTACATTGAAGTAAACAATGAACTTTATTGAAGTACAGTATTGCAGCCTTAGTTAGAATTTACTAAGGTATTTACATACATACAACCTAGAGTTATGAATTCATGGCTACTTCATATTCATGATATCTATATATCCACTCCTTCAAGGAATACATAGGGATGATGGAAGTTGCCAGTCCTCACTTACCAGGTTTCAGCGACTGTGAGCAATGGGAGTCTGTTCTCCTGTCAATCAGGAAACAGCAGACTACCCGTGATCTCTGATGCAGGGATGAATTACAACAGGGATTCTGCTTCTGGCTGTCATTCTGGTGATTGCTCATGGGAGGGGGTGGATATGCCAGTTAGCTGCTTTCTGGTTCTTGGGGCAGAGATTTGTGCCACGTCTAGTGGCTTTTGCCTGGTAAGTGAGGATTATGGCCATTGGGCTTGGAGACACAATGTAGCAACTTAACTAGGAGGCAATACAGGCTCTCAACCAAAGGAAAACATAAAAACATAAGAACTATAAAATATATTTGGAAGCACATGGTTATATGCCAAAACGGATGCTTAACTGCTTCTGCACAATGGGTAATGTAGTGTTAATACATAAACTATTCATTATAATTTAAAATCCCCATCTTGAAAACATAAGAGAGAATTTTCTGTGATAAATGATCATTGAGAGGAAAAAGAGAATGATTTGAGGATGTGTTTGTAATAGAGAATAGAGTAATGGAACATCTGAGAATGTGTGTAGATGAGTATTACTCTTGGTAAGAGTATGGCAAGATTATGAAGCAGGGTAAGGTGGAATGTAGGAGGCTTCCTTCTGAGCAAAAAATGTGAAGTATACACACACACACACACACACTGCAAGTTTCACATCTCACCACATAGCAGTTTTCAGTCAACTAACCAACTGAAAAGTAAAATGCTGAGAACCAGTAGTCAAATATAGATATTTATTTATTCCAGTGATTAGTTTGCTGCAAGGAGGCAATCATTTGCTGCAAGCCCATGCTGGTAAACAAACAAAAGCTGGAGAGATGCTGTGTCTGGAATAGAATATGGGCACATTCTTGTTGGGACATTACTTTGATAGTTGCATTTTAACACACTTACATAATAAGGTATCCAGTACCCCAGTAAGCAAGCACATAAAGACTGGTGCTATGTGTGGGTACATATTTGTACTTTCCCAATCCACCTGGAATGATTAATTGAACAGTCCCTGGAATGATTCAGAAGAGCCACTCACATATGAATCAGAACATTCCTGTAGCTTATATGCACCAGCACTCCACCAACAATGAGCAGAGTCCTGGGCATTGGATAAAACCAATCATCTTAGAATTGGATTGTCATTATGAAATGCCTTTTTTGTGAGTGACAAAAAGAGAGGTTAATATACTGTAGAAGTGCATTATAAACAGGGTGATATTCATTTGCCATAATAATCATGGGGCGGAGGCCTTTCTACAAATTGCAAGCAAATGTAGGTCACAGAGTCTTGATACACTGGGGGAGTCAATTTGGAGAAAGCAGCTTTGAGATTTTAGACAGAAGAAACGGGAGTGAGGAGAGGGCATGTGGCTAACTCATTCCCTGCCTTCTGCTTCTGTTCACCAAATCTTTTGTAACTGCATAACACACACACACACACACACACACATACCCTGCTGAGTTCCAAATGTACACTTATTCAATCTGGATTTCAATATAATGAAAAAAGGGAGAAAGGAATTAGAATTTTTATCATGGATTTGAGTCTGGATTTAGGTATTAGGTTCAGCTTTTGAATACCTGTTGACATTTGAATCCTTCATAGAAAGATCTGGATTTCCAATAACAATCTGCTCCCTCATATTTGCTGACATACAGTTGGCAGGCATTCAGCTGTGGCTAAGGTCTGGATTAGCTTGGTTTGCAGGAGGCATACTGGCTCAGTTACACGGATAAACTTGCATTTTCTTTTCCTAGACAAAAGAGCTCTGGGTAATGCCTTTCAATTCATGTATCAGCAGCCACTGCTCAATTGTGAAGGAGTGCTTGCAGGCAGCACAGCTGAAGAGCAATTTGCCAGCCCTCTGCCATCTATCTCCAGATCACATTAAGGGAAAGAAATGTGGATGCTCTCGCTTCACTAGGATTCAGTCCAGCTAACAACGACAATGTTTTAACAAATATTGTCATTGCCATCTTGATCAGATGTTTCATTGGCAGATGATAAAAGCTTTCCTATGGATCATGGAACAGTAAAACCAGCATAAAAGCTGTACCAGAGAATGGGACAGGATTTTCCTTCTCATGAAAACATCAGCTGTTGAAGGGGGAAGATGAAGGGGAAGAGAAGCAGAGCCATTTTGCCAGCTCTGTGGAAACGGCATTCCAAAGATAAGCATGGAAAGCTCTCTCCTTTCACCCTACACAGCCATAGTATTAGGATTCCACTTTAATTCTAAAAGCCTATGGAATACTGGAATTTGTACTTTGTTGAATAAGGCAGTCAAAATGGAATCATAGCCCAAAAATGTCTTGGTGTTTTGGGTTTTAGGCCTATTCCTGGGGTTATTTAGGGTTCTAATTCAGAAAATTGCATTGGATAGACAGCATCATCTCCAGATTCTTATATATGCTGTGCCAAATGACTGAAAAGTTTGTATCATATGTAGATTTTCATGTAGTACACCTTCCTTTTAATTTTGAATAAGTTTCCTTCATGCTTAAAATATATTTTTCTTCGTGGGCTCTGTGAATGCACACAGTCTGCGCGCCAAAGCAGGCTTCCAACGGAAACTTCCCAGTTTGAAAAGTTTTGGCGGTAGTCCCGCCCCGTGGGCCCGGAGGGCATATAAGCCGCTCCATGCGCGCCCACCCCATTCCTTTGTTTTCCGCCACTTGGGCAACATCGGAAAGTTCCTTGCTGGTTGTGTGAGCGTAGCATGTCCACAACCAGTTTCAAAAGGTGCCTTACGTGCGGTAGTAAGATCCCGGACTGCGACGGACACTCCAGGTGCCTCCGGTGTCTAGGAGAAGGGCACATCGTTCCTTCCTGCCAACACTGCCAGGCCTTCTCCGCGCAGACCAGGAGAGCCAGGGCCCGAAGGCTTCGGGCCTATCTTCTCGAGCAATCCCTTGCTCCACCTAAGATGGCGGCTGCTGCACCATCTAACTCCTCTGGGGTCGGGGCGGCTGCTCCGGTCCCCTCCGTGTCGACCTCTCTCCCGGCTGGAAAGAAGTGTCCACGGAAGGAGAAGGACCCGAAGCCTACAACATCTAAGGCTTCGGTGTCGAAGAAGACCTGCACGGTGACTACTGAAACCGTCCAGTGTCCTTCCTCCCGACAGACGTCGGTGAGCTCGGTGGTGTCAGGCCTCTCCCAGAGGTCGGCCATCTCGAGGACTCCCTCCAACAAGGCCATGGAGATCGCCTTCCGGAGGTCAACCGAGGAGGCCCGTAGAGCCCAGGCCAGGGAACTGGTACCTGTGACTCCAGGCAAGTCTTTGGAGGCTGCCGCCTCAAGACCGCCGTCTCCGAAGAGGCGAAGAACTACACCTACGTCGGCTTCTTCGAGGACACCCACTTCTGTCTCATCCTCGACCCCCTCGCCTACCCCCTCTCTCGCTGTGGAGAGAGTGGTGGTACAACCGACCATCTCGCCCGATGACTCCGTGCAGACGGTTGTCAGAGTTCCTCCGGCTCAACCATTGGTGAGACAGCTCTTCGTGTCTCAGATGCCGGAGAGGGGTCGACAGACGAGCAGACTGGCCCTGGCATCGGCCTCCAAGAGGCCTCCCTCGTCGGTAGCCATCCCAGCGTCGGTCATGGCTCCCTCGACCTCACTTCCGGCTGGACCGGAAGTTGCAGCTCCACCGACACCGACATTTCAGTTAATGGATACTCAACAGTATAATCATTTTAAAACAAAACAATAATATATACCATTGACAAAGCCTGGTTTAGCTTTTCTCCTCAATGTACCTGTTTCTGTATGTAGAGAAATTTGTGGATCTAGCCTGAAATGGGAGATTACATGAAAATCCTTTTCCACTTTATTCACCTGCTTGTATAATGGAGTGTGTGAACCCAGTGAACATCCATCCATATGTTGACAATTTCCTAGTTCCATCAATCCTTGTCAATGTCCCATCTAGCTAGATCAGATTGTAAATGGAGTCCAACAGTATCGGTAGGGCTGTGCGTCCTTCAGTCCTGATACAAACTCGTCCCTTTATCTGTTGGCAGTACACAGAATTCTGAGACAGAGAGATCATTTGTCTGAATGAGAACACAAATCCTTATGTCCTTATGGGTCAATCAGAAACAGATTAGCTGAGTGCGAACACATAATCCTCCACATCAGCCAAAAATCTGTTATGTTCCATGAGTCTTATGGACATCTGTAGTCAGAAAGCACATCTTCCTTCTGTGTCAGTTTCAGCCAAGAACATTGCACATTCTGAATCATAAACTGAAATCTGCAAGCATAGCAATACTGTTGGAAACGGTATTTTGCATGTGGAGAAATACTGGAATGCGCAAAGTAACATTTGATGGGTAGCAGGCATATTTTCCTGTTATTTTCAGAACATCTTAGTTACCTCTGAGATTTTATGGAATTACTTGGTTCTTTATTGAGAGCTATTTATCTGTAAAGAGATGACATGCTGTGTATCTTCTTGATGTTAAAATTTAAGAGAACAGTTACTTTTGACTGTTCTTATTGCTGCTGATAGGCCAAGAGCATGTTAACATTACGTTTGAACATCTAATAATGATAGTTATGCAACTACAATATTACTGGGAAGGAATGATACAATCCTCACTTTGTCAGAGGCAAGGAAAGTGATGAATCTACTGTAACTCCTGGAAGAGGGAGAAGCAGACATTGCTGCTGCTTAAATCTGTTTCTGCCCTATGGTGAGTCTCAAGTGAACCTATCACAGGGTTTTCTTGGTAAGATTTATTCACAGAGGACTTGCCTTCCTCTCAGATGAAGATAATGTGACTTGCTACCCAGTGAGTTTCCATGGCTGAGTGGGGATTTGAATATTGCTCTCCAGAGTCATAGTCCAGTATTCAAACTACTACACCACTCTGACTCTGTTTTAGACCATGAAAGTTGAGAAATTGACCCATTACTTTACATCAGTGCTGTCCAACTTCTAACCGGCCAAGGGCCGGACTTGAGGTCACTGATGACCTGAGGGCCATTCGGCCCCTCCCCAGCCCCTCCCCAGCCCCGCCCCAGGCCCCGCCCCAGCCCCTCCCCCAACCCCACCCCGCCCCCTCCTAAGCTGTCATTCTTCCTCGTCTTTCCCCTGACTGGCTTCTCCTTTCTCTCTCTTTCCCAGCGCGCGCGCCGGCGCCTGAGATCCCCGCGCACGGGGGGAAAGAGAGAGAGGAGAAGCCAGTCAGCTGACTGGCTTCTCTCTCTCTCTCTGGCGCCTTTCCCGCGTGCTGGCGCCTGGGATCCCGCGCATGGGGGAAAGAGAGAGAGAGACCGGGCTTCTCCTCTCTCTCTTCCCCCGCGCGCTGGCGCCTGGGATCCCAGTCAGCTGACAGTGGCTTCTCCTCTCTCTCTCTCCCCCCGCGCTGGCGCCTGGGATCCCCGCGCGGGGGAAAGAGAAGAGAGGAGAAGCCAGTCAGCCTGGGATGAAGCCAGTCAGCTGACTCTCCTCTCTCTCTTTCCCCCCGCTGGCGCTGGGCGCCTGGGATCCTGGCGCCTGGGACGGGGGAAAGAGAGACAGAGAGGAGAAGCCAGACTTCTCTCCTCTCTCTCTCTTTCAGCTGACTGGCTTCTCCTCTCTCTCTCTTTCCAGAGAGGGAGAAGCCGCGCTGGCGCCTGGGATCCCAGTCAGCTGACTGGCTTCTCCTCTCTCTTTACCGCGCGCTGGCGCCGGGGATCCCCACGCACGGGGAAAGAAGAGGAGAAGCCAGTCAGCTGACTGGCTTCTCTCTCTCTCTTCTTGGGCGTGCGCTGGCGCCCGGGATCCCTGCGCGCGGGGGGAAAGAGAGAGAGAGAGCCAGTCAGCTGACTGGCTTCTCCTCTCTCTCTTTCTCCCGCGCGCTGGCGCCTGGGATCGCCGCGCACGGGGGGAAAGAGTGAGAGAGGAGAAGCCAGTCAGCTGACTGGCTTCTCCTCTCGCTCTCTTTTCCCCACGCGCTGGCGCCTGGGATCGCGCGGAAAGAGACAGAGAGGAGAAGCCAGTCAGCTGACTGGCTTCTCCTCTCTCTCTCTTTCCCGCGCTGGCGCCTGGGATCCCCGTGCGCGGGGAAAGAGACAGAGAGGAGAAGCCAGTCAGCTGTCTGGCTTCTCCTCTCTCTCTTTTACCGCGCGCGCTGGCGCCTGGGATCCCCGCGCACGGGGGGAAAGAGAAAGAGAGGAGAAGCCAGTCAGCTGACTGGCTTCTCCTCTCTCTGTTTCCCCGTGCGCGCTGGCGCCTGGGATCCCCGCGCACGGGGGGAAAGAGAGAGGAGAAGCCAGTCAGCTGACTGGCTTCTCCTCTCTCTCTCTTTCCCCGCGCGCGCGCCGACGCCTGGGCATGCGGGGAAAGAGAGAGTGAGGAGAAGCCAGTCAGCTGACTGGCTTCTCCTTTCTCCTCTTTCCCCGCGCGCTGGCGCCTGGGATCCCAGCGTGCGCGGGGAAAGAGAGAGAGGAGAAGCCAGTCAGCTGACTGGCTTCTCCTCTCTCTCTTTCCCCGCGCGCGCGCCCTTGCCCCGATCCCAGAGCGCTGGCGCGGGGAGGGGAAGGAGGAGGGGCGAAGGAGGAAGAAAGCAGCCAGCTGACTTCCTCCTCCTTCGCCCCTCCTCCCCCTGCGGATGCGCTGCGGATCCAATCGTGAGCCGCGGTGCAGGGGGGGAAGGAGGAAGGGCGAAGGAGGAGGAGCCAGCTCTCTTCCTCCTCCCTGCCCCACCTCTCCCTCCCCCCCGGCCGCCATTTTTAAAAAAAAAAATCAATTTTTTAAATTTAAAAATGGCGGCTGAGGGCATATGTGGGGCCGTGTCCAACAGGCTACGGGGCCGGATCCGGCCCCGGGGCCGCCAGTTGGACAGCCCTGCTTTACATCATCTGGAACTATGAATGATTGGGGCTAGAGCTTCATTTACCCTTCTAAAAGGAGGGAAAGATAAACAATGGGATCAACAATTTGCAATGAGGCATGGGGTGGTGGTGGGGAGGAGCATGAAGTGTTATTATTCCTGCCGCACTTCTTTCCTACTGTTTCCCATGTTTCCGGGGTTATGGGGTCAGAAAATGATCCAAAGGCACTACTAAGCTTTCACCTGATTTTTAAAGCTTAGTAGAATCAGCCCTGATTAGTATTTAGATGGGATACTGCCAATGAATTACAGATGTTGTCAGCTACAGTATATTTCAGAGGAATGAAATGGCAAACCATCTCTGAATATCCATTGCTTAAGAATGCCCAATGAAATCAATGGGTTCACCTCATATGCTCCTGTATAGTTATGTAATTTTGTAATTCATTTTTATTGAGTGACTTATTTTCAGTATTCATGGGTCCAAGATGTTTTTTCTACATTCCAAACATGATTTTTTTTTTTTAAAAAATAGAAATCATGTGCACATGACATTGTAAAAGCTACTATAGAAGATAAGACTTTGTCTCATGAACTGTTATTTTAAGAAGCCCATCTTGCCAGGAAATAGGAATGAGTACAGACTGAAATGACAGAGATTGTCTACTGTTTTGGCTGGGGATGTTCAATCACAAAATACACAGGGAGCCTTGGGAAGAGATAGGTTATAAAATGGCTGGATATTTTCAGCTGCTTGTAGTTAGTCACTAAAGCCGGCCTTCGATATTCTCATAAGGCTTGGTGACAGACAGTAATCTAATCTGTCCTCCCATTTGTTCTTTGTTCTTATCGACTAAAAGCAACTCCATCTTCTAGTTGGCTGAGCTGTGTGCTATTTAAAGGATGAACACAGCATTCCATCTTGTTGACACCAGGGTAGCAGAGGTGTTTATAATCGCCACTGTGTAGAGGTGAGCAAACACTGCCAATGATTTTTCATGATGTTACACTCAGATTTCAAGTAAGCTGCACTGATCCCCCCCCCAACACACATTCCTTATTTTGTTATCCCCCCAAAATATAAATCATAATATGTCTGGATGGTGAATTTGCCAACATAGCTGGCTTAGGAATTTCCCCCCCTGAGATGAAGCAGCAAATGGCATCCCTCAATCATATCTGTCAAGGTACATGGTATGCAAAACTGGGTGAGTTATTTTGGTACCTCGGCAGAAAATCCCACAGGCATTTTCCTATTTTGTGTAATTATATAACTAAAATTTTGCTATCTGTTTGTGTTATCCAAAATCTGTTGTCTGAAACAGTGGCCCCTTTCAGCCTAATGATAGAGCTGGGGTCAGTAATTGTTGTTCAGTACCTCTTAGTAGAAAAAGCATAATTTTCCTATAGACTGTCCATTCTTGTTGAATAACACCAAGGAATGAATTGTATGACTGAAAACCAAATCAAAATGGTATTTGACATAAATTAGAACCATCTGTTGAAGTAGTCTTTCACTCCTTATTTTTCTGTTACATTTATATTCAGTTTGAGCATATATGATTCCATAGGATAGACTGAGAGGCTATGTTAGACATATGAAATATGTGAGCCATACATGAAGATGCCTAGATCAAAAGTTATGGAAATAGAGTAGATTGGGGCATTCTTAGATTGCCCAGTCCTCAGCTAAACCTTTTTAGCAGGACAGGGAGAGATAAAGAGGTTCCTACAACAGGGTCCTTATGTAGATATTCAAACTTTTTGCCTTGTATATGGGTAGCCCTTTTTGTCTCCATAGTGATTGGCTCAAAAACAATAGTGAATTTTTGTTATGTGCTCCTTAGTCATTCTCTCAAATCTATAACTTCTACAGGGTTCTAGGAAGACATAATGACAATAAAATTGGTGTTATACAGTCATCTGGGAGTCAGTGTGATACAGTGGTTTGAGTGTTGCACTTGAGACCAAAGTTCAAATCCATACTTGTCCATCAGAAGAAGCCAGTGGCAAGCCTTCTTTCAACAAATCTTCCCAAGAAAACCCTGTGATAGAGTTTCCGTAAGTCAAGAACAATGGGAAAGCACACAACAATAACAAATGGCAGGTTACTATGTTTGTTGTTAATTGTGGTGAAATCATTTTTTACTTATGATGATCTTATGAATGAGATATTGCAAACTCAAGACCACAACTTTCCTTGGCACAGTCTAGCCATCTGCAACACCTTTCGCTTTGATGAGGATTATTATATTTTCTAATGAGTCATGTTGTCTCACAATGTCCTATGTATGTCCTAGACTGGTGGTTCCCAACCTTTTTGACTTGTGAAACTCTTTTTATAATCAGTGTCTTTGTCTGTGACAATAATTTGGGAACTAGTAGCAGTAGAATTATCTACTTTTTTCTTATTTTTAAATTTTATTCAATTTTCATTTATTTTATTTTCCTAGAGAAGCTGTGAAGCTCCTGGGAAGTGCATGTGGAGCCCTTAGGGCTCTGCGGAGCAAAGGTTGGGAAACACTAGACAATTACATATGTTTACTCAAAAGTAAGTCTATTTTTTCTATAAAGGCTTATTCCCAGGTTAATGTACCCAAGATTGCAACCTATGTATTGCGTACATATGTCCTGCATCTCTGTCTAGCAAGGCCGAGTGCTAATTTGAATGTAACATATAAAATGGGGTCAATATTGGTTAAACTGAGCTATTTTGAATGGCTTGAATCTGTCTCTTAATATAAGCCACTCTCTAGCTTGGTAAGATATTCACTTTTCACCTGGGATTACTGTCTGAGGGAAAAAACAAATGAACCTGTCCTTGTCTTAACCTCCAACACCTATTCAGTTGCATAAATTCACTTCTTCAAAATGTCTCAGCCTTTACTCCTGAGGGAAGAATAAGTGTCACTCAAATTCAGTGAATCGCGCCTTTAACACCCAGCTGTTTGCTGAAGTCCAGCAGAGTTCTGCCGTTAAGTAAATGCCACACTCTAAAATGAAATATGGATGTGGTTGGGCTTCTCTCCTTTTTTCCTGCTGTTATATTTTTCAAAAAACAAAATCAATAAAAATGTCAGCAAGTGAGGGGAGGGGTGTGCATTTGATTGGAGTGAGGTGTTCTTTTTAAAAACCGTTAAAGATGTGAACACTCCATTGTAACATTCTGTCTTTTGCAAAAGCCAAAAAGACAGATTCTGAGCCAACACAGCTGGTCTGGCTTCATGCTTACAATTGTAAACTTCTTTGAGGAATGCTTGTATTTTGTCTCTGATTTGATGCTTGCATGCCTGGCTTCCAGCATGTGAATGAGTATTCAGAAATGGTCAAGGAAAAAAACTGAAAAGGGAGGAATCTGGGTTCAGTTTTCTTTTGTAGATTAGAGACTTCTTTGTGTCTACTTAAATCTTATTTCAGAGCTGTTGTTGTTGCAAAAACTCCACACAACACTTATGA
This sequence comes from Anolis apletophallus, assembly GCA_030556195.1. NCBI lineage: Eukaryota > Metazoa > Chordata > Lepidosauria > Squamata > Anolidae > Anolis > Anolis apletophallus. The sequence continues at coordinate 76,442,847 of JARBWK010000006.1, read as the reverse complement.
GACGCAGCTGTTGGACACCCCCAGTGGAAAAGGTTCGTTCTGACTCTTGGATAACTGAGTTGGAAAGCATACTGAAAACTACTTCATCTTTGGAAGAAACACCAGCATGAATTGAAATCTGTTGAAATGGAAACAGAGCTTGGAAAATGAACAATTAATAAGGAGTGAGAAAAATGTTTTATGGGCTTCCCAGATGTATTTTTTAAAATAATAAATCCCACAAAGACTTCTTAAAGGGGTACGTGCATCAGCCAGAATCCAGCATGAATAATAGGTTTATCCCACTATTAATATACGCGCGCGCGTGTGTGTGTAAGTATAAGAGAGCAAGAGAGAGGGAGCAAGCACTATCTGCCTTTCTTGCTGTTGTTTGGCTACCATCAGTCCCAGCTACCAATTCTAATGGTTAGGGACAGTAATATAATAGAAAAACAATTTCTGAAGATCTGCTGCTTGGCTTTCTCTGGATTCTACAGTGACTAACAACGGGTTTCCTTAGATTCAGATGTTTTTTTCTTCCTCTCTATCAGAAGATTTAAATGACTGAACCTGGGACATTGTGGTTGCAAACATATATAGTTTAGAAAGGCTGAGCCATTTACCAGTCCCTGTATCTCTTGAACCCATGGCCGTTCCATGCCTGAAACAGAGTGGGGAGGTCACAGAAGCACCTGGCACACATCAATAGTTGATGTAATCATTTTGTGCCTTGTTACAGTGACATGGCCAGGTGCTTCTTCAATATCACTCTGCTTTCCTCCAGGCATGGAATGGTTGTAGCTGGAAGACTTCTATGGCTGTACAGTAGATCAGTGGGGTTCTGGTCACTGAGGAAGAAGGAAAGGAATATTATACTTCACAGTGACAAAAATACAGAAGTATCATGTTACCATGCACCTGTATATGCCACTATATGCAATGCATGTGATCTACCATGGAGCTATGGCTCATGTTACAATGTGAAAATCACATGATTTGTATATATACTTAAAAACATGGAAAGTTAGTGTGCTATAGTGGTTAGAGGTTCAGACAAAAACTTCAAAGATACAGATTGACATCTCCACTGGGATGGGAAATTCCTTAGGGTAAATTTGGGGTAATCACCCTCGCTCAGTGTAACCTATCTCACAAGGTTGTTGAGATGATATAATGAGGAGGGGGAAAAACCAGTGTATGATAAGTCATTGAAAGAATGGCAAGCTAGAAATGTAGCAAACAATAACAAATGTTCTAACATACTACAAATAATGGATGTGTGTTTGTGTGTGTGAGAGAAAGGGGGTGTCCAGTAACTACAAGGGTCATCTCTTCACAACATCTGAGCATATTGTATGCATTGTTTGTGTTGTGACTGGTCAGCTGTTCTGACAATTTTGTTTTGAGAAAGGAAAACACCCCCAAGACATAAGACCAATACCATTCCATTTTGATCTGATAGATTAAGAGTATATTGGTGAAGCTCTTCAGGTAGCCATTGAACTTTTTGATATTTAACAATTTCCCCTAGAATTGACATCATTTTGTCCTTCAGGCATCCATATGGTAACTTAGCCTAATATACATATTTTTCTTCAATGTTTTGAATTCTGAATCTTCTGATGATTTATACCTGAGATCAGAACTTGGATTGTGCCAGATGGCTAGTGGAAGGTGAGGTTGTTGGACCTATAGGTCTCTCGGCTTCCAATCAGTGTCCCGAAAAGAAGGGAGATTTCAATGCACCTCAGAATGTATCTAACACTTTCACTCTCCTATTGTAATCAAATGGTGTTTGGGAGTAAAGGGAAGAAAAAGCATTGTAAAAGAGGTAAGGAGACCAAAATCAGCTCTGCCAATATTTACATCCTGCTGAAGAACTGAAGGAAACACAGTCCTTGAATGCTCCATCCATTGTGCTCCTGCTCTTGTTCCCTTAGTATACAAATTTCAAATATTATCCTGGATAAGATCTGCATTTTCAGACCTCATCACTCCATTTGGCTCTATATATAAAATTGAATAGTATACAATAAAAATATCTTAGAGCAGTGGTTCTTAACCTGTGGGTCCTCAGGTGTTTTGGCCTACAACTCCCAGAAATCCCAGCCAGTTTACTAGCTGTTAGGATTTCTGGGAGTTGAAAGCCAAAACATCTGGGGATCCACTGGTTGAGAACCACTATCTTAGAAGAAGATACATGTCATTATTATTTTTGTTGTTGTTTAATTGACATACATCTTCAATAACAATAGCAACAATATTTATGATAATAATAACAACCGCCTACACTTCTGGGGGAGAACCAACTGTTTCAATTAAACTGAGAAAACATCTGAATGAAATTTCCATATACGGGATTACAATTTCAAAAAGTGGCACTATTCAGAAAATGCTTTATTATCTGAAAATATCCTACCAATTGCTGGATTCTTGGGTAGAATCTTAGCCACAGGTAGAACAAAACAGATCAAGGTTTGTTAATGACTTGTTTATAAATTGACTAGATCTTCTTTCAAATCATGATTACTATTCTTATGTCAAAAAAAGCCAGTAATATGCTAAAGTGAAACAGCATTTTTCTTTAGTCCTCTTTTGGGTGAAATAGCAGAAGTCAAAGGGAGTTTAGAATTCACAAGTCTTTCTATAATCTTCTTTTTGCATGGCATTAAACCAACCTTTGTAGCATTAAAATCATGTAGCTTTTAATTTATGTAGCAGTTTAGCATTTGGTGTTTTTTTAGACAGTATTTTAACATGCAGATGTGAAATGCATGAATCAAAACCATCAGATTATAATGAATTCAGCTTCCCTTTCTATTTCCTAATCTGAATTCATTATTAACACAGTCACTAAGCACATTTTAAATAAGATTAATCATTTTATTTAAGTGTGTTCAGAGCTTTCCAAGATATTAACAGATTTACTCAAGAATTAAATTGAACTGCTGTTGTAACCTGGAAAAAAAGTGCTGCTTTGCTTTAAAAATTTATCTTTCGAGAGGTGATGAAGAGGATTCAAGTCGTCCTGGACATCCAGGAGAAGGAATTTGAAAAGTTCAAATTTGCCATTGTAATGATGGGTCGGCACCAGTATCTAAACGAAGATGAATATGAAGTGAACTTGAAAGATTTCGAGCCCCAACCCGGTAACATGTCTCACCCAAGGCCATGGCTAGGACTTGACCATTTCAACAAAGCCCCAAAGAGAAGTCGCTACACGTACCTTGAAAAAGCTATTAAAATCCATAACTGACAAAAAAAAAAATTATCTCAAATGCCTTTAATCTTGCATTTCTATTCTAAATGTAAAGGATTTTTTGAATTGAATGCACTAATGCAAGCCTTAGATATAGGGCAACCTTACTTTCCATTGTCCTATGTGGACACTATGTTTATTGTACATGTCAGCTATTTACTAATCTACCCATCCCTATGCTACCTTTTAAAAATATATTATCTTATATGTCAACAATAGGACATCATTACATTCTCCCTGTGTGGAGAAGAAAGTGGAGAAATTTACTTGGCTAGTGTTTTCAAGCATTCATGAAAGTAGATATTCAAAGTGGGAACTTGATTTCATTCCTCCACTTCCTTGCCTGTGCTGGGAAAGAGCTAAGCACTCTGATGTTCCTAGGAGTTTCTTGAATCTCAAGTTTGCAAACTCTGAAAAAAATACACTATCCTGGCATCCCTCTGCTATTCTAGAACTAGCATGACTAACCAACACTTCCTGCAATGCCAGTTGTTGCAATAAATGTAAGACAGACTTATATGCTGATGGGGCTACAAAGGTAGCAGAAGCATCACTAGGGCATACAGAAGATGCAAACCACACTGGTGGCTGACAAAACAAAATGATTGCCTATATAAAATATTGTGCACTGTTATCTTCAGATATTTATTATTTTTATTAAAATATCTCTGGAATAGGCTATGATCATGATTTTTTTTAAAGTTGAGCTTTTCTGTACTGCATTAGCATACCTACAAGGATAAAAGACTATAATTCACTTTTTGAACAATCTCGCATTGAAGACCTGGCTCTTTCGAAGGCCTATGGTGACTTAGCCATGACCTTTAACCAAATTCTATTTTTTTTTGCTCCAGCCAGACGCCCGGAGCACTCATTCAATTACAATTATTACCTAATTACAAAGTGCATAAAACCATGTGGTTTCATCTATATGTGCCACAAGCCTGCACTTCTGATTTTGTTGATGCTTTTTTATATATACCAAATGATAACTGGTATTTTAGCTGCAATATTGTGGTCTGATCTGGTACGGGAAGAGGTCCGTGAGTTACTGCATTAAGTGACAACAACCCTAGTGATGCCACTGGAGATAAGACGTATTTCTTAACAAACTGCAGCAGAGTATGGATGAAGTCTGACCAAAATAGGAGCCTCATTAAATACTCAAGAACTGTGGTAAAAGGAGATACACTTTAAAGAAACATTATACTGCACTCCCAACACAGTGTGGTAGCACCTGGAAGATTGCATTATCCCTACTAGGATCTCTTCCAATTAGTTTCATTGGTAGAAAACTGGTAACAAACCAATACAGAAAAATGCTACCTGCTAGAGATTTGGATGCTTTGGCTATTTTGATGATGATGATACACTTTATTTATAATCCACTTTATCTCCCCGGAGGGACTCAGAGCCGATTACAGTACACATAAAAGGCAAACATTCAATGCCCTTTTACACAAAGAATGATGACATACAATACACAGATACAGTAAAGGCCTTTTTCTTTTCATCTCTGGCGTCTGGAGGTGATGCTCAACTCCGGCCAAGGGGAGGTGCTCTTGTTCCATTTTCCATGCTGAGGAGCCTGCTGTCCATAGACATTTCCAATCTTTTTGCTGGCATGTCTGCATGGGACGCCCTTTTACTTTCCTGCCGAGGCAGTTCCTATTGATTTATTCACATTACATTCTTTCAAACTGCTAGGTAGGCAGAAGCTAGGGCTGACAGTTGGGAGCTTACCCTGACGTGCGGCTTTGAACTTCTAACTCTCAGATCAGTAGCTTTTCCTGCAGCTAGCAGTTTTCATCACTGTACTACTACAGCCCCAACCTTTACATAACAACAGGATTGTTTTGTTAGTTTTTCCCTAACTGTAATGGCATCTTGTAGATACACCTAAAGTTTTTTAAAAATAGTCTTTATTGAAAGTTTTCATTAAAATACATTAAAAATCAAATCAACTTTCAACAGACAAGCCAACTGGGGAAGAGATACAGACATACACAGAAAGAAGAAGAATAAGAAATAAAAAGAAAAGAAAGAAAGGAGAAAAGGGGAAAAGAAAAAAAAAGAGATACGCCTAAAGTTAACGAAGTCTATGAAGACAGATCAATCACTTTTCATTCTCAGCCTGACTCCCTAATGAACAAGTGAAAGTCATTACTTGTCTAGTTGCTGGAATCATTGCTTTCTCCATTTTGGAAGCTTTGGGTTGTAACATCTAACAAATTGAGCCAGTTCAGTAGAATTTCCATGAGTCTGTTTAATACCTGCAACAAAATAAGCATTTTATTTTCAACTGAAAACAAACAGACACAAAAACCAACCCCTAACATTAGCTAAGAAAAAGAAATATTACTCACAGATAAATTCTTTTGTTGAATTTATTTTCAAATAATTTAATACAACTGTTCTACACAGTGACAGTGAGCGGGCCCGCATGTACAGAATAAAATACTAAATAGTTTTCTGCTCTTTAATTTTGTAAGTATCTATATGAAACTTTATGTATTTTTCTTTAGGATTTCCTTGAAGAAAGAAGCTTGGTTTTCCAAAATGTTCGCTCTTAATAAACTTTGGAGAATAGCTTATCTCTTCACCATTTGCTGCATTCAGTATCTTTTCTTTGTGAGTTTGTGTGTGTACATGTGTGTATGTGTGTGAGCTAGAGCATCCTAAAAATAATACAGCAAAGGCATGTTGTTGGACCATGAAACTATCCTACTTTCAAACATTTATACTCTCTTAACTTTGGTGTCTTTTTCACATAGGTTCCTTAACCTCAGGGCAGGCATGTAGCCAGGGTGGTACATTATTTAAACTGTTATGTTTATTCATATCATGATCTGATCACCATGCTCATTATATCCCACATTAATGGGGTTATTGGGATAACAATACAAAAGGTTTGCTAGGGTAGACCCTCTTCCACCCAGTCTCAGCCCCCCCCCCCGAATCAAAATCCTGGCTACGGCCCTGCCTCAGGGTTATAAGGCTCATCATTAGCAGAATACTGTAAATTCTGCTGTTGTTTATCAGGGCTGTTTTGTTAGTTTTATCTTTGCTAGTAGGATTGACCAGTCTGATATGATTTAGTGCTTTGTATTTTGATCCACAGGAGCATCTTTTGAACCCAAGAAATAATGTTGGTCATTAGGAAATCCAATACCAGCAGAATGCCAATAATATTTGTTGCTCTCATGTGCATGACCTCCATGCACTTTTGATTCAAAGGAGAAGAGAATTTAAGAATTAATGGGGGTTCTTTGTTACATTGGATTGGCTGTAATGGAAGTTTTTGACACAGTATATTTAATATTTCATGTGGATTCAGTGGACTATCTTGTCTGTGAATGAGTAAATATAACACATAGCATAATTCATTTGGTCAAAATAAGAAGATAAAAGATAAGACTTTCTAGCTGAGTTGTTGCATGTTATGTCAGGTTCAGCTGTCTTTTTCAGAAGTCAGGTAGGTACTTATTTGAACTCCTGAAGGGACTCAGAGTGGAGATTGTTAGTAGCTTTCAGGTAGCATTGGATGAGCATGTCCTTGATAGATTTATCTTTTATCCATATGTTGACAATTCAAGAGATGTTGCAAGATCTTCTCCACTCATCATATTCTCTAAAAATAAGTCACATATTGGTATGTTATACTCTTCTTAAGTATAGAAATATCCAGTGCTGCAAAGTTTGGCTTTCTTTGTGTGAGATAGGGCACACAAAGGGAGAATTGTGGCTTAGAAATATGCAAGCAGAACATATTAGAAATAGATACCATTACCTACAGCAGGCAGTACAACCACTAATCATACATGATATTCTCAAACAATGGTATAAGGACCATCAGCAGCCTCCCAAGCATGGCTTGACTCCAATTAAAACCTCCTGGACTCTGCCCATTTTGTAATCACATATGCTCTCTGTTCTTGCCTATTGAAGGACAAAGAACATTCAGAAGAGTGGGAAAGATTTTCAGTCAAGGTACATTATCAAATAATTGCTGATATATAAGTTGTCAGGTTAGAGGGGCCATTGAAAATAATGAAGGCAGTTGAGGTAGGCAGGATATCCCTGGGTACTGGTTGTGGGGGGTCGGGAGCAGGTTAGGGTTTTGCCCTCCCTTCTGCTCGAGATCCCCGTGTACAACTGGTGGGCCACTGTGTGATACAGAATGCTGGACTAGATGGGCTGAGGTCCGATTCAGCATGGCTCTTTTTATGTTCTTATGTTCTTAAACTAACAATCTGAACCAAATTAAGGAAGTTATACACGTGCTAGACATTAACAGGGCCCTCAATTCTGAATTTTAATATTTCATGTATATGTGATTCAGCATAGCAAGGGTAGGCAAAACATGATCAGTGAGCTGCATGTGGCAAACAAGGCTGTTTTGTGCAATTTTTAAATTCTTCTTCATTTTCTCTTTACTCCCAATTTGTTTGTACCCAGATACTCTCTATGTGGGTTGGGGAGCATTTTATCATGTTTTATTTATTTATTTTATTTATTTATTATTGCGGCTTTTAGGCCGCCGACTCCCGAGGGCTCCCGGCGGCTTACAGCAGGGTTAAAAACATCAATATCAACATGACAATTAAAACAACAGCAATAGCATTAAAATACATTAAAATACAGCATAAAACAGATAATGAAGCAGCATCACACCCGAACAGACAAAGCAGCATGTCAGAGGGCTTACTCATTGAAGGCCTGCCTAAATAGGTGGGTTTTGCAGGCCCGTCTAAATTGGAGTAAGTCCCTCAAGGCCCTTGTGCCGGCCGGCAGGGCGTTCCATAGCGTAGGAGCTATAACCGAGAACGCCCTCCGGCGGGTTGCTGTCAGGTGCGCCGACTTTATTGTTGGTATTACCAAAAGGTTGGCATCTTCGGATCGGAGTGGTCTCGAAGGGCAATAAGGGGTGAGGCGGTCCTTCAGATACGTTTTAAGAAGCCCTGGGCAATGTTTTGTCTAAAACAAGATGTGACTAGATAATTTCTGATTAGAAAAGACAGACCTCTTCTGTGTCTAAAATGGCACAGAGGGTTTAGCATGGTGGAAATGTTATAGGGGAGGCATTTGGGGAGAACTCGGTTTTGGGGGGATGTGAAGTCTCTTGGTGCGCAAGTTGCCATCTTTACATTATAGGATTCAAATAATGAATAATCTAAAGAAATACATAGAAAAAACCCCTTAATAATGGCTTTAGTATTTTATTCTGTACATGTGGCCCGCTCACTGTTACTGTGTTATGAATGATTTTATTTTAATTTTATTTTATATTGTTTGCTGTATTTTTATGTTTTATGTAATTTATCATGCTATTGTTTGTGTTTTTGACTTCATTTATTGCATTGTGTTGTAGGGCTTGGCCTCAGGTAAGCCGCCCCGAGTCCCCATCGGGGAGATGGTGGTGGGGTATCAATAAAGAAGAAGAAGAAGAGATGATGATGATTTACCATATCACTTGCCCAATCAAAATGACTGTATAAATTGGTTTGAAGATGATAGAATTTTAAAGGTGAAAAATGAAAAAAACATAAACATATCTATACTTCACAAAGTATATTTGTATTTCGCAAAGCCCATGCTGAAGCTATACATTTAAAAGCTCCTGAGATGCTGATGTATACAGGTTTGCATGCCAGATTAAACTTTTACAACAGCAACAACCTGTCTTAATGAAATGTAGCACTGATAGAAGAGATATGAATATATCACTGATGCAATACTGTGCTATGGTTGCTGTGAGTTTTCCGGGCTGTATTGTCATGTTCCAGAAGCATTCCCTCCTGACATTTTGCCCACATCTATGGCAAGCATCCTCAGAAGTTGTGAAGTCCAGCCTTCACAACCTCTGAGGACACCTGCCATTGATGTGAGTGAAACGTCAGGAGAGAATGCTTCTGGAACATGGTCATACAGCCCGGAAAACTCACAGCAACCCAGTGATTCTGGTCATAAAAATCTTTGGCAACACAATATTGTGCTTGTTTAGTCAGAAATGAGTCACACTATGCCCGGCGGAACTTATTTTTAGGGAAATATTATGGGATTACATCTTAAAGGGCTTTTGAAAACTGTACATGTATTAAGAAACTTTAAGTGCAAATTTGTTCAAAAGCAATGAGAAGTTTCTCTACAAATGAAAATAAAGTAAAAAAGGAGCAAAACAAAATGCGTTCACAGATAAATATGTGACAACTCTGGGTAGGCTAAAGAAATACAGCAGTTGTTACAGATGACCATTTCATTGTTGAGATAATTTCTAACTTATAGTAACCCTAAATTGAACCAGTCACAAGCATTTATTGGCACAATTTGTTCAGAGGTGATTTGCTTTCCTTGGAGGCTGTGACTTCTCCAAGGTCATCCATGGGTTTCAATGTCAAAATGATGTTTCCAGAGTCATAATCAAACCTCAAGCCACCACATCATACTGGTAAAGTAAGATATTGCAAATGTTATGTTTACTATATGTGCTTTGTATTATTTCTTTATATTTCATTTATTATCTGACTGTCTCCCAGTCTGGTAGCAAATGTAATTTACAACAAATACTAATTTAGTTAAAACCATTCATTGTGAAAAATAATTAAAAATAACATATCTCAATTAAAAGCTACTGAAGTAAAAACTGTTTAAAAGAATTGTAAATGTAACCAATAAAGAAAAGGCTGAAAGGTTTAGCATTCCCACCACCATTTTCTTTGTTGTTGTTGTTAATTTGTTCAGTCGCTTCTGACTCTTGGACCATTCTACACCAGAGCTCCCTGTCGGCCATCACCTCCATTTTCTTTAAACTTGCTATATTTCTGAAAGCTTCCACAGAATGTTTAAAATTCAAAAATCAGTAAGGTAGCAACTAATAATGATAATTTGTTGGTCATTTCACTATGTCTTTTAACAAAACAGAGTTGAGCTCAGTAAAGCCTGTAAGGCAATGGGTTGTTTTTCCCATATATGGTTTAAACATCTCTGGAGTGGATCCACAGCATCTTCAGGGCTATATTGCCACTGTATATATATTACATAAAGCTTTGGTTTATAGCCTGCTATTCAGTTATGCTTCAGAGACCACACACAGTCTTGCAAAATGGGAAGGCTTTCCTTCCCTGCCATTTCTGTTTACCTTGCAGTTTACCTTGCCTTTTCTGCTGATCTTTCACAGCCGGTCCTAACTTATTTACACCATATTTAACAACATGCAGTACTTCATTTTTCAATAGATGCAAACAGGCAGTAAATTGGAAATACAAACTCCAGAGATACAGGTGGATGTTATCATGTAAACATGGCAAGGTTTTCTGAAATTACAATTATGACACCCCTGGATGATCTTTGATCCGACTGTATTATGATGTGACAGATGTATATTGCCGTGATTTCTCTGGTGCTGCTTGCTTTTGCTTCCTTGTCAGCTTTAATAATAAAGCAACTGGACGGGCTAAATTGAAATGATTTATCTTCTACGAATGTTATAGTCAAAGCATGCTGTCATAGTAACAGGTTCGGCTTCCTCTAATGAGGTTGTCACACACAATAGGCTGGAGCTATTTGAAACCACATCACGTCCTATAATGTCACTTGTAGCAACTGCTTCCCCTCTGCGCCCCTGCTTTGCAATCAAATCATACGTGGCTGGTTCTTTGCTCCTACTCTTGGTCCCTTTTCAACTGTATGGGTATCAAGGGCATTATCAAACAGTGATTTATACCTTCTTTATTAGGATGATTCCTAGTTCTAAAGATTGAAGTGGCTTGAAAGTCAGAGCAGTTCTGGCTGTACTATCATGCAAAATGATGAAATCACATCAGAAGCTGGTGGGAAAGTGCCTGACCCCTAGCCATTTCCCTGAGACTCTTAGCTGCCCCCCTTTACCAAACCCCTAAATTATCCTGCTGCCCTCGGCTTATCCCTGTAAATGGAACATCCTTTTGCTCAAGCAGCAAAAGGTGTGGTTTTTTATATTAAAAGTCAGTGCTACTTAACTTCAAGAGCGTGAATGCGGAATAGTAGTTTGACTGTTGGAATATTAGTCTGGAAACTAGGGTTCAAATCTCTGCTCTGCCATAGAACTTCACTGGATGACCTTGGGCAAGTCACATTCTTCAAGCTTCAGAGGATGACAAGGCCAAAGCCATTTTCAATACATTTAGCCAAGATGTCCTCATTTTAGGGTCGCCATAAGTCAGAAACTACTTCATAGCAAATTAACCTTCTGTTTCTCTAACCCAATCAAGTTTTTTTAAAATAAAAAACTAGGCATAGACAACCAGCTCTTCCCAAAAGGTAATTTAGACCTTTCACTATCTGGTTGTAATCTTAAAACATCACCATATCCATTGACACAAATGGAAGCTTTATTTAAACAATCATGAGAAGGGTGTGTTAAGATAAAAGATGCGGCAGAAGGTTTACATTTCCTGCACCCACCATTCCAAATCCAGCTTTGAGACTCACATGCTAAATTCACAATAAGAAAAGTGATCTTACTGTGTGCACTGCATATAGTGACCATGACATTCACGACTGCATCATACCCATTATGTGAAATTTTAGTACCATATGCCTTGACATAAAATAATTTTCCTTCACAGCGACAGTATTCTTTGGGGGGGAAATGAATGAAATTGTTTGCAAGATAACCAAGTCCATTGAAAGAGAAGAATTTTGAACCCAGATTGTCTAGGTCTGAGAGGTTTGAGATCATGTTGCCGAAATCCAGAAATCACATATTTCCCTGTGTTATAAACACAGAACATCGCAGTAGAAGAAAAGTGATTTATACATATTGATGAAGCAACATGATATAAATTACTGGTGGTGAAGTTGATGGAGACTGTGTGAGTACCACATAGACATTTGGTGGTGTCTACTACAGTGGCTGGCATTCTGTTAGTGGTTTATGTGGGTATAAGTGCATCTTACATACATAAAAGTCCCATTTTGGACAGAGCACAGAGGGATATTCACTTACATTTGCTTTCCATCCAAAAACTTTGCATTGCCTGGTGGTTGCCAAGTCCTGGCAGGGACTCCTGCTGCTGCGATGACTAGCAAATGGGGAAGAGGGGAGGTACTTTTGGCCATGAAGATCTGTCTCAGCTCCTGGGGAAAGGAGAGGCCAGCTGCACTCCATTTGTGAGCATAACCTTATTTACCTACTCATGATTGAACTGTTTCTCCACTATTGAAATGGCTTCTTCCTCCCTTGTCTATTTGTCAATAATAGCATCAGGGCAACTCTGAAGGATGGAGAACCATGCATGTGTGCATATATGTCTTGCCAAATGTTGTCGATTCTTTGTATTCACAGATTTTGTATCAACTAATTCAACCATCCATAGCTTGAAAATATTAAAAGCAAACCTTGATTTTACCATTTTATATAAGGGCTCGATTTTACTACATCATTATATATAATGGGATTGGAGCATCCATAGTTTTTGGTATACACAGGGGTCATGAAATCAAACCCCAGCAGATACAAAGGGCCCACTGTATATTGTACACTGTTTTCAGTTCAGCTTCTCAGTGATAATAATTGTTCAAGTCTAGGCACCAAGTCATAGTACAACCCATTGTAAAGGGGGCAATAGAGTGATTCTCAGTGTAACACCAGCTCAACTATGTTCTTATAAAGAGTGCTGTCAATGTATTTTTAAGAAATGTACTACACTTCTCAAGTTACCTTTAGGGTACATGTTACTTTATTTTGTGCCATTTTCAGTGGATGATGGCTTATTTCAGTGATAGTTGTGGGTAATAAGTATTAACTTTAAACAATTGAAAGCTAAGATATCCCAAGGATCAGCTCCACTTATATGAGCCCTTAGGTCGGGACTCTCTTCACTGGCTCACGAGATGAAGAATCTCAGGATAAGAGTCCTGCCTTGAAAAGTGTGTGACAGTCTAATTAAACTTTTTTAACGTCATTTAATAGCATATTATGTGCAACTGTGGCTGGTACAGTTAGGGGCTGCCTCATATTTTATCACCATTGTAACACCATCAGATTTGCCCTCCTACAATATCCCAAAATGTTATTTCTAGGTCTTAGGTTTTGGCACTGAATCCTCAAGACCTGGGATAGTTCTGTCATGGTAACACTAGACTCTCTTTCACTTCTCCCATTAACTGAAGGGGCTCCTCTTCATCTCCCACTATAAGCCATAATTTGGTTAGTAGAAATAAAAAATGTGCTTCTCAATAAGAGTACCCAGTCAACAGGACTTCTTATCTTTTGAGATTCATTTTAACCCATTTAAAAAAAAGATTTTTCCATTACCAAGTTTAGTCATCTTTTATTTTCTTTATTGTGATCTTATGGAAGCCCTATTAACACAATCAAACTTTCTTCTGAATCAATGTGCTCTGGAATGTATTGACTCAAATACCAGATCAGCTGTCATAAAAGGAAGACAAAGTCGTCTCTGCTGTCCCAGGACATCTTTTGGGTAAAGTTATAGGAATTTGAATTTCAATTGATCAGTTAATAAAATGCCTTGATAGTTAAGAATATGTTGGAAAATTGAGTCATAGATTTACTGAAGGGTGGGATATGGACATTTCCAAATTGAGGCTGGAGAACTGTCTGTTGGAGGTATTCTGGTTCTGGATTTCCTGCATCAAGCAGCGGTTGAACTAGATCCTCCTCCAACCCTGTGTCTTATATCCATCTGCTTATCTCAGCTAAGATTAAAATGGTATTGAATTGCTGAATACTCCATTCATCAAGTATAAGTTCTTCTAAACTCTACTTGTAACTTTCAGTTTGGATTTGATTTATAATTCTACGACTAGTTGCAGCAACCTGTTTAGTTTCAGCCTTTTTCTATTGCCTCGGCATATAATTAGAGCTACACGAAGCCTGAAAAAGTAGCTTGATTACATTCTGTGATTTTTAAATTTTCATTCTATGAAAACTTTTGGTTACATTTTATGAAATAGCCCTGGGGTGTATGTACATTATGCATTGCTTTTCACACAATACACATGTGGCTTTGTTTAGCAACCATCTGAGAATATCAGCTGTCCAATGCTATCTGCACATCAGATATTGCAGAAGAAGCAGAACAATACATTGTGAAAGCTAAATGAACATTATTTATTTATTACCTATTTTATTATTTGCAGGAAATCTATTTCACTATTCCACTTACTGCATTCAAAGAAGTTTACAACATAATTGTAATGCGCAACTAAGAATCTATAATTTATGTAAAATCGGAATGGAGAAAAAACAATATACCTGGTAGACTCATAGAATCATAGAGTTGGAAAAAACCACAAGAGCCATCCAGCCCAACTGTCTTTAGACTTCTCTGCCAAAGAGTGGTGGTGCCTCACCAAACTACAACTCCCGTGTTCCATAGCACTGAGCCATGGCAGTTAAAGTGGTGTCCAAGTGTGTTAATTCTGCAGTGTAGAAGAACCGTAAAAAAGCTTAATTTCAGTTCGCTATAAACTACAGTTCCAATACTCTTCATACATTTTCTCCAGGTATTCTGCATTCAATGTTTATGCACTGGTTTTGTTTATTTGCTGGAATAAAGACTGAACACAGCACTTGCTTCTGTCAAATTTAGTGTTCTTAAGTTTTGTATTGTTTTTCATCCTATGAAGGCTAATTTGAGTGTTATTTTCTCTTTCTCTCTCCACCCCCCAATATTAGTATCCTTCACAAATATAATAGATATTTCATTTACTTATTTATTTTATTGGATTGGTTTTATTTCAATATTATCCATGAAAATTCTGTAGACAATGTTCAAGATATTAAAAATATAAAATATTGTAGAATACAATTTAAATTATTCAATGTTATTGAGCCATGACATTTAAAGTGGCATTACACTGCATTGACTTTACAGTGTAGATCGGGCATGGGCAAACTTTGGCCCTCCAGATGTTTGGACTTCAAATCCCACAATTCCTAACAGGCTGTTAGGAATTGAAGTCCAAAACACCTGGAGGGCCAAAGGTTGTTCATGCCTGGTGCAGATACATCCTAAGTTTCTGTTGTATCTTCCTTATTCTGTAAGAGTTTTTAAAGATGACATAAGATCCACAGTGAAACGCTTCAGTTACTTTAACACTCTAGAAAGCAGTTATAATATGTCATTGCAACTCATATTTCTATTTCTGTGCACATACAATCTGATCACTTTGAAATAACTTCACTTCAAACTCTTGATATAAATATAAAGACAGAAAAATATAAAAGACTAACTTTCAAATCTAAAATGCAATTTTCATGGTCATGGTAAGGGAGGTTCATTCTTTTGTTTAGTCTATGGTTACTTCAATAAGAATGCAAATTTATTCACATATTTTGATGTGAAAGTCTATTGCAAGTCATTAATCTTCTTTTTAAAAGAACAGGTATAAATCAGGTTGCATATTAGGGCAGGAATGTTGAAAAGACTTTTCATGGTGAAAGGAAGAAGACTTTTAAAAGAGAAATATGCTATAAAAAGTAAAATTCAAAAGCCATTGCAATGAGAAAATTCATCAATTCTTAAAGTGTCTATGATAAAATGATAAAATAAGTCTCTTCTGTATTTTTGGGAATAAAACTGAATCTGTAGCTCCTATTAGCAGTAATGGGGCTTCTTATTCATCCCCCACTGTGTTGAAAATGTGTGCTATAATGACTAATTTAAATTGTTCTCTCTGTTAGGTTTAGTGAGTTAGAAAGTTTATATTGGAAATATACCAGCTGGTAAATATTCATGGACTGCAGTCTGCTATAAATCATTACGTATTTGGGTAGAAGAACATTTCATTTGGTTTTTTTTTCTTATTTGGGAAAATTGAGGGTTCGAACTTAAAGAAAGCATCAGAAAATACATGGATTTTCCAGTTACTTTGTTTACCTTTCTCTTTCTTTAAAGTCTCTTCTTTTTGAAATAGTAAACCTGCTACCATCAACTGCTCTCTTTTAAGTTAAAGTGTTTAATTAAGCAGTTAAGATAGTGTCAAACTGCATTATTTCTACAGTGCAGATACACCTATACTAGAGCATGAATCCACTTAAAATCCTATTTCAGCCTCCTACAGAATTCTGGGGTTTGTAGTATAGTGAGGCTGTTAAAGGCTCCTCCCTAAACCACAAACCCCAGAGTTCTGCAGGAGGCAGCAACCAGTTTTTAAGTGGATTCATTCTCTAGTGTGGCGGGGTGACTAGAGTCCTGTGAAATACTCAAATGGTGAATGTATCCTTCCATGTTGCATCAGATCAGGTCCCAATTTGTATCCTCTTACATTGCAGTTGAACTAATCATGCCTAACTCAAATGATTTTTTCCCCAATGCAATGTATTTTCATATTGAAGGTATTTGGAACACAAATCTCCAGAGGCAATTCAGATTTATAGTCCCCTCCCTTCCCCTTCTTAAGAAAAAAAAACCCAACAGAAACAGTGAAGCGTGTTGATAAAGCCACTCTGAATTTTGGCTTTTTTTTTAAAAAAAGGTTTTCCAATTACTTATCCTCTGTCTGTCATAGTTCAGGAGATACAGCCCTTGAAAATATAATAGCTTGATGATCTTAGGATGCAAGGGATGCTTCAGATGTTTTCAGAGGCTCCTTGAAATGTGCTTCAGCCTGACAAAAGCAGGAAATGTTAATTTTCACCTCTCTTATAAACACGGAGATGATATGTAAAGGGAATGCTATTGTCATAGCAAATGCACACTTGAGCGATTCAAACCCAATTAGTGCTTATATGATGCACTTTGAATATATTTGATGCCACAGAAAGCAAACGGGTAAACAGCTTTTCCTATTTATCTGGTGGGGAATGCTGGGAAGAAGCCTCCTTTTTTATTTTCTAACATAATAGCTATCTCAATCCCTTCCACTCAAGTGTAGCACAATGTTAAATCATGGTCTGACAGTTTACAAAAACCTTTGTTAAAACATATGTCATTTTCCTTTGTGCATTTCTCTTCAAAGGTCTGTGCAAAATAGTCCTTGAGGATTAAGATGGCATGTAACATGATTTTGAGATGACCACATTTATACACGGGTGTGTGTGTGTGTGGGGGGGGGGTGCAGAAGACATAGGTCTCTTGGTTCTCTCATGATGATATGAAAACATGGCTTCAGTTAAAATGTATCAAAAGATGCACATTTTCAGGAAGATACATGGAGCACTAATTTTTCAAAGTGGGTCAGATACCCGTGGATTCAACCACAAAAATACTGAATTAGGCTTGTCACATTTGTTTTCCTCAGAGGCAGGTAGAACACAATGCTTTCTAGGATAGGAATAGTTGTACCTATTGGTCAATGAAAACTGAGCTGTGGTCAGGCTTTATGCCAGCAGCTCCAGCTGGGAAGGAAGGCAAGAAGACCAGTGCTCATACAGGGTAAAGGTGCTGTGTGGTGTGGCAGGCCCTGTGGAGGAGACGGCAGGACTGGGGGTTCACCGAGCTGGAGCTGGCCAAGGGGGTGGTGGCACTGGGGGAGGCTGTCCACTGGAGGAGGCACAGCTCCTGATACCTCTGCATCCTCTGAACTTGGCCCCGCTATGGTACTGGTAACTCTGCAGCATTTGCCCATCCCCAGTGCTACCTCCTCCTTGGCCAGTGTGCAGAAGTGTTTATTTTTTATTATAGGATTGAGGATTGAATGTGTATTGAAATGTTTAGATGTTTAGGGAAGGTGCACTTCTTCAGTAAAGGCCCACCTTGAGGAAGAGTTGCCATAGCAACATGGCTGTGAGGCAGAGGTGGGAGGAGTCAACAGCTTTCTGCCACAGCCAAGAATAGAATTCTGGGGAAGTTTGAATTTTGACAGTTTAACTGTCAGACCAGCTCTAGGGGAGTGGGTGCTGAGAAGCTCAGAGAGATCAGTTGTGTTTAGACCAGCTCAAGGTCTATTTTAAGTCCAGAGGTTTGGCTGGGAGAGCCAGCCTGTAGTTTATGCTGAGACATGAACTAGTGGAATAGACTGTAAACTGATTTGACAAGAACCATTTAAGTAAGAAAGTGTAACTGCATAATCTCATAATATTAACTGAAAGGAAATGAACTGAGCAACTTTGTAACTTCTTTAAAGAAAGTGTAACAACCAAGAATTGTGCCTCTAAGAAGAATTGTAACTTTGAAACCATCAAGCTAATGCACTGATCCTCAAAATAAACTATTTACAGTTCTTTAACTATAAACCTCTCCTTGCCAGTATTTTGAAGAAGTCAAGCCTCATTTTAAAAGACAAAGTGGTGGACAAAGTGGTGGACGGCTGGTTGCAACATTATTAGAGTGGAAGTAATCCAAACACCTTCCTACAAATTGATGACCAACTAGTTACCTCATTTAGTGGCAGAAAAATATATTTACTATATAGTACATCCTTATGATTGGTGGAAGTTAATATATACTTCTTCATAATTGGTAGCGTGGCCGGTAGAGTGGCCAGATGCTACTTTAAAATTGGTGACAGACATATGTCACATCGTTACAAATTGGTGGCAGCGGTGGGATAGCCTGCCCTGCCACGTTAAAAGGAAAAGTTGAACGGTGAAAAGAAATCTTTACAGCCAGCATCAGCAAGGTGAGCCCCCGGTCCTGCTGCTTCCCCCATGAGTACTAATATGGCACTCATACTTTGGATCAGTCCCGGGATATGTGATCAGTGCAGAGCTGCCCTATGTTCTGAGCTACTGGGATCTTTTTTGTCTCCTGATTTGTGATTAATTTTGATTTTAATTATATTTTCTGACTGTCATATGAATTTTTCCAAATAATTAAACTCTCCCTCTCCTTGTGGGGAGCTTATTCAATAAGAATCAGAAATTGCACCTGCAGCCAAAGGGCAAATCCATGAAGTGCTGGGGGGGGGGGCAGTTAAAGCCCCCCGCCATAAAGAGGACCAGCTTTGGTTGGGTCTGTTTGGCTTTGCTGACCCCAATCACATGGTGAGGAGCAAAGCTAAATCTATTTAAGGCCGGTCTGTCCCTCCAGTACCTTTCTTCACTCTGCTTGTGACACACCCTCCCACCCTATGAGCACTGTGAGTGAGAACTGTTCATATTAGGGCTAGGTAGGAATCTCTCTCCCCCCCCCCAAATCTGGCTTTGGTAATTGGCTTAGGGTGGGTAATTTAAATAGGTTGTTATGATATAAATGGTGGTTACATAGTCCTAGTAGGCACCATGACACTCACCTTTGTGGGTGAAGGGTGGACTTCCATAACAGTCTCTAGGTTTTGTGGCTCGTGGGGCTGTAAATGGAGGGGGGGGGGGTTCCACTTAGTGCTGGAATGAGGGCTTATCTTTAAAAACCTTGAGGTTTGGGAGAAAGCATCCTCAAGATGCTTTCTACATACTTTAGATTGCTGAGGTGAAAGCTTTCCTGGAGGGGTTGCGTGACCCGTGACCCCCTGTTGAAACTAGTCAACACCTCCCTTGAGCAAGGAGTGTTTCCAGGGGGATTAAAAGAGGCAGTGGTCACTCCATTGCCGAAGAAGCCGAGTTTAGATCCGTCGGTCCCTTCCAACTACTGCCCGGTATCGAATTTGTCGTTCCTGGGCAAGGTAGTTGATAGGGCAGCAATGGAGCAGTTGCAGTCCTACCTAGATGATGCAACTTGGTTAGACCCCTTCCAGTCTGGCTTCCATTCAGGGCATGGGACGGAGACGGTGCTGGTCGCCATCACAGATAAGCTGCGCTGCCAACTCGATCGCGGTGGATCGGCGCTGCTCGTGTTATTGGACCTCACGGCAGCGTTCGATACTGTCGATTATGATCTTTTGACCCATCGTCTGGTCGGGGCTGGGGTGAGGGGGACAGTCCTTAATTGGCTGTCCTCCTTCCTCCGGAACCGGCTGCAGCGAGTGAGGAGGGGTGAGGTTGTCTCAGGGGGTGCCCCCCTTCATTGTGGGGTGCCTCAGGGGGCAATTCTCTCCCCATTATTACTTAACATCTACATCCGACCACTTGCTCGGTTGGTGCGCAGTTTCGGGCTGGAGTGTCACCAATATGCGGATGATACCCAGTTCGTTCTGGGGATGGAAGGCCGGCCCGACTCCGTACCCGATAATTTCCATCACTGCCTGGAAGCCGTTACTGGATGGCTGTGAGCCAGTAGGTTGAAGGTGAATCCGGCCAAGACGGAGATCCTGTGGCTGGGTCGTCCGGGTACAGGTGAGATCCGGCTTCCTACCCTGGACGGGGCGGTACTCTGCCCGTCACCATCGGTAAAAAGTTTAGGAGTCATGCTTGACTCCCATCTGTCGATGGAGAAACATATCTCCATCGTCAGTGGAACAGCGTTCCATCACCTCCTGCAGGCGAGGAGGCTGGCTCCCTACTTGTCCCACCACGACCTAGCCACAGTGGTCCAAGCCACGGTAATCTCAAGACTGGACTACTGTAATGCTCTCTTCGTTGGCCTTCCTATTTCGGTGGTTCGGAAGCTTAAGCTGGTGCAGAAAGCCACAGCCCGGCTGGTGGCAGGCCTTCCATCTCGCTGCCACATCACGCCGGTTCTGCGGGAACTGCACTGGCTTCCAATAGAGCACCGAATCACCTTCAAAGTGCTGGTTCTAACCTTTAAGGCCTTGAACGGTCTGGGGGCGGTGTATCTAAGGGACCGCCTCTCCCCATATAGTCCTCTAAGACCACTGAGATCTGAATTACTGAACCTTGTGTTGGTTCCAAGTCACACAGCCCTTCACTTGACTACAACCTGGAGGAGAGCTTTCAGTGTTATTGCTCCGGTGCTCTGGAATGCTCTCCCCCCTGCCATTCACGAGATATCAACTTTGCTTGCCTTTCGAAAGGCCTGCAAAACCCTCCTGTTTAGACAGGTTTTTGTGTTGGAGCAATGCTAAGGCTCCACGATATGGCTAAGGGCTGTGACTGTAAATCTTACTGGCATCCATGTTTTATCTGTGCCTGCTTTGTTCTTTTATTGTGTTTTATTGTAATTTTATGGACTGTACTGTTTTTAATGTGTTTTTACTATGTTTTTATTGACTGTAATCGTTTGGGACTGTGAGTCGCCCCGAGCCACCTGGAAGGGGCGACCAAGAAATCCAAATAATAAATAAATAAATAAGTCAAATAATTTGGGGTGGCCTTCGAGATCTTCGTGTTAGTACAATGATACTCCTTGGAGGCGGTCAAACAAAGTGACATCTGGCCTAGGACATTTCCCCCAAATGACTGACAATAAATGGTTATCTTGTACAAGTTCTTTCCCTGGTAGGTTAACACAGTTTACAGGTTTTTGCAGAAGTTCTAACAAGCAAATATGCCAAGAAATATCCATTTAGCTTCATGTTTTTGGCCTGGTCTCTATTTTATAGTGGGAATTTAATCACTTGCACAATTTAAGGAGATATCAGGCCAATTTTGCAAGGAATGAACATGTCTGCTCTGCTCTTCTTTCCAGTTTATACAATTATCCATTATATTTTGATTATCTTCAGATTCCCTTAATGTGACAGCTACAGGTTGAATATCCCTTATCTAAAATACTTGAGATTTTAAGTGTTTTGACTTTGGCTTTTGGAATATCTGTATTTGCATATACATCCATAGTGAGGCATCTGGGAGATGAGATCCGAGTTCAAACACAAAATTCATTTATGTTTCATGTACAACTTATACACATATCCTGAAGGTGATTTTATACAATATTTGTACTAATTTCATACAGAAAACAAAGTCTGTGTACATCGGACCTTCAGGAAGCGAAGTGTCATTATTTCAGCCACCCAAGTATGGGATGCTCAACCTGTAGCCTATTAATATTCAAAGAGAATGTGTGCTCCTGTCTACAGCTGTTTAAAATAGTAGTATCTTTGAGAGATAAAAATAATGGGAACTTCTTGAAAGAAAGAGGAATGACTGTGGCAGACGAGCTTCTCAACAGGGATCTTTTCTTCCTATCAACAGCACACGTTTTATTTCACAAGGGTGATTCACGTTTTAGCTCTGTTAGTTCCTGTTTGCCTGACATTACCAAGTGCATTATTAGACTTCAGAGGTTCTTGTTTTCATCAGCAGGGGAGCAGAGAGATGGCATTCCATGGTGTCATTTGGTCTTGTAAACCACCGCTTTCCCTGCAGCATTTCAGTAATGGGTAAAAGGAAGAAAGAAAAGGGGGAAAAAACTGCTAGCTTGCCTGAGTTCATTAGTTCTTCTTTTTCTTTTTAAGGTGAATGTCCAGAAAATAGAGATGGGTTACTTAGAAGGAAAAACTTTCTTTTCCATATTTCTGTTTTACATTTTGGGGGAAAAATGGAAATGATTTTTTAAAATTTCAGCAGTACTAGGTTGTTAGAGCATAATAGAAGCATAGACTGAGGATATATGTATCTGAACTAGAAAATATATATTGCTTTGTTCTTCCTTTTAACTGCTGTAGTTCTACTGAATAAAATTCTGGGATTTGTAGTTTGACAATTTTTAAAAAAGTATTGACCAGTTTCATAGGGAAGTACACTAGATCACTGTTTTTTAAACTGTGGGTTCTAGCACCAAATGCTTAATGTTGGAATCATGAAAAATTTGACAACATTGAAGGTTCCAGAAACTTTTACACAAATCTATTACCAACAATGTGCAGTGTTTTGCAGAAAATGGTTCAGCTGTATTCCACAAAAAGGAAAATTGGTCTCTTTAGCTAGTCTTGCAAATGCTGATTTATTATCATTAATATTCAGTTTTTATATCTAGTATTTTATATCTATATACCTGAGGTCATGAAAATAATTATCGGACAGAGAGGAGTCACAATTGCAAAAGTTTAAGGATCCTTGCACTAGATCATCTTAAGTAGCCCTGCATGAGCTACAAATCACAACACTCCGTAGGATGGATACCTAGTAGTTAAAGTGGTACCAAACTGTTTTAACTGTACAATGTAGATGCATCTTGGCAGAATGGAGTACGGTAGATCACATTGCAACCCATTGCAAAACTTCATAATTATGAGCCATTGTGTATCTGAAATGCTAAACTATTGTCATTTTAGCCAATGCTTAGGCACAATAACATAGATTTCCAGATTTTATAGCAAAGTGGGGAAATAACTGTCACTATCTTGGAATGCTTCTTTAGGAGAAGACAAACTCCTTATCAACAGTAAAGTGTTAAACCAGATGAAACTATGGGTGATTTCCCAGATTGTAGTAATTTAGTTTACATTGTATCATCTTATTAAATTATGTCCTCCCATCATTTGAGGAAATGAGAAGTGATTTGAAATGTATTATGATACAAATGGGTTATAAACATCAACACCTAAATGTGTTTGTCTTATGGAAATGTTATATACCATTTTGTCTTAACATAGAAATGTTTAGGGAAATTAAAAATAATTTTCAGCATATGGAGAAGTGCTGGCATTTTGGGCAACCTGAATATATAACTAAATAGGGCTTCTCTAAAAATTCAAGCTGTTGCTTGTTTCATTGTCCTGATTTAATGTCTGCAGGGAACATCTTGTGTAAATAACAAGCCCACATCCGCATTAAAACATGCATAAACACATCAATCCTTTTCATTGTATTTTGTAAGCCTTGACACATTTGACGACTTCTTTTTCTTGTTCATATTTCAAACCCCTTTCCTTATGATTCTGTTATAGAAAGGAACAAACAACTTCATGCTTTATCTTATTAGCATGTGTTTATCATATGCTTTCTCCATAATTACTATCCTTAAATAATGCACACAGCATATAAGATCTCACCCTTCTAAAATGTGTCAAGATCAAAATCAACTGCTAATCCCCTTCCTTCTTCTTAGGCTCTTGTGCATTGACATTTTGATTTCCTGTCAGAAGTGGTAAGGGTTTCTACTATTTTGCCACTTTATTTTTTAAGAGGCTAAACAGAAGCATGGCTTTGCTTTTCAATAGCAGCATTGTACATATTTTCTGATGCACTGCTGTATTGAGTTTTAGTCAAGCGTCTTGCTCTCAAAATATTATCAAAATAATAAATGAGTTAGCAATCAAATTTTGCCCTCAGATGTATGTATGTATTCAATTTATACAATTTGGACAAAGGGAATGCTGCTTTAGAGTCCATTTTCAGATAACCCCTCATTCTGTTTATTGGGAAGTTAGTTGGATCAGAGGGGCTGTTGCCGTTTTCATTTGGCAAAGATTCAGCCCATGCCTAAAACGGGAAACTTTAGTGGGTGAATCCTCAGTCATGAAACCTACTTCAGTTTTAGATCCCATTTACAACTGCAGGCCTGCCAAGTTTCAGAACAATTCACCACTCTACCAAATTTTTAAGAATTATTTTAAGTTTTTACCATAACATTTTTTAAAAATTAGACAGACTGCAAGAGAGGGTTCTGGGAATTGTAGTTGCCACGTGTGTCCATTCTCAGTCAGTCAGAGCATGGACACAACCAGGCCTTTTATTGGCTGAGAAACAGAAAAAGAGAAAAAACTTCAACTTCCATCATGTTCCGAGAGGAACTCAGAGACTTTTCAATGCTCGTCCTATGCAAGTGCTGCTGGGAAAGGGAGTTCCCAGCAGGGCCCTCTCTGGAGGAGGAACCCAGGGAACTTTTCCAGAAGAAATTGATGCTCCTGCTGCTGGAGAGAGAGAAAAGATGCTGCAGTTAATCTCATTTTCTCCAGGAACCGCTGCTGCAGACTCCTGTCTCAGGTATATTGCAGAGTTAACTCCATCATTTCCAGTAGCCAAAATATCCTACTCTCTTGATCCATTTTGGCTGGCTTTCCAGCTTCCACCCCCGTCCTGTTTTTGGGGGAATATATAAAATGAACCACTGAATTTTACAAATTACTTTTGTTCAAACTGTTATGTGTCCGTTTGTCATTGTATTTACTATTTGGGATCACTTTTGTTTCACAAAATGTAGTATAGAGGCAGAATCCACATTTTGTAATACAGTGATATGGTAAACGGATACAACACTTGGAACTTCCTCCCAGTTCCCACTCTTGACAGATGGGATTATAGTCAATTACATTGTATTATTCATTTATTCCATTTGATGAGGAGTATTTTTCAGAATGCGCCCAGAGAGATCAGATTGGCATCCAACTACAGGTAACCTGCTATAGAAAAATTGCCAAGTTCTTAAGGGAGAAATATAGTTCTTTTTCTCAGAACTTGACACAACACTTATTCTAAAGCCTGGAGGGATATCCAGTGTTCCACCTGATCAGTTTTCATGGGGTTACTTGTAGTTGCTGAGGCATGTTGATCTCAACAAGATCACTGAAGACATTTGGCCCACCACATGTCAGCTTGACCCTTGCCCATATTGGCTGATAAAATCTACCAGGGGTGGATTACCTCAATGTGTCCAAGGAGTGATGTGATGTCTTCTTAAGGGGAACTCAGGGGACCCAAACTTATGTGAGGACAACTGTCCTATTGCAGTATCCCCTTTTGGGGCAAGGTGACTGATCATGTGGTTGTTGTTAAACTTTATACATTCTTGAGGAAACAGATTACATAGACCCATTTCTGTCTAATTTCAGGTAAGGGCATGGGACTGAATCAATCTCAATTGCTCTGATTGATTACCTGGGGCACAAGGGGAGGAAATGCATAACTAAATGCACAATTGGATGTTCATGAACATGGACAATGACACTCCATATACAACTCCTGTTCCATTATTTTGAACTGAATGTGGAAAATTTGCATAGGACAAAAATGTTTAGCTGCAGCAGTGAGAGAACTTACTCATGTTTAAGATGTGAATAGTTAATCTACCAGAGATAAGAAGATCTATGACAAAAAGGATAGATTTTTTGAATATGAAGAAAACAGCAGAGACAATGTAGTAAGTGTTAGTTAGGGCTTATATTTTCCATATCTCAACTTTTCTATCTCCTTTGTTTTAAAACATTGTACATGCACTTTTCTATCCTTCTGTTTTATATTAGAAAAGGAATGTTCTCCTTTTTTCTTTCTCTTTTTTTAACATCATAGTAACCTTTTCTGTATTAGATAGACAACAATGGAAGAAGGTGAAGATGTAAGATGTTAAAAATGCCCCAGTTCTATATCCATTCTTGTACCCTTTCCCATTCTTCATATATTTGCAATACAAATTATATGGGGGGAAAGAATGATGTTAAGAGAGTTCCAGCTAAAGTTTTCCACTTATGAACAGCTGGAACAACAATGACATGAGGGTTTCATAACTAGTTGTAATGTCCAGAATGGAGAGCATTCAATATTCAGTGGATCTACTTTAAGTATGACTGGGTTTGGATCTAATCTATTTCATCTTAAATGCCTTGGAAGACTTTTTTATATATAAAACTGTAGTTGGCTGTAAATACTACAACAACAACTATTATTATTATTATATAAAAATATAAATATAAAATATAAAAAGGTAAAATTAATAACAATAAAATTAACACCATTACACATAAAACAGTGATTAAAACTCCTATCAATTAAAGATATTAAAAAACCCGACAATCTATAAAATAGTGGCTATGTAGTATGTACAATATCTGTCTTCATAAAGTGCAATAGTGACCACTCACTAAGTCCTCCAATATAGTGATCATAATGCCTGAACATGGTCAAAAGCTTGTGTAAAAAGCCAAGTTTTCAAGTGTTTCCAAAAAACCTGGAGTGTTGGTTCTACCCTAATCTCTTTAGGGAGGGCGTTCCAAAGCAGGGGTCACCACCAAGATGGCCCTCTCTTTCATCCCCACTAACTGCACTTGAGACAGAAGTGGGATCGAGAGTGCCTCCCCGGCAGATCTTAGGGCCTGCATCAGTTTATAGAAAGAGATGCGGTCTTGAAGATAAGCTGGTGCTGAAGTGTATAGGACTTTATAGGTAATAACTTTGAATTGGGCCTGGAAACTTGCCAGTAGTGGAGCTGCTTTAATAGGGGCATGGTATGCTCCCTATAGCTAGCCCTGGTTAGTAATCTGGCTGTTGACCTTTGCATTGCAGCTAGATTGTTGTCTAAAACTAGGCTAATGGAACATATTATGCCATTAAAAAGATATTACAATGGTTTTCAGTTCACTTGTGGAAGAAAGGGGGCAGAATATTACACCATGGGGACATCTACACTGACCATTTTATGCACTTTGAAATGAGTATTGGAGAAAGTGGTTTCGTTGTCTGATGATGACAAAGGAATAAAATAAAGTTTCCCCTTCTATTTATTCATTTTATTTATTTCCTACATTTGTACCCTGCCCTTTTCACACACACACCCGGGGGGACGGGGGGGACGACAGGACTGAGGACACCTTCACAACAACCACCATTCTATTAGCTGATTATACTTGGTCATGGCTAAAAGGAATGCAGAGAGGGGAACAGGTAGAAGAAAAGCCTTAGGTGTGTAGAGCAAAAGGGTGGAAGACTGAAAGTGGCCAGATCAAAGAAATGTGGAGTTTAACATAGAGTAGAAATGTTGCAGCATGACAGAAATGTACCTTTGATTGGTCGCTTTCATTAGTCACTCATGATACCTGCTTGCAGCCTTTAAGAATCCCAGAGGGAGGTTCTTTCTGGGAAAAAAAGAGAAATTGGTTTAAGATGTGTCAAACTGAGTGAACAAAGATATTTTTTCCTGTGGTAATGAGCAAATCAATTGTGCTAAGATGAACTGTGTAGATTGGGAGCAGGGTGTAATTACAGTTCTGTATGTACATTCCTAGCAAAGATGTGTGTGCATGGGTATGTATGGCTAATTCTGTTGAAGTTTGTTGCAGAAATGTTCAGATTAGAGTGCTGTCTGTTTTTAGTTTTTGTTTAAATTTGAACATTGGGGGCTGGTACTTTCAATAACATAAGGCTCCACTGCCTCTTTCTGAAGGTGCAGCATGTCCTAGCAAAGGGATAGGTTACAATTTGTTTTTCAATTCTTTCACTGTATTGCTGTTTCATTTCATGACTGCACTGCAAGATTGTTTACTACAATGGCAATAAACTGTTGTGATTGGTGATTCTGATTTAATAACACAGTGAATATTAATCATCACTTCCAAGCAAAGCTGTTGAGAACAATTTACAGTGTTCCCTCACTTATTGCTGGGGTTAGGTTCCAGGACCTCCCGCAATAAGTGAAAAACCATGATGTAGGGATTTATTTAAATATTTATACATTATTTTAGTAGTTATACACTATTTTAAGTCTTTATAAATGTAAAATAAAGTGAAGGAAAGGAAGGAAAGGCCCTTCAAGGCTGGAGGGAGGGAGGGAGGGAGGAAAGCGCCTTGGAGAGCGCCAGTAAAACCCCACAAACAGCAAAAATACCATGATATATATTTTAAATTAATATTTTCTGAAATCTGCGAAACAGCGAGTCCGCAATATGCGAACCACGGAGTAGTGAAGGAACACTGTATATTGTTTGCTTTCAATACTGGTCTTTAACGAAACCAAGCTATATTAATTTAGAATATGCTATCAAACAAAATCAGGATAGGTTCTGATATGTCTGTTAAAAATGTTTGTTAAGAATACAATTTACATTGCCCAAGGCACTAAGTACTTCTGTGCTTATTCATGCTGCCAATCTTTAAAAAAACACCCATAAATCTAAAAAAATGACATTCAGAAGACTACAATAGAAATCACAGGAGAAATAGGGGTCTTGACAAACTGTTAAGTATCAGCTGTTCACCAGGGACTTTAGAGGATCCTCATAATACTATTGTGATAAATATTACAGTCCAGAATTTCAGCTAGCATTTATTTATTTCTACTCTGCTTTTCTCATCCCAGAGGGGACTCAAGACTCAACATTGGTAGTGATGTTGACATAGTTAGGTGAGAACTATAAAATAAAACAGAAAGGGCATTCTAGATAGACTAGTTTCAACTGATTCAAGAAGCTGAGCAGCATCAGGCTTACTTAATAATTGGGTCAGAAACTATCCGCTGGCAGAAGCGGGTGTTGCTGGTGGCTTTTCCACATGGCCATATGACCCAGAATATCAAGGAAGAAAATCCCACAATATCTGCTTTGAACTGTGTTATCTGAGTCAACACTGCCATATAGTACAATTCAAAGCAGATAATGTGGGTTTTTATTTAGCTGTGTGGAAGGGGCCTGGAGTTCAAATCTTTTTCAAATTTGGATTGAGCCTACTCGCATAGGTCCCATCAACTGCTCTTGACACAAAAATATGTGATTTTCTGGAAAAGCTGTGGAAAGCTGTGTATATTGGGGCATCAAATCATTGCTAGCTGAAAGCCGCCCTGAGTTCCCCTCCGGGGGTTGAGAAGGGCGGGGTACAAATATTTGAAATAAATAAATAAATAAATAAATAAATAAAGGAATCCTGTCTAAGTCTCTGGAAAGCTGCTGGCAGTCAATACTGATCTAGATGGACCAATGATCTAATTTGTTATAAGAGAGATTTCAATATTCCTAGGATCTTCCATGTTTCCAGTAAGTAAGTTGAGAGAATGCCAGAACTGAACACAAGAGAGAGGATAACAATTCTGACAATCACACTTTCAGTGACTGTCACACTATCAAAATCACACTCCCTCCCAAATGACATTATATTAGCCTCTTCCCTCCTGACCTTTCGTAGGAAACCTAAAACTTGGCTCTGTGTTAAAGTGTTTGGACAATAGATGATTCGACTGGAGAAGAGAATGGTTTAGTGACCGCAATGGACTTGGATTTTGAACTGACAAACTGTTTTAAATTGAATGTTATGCTTGTTTTTTTACTGTGATAATGATGACTGCTATTTTTAATGGATTGTGTGACAGAGAATGGCTGCCTGTTGTGAGCTGTCTTGAGTCCCTCTTCAGAGGTGAGAAGGACGGGATATAAATGCTTCAATTAAATAAATTGCCCATGCCCCACCAAGGGGAATTATGATTATGCCCAATGGTAGCCATGCATAGAAACAGGCAATGCTTGGATGGTGGTGGGTTATAGCATATCCTTGTTCTTTTTGTTGTTGTGCCTCCAAATTGCTTCCAATTTAAGGTGACTCATTCCCATCACATTAAGATCACCTCCTCCAGCTTCTCTCAACCATCCGCTTGATTCCTATCACATGAGCAGGCAATGACTCCTCCCATTTCAAGGATAGCAGCACACTTTTTAAAACAGGCCTGCCTTCAAGACCCCTTCCACTGAAACAGAAGCACCTTTCTTAAAGCGGCACTTTCCATGGGGTTGTTTGCACTGAGGTTTCCTCCCATTGTCCTTCCGGGATTTCAATTATTTATCTTTTTAAAAAAATGCCACCTCAGATTGTAGGAAGTGATTTTAAATTAACCCTTTCCCCAAGCCTCTGCATTGGCAATCTGGGGAAGGGCGCATTTCAACTACTCCCACACACAATGCCATTGTTTTATTTACACATGGGCAACAAAAGCATCAACAGTGATTAACCTAACACTAGGAAATTGGCCATTTGGCCTGTCTTTATGCAGGGAATTTAAAAGTAAGTCAATTGCCAACCAGCCTAGGAATTGTTGGAAAAACCAACACTTTCGAAATAGCAAAATACCTCCCCCCACCCCAATTGAAGCTTGCGTCGTTGTGTGAAGGGCACGGTGGGTTGCAGTTTCTTAAATGCCTAGAATTGCTGATTTTATTGTGTGTGATGAAATCAATGGTCCAGTGTTCAAACCACGATACCCAAATGGCTCTCATCTTTACTCTACATGAACCCATAGAGGACAGAGTTCTTCAGACTCAAGGAGACCACGGCCTCACTCAGAAGTGTCAGACACTATGACATACTCAACACAAGATACATAACACACCACCCAACACTGACAAAGTTTTGTTGACTAAGCTCAAGTCCTTTTGTGCCGCCCTCTCTTTCACACCCACAGAACATGCAATCAACCTAGTTTTTAAAAGAAAATCTTGTCAGTATTTCCCTTCAGAAATGGAGTGTACACACACAGACACAGACAAGCTGTCTTGTGACAGTAAGGGCGGAGGGAGGTTTGGGGCCTTTGAAAAAATTGTGCTTGTCTGGTTAAGCTGACAAGCTTTAAGTCCAGCCAATTTCTGTCATAACTGTTATTCTCAGGCTTTTTTGATATAAATATAGTCACACATATAAGTAGTACAGAGAGAAAAAGCATTGTAAACACCTTGGCCGGGCAAATTGCCATAAAATAAAGGAGTGAAGCAGTCACAAAATGTCACAGATTGTAGCGCTTATATTTTATGGCCTTTTGCTTACAGCTATATATTTTTTCTTTCCTTGTGCCTGGGTATGCATGTACACTGATAGATAATATGCCTGTTGAGGAAAATGCTTCATGCTTCTGATAGCAGACGCTGTTCTATAAAAGCTTATAGTACACTAGATCTTTGAGTCTTGAATTTGCTCCAAAGCTCTTTGTTGTTTAGATCCTTTGAAACACACACATCCTAATTCCCAGTGGTTAGTGGTGTCCAGCATATCTCTGTGTACTTTTACTCAGAAGCAAGACCTACTGAGTTCAAGGAAAGATCTGGAAGTTTGCAGCCCGAGTTTTTACATTTCCAGCCAACAAAGACAAACACAACATTGATTTGAGGCCAATTCCAAATAGAGCTGAGCAAAGATACTTTGGGGAACTACAATCATCAGAATTCTTCAGTCAGACTGCTGGGTGATTTTGGGAACCTTAATCCCCCAAGTAACTTGGAGTGATTACAGTTCCCAAAATCCAGCTCCAGTTCCAACATTTCCCTATGAGAGATGATTTGAGAAAACAAGCTGTCTTTCATATTGTGTGGAAAGCAGATTCAGGAACTTTAATCTTTGCTTTTAGAATAGCTTCTTGGCACTCCATTGCCTTGTCTCAGGAAGAGCTTTGACTGCCTGCAGCTTTGGATAAGACTTGACTCAGTCAAAAACCCTGAAACAGTTAGCCAAATGTACTGTATTGTGGCTGTTTGATGTGCCAGTGATGGCTTAAGAGACAGCAGTAGCAGCATGTTCCCTTTCGATGCTGAAAGCTGGGGTTAAGCATCAATGAAGTAACTTGGTCCATGTAACTTTGAATATGCTACGGAACACTGTTTCTTATGAATCAGAAGGACTAGCAAAAGTTTGTCTCAAAAAATGACTTAATTGTACCAACTCCCTCAACCTTAACCCTACACCAGTGTTTCCCAACCAGTGTGCCATGGCACACTAGTGTGCCGTGAGCGATCATCAGGTGTGCCGTGGGAAATTGGGGCCTCCAATACCCTTTCTTCCCCCTCCTGCCGAACACTTTTTCTTCTCCACTTGGGCTCCCTTCTTCCCAGCCTCGCTCTGCTCACTTTGCCTCGCTTTGCTCTGGGGCGAGTCTGCGCAGTAGTGCCCGCACGGGTCACGGGTTCCTCCCTCCCACCTCCCCTCCTGAACATGCTCATGCTGCCCCTTCGGATCAAAATGGTGGCAGAAGCGGCAGTGTAGAAGAAAAAGTAAGTGTTCAGCAGGAGGGGGAAGAAAGGGCGCAAAGGGGAAGGGGGAGGAAGAGGTCTCTGTCAAAAGCTGGCATGGGCAAACTTGGACCTTCCAGGTGTTTTGGACTCCAACTCCCACCATTCCTAGCAGCCTC
Source organism: Anolis apletophallus (assembly GCA_030556195.1). Classification (NCBI taxonomy): domain Eukaryota; kingdom Metazoa; phylum Chordata; class Lepidosauria; order Squamata; family Anolidae; genus Anolis; species Anolis apletophallus. The sequence goes on along the minus strand of JARBWK010000006.1, from coordinate 76,410,075 downwards.
AGGCCAACTTCCAAACTCAAGGTCAATTCCCAAGCAAACCCTTTCAGTACTTTCTGTTGGTAATGAGCGTTCAATATGCTAAGTTTGGTTCAATTCCATTGTTGCAAGAGTTCAGGATGCTCTTTGATTGTGTGTTAACTATAAATCCCAGAAACTGTAACTCCCAAATGTCAAGGTCTATTTTCCGCAAACTCCATCTGTGTTCACATTTGGGCATATTGAGTATTCATGCCAAGTTTGGTCCTGATCCAACATTGTTTGAGTCCACAGTGCTCTCTGGATATAGGTGAACTACAACTCCAAAACCCAAGGTCAATGCCCACCAAACTCTTATAGTATTTTCTCTTGGTTATGGGAGTTCTGTGTGGGAAGTTTGTGTCTTTCTTCCATTCCTGCCAGGATTTCTATGTTGTGTTCATCGAAACAGGTCCAGGTTTCACACTGAGTGTATAAATACATTTAAAAGCATATTAACTATATGTATTACTGTGTTAGAGTGTCATTTTGTGTCATTTTGGTTGGTGGTGTGCCCCAGGATTTTGTAAATGTAAAAAATGTGCTGCGGCTCAAAAAAGGTTGAAAAACACTGCCCTACACAATGATCTCAAAGATGACCTGGTTCTGGTTCCAGGACCCCCATGTCAATACCAAAATTTGTGGAAAAGCTCAACTCTCATTATTTAAAGTGGTGAAGTGAAACAAAAGCTGTATATAAAATGGCAAAGTCAACATTTGTTTAAAAGAATATTTTCCAGATGTGGATAGTTGAATTTGTGGATATAGAATTCATACTGTGTATATGTGCTTGATTCCCACCTGTATTCTGTTCTCCCTCAATATTCCCCCAGCTTATTAGAAACATCCCTATCTTAAATCGTATTTTTCTCTCTCTCAACTACAGTTCATAAACCATTGCAAATTCTGTAAGTATAAATTATAAGACATCCAATCATTTGATATTCTTGAATTTATGCATAGCCTCGAGCATTCAAACAGAATACTAAGCAGTCAGCTGTCTTTGTGAAACGTGATGAAATTTAAAAAAAGAGAGCAGTTCTGCATTGCATCTGTAAGTTGTAAAAATGAACGAGGCAGCAAAGCTGGAATGGGATTTTAAACAGCACAAGACATGTAGGATTGTAGCCTTTATGTAAATAGACATTGCTTTAATATTAAAAGTGAAGTTTCCAACCCAGAAACAAGAAAGAGGTCAACTAATTTGATGTAAAGGGCAAGCTTTCAATTTATATGTCCGCTTATACATTTTCTTTTGTCATGATTCAATATGAATTGGGTGGTGGTTCTGAGTGTTTGTTAACAGTAATGATGGTGTTTCGTGCTAGCATTGAAAAATGATTTGGTTGCTGCCCTTGGAGAGAAGATTGTTTCACCGCAGTGACCAAGAAACTGCTTGTTACTTGGCTTGTTTATAGCTTTTGCATCTTATCTCTCAGCTCAGAAAGCACTAAAATGAGCACAATGCAAGAGAGAATCTTCCTCAATTATTAGCTATTGAATATTTATTATTGCATTTATTAGATATATTTATCACCTGACTTTCCTCTAAATAGCTCAAAGCAGATATGACGTGCCTCCTCCATCCCTTATCCTTCCAACAGTAACATAATATAAGTCAGGCTGAGACAAAATGACGACTGTACTAGTTTTGGCAGTTTCCCTAAGAAATGTCCTTCTAGAACCCATTTCAGGTTATGGTAACTGCACTGCACTTCTATGTGGAAAGTACAACAAGATAATGTTTGAAAACCAACTATGTATTTGTGACCAAAGACAGGTAGAAGACATTGTTCTCTCATAGAACTGACTCCATGCTTTTTGAGTAATACTAATAGCTATATGACTCACAAGCAAAAGAGCTAGAAAAGGAATTAGATAATGTTGCTACAAATTGTTTTGGAGACTCTGAGTATTCATTTGAGTTTCTTGCTGGTGATTTTGAAATTCTCTTCTATTATTGTCGGTAACAGAATCTGCTACCACCTGTAACAGTGTTTTGCCTTACTTTGTCTATTTTACATGGCAGTGGCACAATGAACTAAAATTAAATTCAATTACTGTATCATGCTGTCTGTCAATGAATGGCATACTGCCCGACATCATCACTGCTATTTTTAAAAATTGAATATGACATGGTACATCTTTATTATAGTTTTCTGGCATCTTCTCCTTCTCCTCTTCTTTCTCTTCCTGTGCTGCTGATAGTGATATTCTGAACGATTGTTCCATTTTAAACATGACTTGGTCTTTCAGTGTCCAGTTTTGTCATTCTCCTGTTTTTGCAAATCATTTCTCTCATTAACCTTATCACAAATGAACCATTCCAGATGAGCTGTTTCGAGTTGTCAGAGGACTATTAAATCCGTCTCAGAGGGAGATCCCTGACAACTCAACGGATCACTGTGAAGCATTTGCTCGGTTCTTCGCGGACAAAGTTGCACTGATCCGTTCCGACTTTGATGACACGTTAACAGCAGTCTCTGAGGATGTAACACAAGCATCTGCTTGTGCGGTTTTAATGGATTATTTTCAATTGGTTCAGCTCGAGGATGTGGACAAGATCCTTGGAGAGACAAGGCCTACCACATGCATCCTAGACCCCTGCCCATTCTGGTATGTAAAGGAAGCCAGAGGGGGTTTGGTGGAGTGGGTTAAGGTGGTGGTTAATGCCTCCTTATAGGAGGGCAGAATACCAGCCAACCTAAAACAGGCTGTTATAAAAACACTGTTGAAAACACCATCACTGGATCCCACTCAATTAGTCAACTTTCGGCCAGTTTCCAATCTTCCCTATTTGGGCAAAGTCATGGAACGTGTGGTGGCTTCACAACTTCAGGGGTTCTTGGTAGACACTGATTATCTAGATCTGTCACAGTCTGGCTTTAGGCCGGGACATGGCACTGAAACAGCATTGGTCGTCTTAGTAGATTATCTACGTCGGGAGTGTGTCCCTGTTGGTTCTGCTGGACCTCTCAGCAGCCTTCGATACCGTTGACCATGGTGTCCTTCTGGGATGCCTTGCAAAAATGGAACTTGGAGGTACTGTTTTGCAGTGTCTTCAGTCCTTTTCAAGGGGCGGTCTCAGGAGGTGTTACTGGGTGACACCTGTTCGACTCCACAACCATTATCTTGTGGAGTCCCTCAGGGTTCAGTATTGTCCCCGATGTTATTTAACATCTACATGAAGCCACTGAGGGAGATCATCTGGAGTTTTGGAGCAAGGTGTTATCTATATGCAGATGATGTCCAAATCTGTCACTCCTTTCCACCTGTCACTAAGGAGGCTGTGCAGACTTTGAACCGGTGCTTGGCTGCTATGTCGGACTGGATGAGGGCTAGCAAATTGAAACTTAATCCTGACAAGACAGAGGTTCTCCTGGACAGTCGTAAGGCTGAACAGGGCATAGGGTTCTAGCCTGTGTTGGACGGGATTACACTCCCCCTGAAGACGCAGGTTCGCAGCTTGGGTGTGATCCTGGTTTCATCGCTGAGCCTGGAACCCCATGTCTCAGTAGTGGCCAGGGGAACTTTTGGACAATTAAGACTTGTGTGCCAGCTGCGCCCATACCTTGGGAAGTCTGATCTGGCCATGGTAATCCACGCTCTGGTTACATCCTGAATAGATTACTGCAACGCGCTCTACATGGGGCTGCCTTTGAAGATGGTTCGGAAACTTCAGCTAGTCCAACGGGCAGCAGCCAGTTTACTAACTGGGGCGACATACAGGGAACATACCACCCCCTGTTATGCCAGCTCCACTGGCTGCCGGTCCTTCTCTGAGCCCAATTCAAAATTCTGGTTTTGGTCTTTAAAGCTCTAAACGGTTCTGGCCTAGTTCGCTTGTCCGAATGTATCCAACCCTACGTCCCATCCCGAAATTTAAGATCATCCGGGGAGGCCCTGCTCTCACTCCCGTCTACAGCTCAAATACGCCTGGTGGGGATGAGGGATAAGGCCTTCTCAGTGGTGGCTCCCCGCCTATGGAACACGCTCCCGATGGATGTAAGATCGGCTCCCTCCCTCCTGGCTTTCCGAAAGAAACTAAAGTCATGGTTCTGGGACCAGCCGTTTGGACAGATGTAAGGCAGCATGTTAAAGGGACAATCTGGAATGACAATACGATCAACTAGACTAGTCTACTGTTTTAATGATGGCTTTTGTATAGTTTTAATTATGTATTGTTTTTAACTATGATATGTTTATCTGTTTTTATTACTGTATCATGTGTGATAGCCTCTAAATGGGGATTATTGAAAGCCATCCTGAGTCTCCCTTCGGGGGTTGAGAAGTGATGGGGTATAAATGCAGTAAATAAATAAATAAATAAATGGAATTGCTATAAATTGTAATGGGAAGTGTTTGAAGGACCACCACAAAGAAACATCTGATGTCCACAGCTATATTATGTGAAACACTCTGATAGAACATGTCATAACACACAAATAAGCTAAGTTGGAGCTTCCCTTTGGTGAAATGAATAAATTTTCTTGTGAGGTTGAAAGGCTTTCCTTTCATTTAATAACATATTTGTTGCAGGTGGATATCAAGGGGAACACTGCAGAAAAAGGCCACTTGAAAAACAGACCTTTATGATTACAAAGTCAGATATCTTTGTTGAATCCCAAATAGCCTTAATGAAACTATTTGGAAATGTTTATATGCGTTTTTAATTTCTTGTTTTAATGTATACATTAATTTTACAGTATGTATATTTTATGGCATCAAATTGTTGCCCACCCGTGAGACTGCCCTGAGTCTCCTTCAGGGTGAGAAGAATGGTATACAAATGGAGTAAGTAAGTAAATAAATAAACTCATCATATACATTTACTTATGATGATCCTTACGAGCAAAGAGATTTCCATTTCTATTGTTGACTTTAAAAATAATGCCAAAGACACCCACTCTGTTGAAAGCTCCTTTCCCCCTTAAACTTATTTAAAATTCAAACTTCAATATTAATTGCAATTATTTTGGTAACAGATTTGGTCATAGTTAGAACAATCTCACCAAACTCAAGGGAATTTTATATGGCCTTAACTAATGTAATTTCTATGAAAGGATTTAGAGCCCAAAGTAAGTTATTTAATATTTATCTACGTACAGTATATGATGCAAATTATTAACACAATGAGTGGAGATCAATAGCCAGGTATGAAGACACTCTTGTATTTACAAATTGTGACGTGTTGATCTTGCAATAACAGACCCATTTAAAAACCATTCTGTTCATTGCTGTCCACAAAAAGCTGCCTTGTAATTATTTATCAAACAATGGGGTTCTAGATTCCATTTCACCATTGCAACAGTTACTTTTTACATCTAGACATAATGCACATCTCAGCACAAGCGAGTAAATTCTTAATCATTTAGATTTTCACTAGGACATGCACCAATCATTCATACATAGACTTGTATTGGATTCAGCAAATGCTATCTCACAAAATGAACATAACAACTTCATTGACATTTCCCTCTTCATGAAAGTGAGACAGTCTGGCTGACTATATCTTATCTTGAAAATAACATCCACTTTCTTGCTGGGTGCTTTTGAAGCCTAAATTGTGTGTTAATTATCCATGACAGAGATTTGACTGATTAAATTTATTCCAAAAAGATGGCAACAAACAACTGTGCTGACATGCTCTTAACATTCCTGCCCTCGGTTCCCTTCCCCTGACAAAAGACTGTAGCACTTCTCTGCTGTGTTAACACTACAAGTGAATACTTAAGATTTTGAATGAGAAAGAAAAAGAAAAAAAAGATTTTCATCAGTGATAAAAATATATTGTTTTGTGTAGGCAGAGTAATTCAGCAGTGGCTCATTTCCACCAGTCTTACTTCATAGCAATTGTAAAATAAACCACCTGGAGCACATGTTGTTAATCTCTCTTCTCTGGAGTGTAACTGCCGTTACACAACATAGGTCACGTACTAGCTGAAGTGTGCAATAAAAAGGTGGAATTTAATAGCAGTAGCACTGATATTATTCAGTGGGCAATTTAAATTCCACTTAATAGGTCCATGGTAGTATAGTGGATTACAGTTGTCCGTATGGCTTCACAGAAAACTTGGACTAGTTTGTGGCCCTTGCCATCATAAGGAGAACTTTTTTTAGAAGACCAAGAGTGCATCAGAAGGGGAATAATTCAGTGGATAACGAAAACATCAATGAGCCTACTACTAGTACACACCTACGAGCAAGTTCTCAAGTGTTGCATGGGATTTTGACAAGAAGGTTCAAGCTTTACTGAGCCATAAAACCCATTCTGTAACCATGGATCAATTATTCTCTCTCAGCTTGACTTATCTTCCAATGTTTTTGCCTTGAGGATGAAGGACACTACCTTGCGCTCACTGTGAGAAACTTAGGGTATAAATGCAGGTAACAAATATATACTAAACCATACTGTATACCTAAAGTGGAAACTGCTCTGAAAGCACTTAGAAATAAATTCTGTCCCCATTTCAATCCCTCAAAGTAAATAAGTAATCCTAAACAAATGTTGTGGTTGTTGTTGTTGTGGTGGTGGTTGTTGTATGCCTTCAGATCTTTTCTGATTTAAGGAAACTCAAAAGTGACATGATCATGGGTTTTTTCTGGGGCTGAGAGTGTATGACTCACCTAAGGTGGGTTTCTATGACAGTGTAGGGAATCGGACCCTGGTCTCCTGAGTCATAATTCAACACTTAAAACAGCATTGACTGTTTTAAGCAAATGAACAATCAATCTTGAGAATATATCCTACTGAACTCCTCAGAACCTGTTTCTGAGCAGTCAGACACAGGACAAAATACTGTAGGTTGTTTATGTTGGTGTATCTCATTGTACAGTTGGCCCTCCATATCCACAGATTCTGTATCTACAGATTCAACCATTTTATATAAGGGATGTCATTTTATTATGCAACTAGCTGTCCCCCTGCCATGTGTTGCTGTGGCCCAGTCTGTGTATATGTGTTTTGTGTGTGTTTGTATATTTGTGTATATGTGTATATGTGTATATATGTGTGTTTGTGTATAGATGTGGTTTTGTGCATGCGTTGTAATGCATTTTTTGTGCTTTGGCTTTTTAAGTCTCTTCTGCTATGTTTTTAGTGTTTTCATAAGTGATGGTCACGCATTGGCCTGATAGGTGTATTGTGTCCAAATTTGGTGTCAATTCGTCCAGTGGTTTTTGAGTTATGTTAATCCCACAGATGAACATTACATTTTTATTTACCGGTATATAGATTATATATAATGGAACTGGAACATCCATGGATTTTGGACTCCACAAGAAGTCCTGGAACCAAACCCCAGCAGATCTCACTATATTTCTTTGTGTCAGATGTGGAAGAATAGTGGAGACCCATGGACACAATTTTGTCTTCCCCTGACCTCTGTGTTGCAACCGAGACCTTGAGGATCCATCAGTAAACCACCACGAAGCAGCCATGATAAAATGCTTTATTTAGAATAAGTAGAAAGAAGGAAAGAGATAAAAATATAGTCCACTGATGCTCCCAGCATCCGAGTATCACAAGGCAATAGTTCTAAAAGAGTTCAAAGATCCAATAAATGAAGAAATAAGCTTGAAACCCCAATGGGCTTAAATCTGGAATAAGTCCTTGGCAAATGAGGGCTTGGCTGGATACTTGAGTATCGTGGAGGCGCTGCGGCCTGGTCCTTGGAGCTTAGGTTTCGTGGAACTTGGCAATGGAAGCTAAACGTTGGCGCGAGATGCCATGCACCAACGGGAACCAACTTAAATAGGCCCTCCAGTGTTTTGGCTTGAAGGCGTTGACTTCGGGGCAATACTTTCCCAGGATCAGTTTGTGGGCCTGACTTTCCCAGGGCTCTTTCAGCAGGCAGGAATGTCCGCTCATTACCAGCTGCACCTGGAGGGATGGGGGATAACGAGGCTTTGCTTTCCCAGCGCTGCTTATCAGGTTGAGAAGAAAGAAGGCTACATTTAGCCTTGATCGCTGGTTGACGCGGAGGCCTCTGCAAAGGTTTTCTCCCAGGCCTGGTTAAACTTGGGTTTAACATGGCTTCTGTCTGGCTTGGCTATAGAGTCAGGCTGGGGCATGACACTCTGATTGACCATGAGGGTGAGGCCCAAGCTGTCTAGCTGTCCTTGAAATACAGCAACAGGTTCTACACAAGTCTGGGAAATGACTCATATATGGTTCTCTTCCTGCTCTAGGCATGCATGGACAGCACATGCCCATACCAATAACTCATGAAGCTCAGTCAAGGTATAGAGCTGTGTCCAGGAACTCTGGCTGCCAATGAAGGAGGGAGAGAAAAGCCAATTTCAGACAACCAATGCAGCTATGTGAGGAGTTATTCTCTAGTACTAATTTAACTGACCATCAGTTGCATTGTCCCATTACTATCTTATCCATGTCATTTCAGATATATGGTAAGTCTTATTCTGTTTAACAGGACTTGGCCTAGGCAACGTATATACAATATACTTGTTAAACCTGATAGTGTAAAGCATTCAACACATCTGATTGTTGGAAAAGGGGAACCTCCCTCCCCGTTCCTGCACACAACAATTTTGGTTGTTCTTGGAAATAGGCCGCTTGAGAACAAAATAGGTCAGGTTAAACTGACCAGACCTAAACAATAAAGAACAAACTCTCCAAACCAAACTCTTGCCAATATAATAAGTTTTAGTGACATTTTTGCAGCTTTAAAAAGGTCAATCTGTCTCTCAGATACAGAAATTTTCACAGTTGTTGGAACTACAAAGTGTAAGGTAGAAATAAAACAAACGGCTATGGTTGATATCTATGAACTGTTGACTTGCACCTTGCATTGTTTCTGTGAACATGGTACAGGACAACAAAACACAACTTTCTCAGTCTTCTCTATTATAACATTCAGCTAGTCCAGTGTTGTTCTTCCTTGACTTAAATTCTTTAATATTTCCTCCACTTTACTCTGTGTTAACATTTCCTTAATCACAAAGATAAACAAGGAGTGGCTATATTTCACGAATGGAATTTTTAAAAGTATGTTTGATATCACAAGAATTGTTTTTAATGAAGAATTTACTCATGTTATTAAGAACTAGTGTGCCAGCTGCGACTGTACCTCGTGAAGTCAGATCTAGCCATTGTGGTCCAAACCTTAGTCACCTTCAGATTGGACTACTGTAATGCACTCTATGTAGGGCTGCCCTCGAAGACGGCCCAGAAGTTTCAATTGGTCCAACAGGTGGCAGCCAGATTGCTAACTGGAGCGACTTACAGGGAGTGATCAACCCCCCTGTTTAAGGATCTCCATTGGATGCCGTTCATTTTCCGGTCCCAATTCAAGGTGCATGTTCTTACTTATAAAGCCCTGAATGGTTTGGGACCCACCTACCTGCGTGACCGCATTTCTGTCTATGAACCCAGGCAATCTCTTCGATCATCTGGAGAGGCCCTGCTCTCACTCCTGACACCTTCGCAGGTGTGATTGCTGAGGACGAGGGAGAGGGCCTTCTCTGTGGTGGCCCCCCAACTCTGGAACTCACTCCCCAAGGATATCAGACAAGCCCCCACATTGGCAGTCTTTAAGAGGAGCCTGACAACGTGGCTGTTCCAGTGTGCCTTCCCTGAATAAAGTAAATAATACCCTGCTCTGACCAATTCCCTGCAAAATGTCATCAGAAGCACTTTAACTACATGTTGGATTGATTTCCCCACATCATCCTTAAAACCCTCTTGCTTAGATACATCCTATCTCTGTTCGCACCCAGTGTTTATTTTAAAATTTCTATATAGTACATCTAGCCCGGCTATAAGGTTTAAATTTTGTGTGTTATTGCTTATATGTGAATTATATTGATTATACTGTTTTATTGTTTGCTGTTGTGTTGTTTTATTGATGTATTATTGGGCTTGGCCTCATGTAAGCTGCCCCGAGTCCCCTTGGAAGATGGTGGAGGGGTATAAATAAAGTTGTTGTTGTTGTTGTTGTTATTATTATTATTATTATTATTATTATTATTATATGTAGGACGACTGTGGGGCTGCAGGGTACCCATACATTTAAGGGAGACATAGTTGCACCATTGAATACCACAATCAGGATCATCCATGTCATCGTTTTTATGATCACTATCTATGGATGTGAAAGTTGGACAGTGACAGAGGAGAAAAATCTGAAGTATGTTGCTGGAAGCAAATTCTACAGATATCATGGATTGCCAAAAAGACAAATAAATAGGTCCAACAGGAAACCAAGCTTGAAGTCTCAATGGAAGCCAAACTTCTGAGCAAGCCATATCATGTGACAGTGAGAAAAGATGATAACACTCAAAAAAGCTGAAGGCAGTAGGGAATGAAGAAGAGCTCTTCATAGATTCTGTTAAGGAGGCAAATGTTATGGGTTTGTAAGATTTGATCAAGGCTGTTAGTAATAATGTCTCTTGCAGGTCTCTCATTGATAGAATCACCATAAGCTGAAGTTGTTTACGTCACATAACAACATAAAACATGAATAAGTCTCCCCAGACCTCTGTGATGAGTAGCCTTACATAGGAGTGTTTATACTTGCCCAAATACCTGGAGTACAGTGCTCTGGAGCTGCCCTGATACAGTACAGGAGTGTCTCAGGGGATCTTTTAGTGTCCAACCAGTTGGCAGGGCTGACAGTACATTTCAGTCACTGCTGCCACTGGTGTGTCACTGCCCACAAAGTCTCTGCAGCTCTGCTATGACAACAAACAATGACACAGGCTAATGTTACCTTATTTCCCCCATGTTGCTGAGCATGGTAAAAACAGGATGGTGGCACTAGCCAGTGTGAATAGTGCAGCCAAATCTGAATCAACCCCACTATTGACCCCTCTGCCCCAGATGTTCAGGGTTGCTCTAGAGCAGTGGTTCCCAAACTTTTTTGGCCTACTGCCCCCTTTTCAGAATTTTTTTTACTCATTTTAAATTAATAGCAATTAAACAGAAAGATATATGTATTAATGCAGTGGTTCTCAGCCTTTCTAATGCCGTGACCCTTAAATAAGGTTCCTCATGTTGTGGTGACCCCTAACCATATTTTCGTTGCTACTTTATAAATAATTTTGCTACTCTTATGAATTTTAATGCAAATATCTAATATGCAGGATGTATTTTCATTGTTACAAATTGAACATAATTAAATCATAGTTATTAATCACAAAAACAATATGTTTGGGGGAGTATGGACAACGGATGATGAGATTTGCAGTACCTTCAATTGATTCAGTGTCACAATCACCGACTTAGTACTGCCCCTTTAACACACACACGGAGACGTAGCAAAGGCTAACTAGTTTTATTGAATATAAAAAGTCCGAAAGGCAATTCTCCTAAAGAGATCAAAGAATAAAGCAATCAGCAAAGCTGTAGTCCAATTAAGAAAGCAAAGTTCCAAAAGATAGTTCCATAAGCAAACGTGGCAAAAAGCTTGGCAAAGTTTCCGGATTGACTCCGGATCAAAGCAGTGTATCCGCAGCAATGCGAATCAATAACAAGGCAAGGTCTTGGTCCAGGGCGAGCCAAACCAGGCTCCAAGATTCACTCCGCTTTCACGTCCTTCAGATCAGACGTGGCCGGAGAACTGAGGATCAGTTCCCACGGGGCCGTTCTTAATCCTTCGGCCGGGCCCCTCGACGATCTAGGGCCCGGCGTCTCCAGTCTCGACTTTCCGAACGGCGACGGTCTAGGGACAGATGCCAGCTCCTCCTGCCCTGCTCTATGTCCCTGCGTCTGTTATGGGAACGGCCCCGCTCTTCCAGTCCAGTATCGCTATCTCCTTGAGAAGCAGCCTCCCCCGAACTTTCCCAGCCGCTGGCCTCCATCTGCTGCTCGGCCAGCTCCTGGGAACCTCGGCCGTTTGGGAATTCATAACTATCTCCGCTATCTGCTTCGCTGCCTCCCATCTCCACCTGGTCCGCTCCTTCCCCGGGAGAATGCTCCCACTCGAGATCCCATGCTAAACTCTCTACAGGTGAACTGGGCAAAGGCACTGCTGACCAATCTTGCTCTGGGCCTTCCAACTCGTCCTCCGAGTCCACTTCAGCATGTGCGGGTCCCAATGGCATCGGGACCCCCGGCGCCTCACTCCCTCCCAGTGGCACGAACGGACCCATGGGTGCTACATTCAGCTCTGACTTCCAAAGACCACTGAGACCCCCACAAATTACAGAAGCCTGCTCTCCCCGCAGAAGCCCCAGAGGACACGGAGACCTTTGCACTGCAGCCTTTACACTAAACTGCGTGTGGGGGTCAAAGCGAAGGGGGCAGGGCCAAAGAAGAGGACCGTGTGACCCCTCCTAAATGACCAATTGTTCACCGCCCCCTTAAAGGGGTTCACCATCCCCCAAATTCTCCTGAGCCTCCCACCCCTTGGATTGCCTCACCGCCCACCAGGGGGCTGTACCACCCACTTTGAGAATCAGTGCTCTAGAGCTTTGGGGAAGCTCCAAATCATTCCCCAACTTTGCCTAGCATGGGACACAACTTCATTAAGTGATTGTTCCCTGCATTAGGGGCAAGATGGCTCCATGCATCATCTATTTTATTTTACTTCTACTCTATCTTTCTCCCCATGAGGGCTCAAGGCAACCCACAATTACATGACAGAAACCAATACATTTAAAAATGGTAAATACAAAAATTAAAAACAATTAAAATGCAATTAAATATTTCTATGATGAATATAAGTTAAATACAGTTGAGATACAATAAAAATATTCATACAATTAAAACTGCATTTTAAACTCAATATCCTCCCTAACTCCTCCCACAACCTCGACAGCAGTGTGTCCCTTATTCTCCCCCAAATGCCATATGGCAAGGAAATGTCAACTTGCTTGTGAAAGGCAAGCAGGGATGGGGCTGTCGTGGTCTTTCTTGGGTGGGAGTTCCAAAGTCTGGTGGCAGCCTCCGAAAACACCATGGAGCTGATTCTTGCTCTCTTTGGGTTAAAGTATCCAATCCATGCATATATGCTTGCAGTCATACTCTGGTTAGGCTAAAGTTATTTTCTGGAAAGCAGAATTTCTGTTAGATGGCAGCACCCCTATGACTAAGCCCATTCAGACTGGCTAAATGAGCCAACAGTTGGTGGGAAAGTCTTAATTCTCTTTCCTGTTCTGAGTCGTAATATTAACCTAAAGTTTCCAGAGTGTCATGAATATTTTTGGCAGGCAGGAACCTCAGATTATATTTTCATTCACTGGAAATGTTTGGCTTAGTGCTGTGGTTTGTTAGTTGGATTAATTTTATAGAACCTTCTGAGATCTCCGTGTTGGACCATATGGCAACATATGGGAAACATTTGGCTTTTATTAGCAAGCTTACTTTTGCTCTTGTTTTTATTGCTGATAACGGTTTCATTCTCTTTAATAATACACAGCTCTTTGTCATCTGTATGAATTATTTAATATTTTATCTAACTCTGTTTTGTTTGAGATTTGCCTGAAGGTGTAAACATTAAGATTCAGTTTTTTTAACTAGGAAAAAATCATTTGAAAGAGAACTTTTATTGAAAATGGAGATTTGTTAAAAATGTTTTGTACTCTTTTACTGAAAAATTCTACCTGGTTTGTCCTCAATTTCACAGCTTGGAAATGTTACTATGCTGGCATGGGGATTCTGGGAGTTAGAGCCCTAAAATATTTTTCCTAATATCTGGTTAACAGCTTAGTCTTTTACATGTACTATTTACATGTCGGACAATCAAAGATATAACTATGTCTCTGCCAATTCCTCATTGAGCATGTTTTTTTCTATTAATTCATGCAGTACCTCTGGCTGTTAGAAACCCCTTTGGAAGCATCTTTTTTAAATGTCTGGATGTCATTGGAGCAGGGTCAGTGTGACAACTGGCAGGAAAGTAGCATCACAATATTGCTCTTGACTGTAACCACAAATTGTCCCCTTTACAATAGCAATCTATGTAAATATGTATGGTTTTTTTCTCTTTCTGTTAACACATTCTAGGCTATAGACCTAGATGTATTTTTTCTCTGCATTTTGGCAACTGTTTGCAGCTGTCCCCATTCCCTTTGCATCTTTGATGGGGTTTTTCCAGCTGATTTTTTTCCTGTGAAAGTTTTGTGAAGGTCCTTTATGCAAAATGCATTTGTGTGCAAAATACTTTTTAATTTTTTCGATACTGCTGACAAAATAAGTTATCCCATCCCCCTCGCTTGCATACAGAGGTGAAAAACCTTGTAGCACCTGGCAGTTTTTCTTTGTGTATCTCAACATGTCAAAACCTTTTATTGTTGAATGTGAAAATCCCCCCCCCCCCCCCACTTCCCATGGTTATTCCACTCTCCTTAAATGTCAAGAATACAAATTCTCCATGCTAGATGTTCAGTTTGTCTACCTATTACACACTTGAAGTTGATAGTTCATATGATTTTGAGTGGAACTGGACTTTGGAGGAAAAACAGTCATTATGAGAACTTCTGAGAGAGCCATATGAAGGTGCTTCATGAGACCCAGGGATAATTCAGTTTAATGCTTTCTTTTATGAGTGGGAACCACTTTACAATTTGTTTTAGCAAAAGTATTTTCCAGCCAAGTTATTTAGTATCATTTAAAATAATTTAATGGATTGAACCCTGGGCCCCGGGAATGAAATCTACATGTACTGCCACTAAGCTTCCCATGCTGTCACATTCTTTAAAAAATAGCTCTCCTAGATTATTTATGAGGTGTGGATAAAAATCTGTGATGAAATATGACACTACACAAGTATGTTACAGTATTGTTCTTAATTCAGCTTCTTGTGTATTTAGACTTTTAACTGCTGTGATTGATTTAACTGATTGCTTAATATTGGTTAATCTTGAACCATAATCTTTTCTCTAATACAAGTGATTTTAGCTACCACATGAACTGCTGGTTCGGGCCTGGTGTGTCATTTCCAAAAGGATAAAACAAGGCACAGATGGATTGAAGGTAAAGAGGCATTTATTTCACTTTGGCCAAAGTTCATGTCAGCAGAGTCTGTGCATCAAAGACTGACATACTTTGGTTAAAACATGCATAAATACTTATAGGACATTGACAGCAATATGAAACAAAGAACTTCTGCTGCCCCGAGTGTCAATTCATCCAGATCATGGTATTCTAGGATCTCTAGGCTGGTAGGCTGGGATGCTCTGTCTGTCATTGTTGCTGATTGGTCTCCTGGTTTGGAGGGAAACATAGTAAACCCATTGGTTTATTTGAAGTCTTTTGTCTGTTTATGATCCACTCAGGAGAAGGGTGCTGGTGAAAAGAGATAATGGGTTTACATAGGTTTTGATGTTTCTGTTTCAGTCAACACAATATGTGCCAACTAGATGGACAAATGGGTGATTGGGCTGTTGGAAAATTCAATGGAGACTCCAAGGAGGGGGATCTGATCTAACAATAGAGGTGAGGAAATGTTTCCAGGAATAACATCAGATAATGTCAGGAAAAACTCTGTGGCTCTTTTTAAGCTTATTATGTGTTCTGGGTCTCTATTGTGAAAGGATTATGTTAACTTATGTTTGGACTTTCCCTGAGGTGTGGGTTACGTGTAGTGCTTATCTAAAATTCTAGATGAAGGGTAGCTTGAAGCTAAAGGAAAGGTCACAGGCTCTCAATTGGTCCTATGCTGCAGAGTCTTGGGTTCACTCCTTGGGGTCTGCTTTTTGACAATGCAAGACTCAAGGAATTTGTAAATATGTTGTTTAAAATGTTGTTTTTTACCTGGTTGTTTTCAGAGTTGAAGTGAATTAGAACTATAACAACTATTAATAAATATATAATTGAAAAATCATGTGGGTGAAGATAATAAATTGCTTACTGCAATAAATAAACTGGGATTTATTTGTTCTCTCCACCAAAAACATCCAGGAAAAGTCAGCCAAAAATTATATTGACACAAAAGCAAAAGTTACTAAAAAATTATTTTACCCTCATTTCCACATTAAAGTAGGGGAAGAATTGGCTCACTCCTAAAACAGGCTAGTAGCTTGTTCAATTATTGCAGTGCCTTAAATCTGCCTTGCACCATTGTAATTTTTACAGTTCCGGAACACACAATAGCCTAATGTCCTCCAGAATCTACATTACAAGTAGTATAGCCTCCCTAATGTCCATTGTGGAGGGGGGATGCACTGCTGAAAAGCCAATTTATGGAAATAACACTGTAGAATTAATGCAATTTGCTACTACTTTAACTGCCATAGCTGAATGCTATGGAATCCCAAGGGTTGTAGCTTTTGAGGCATAAGCACTTTTTGGCAGAAAAGGCTGGAGATATTGTAAAACTACGACCACTTATTCTATACTATAGCATCAAGACATGGCAGTAAAAGTGGTGACAATCTGCATTAGCTCTACAGCATAAATGCATCCATAGACACAGAGATGTAGATATCTCTCTGTAGCTGTTTCTCCTGATGCAGGATCTTGACCAAAATAATAGCAGCATGAAATTGATTAAAAGGGCTCTGTTTTCCCCCACCATATCATTCAGTGCTTATGTGATGTGACTCTCATTTTAAATAAGCAATGGTTTTGAGAGATCAGATCAACAGTGGCAACAAACAAAATCCTTTCTTGCTTCCTTGATGCATTTTGTATTGTTTAGCTGCAGAACATTAAACGTGACTAGGGTTGCAATTTTATCCCTGTTTGTTTAAATGAAAAATTGGCTGTGCCAGCTGAAATATGACTTACAGGATATGAAGAATGGAAATTCAGAACTCCGCTGGGCTTAGTTTGGGGGCAGGGAGCGGAGGGAGGAAATAGCAATAAAAATAACCAAAACCGAATGCCTAGCATTCTTGACAGATTGTTTGTCTTAACATATGCTTCTATTAATTAGCAGCTACACTCATACATTTGCCTCATTATAAAACTTCATGAAAGAACATTTGTGCTTGTGATCTGTAGATGCTACTTTCATGATGAACATACATATATTGCCTGAGTCTCTTGGCTCTACATTTAAATATCAGGCATTAAGATTTTCTAGAAATTCTGCTTAGCTAAAAGCTTTTGCACACCACTTATTTTTTTCCAGAGGAATATTATTAACATTTTAGGTTTTTATGCCTTTAGTGAATAGTAGTGAGTTTCTAGAGGAAGTTAATCTTTTATGAATTCCATAATGAACTGACCTGATCAGTTCCATCCCAGAAGAACATGTAGATCAGAAAGCGCTAGCTGTTATATTCAACACTTCCCTGAATGCTGCAAAACAGTTCCCAGTTCAAACAGCATCTTAAGGTACTTTCAAAAAGCAGCAGCCTTTTTTGATATAAAAATGCAGATTTGGGGATCAAATATTTCAATGCATATTTAATTGTAAGTTTTGTGCTAATTTCCCCCTTTTTTCAAATTACAGAATTAATTACTGCCAAAATGAGACAGACTGGGCCTTGGTAACATATGTGAAAATGACATTGACTAAAAAAAGTAATGATCTCTATAGCAGGATATCAATTTCAATTGATTACATTTTAAGGCAAGATATCTCATTCACAGTCCCAAAGCTCTGGTGATCCCAACTCTTTGAGGGAGCCAGATGTATGTATGTGTTTTCTGTAATACATATGTGCGCATAAAAAGACACAGATGTGTCCAGCATGCTTGCAAAATGTGACACCAGGGGAAAAAACTTTCTATGCTAATGATCTTTAGTTCAGATGTCTTGTTAAGATTATCTTTTGGCATAAGAGAGATTTCCATTTGTGAGATAGATTTCCATTTGTAAGTCTTCTTTGCATCTGTACACACACACACACACACACACACACACACACACACACGAAACCAAACAGGAGACTTAATCTAAGCAGGTGAGGATGGGGATGAGCCTTATCGGTGGTGGCCCCCCAGTTCTGGAACACCCTCCCCAGGGAGGTTAGGCAAGCTCGCACACTGTCCTCCTTCTGTAGGGATCTGAGGACTTGGATATTTAAACCAGCCTTTGAGAATATCTAGCTCCAATGGTTCACAGTTAAATATTCAGCACTGCACTTACATCCCATGCCCTGTTCCTTCGCTACAATTTGCACTATCCCATTCCCTCGTCTTGTTTACAGTTTAGCCATGTCTTACGGTAGTTTTCAACAAAGGGCATTGGGTGTTGTTTTGAGTTTAAATTGTTGTTTTTTGCTTCAGTTTTACTTTATTATATGTACTGTATATTTATTTATATTTTGTTTTAGGCACTTTGTGCCTTATGAAAGCCGCCCCAAGTCCCTTCGGGGAGATAAAAGTGGGGTTTAAGGACAAAGTTGTTGTTGTTGTTCCTCCTCCTCCTCCTCCTGAAATAATGTGCATGAAGCATTCCAAACTGTTTATAAATATTAAGTACAACTGCCTCATGTTTGCAGGGAACTTGCCCTCCCAGCCCCTAAGCTAGGAGGTTGAGCTATCTGCAGCACAAACATAATAATTGCTTTCTTAACTATTAATGCACTAGTTTTAGGCACCTTTTTCCAACTACTTACAATATATTAGGCTAACAAATGCCCAAGTAATACCTATGTATCTGCACTTGTCTTGTCTTCTAGTCTTAAGACCAAAAGAATATCAATGTGTTTCAGTAGTTTCCGGGGTTTATTTTAAATATAATTTTAATTTAATTTACAAAAAAATACATTACATATAAATACTTACTAAACAGCTTCCTTGCCTCCCAGTATATATAAAAAAATCTATAAATGTGATTTTCCAGTCTCTAATTACATTCTTAAATTTCTCTTTAATATCAAAATAAACAATATTACAATGTATACCAATGTTCAAATCCTACAAATGTATCCCACCCTTATTTCTTCTTTTGGTTCGACTTTTCTCTGATCAAAATATATTATTTCTCCATTTCAGCCACTTCAAATCCATTTTTCTTTTGGGTGAGATCTGTTGATTTCAATTTTTGAGCATTCTTGCAGCTAATATCACATAATGAACAAACCTAAACTTAGCACTAATAAATTATTCAGTAGTTCTGGGCGATGGCAGTATATTGAGAATTGAACAAAGATTTTAGTAATATCTATTGAACAACTATCCCCAACCTAGTATTAGTATTCCTCCATTTCGTTTTTGAATGACTTTTCCTTTTGTTCTTTGTGTTTCTCCCCTCTTTATTAGCTGCTGATATATAACATTTTTACGGACCATTCCAGACACATCACACTTACAATCTTACACCTGGAAATAGCTATTACAAATCATCTCTTCCTTGATGAGAGATGATGTTTTAACACATTAAGACACTGCTGGTAGAATCAATCACTCTAGATTTCTTCCCTCAACACAGTTTGGTACTTTTTTTGGTGGAAAATACATTTCCTTTTTTTACACAAAGAGCCATGCTTTCTGTGCTGTAGGGATAGATAGATGGATAGACAAACTGATAGCAAAAAAACTAAAGATTTTAAAAATGCAAAAATTCTAATGATGGGAAATAATCATATGCAGGAATGATATGAAGGTTTGCATATAGATTATCGAGGGTGTTTTCATCGTATCTTTGTCTGTATTATAACACAGTTAATACTGTATGTTGTTTCAACTCTCTGTAGTGCATTTGAGGGCATGCTCATATGTCTTCTCTTTCATAGACAGCTGCATAACTGGCAGAAATCGGCAGGTGAGCTGGTTCTCCCATCACCAAATTTCCATGCTAGCTAAGGATCCAGCTGTTATTTGCAGTCTCTTATGCAGTTGTTAAAGTTACCTGTATCCTGTTGTGCACATCACTTTAAACTTCAAAGATGGACATATACTCATGTATTGTTGTTGACTGATGGGCAGGGTATGAACTTATTTCACTTGGGATCTATCAGTTAATCTGAACTTCACTGTGATCTACCAGTTAACCAATTAAGAACATCCCTGCCAAAAATATTATCTGGTTTTTGTTTTGCTGTTCAGCATTTTAAAAGATTCATCTGTCAGGACAAAAACTGAACTTGCCTGAAGACTTGATTATGTTTCTACTCTTGTGAATCTTTTAAAAAGGAAGGCAAAGAGAACTGACAGACAATAAATAATGCAGCTTGTGTAAACTTCAGAGACATCATCCTTCCAAATTGTCATGTCATCTGAACACATCTGACACAAATGTTTTTCAAGTGTTAGGAAATCTGACTTAGATTATTAAGCCTTTTCTTTCTCTGCCAACTCCCTTAACAAAAAGGGGTTGTTTCCAAATATCTTTGAAACGCTGGTATCTCATGCGAACACAAGTGGTGCCTAAGAACATCAGATGGAAAATCCAAGCATATTAATTACATCATTAAAGTAACATTTGGTATACCACTGAGATACATTACAATAACAATAACCTTCATGTATAATAAGATGCAAAGTCAGCGTGCATTGCAGTAGGAGACTACAATTGAGAGATTCCACACAATTGTTTCCTGGAGTGACTGATTTCAGCCAGGGACCAACAACAATCTTCTGTTTCCATTTAAAATGACATTGAAATTCCATGTTTGCTATTGTTCATTGTGGCTATTTATTATTATTTTTTAGTTTAATGATGTGGCATGTGAGTGACAGAGGAGGGAAGATGCAAGAATGTAGAGTGTGGTGGACAGAGAAGGAGATCAAAATCTGAAAGACAATTCACTTTTTACACTGGTATGTAAGTCTTGTTAGGGCCCTGCCACACAGCCCTATATCCCAGAATATCAAGGCAGAAAATCCCACATTATCTGAGTGTTAAAACAGTTAAAAACAGATATTGTGAGATTTTCTGCCTTGATATTCTGGGATATAGGGTTATGTGGAAGGGCCCCTAGTCTAGCAGTTGTCACAAATGAGATACAAATACAGCAACATGTCAACTGCAGCTGACACATTCTGATACCCGGTTCACAATAATGTAGATATCATCCTGATGTTCCAGATATAGATTATTCTGAGGCAGAGGGATGGGAACAATCTGCAAACCTATTTTAGGATTGTGGAGAAAACCAGAAATGTATTTAAGAAGTATTCTCTTTGTTTGAATTTTCAGTTATTTTCTTATCCCTCCCACCCTTTGAGTATTTGGATGTTCTTTCCATCTCTACTTCTGAGTTTTCTCTGAAGTTCTTCCAAATCTTCTTTGCAGCCTTTTCATTTGCTTCCATCACAGACACAAACATTCAGCAGAGATAAAATTTGTATTCGTTAGCCAGAGTAATTCTAATACAAACATCTTATTTTCTATTACATGGATTTGGAGTTGGGAGGGGAGGGGTCATGTAGCGATATTTCAAGGCATTATCTTTTTTCTGATTTATTAATTTTGATACTGCTAGTGATATGTGAAAGACCAATATAAAGTTATTCTGTCTTTGAAAAATGTGTGACGTTTGGAAGGCCTACTACCCTATTTAGCAAAATAATTGCTAGCTAGTGTAGAATCCTCTGTAGTAGGATCTAAGGAAGTGGTGGATAAAGCGTAACTCAGATGTTATTATGATTGACTGCAGGTCCCAGTCCATTTCACCATTCATTATACTGGCTAATGGGTGGATAACTGCATTCCCCAGTCTACAGACAACTGTGTAATGGGATAAGAGTGGAAGTAGCATGTTCTGGAAGAACTGCAGGTGTTTGGTGAATGGTGGACAAAGGGCCCTTCTACACAGCCATATAACCCAGAATATCAAGGCAGAAAATACCACAATATCTGCATTGAACTAGGTTATCTGAATCCAGACTGCCATATATTCCAGTTCAAAGGAGAAAATGTGGGATTTTATTCAGCTGTGTGGTAAGGGCCAAAGACCAATTCACAAAAATCATAATGTAGCAGTTTCAATTTAAAAAGTAATTCTCCTCTCCCCCACTCCCTTCAGTCATTGTATAACCATATTACAATAACTATGTTCCATTTTTCAAGGTAAGTTGTTTTTAAATGTACCTTACAAAGCTACAACACTAGTGTATTAATGGCACTTCAGCTGAAATAAACTACATTCACAATTCTAGCCATTTAAAGATTAAAAGTAAATTAATTATTTTTGTATTGTATTATTTCATCTCTGCTGAGGGTCCCATATCGGGGAAAAGGCAGGATATAAAATGAATGAATGAGTGAATAAATGAGTGAATGAATGAATGAATACCACATGTTCTAGGGAGAAAAGTATTTCCATCTGCTGCGTAATGGGAAAACCCTTTGTTCTTTTGGGAAGTGTTGAGCCCTTAGTGAGGCAAAGCTTTGTTGTCACCATTTGCAACATCAGATAGACCACAAGGAAACAATATGATGAAAAATCCCAACTAATGAAACATGTATATTAAAGTTTTAATATCATTTTTTCTACACTACTGTGCATCTTGATAAACATTCACAAGAAAATAAAGAAACATTACTTACTTACTTAGGCAATCCCTCGTTGTCTGAGGATGATGGCCTTCCAAGTACAGTGTCTCGGCACTTATTTCTACAGTACTGTGCATCTTGATAAACATTCACAAGAAAATAAAGAAAAGTTACACAGAGTGATAAAAACAATTGCAATACTGTATATACTCGAGTATATGCCGTTCCGAATATAAGCCGAGGCACCTAATTTTACCACAAAAAACTGGGAAAATGTATTCACTCAAGTATTAGTCAAGGGTAGGAAATGCAACAGTTACTCCATTCCCACTGGAACGTTACCCCACATTTTGGCATCACTGTTTGTTTTCTCCACCACTCTCACACCGAGAGAACTCCAGCGGATTTGTTTTTTCTGCCGGGATTGAGGCACTTACCTGACTCTGACATGCGACAATAGCATGTTTTCAAAGGACTATATATTTACAAGGTTCTTTGTCACTATAGACTGCTATTAGCCAGTATTACTATAGCTGTATATTGTATGTGCATGCATATGATTTGCCTCTCTATGGTGTAGTGAACTGAAGAATTAATATGCTATATGTATTTGTCTTCTTAATATTGTATTGCATTTAACATTTCATGAATTTATGGATGTATCATTGGGGTATGTATTGTATTGCGTTCAATAGTTTATGTATTTAGAGATGTACCATTGGGGTATGTACTCATAAGATAAAAGGTTATCCTATAATATACACTTCGTCTCTTTGACCCTATATAGCTTATATATCGCTTTGGGGTATTTATTTTCTTTCCTGGTGGGTTCTTTTATACTAGGTTGAGACATACAATTCCCATCTTTACTTCCGAGTAATAGTTCGGTATATATTCAGCTCTCTCAACCCATTTACCCCACTTTTTTGTAGTCTTTTGTAGAGTATAGACAGCCGTCTTTTGTTTAGTTATTTTTAGGGGGTGTCTTATTTTTTTTATTAAGTATGGTACAATTATCTACATTTACAGGATGATCTCTCTGGACTCAGCAGCAGACTGCTTGCTGAAGCTTTCCCCCTATCCACTGGTGTATGTAGGGGGTGAGAGAGACCCACAGGCTGTTGTTGGTCAGTGCTGGGGAGCAGCAGCTTTACTTGTATTTGTAGGGGGTGAGAGCAACCCACAGAATGTTGCTGGTTGGTACTGGGGGAGAGAGACCCACAGTGCTGAGTAAAATGGTAGCCGCAGCTTTACTTCTTCCCCCAGAGGACACACAATACCTAAAGCAAAGTGTCCTGCTCCCCTCACTTCATTGAGGAGACCTTTACTTTCACTCTCTATGTCTCTCTCAATGTCTCAGCTTGCAGCATGCACAGAACAACTAGGACCTGACAGGGGGAGCTGACTTTGTATGCTGCATAGCCACGCCTATGACTATGTCTTATTTTTGGGGTATGACTTATATTGCGCAAATGCTTAGAAATCCTGTAATGGCTTATTTTATGGGTAGGTCTTATTTTTGAGAAAACATGGTATTTGTATTTGTATGGGCCCCAGCCAATTCCTTTTTCATCAGGATCCCCCCCCTCTCTCGCCACCTTCTCCCCTCTCTTTAACGCCACCTCCCCCTTCCCTTCACAACCCTGGGAGCCAGCTGGGCATGAGGCGAGTTCATGGCGAAGTCACAGTTTGCTCCACTGAGGAAGTCAGTGTCTGAAACCCCAGGAAAGTTTGTGGTCCCAAAGGGAGAGAGAGGGAGAGCAAAAAACTGACCAGACTTGGAAAGCCAGAGCAGTGAGTGCAGAAGCCTTGAGCAGATCTCCCAGCCAGGACCTAACGGCAGGAAGGAAAGTGGGGAGCCAGAGCAGAGAGGGAAGCAACTGGAGCAGATCTCCCAGCCAGGACCTGAAAGTAAGAAGGAAGACAGGCAGGCAAGGGTGGGATCCACCTCCAGAATGGCCTTGTATCTTGGTCAGCAGCAGCAGGGAGATGAAGGGAAAGACACTTGCAGGTAAAGGGAGGAGGAAAGAAAGGTGCCGAGAGGGATGAGGAGAGAAAAGAGAGCTAGGTTGATGAGCAGAGAGGTGAGGGTTCTGGAGGAAAGGTGTGGGGCTGAAAGAAGCCCTTCTTTTAGCCCCATGCCTTCCCATCAGGACCCTCACCCAAGTATAAGATGAGGGGACTTTTTTCAGCCTTAAAAAGGACTGATAAACTCTGCTCATATTCAAGAATATATGGTAAGTTAAAATATTTACCAGTATTCTAAATCAAATAGTGATGTATAAGCAGAATATCCTGGCAGTCCCCACCAGCCCACCTTAAGAACCAGCAGTCAGTTTGGATGAAAGAGGTCTATTCAGCTTTTGATCTAGGCACTTTCACTCTGTCAGACCAGTGAGTGAGGCTGCAACAAATGTCATATCTATACAGACACTATAATGCATATTGGAATTGGTTTTATAGCTTAATACAGACATTCCTGCAGCTTTTTATAATGCCCTATATTTGATGCATGCTGTAGTGTGTATTGTTGGCATCTGTTTCATGGCTGCCACACTTTCAAGTTGTCTTGAAGCTGCAATCTAGTGTTAGTGTAGATGGAGCCAAAGGGTTGTTGAAGGACTCCTGCTTCTGATTGTTACAGCATCATTTGCTGGTGGGAGGTGGGGTGCGTGTATGGAAATTTCCTTCAGTAGATCTCCTTCACCCAATCTGGCTGCTGGTTTTTAAGATACACTGGGTGGCATTTAGATAATCTTACAATAAGACTGCATAGTTGTGTTGAAAACCGAGCAGATACAGATCTGTAACACTAGGTTAACAAATCTGTAACTGCAGTCCTCAGTGCCAGCCAAGCTTTATAAGAGAAGTCAGTAATAAAGATAGGAAACCATGGTGATATGAAATAGATAGATAGATTTTCTGCCTTCCTTTTGAATTCCATCTTCCTTGTCAGAAAAGGCAACATAAAACATTGAAAATGGAAATAATGAACAAAGCCAGATTGAAAAGAAGATGGCAATACAACTAGCTTGTATGTATTTCAAAGTCATCTAAAGTAATTTTTAAGAAATGTTGTCAGATCACAGATTATTATAAGGAAAGAGAAGGAGAAGGAATCCAGGAAGAAATGTGCAGCCTCTCAATACAAAATAAACTAAGTTTTCTCTTCTTGTTCTTTTATTGACTGACAGAAAACCTCCCACTGTACATTTATTTCCTTAGTTTCCCACAGCTGTATAACACTGAATACTCTAAGACACATGATTTTCAAAACTGTGGCAATTGTTGATTTCAGATATTGATTATTTTAATGATTCTATTATTTTAATGTTTATTTCCTATCTTGATTTTATTGTAGAGATTTATAAAGTTACTCTAGAGGGATATCCCAACTTGAGACACTGGGAGATTGCACTGGCCAACCTGGTCATATTGAAGTTCCTTAGGACATGCAAAGACAATTGCATTACTTTTTAGGTTTCAGCTGGATGCAACAATTACATATGAAGACCTACTTCTGCCATCTCTGATTTATTAGTATTTGTGCTTTATGGTGAATTCTATCTCATTGATCTTTTCCACATTCTTTGAGGAAAGCTAAATGCAGAGATATTTAATGACTTCCTGAAATGAGCCTCATGACTGAACAGGAAATTGGACCTGTGATTATGTTATGGTTTCAGATATTGAAGGAACATCAGTTTTGGTGTCTGAGAGAACTCAGCCATATCATTCACTGGCATTTCTGGGCCAATCTATACAGGCCAAATGACATGTGGCAGGGACTTTGAGTAATGTGGGGGCAAAGCCACATTAAGCATCCTCACCAAGAGTTAGGATAAATCAGTCCAAAGTTGGGGAATGATTCAGAACTTCCCTGAAGCTTCAGAGCTCACTCACACTTTGGACAAGTGTAAACAGTTGGGCGATGATTTGGAACTGGCTGCCGCTGTTTACTAGGCATGGTTTCGAACCCAAAAATAGGGAATCGAAAAATCTATTGGGGGGGATTTTTTTGATTAGTAATAGAAAGACTTACAAAAAAAATTCCAAAAATTTCTAAAATGTAACATAATTACTAATGAAATTCGTTAGTAGTTCTAAAGTAGGCAAAGCAGGGAAACAGGACTGATACTGTTTTAAGCACAGGCAAATCAAGGGTCAACATTTCCCTTGGTTTCCTTGCAGGGAGATATAATGCATTAATATATTATTATTATTAATATTATTAAATACCTCTGGTGCAGGCCTTGCTAGAGTTCTCCTCACTCCAGCTTTTTCCCATTCAGTTTTACCATAGCAGTCTAGGACCTCCGTTTGAACTCTATGGCTTTTCTTGATTCTGAACTCTTCCTTCTCCTCTCCGTGCTCTTTTCACTCCTGCTGCCCTTCTCTCAGCAGTTCTTATGTCCTTCTACTCTGTCCTTCTATCTAAACCCCCTTCCTGGGTGTTTAAATCGCTTTTTTCGTCAGTCCTTCAGCCCCTCTAGGAGTCCCGATCTGGATCTCTCTATGGTTTCTGGCTCCTTTTTCACTTCCTGGAGGAGGCCTTTCACTCTAATTAGGCTTCAAGCATGGAAAGGCCCCGATTTGACTGTGAGTTATGTCTGCAAAGCTATTTTGGAGGGGGGAAATTTTCCTTTGGGTGGGCATCCGAAATATTTAATAATCTAACGAAATTTTGGCCCCAGGGAGTGCGAAAAAGAAAGTCCACTTCCGGGATTGGCCTTGCAATCCGTATAAACTTGAAAGTCCCATACATATGAATCCCTTCCGATTTCTTTTCATTTTCATAACTTTTTTCTCATGCCTACTGTTTACACACTCGAGAGACAGGGGATGGCACTTGTCACCACTGTCCTTAGTCCCATTTTGGCACTGCTGGATGTCTTCATGTCCTCAGCTTGATGGTGACCACCAGGTGCAAAACTGATGGTGGCCACTGCTTGTTGCATGTATTGATGGAGAGCCAGAGCAATTAGAGAAGGGAGTGGGAAAAGGAGAGAGCAATTTATCCTTTTCTCTTTCTCCTCTCCAACATCACTCTGGCAATCCAGCTAGCATCAGTACATATGACAAATGATGACCACCGTCAGTTTCATGCTTAGTGGTTATGGCTAAGCTGAAGACATAAGCAGGATGGTAAAGCTGACTGTCCAGCGGTTCCAACCTGGGTTTGGTGCTGCTGGGCAATGTAGACTCCTTCCTGTTGCTGGGTTGGTTTGGTGCAGTGCAGCACGGACACACACCCAGCTGTTGTGGACTCCCCCAGGCTCATCTGGAGTACCCATTCTTAGTTACCTCTGCCACATGTGGCCTTTGTAGATAGGCTCTTTGTTTGCTGATGATGGAGAAGGTGGGGATTCCTGCAGTTCTGTGAAGTTGTCTCAGCAAAAAAGAGAAATAACAACAGTGTCCCGATGAAGAAAATTAATTTTCTAATTTTACAATGCAGTTGTTTCTCCAGTTGGTTCAATTTTTAAAGCTTGGTAATATGGACATCATGTAGCCTTCCAGATAGCATTAAACTGCAATTCCTAGCAACCGTAGCTAATATAGCCAATGGGAAGGAATGATGTTGGTTGCAGTCATATATAGCCGAGTGATTTCCATCCCTGCTTGACACCCCCTGAAGAAAGGAAGAAGGAAAAAAGGTAGATAATGGTTCTAGTGATACTGAATGCATTAGCCAGAGGTGCTCACACTTTTTCAGCATGCAAGCTACTCTTAAAGCAACCAAATCCAAAAGATCTACCTGCCCCCGCCGCCGTGCGCTCCTGCGCGCTCCCGCCGCCGTGCACTCTTGCCACCATGCGTGCTCCTGCTGCTGTTTTCTGCCCGTGCAGCGCTTCTTCTGCCTGCAGGACATTGCAGGAAGGAGAAAGCATGAGGCGGGGCATCCAGAGGGAGCACTCCGCCCTGCCTGTCTCGCCGGCACTGGCGGCTGCACAGCTGCTTCTGGACGAGAGAGAGGCAGGGCGCTCCCTCCAGAGGCCCCGCCTCATGCTTCCTTCTTCCTGCAATGCCCAGCAGGTGAAAGAAGCACCGCGAGAGCGGAAGTCAGCAGCAGGAGCGCGCATGCGCGCAGGGTGTTCGCGCATGTGGCAGGAGCGCCCCATCTGGTTGTTGAGGCCCGAAGATCACCTGGAAGAGGGCTGAAGATCTACTAGTAGCTCCCGAGCTACCTAATGAGCACCCTTGCATCAGACTTAGGGCTCTTCTACACAGCCACATAACCTAGAATATCAAGGCCGATAATCCACAATATCCGCTTTGAACTGGGTTATCTGAGTCCATACTGCCATATATTCCAGTTCAATGTGGATTCCAGATAGCAATTGGCTGCCAGATAACTAACTGGAGTGAGTTACAGGGAGCAGTAAACCCCCCTGTTTAAACAGATCCACTGGCTGCCGATAAGTTTCCAGTCCCAGTTCAAGGTGCAGGTTATCACCTACAAAGCCCTAAACAGTTCAGGACCTGCCTATCTTTGTGATCGCATCTTCCCTTATGAACCAGCACAGGCTCTACGGTCTTCCAGGGAGGCCCTCCTCTCACTTCCACCTCCGTCTCAGGCACAGTTGGTGGGGACAAGGGAGAGGGCCTTTTCAGTGGTGGCCCTCTGGCTCTGGAACTCTCTCCCTAGGGACTGGCACCTACCATGTCCATCTTTCGTAAGGCCCTGAAAATGTGGATGTTCCATTGTGCCTAGGACTAAACAGTTCACCAGACAACTATCCCCTAACTGTAACTTACCAACAGCGCCTGCACTTTAGTTCTGCCCTGTGCCCTATAGCCCTGGCATTTTTACACTTTCTCTTAGCCCTATCCAGAAACTATTGCACAAACTCTTAGCCCATTGAGATTAGTATTTTTACTGTTCAGCCCATGGATTGCTTTTATGATGTTATGTTGTGTTATTGTGAGTTGTTTTATTTTATTTCTGATATCTTTTTCCATATATACATAAATACATTTTATTTCTGATATTTTAACTTTGTTTTTTATTTTACTTATTTTACTATGTTTTAATCTGTGTTTTTCGGGCTTGTAAGTCACCTTTGGGGAGATGGAGATGGCGTATAAAAATAAAATTATTATTATTATTATTATTATTTTACATAGCTATGTGGAAGGGGCCTGAGAGAGAGAATGAATTTGCAATAGGAAGTCCTTGGTTCATTTTTGGACATTTTCCAATAAAGGGATCTGAGGCCCCATCTGCAGTGTAAATGAGGCCTGGAATAATAAGGTTGGGGAAAACCTCCATTTAAGACTTGGAAAAACCTCAATTTTGAAATCCTTTACAATCAGTGTAGGCATATATTGCTGATAGTATGACCCTCCAGATGTTTTTTACCTCAAACTTCTGTGAGCTTTCACTGTTGCCTTTGGTTAGTGATGGGAGTTGAAGCTCAACAACATCTGGATGATTGTCTCTTCTTGGTCCCTGGTTTATGTTTAAAGAATTACTAGAATCACTAAAAAGGAAGTTTCTGTGTTGCTATTTCTCTTGGGTTTGTACTAAGCAGTTAGCACTGCATTTCTTTGGTTATTTGTTTTCGTATCACACAGAACGGCCCATAAGTATGCCATAAAAATAACATAATCACAATTTTATTTGCTCCATTATAAAATATATGACAATATTGTGTTTATGGTTAAATACAGCCGCAAAGACCTTGAACTGGTGCCAGACAAGAAAGTTGTTTCCTATTAAGAACACCATGCCAGAACTCAGTAAATATACACGATTATTTGCGTATGAACGCGGCTTGATGTTTTGAGGAAATTTGTTTGGAGACGTTTGCTTTGTTTTCATTTGGGTTTAAATATCTAAAAATGTAGAGCATCATAAAAATATGGTATCTGCAATATGAGTTTAGTCTGGCTGTGTTATGTTCGTTAGTTTGGTCCTCCCCAGAATGTATGATGGTTCCTAATGATTCTGTTAGAGCTTAAATAACAGAATTCAGCACAAATGCATTTGTTGCGAGCAGCAGAGACATAATTTCTCTGGAACTGCAGCTGCTGTAGTTGAAGATTAGGCTCTTACTATCCATTAGGGAGATTACTGTCTCTGCCAGATGACTTAGTTTTTATACAGCCAGCGATTTATTAGATTGCTTTGCTCTTAAGTGTGATAATAGGCCTTATGCTTAGCAAGGTTTAGAGACTTCCAGTACATTAATATTTTATGGCAATGACAGTCAAGACACATTTTGTTTACCTAACGAGACAAGACAAGCTAGAGCTGATGTGTGTTGGAGATTAGCACTTAACTCATGCAGGGGCCCTGCCAATTTGGTGCTTTAGTGCTTTGCAATAGCTTTTGGAATTGTAATCTAATAATTTACATATTTGGTGCATTAACACTGTGTGCAAACACTGGATAGGATATTACCACAGTTCTACAGGAGGCATTATTAAAAGGAACATCTAGCTTACAAAGGCACATCAATATGGGCCCTGCCACCTAGCCCTATATCCCAGAATATCAAGACAGCAAATCCCCCATGATCTGAATGTGGACTCAGATAACCCAGTTCAAAGCAGATTTTCTGCCTTGATATTATGGGATAAAGGGCTGTATGCACAAACCCAGTGGCATCACTAGAGTTGGTATCATACAGTACAGTAAGTGATCATGTAATGGGCCTCCTTCCATATCAAACCATGCCACAATATTGAAGCTAAAATACCAAACAAATTGACAAAACCAGTGACTAAAAAACCAGCAGCAATGAAAACAACAGAGGGTGTTAGTAGTGCATGCAGATGAAACCACGTGAGCTGAAGTGTCACTGTAATTGGCTAATGACAGCTCTAACCAGGGCACATGCATATGAGAATGTTGAAAAAGTAAATAAGAATAGAGTTTTAGCCTTACTAATATAGTACATGTAAACTTGGCTTATGAAAATTGATGTTGTGGTGATGTTTCACAACAAAGAGGTTTTTAAAAATAGAAAAATAGAAATTTGTTTACCTAACCTAGAAATTTTTGCTGAAACAATGTGCAAAAAGTTTATAAACAGTCATTTTAGTGTCACTCCCCCCTCCCTTGGATAATATCATCTGGTGCAATTTGCATATGTCTCACTGCCCTAGTAATACCATAGCAATACCATTAGAAACAAAAAGAAAGTAAGACTGATAGCAGCTTTCACCATGTCTCAGGGTAGATCCACATTACTGTAGGGCACTTTGAGACCACTTTAACTGCCATCAGAAATAATGGTCTTGTTTTCTGGACCTCTTCACATGTCCCTAGCCCCTGTTCTGTTTCACCGGTGCCCTGCATGTCCTCCCTCCTTTCCCATCAGACGTCATCAACAGGACAAGGCACGTTGGCACTTTGTCCCCATCAGATGGGAGAAAGGACGGCAACATGTGTTGCTGCGCTGCCCTTTTCCCCATCATCTAGGGAAAGGGGGCCAGAAATGGAGTTACTGAAAACCCACTTACCTCTCCATCATTGCCGAGGAAGCGTCTTGACCTGAGTCCCCCGGGGAGAGAGGGTGGGTTATAAATAAAATTTTATTATTGCAACATTTCCTTGGCACTTGGAGGATAAATGGGGCTCGGCCTGCTGAGCATCATGTGATGGCCTCAGCAGGCCCCATCTTCTTAGTGCTTCAAAGGGGCCAATTGCTCTAGCATGATGAGGTGGTAATATGTCTTATAACATTTCTCTTCCCCATTGAGCTAGGTGTTGATCTCTCATGGTTTACCACAGCACGATGATAAATCCATGCCACGGCTTGAAATGAATCTGCATTAGCATTAGTGCATGATATGAATTCCCATTATTTGTGTTTATGTGCCCTGACTTGAGTGGGGGAAGCATTCTTCTGGGTGATTTTACTACATCGTCTTTGTTGTCCTTCCAGATAAAATTAAGTTACACAACTCCCAGCTGAATTATCAGAAGACATAGAATCAACAAATTCATACCAGATTTCATTGCAACCGTAATTGAGATGGGTGTTACCTTATCTATCTTGTATTAGTCTCTGGGGCCAAGGAGGCAACTCTCTGTTTTATCTCTTGGCATTCTGCATTGTGGGTGGCATGTAAGCATAGCTGCATGAGGCTAATGAGCTCTGTCAGTTTCTTAGTGCAACTTGATTAACTAATTCGCAGAACTCCAAGAGCAAGAATTATACTGGTCCTGACCTGCATGAAGTTGGATGGCTGCTATGTTAAACAACAAAACCAAGCCAAACCAAAGCAAACACAGATGCAAAAGTTTTAAAGCCAAAGCCTTCAAGTAATTCAGACTTCGAAGCATGATTGCAACTTGAGTGCCAAACCTGGGCGGCCTTGTCTGCAGTAGGAACTTGTGAAAACAACAACAACAAAACAACAAGTGCAAGTGAGGACAAAATAATTGTTACTCATATCAGAAACTGGACAGGATATAATGCAGAAATTACTGATGTATCATGAAACTATCTGCCAGGTTTTTTTTAATTGAGAAGACACACAGCCTGGGATTTTGCTTTAATGTGCATGTACCTACAAGCCACCTTTTGACTTGTGGCAACCCCATGAATCCTCAAACGTGGTTTTGCTAATTCCTTCCTTTGAAATATAGCCTGTAGTACTTGGGATTGATTTTCCCATGCATGACCAGAATCACTACCATACTTTTCAGAAAGCTGCTTGCTCCAACCCAGCATTGCTTCTGATTTGGCTTCAGTTAATTAGGAATAACAGTTAGGCTACTTGCAATTTATTTATTTATTTACTGTATTTATATAACACCTTTCTCACCCCTGGGGGGGACTTAAGGCAGTTTACAACATACTAATGACAGAATTCAATGCCAACATACATGTTAAAAATCAGAATAACTAAAGAATAACATAACTGTGAATTAAAACAATTAAACATTAAACATAAACAACATTTAAACTTTAAGACAAAGCATTAAAACATCTTAGGATAAATATTAAAATCATATGATCCAAAATTGTAAACCATAGCCATTCCAATTGTCAATAGCACATATTCCCTAATTGCACTGAATTGCTTTACTGGCCAAAGGCTTGATCCCACAACCATGTCTTTGTTTTCTTTCTGAAGACCAGAAGGGAGGGCACTGGGGAGAGAGTTCCAGAGCCAACGAGCCACCATTGAAAAGGCCCTGTCTCTCGTGCCCTCCAATTGCACTTGTGATGGAGGCAGGACTGAGAACAGGGCCTCCCCAGAAGATCTCAACCTCTGTGATGGTTCATAGAGGGAGATACGTTTGGATAGGGAAGCTGAGCTGGAATCATTTAGGGCTTTATAGACTAAAGCCAGCACTTTGAATTGTGCTCTGTCACAAACTGGCAGCTAGTGGAGCTGACATAACAGGGGGGTTGTGTGCTCCCTGTGTACACCGCTCTGGTGAGAAATCTGGTTGCCGCTCATTGGACCACTTGAAGCTTCCGAGCAATCTTCAAAGGCAACCCCACATAGAGTGTGTTGCAGTAGTCTATTCTCGATGTAATAAGAATGTGGACCACCATGGCCAAATACTAATTATTCACATTACAAAACAGAGGATCCGAAGCATAAGAAAGCAACCAGATTATTCAGAGTATACTTCCTTTTATATATCTTTGATGGTGTTTTATTCCCTCTCTCCAAAGGTAGCTCTAGAAGGAATCCCAGACCCATTTTTTTTACAATGCACAGGCTATAAGGCAGGGGTTCCTAAATTAAGGCCCGCAAGCTGATGCAGCTCCCCAAAGTCATTTACCCAACCCTACCCTAAACTTTAGACTTAGGGCCACCCTAAGACTGAAATGACTTAAGGCACAGAACAATAACAATGGTAATAAACTTGACGATCTCATCAGCCAAAAGCAGGCCTACACTTCCCATTGAAATACTAGTAAGTTTATAGTTGTCAAAATTGTTCTTCATTTTAAATAGTGCATTATTGTTTCATGTTTTCTGCACTACAAATAAGATATGTGCAGTGTACATAGGAATCCGTGTTTTTTCAAACTGTAGTCTGCCCCACAAAAGTCTGAGGCACCATAAACTGGACCTCTGCTTAAAAAGTTTGTGGACCCTGCTATAAGAGGACAAGGAAGATTGTTTCATTGTTTTTTGTTGGATTCCACCAACCCTTTTCAAGGAAAGTGTTAGATCCTAGCCAATGTGTCTTTATGCCCAATGTAAATAATAAACAATTAGATGTTTCCCCCAATAACTTTATATATTTGAAAAATTGTCATTTCTTCCCTTGACTATGATTTAACGATTTAAAAACAATTTTTCTCTGTCAGTAATGCAAGCAGAAGCAAGTGTCATGGTTAGATGCCTGCATTTCTATTTCATGATAAAACTGCTGTATGTAAATGCACATCCCAATTAGTTGTAAGCCTGAGGGCCTTGGCACGGTTCCAATGTGGCCCTTGGAGAAATCCCATTGCAAGGGATATGGAACTAGTTTAGCATGCAAAGCTTGATGGGAGAATCGTTTCATGTGGGTTTTTTTGCTGGCAAAGCAAAAGGAATTGATGAACATATGGTGTAAATTAACAGGTTGCAAGGGGTGCATTCAATGCACTTTTGAAACATTTCAAGATGGGGAGTGGTATAAAACTACATGCAGACATCTTTCTTCTATTTCCTCTAGCCTTGTGAAGTGGAAGCAAAGTTGGGAAGTGATGGAACAAGGAACAGCCTCAGAACTGACATGCTTCTGTAGAGATTTGACATATTCAGCATGAGAAAGCAAGAGATAAATAGATCGTTCTAGCTTTATCTAGGGCCCCTACTACACTACCAAATAATGCAGTTTGAAACTGCATTATATGGTCAATGTAGGATGACTCTACACTGCCCTATATCCCAGATTATCTTCTTATCCCAGATTATCTGTCTATGTAGACTCATATAATCAAAGCATATAATCTGGGATCTGATCCTGGGATATAGGGCAGTATAGATCCAGCTGTAGACTGATGTAATGCAGTTTAATACAATTAAAATGTATTATTACAGTCTACACTGACTGTATAATGCAGTTTCAAACTGCATTTTATGGCATGTAGATTGGGCCTAAGAGTGTCTCTAATTGCAGAATTAGAGTGTTTCCCCACTTATTGTGGGAGTTACATTCCAGGACCTCCTGCAATAACTGAAAAACCGTGATGTAGGGACGCTATATTTATTTTAATATTTATACATTATTTTAGTAATTATACACTATTTAAGTCTTTATAAACTTAAAGTGAAGGAAAGGAAGGAAAGGCCCTTCAAGACTGGAGTGAGTGAGTGAGGACTGAGAAGGAAAAGCACCTCGGAGAGTGACGGCGGCGGCAAAAACCCGCACAACAGCTAAAATACTGCGATATATATTTTAAATTAATATTTATTGAAAACTGCAAAAGAGCAAGTCTGCGAAAAGCGAACCACAAAGTTGTGAGGGAACACTGTAATGCCATTATGCACCATTTGGTACTGTTCTATTATTTGGATGGAAGCCACAAAGGAAGGGGTGTGTGTGTGCAGGGGGGAGATGATCAGAGAAAATGGGTAATATTTCCTCCGTCAACTACTCCACCCCCCCCCCCCCAAATAAAATGAACTATCCTTCTCTGTCTACACCCCCTTTTGGGATCCACCTTGATAATGGAACAGTACCCACTATTTTAACTATTATGTCTTAATGCTAAGGAATGGTGAGAGGCATATCTTTACAATGTTTTTTGCTTTATTTGCCAAATAGTGCTGGTATGGATGCATGGCTATTAAAATGGAAGCAAACTGCAAAAATTCTGCAGTGTCCTTCCTATGGCAGGCTAGGCATCCTTCTTACATTTCTGTCTAAAGGTTTTGGGAGAGAGATTATATAGCTTGCAGCAAGGAAAGATGATGATGGTGATTGGAATCCAAAAAAACAGAGCATTTACATGTATAAATTATGTTTTCTTAATTTTTGTAATACTTTCCCAGCTGCTATGTTAAGGTAAGCCTCATAAGAAATTACATTATTCAAAAATACACTTTTTAAATGGTGTGAATGTTCTGTACTGAAAACAGTGTTGGTTTTATTACAGTTCTTGGAATATCTCTATTTATTTTAGATTAAGTTTCAACACCTGTACAAATAGAATGAAAGTAATATGAGAATTAAATTATTCTCCGGATTTTGATTTTGCTATTAGAAATACATCTGCAGGCTTTCCCTTGCCAAGAATCTTTTGACTAATTAGTCCAAATGTGTGTGATCTGCTGTAACAGAAAACATGCAGGGAATTAAGTAGAAGCTGAGAGTCACCAGGGACAGTCTGGAGAACCAGAAAGGCTATATGTTCAATGAAAGGAATGATCAACTTTGCTCATGAATTGCTGCCCCATATCCATTGAAATTCCTTAACATGGGCTGAAGAACTTATCTGTAGTCTTGGTAGGGTTTACAGTGAGATTATCTTGGCCCAATAGATTATGTATTCCTTAGATATTGTTGGTATATTAGGTAATGGCGCTCTATGCAGTCATGCTGGCCACGTGACCTTAGAGTTGTCTATGAACAACGCCAGCTTTTCAGCTTTGAAAAATTAAGCAAATATTACTAGAATATACATAATAAATGTTGGAAATGTGGAAATCAAGAAGGCACATTCTGCCACATGTGGTGGACATGCCCAAAGGCCAAAAAATATTGGAAAGAGATTCAAGAAATATCCCAGAAAATAATAAAAACTAAAGTACAATTGAAATAAGACTATTTTCTATTAGGATTAACAGATATAGAACTAAATCTTGATACAAATAAAGACATCTTATTTAGCTACAGGATTACAGCTGCAAGGATCATATAAAAATTGGAAAAATTGGAGGCAGAAAGACACTCCTATGAAGAAACAATGGATAATTAAATGATAGACATTATGAGCATGGACAAATTAACCTAATAATTATCAAGGAATACAAAGGCACCTAGAACAAAAACTAATTGGTAGCCTTTCAAAGACTACCTTGCTATCGAACACAAATGTAGTTCGTGAAGACAGAGACTAATCAGACCCACCAAAGAGGATGCACTTTAACCCTGGCGAGAAAGAAGCACCCAAAGAATTTGTCCCTGATTTTCCCAAATAAACCTCACCAAAGTTGAAGAAAATGCCACTGAGTTGTTTATTTCATTTCAGCTGGTGGAGATGTCAAACTGCAATCTTTTGCCAAAGCCGACATAACATGCAAGGCGAAACAGTACATTTTTATAGAAAAACAGCTGTCAAATTCAAACTTCCCGCCCCCCCCCCAATGCCAACTTCATGCTGATTGGTTGGTGTCATCAGCTGGCTGGGAGGCGTGGCCAGCTTTGCTGCACCTCAGCCAATTTGTGAGCCAGCGCCACTTTGGCCTCTCAGCCAATGGGGAGCAAGGAGGTGGTCCGGGTGGGAAACAATGAACCAAGAGGAAAAGATGAATGGATTAGGTGACTGAATGTTTGTACAATTGCTGGCGATAGGTTTTTAGCCTTCAAACTGGCTTCCTTATTGTCCTGAGTGTCTGAAATATACATCTTCGCCTGACTTGAAAGTCAGGCCCTTTGTAATCCTTAGGTCCTGGATATGGATTTAGCAATGGTATCTGACTTTAGTATCGGCCGGAGGAATGGAAACAAAGAAAGGGGCTGTGGTGACATATAAATCCTCCGCAGGCAAGATGTCACCCTTTGGGAGGAGTGATTAAATCATCCATGGGGCATATCCTTCAGATGGGCTAACTTGGGTTACTTCAAGGTCTGTAGGAGTATGCCCATTGTTCTATTGTCCATGCAAGAGTTTCTGTTGAGTCCTTTTATCAGGGGATTATCTGGTTCAGGAAATGAGAAAATAAGGCTTGGTGCTGGATCTTTGCAAAAGGGGTATTTCTTCATATTTCATACAAGTTTATGGGGAAGGGGAAACATATAGGGGATTTCATAAAAGGTACTGATCATACAGAGTCAGAAGGACCCATGCCTACCCTCCCTCCCAATATCTATAAAAGTTGCTAAAAGTCCATAAGAGTGGTTCCCAAAAAGTTCCAAAGTTGGCAAAAGTTCCAAAAGTTTCCCAAAAAAAGAGCTACATACAGGGAGCATACCACCCCCCTGTTGTGTCAGCTCCACTGGCTGCCTGTCCAATTCCAAGCTCAATTCAAAGTGCTGGTTTTGACCTTTAAAGCTCTATACGGTTCTGGCCCAGCTTACTTGTCCGAACGCATCAGCTGCTACGTCCCACCTTGTAATCTAAGATCATCCAGGGAGGCCCTGCTCTCGCTCCCGCCTACTTCTCAAATGTGGCTGGTGGGGGCGAGGGAGAGGGCCTTCTCGGTGGTGGCTCTCCGCCTGTGGAATGCGCTCCCTGTCGATGTACGATCCACCTCATCCCTCCTGGCATTCAGGAAAAAAGTAAAATCCTGGCTGTAAGACCAGGCGTTTGCACACCAGCACAAGGCAGCATTTTAGATGGGATTTTAATGGAAAGTGGATGAATAGGGCCAATGCTTTTATAGACAGAACATTGTTTTAATCTGGAGTGAAGGCGTATGATGCTAATGTAATTGTATTTTAATGTATTTTAATGTATTTTAATTGTTGAAGGGTTCTGAGGTTTTATATTGTTACTGTGTGGGCATCGAATTGTGCCTTACTGTAAGCCACTCTGAGTCCCCCCTCGGGGGTTGAGAAGAGCGGGGTAAAATCCTGAAATAAATAAATAAATAAATAAAAAAGTTGGTGAAAGTCAAATAAGGAGTCCTAAAAGTCCATAAGTAGGGGAAAATGTCCATAGGAGTCCATGAGGTGCACACTGGGGTCACTGTGGGTGCTGAGGGTCACCATTCATTCATTGAAGAAAGGTAAACTACAAATCCAATGTTGTCTAAGGTCCAGGATGGCCGGTCAGGGGTCCGGGGGTCCCAAGGGGTGACCGCAACAGGCCCCTTGGGGTTGACAGGCTTCTGGACACTGGCAGGACAGCAGCAGGAACGTTGCTGCATAGAGTCATGGATCACTATCAGCTGACCTCCACATGAGGTTTTTTTTGAGGTAATAGTGGTTATTCCTGGGGCGCAGGGGTCCAGAATGGAAAAAAACAAGATAGCAGTTAGTCTTAGAATTAGTCTAGGAAGAAAATTGAACCGGTTTGGAAATGATCCATTGACCCGTGGATATTTATTTATTTATTTCACAATATTTATATGCTGCCCTTCTCAGCCCCAAAGGGGACTCAGGGCGGCTTACAGCAAACTGGAAATACAACAAGCTACATTACTGCCATAGCACAATATCAGTACTACAGATCACATTGCACTATAACATATCACAATACCATTAGCAATATTGCATGTAAAACAGTATACAATTATGATATCACAATATCATTAGTAGTATTATATTGTATCAATGTATATACAATATGTTATACCATACTCATACTATATTATATCGCGACATAATTAGCAATATTGCATGTAAACCAAATATACAGGGGCCCCATGGGTCTCTGTATCCATGGTCCAGGGAATTGCAGTTTCGGCATCCCTGGCGAGCTGGCAGCGATATGCAGCTCGGGAATGGAAAAGTTCATGCTAGAGAGTGTTAGAGGCAGTAAATGTACACAATGTATCACTATAGAGAGGAAAAGGTTACGATTAGAAGATACTTTATTGGGAGATTTGTTACAATGTTAGAGTAAGGGGAAGAAAGCAAGGCAAAGAGAATGGTTTTCAGTTGAGGCTGCTTCTGTGGCCACACTCCCAGCAATGATGGTCCAACTGAACCTCCAGGAACTGCGGAACTCCCTGATGCAGGTCAGATCACCTGGAAGACAGGGGCCTCTCCATTGCCCACTATCACCTTACTCAAGAAAAAATATAAATATAAATATAAGCCCCTAACAACTAAGAGGAGCCCCTGGTGGTGCGGTGGGTTAAACCACGGAGCTGCTGAACTTGTTGACCAAAAAGTCTCAGGTTCAAATTTGGGGAACGGCATGAGCTCCCACTGCTAGCCCCAGCTTCTGCCAACCTAGCAGTCTGAAAACACGCAAAAGTGAATAGATCAAGTAGGTACCACTCCAACGCTGGC
Source organism: Anolis apletophallus (assembly GCA_030556195.1). Classification (NCBI taxonomy): domain Eukaryota; kingdom Metazoa; phylum Chordata; class Lepidosauria; order Squamata; family Anolidae; genus Anolis; species Anolis apletophallus. Next base: position 76,369,671 of record JARBWK010000006.1, on the reverse strand, counting down.
CACATGACCTTGGAGGTGTCTACAGACAACACTGGCTCTTCAGCTTAAAAATAGATGAGCATCCACCCCCAGAGTTGGACACCAAAACCTTTACCTTTACGTTTAACAACAAAGAAGATCAACCTGCAGAGAAAACCAAAAAAAAAAAAGAGATAAAATACGGAGGAAAGAAAATAACTGTTTAAGAAATAAATCACAGCAAAGAAGATTGGAAGACCAAGAATCTGACACCCCTATTTCCTCCCATGCCCCGAACTTACCCCCCTACCCCAGGAGAGCTCTCCAGTTCTCCCATCCCTATATTCTAACCTATGCTTTCCCCCATTCTATTCCCTTCCTACTTGCTGAATAATTTTATTAAGTATGTTAGAACATGTTAATGAAAATATTATATAAAAAAGAAAGGAAATGGAGATCAGCACCAACTGCCAGAGTCAGACATGACTGGGCTTAATGTCAGAGGAAAACCTTTACCTTTACCTAGATATTGTTGAGACAGGCATTCAGTGGCTGCACTAAGAGTGACCTACACTAGAATCCCCTTTAAAACTGATGTTAAAACATTTTGATTTCATAAAACGATATCCTAGGACACTGGGATCTTCTTTGTTTCCTGATTTGTGATTGATTGTGATTGTAATGATGACTGTAGAAGCTGATTATTTTTTAACCAAAATGGTTTCCCCTGAAAACTATCTTAAGGATGTTCAAAAGTAGGATGCAATTCTGAAAATAAACAGTGAGTAAATGAGCAGACACCTACAGTATCTTGAATATTTGGTCATATAAAGAAACAAAAATAAATAAATAAATACATAAAGATACACCACTAAAAAACTCTCCCTCTTCAGTGGAGCATAGGCTATGTAGATGCACTTTTTCTTATTTCCCGTGTTGCATTTCAGAAACACCTTTTTATAAAATCCATGGACCAAAGTTTTACTGAATGAGGAATTCCCCTTGAGATCTGAAAATGAAGCCATTTATTCATAAATGGGAAAATGGGGAGGAGGGGAGGAAACGTTGGAAAAAGAACTTCAAAAAGAATGTTTAAGTGATATATGAAATGTACTATTAAAAATCTAATACATGACAAGAAAAACAAAAAAGTCATGTCGGGAAAATGTTTTCAAATTTGTAGCACCTCTTTATTTCTCAGGAAAATTTCCAAAATATACAATACAGGATTTAAAAACCTTACGTAGAATCGTTTGCTTTATTGAGTTCTCTGAGCCTTGAAAATTGTGCTGGAGGTCCCTGGAGACTCCTATAAAGATGTATTACATCATAAAGAAAATGAAGGATAGTAACCCATGTTATTAAACTGTCAACATACATTATATGACAATTTGTCCACAATCCAGTTCAACTTAAAGCCTTACCGTTGGGTGTAACTTTAAAGAGTGAGACTATTCAGCAAAAGCCTAAGGTATTTTGGAAAAAAAATGTTCTAATAATTGCTGTACTGTTCCACTGCATTATGTGTGAATTTCATTGATTCCTGTACTGCAATGGCTCACCTAGTACTGAAGGATTCAGAGGGATTACTGGTTTAAATGTTTTTATTAGCTGTGCAGTAGCTTTTTCATTTCATGCCACATTAATAATGGTTTGTTGTAATAGTAATAATGAAAAATAAATAGTCAAGTCTTATGCATTTATAATTTCCATGTAGCTATTGAATAATAAACCTGAGAAAATAGCAGTACTTAAAGAATTACTCAGACTATTCAAGAACTATTCAAATGTTAGAGCTGGGAATTAACAAAGGTAGGTAAGAAGGAGCTGGCAAGGCATAGTAGTTTCATTGCTAGACTATGACTCTGGAGAAAAGGATTTAAAGACACACAGCAATATCAACAAGATGGTCCAATAAGCAATTAAGTTCACTATTGAAAAGAATGACAGCATTCTTTATGGGAGACTGGGGTATTGGATTAGAATCCAAAAATCTAGTTCTCCAATGGCCGTATGGGAAGATGAGTGATGATTTTCTTATAGAAAATGAATTAATCTTGGGATACAGCGTTTCTCAACCTGGGGGTCGGGAGTGTTATAGGGGTTGGCAAAGACCATCAGAAAACACATATTTCTGATGGTGTTAGGAACACAGTGCTCACTGGTGGTAGGTGAACTATATCTTCCATAAATCACTGTCAATTCCTCCTAAATCCCCCCAGCATTTTCTGTTGGTCATGGAGGTTCTGTGTGGGAAGTTTGGCCCAATTCTATCATTGGTGGGATTCAGAATGCTCTTTGATTGCAGGTGAACTATAAATCCCAAATACCAAGTTCTATTTTCTCCAAACTGCACCTGTGTTCACATTTGGGCATACTGAGTATTTATGCCAAGTTTAGTCCAGTTCCATCATTGTTTGATGGATCTGGACCAAATCTTTGAGATTAGGCAAGCTCCTACCCTGACAGCTTTTAAGAAAGACCTAAAAACTTGGCTCCTCCGTTGTGCCTTTGGAGAGTCATCATATATTCTCTCTGCTCCAACTACAGTGCTGTCCTCATGATGCACTTTCCCCCTGTCCTTAATGGAGTTCTAACCTCACTGTTCGTTCCTTATGAGCATCTCCCTCAGAAATATGCTTTCCCACTACTATTTCACCCAGGGTTTTTATAATTTTTATCCTGTGCATTTGGTCTGCCCATTATGTTATTTTGCAACTGTTTATTTTATTTTGTTACTTCATCTATCTTATTTTGATGTATTTTTTTCTGTTTGCTTCTTTGTATTGTATTTCGCTGTATTGTGTTTCTGGGTTTGGCCTCATGCTAGACAAGCTCCTACCCTGGTAGCTTTTAAGAAAAACCTAAAAACTTGGCTCTTCCATTGTGCCTTTGGAGAGTCCCCTTTGGGGAGATGGTGGTGGGTTATAAATAAAGATTATTATTATTATTCTTTCCAGTGCTCTCTGGATGTAGGTGAACTACAACTCCAAAACTCAAGGTCAAAGCCCACCAAACCCATCCAGTATTTTCTGTTGGTCATAGGAGTTCTGTGTGCCAAGTTTGGTTCAATTCCTTCATTGGTGGAGTTCAGAATGCTCTTTGATTGTAGGTGAACTATAAATCCCAGCAACTACAATCCCAAATGAAAAAAATCATCCTGTCCCACAGATTTGAACCGCCAACCTTCTGGTCAGCAAGTTCTGCAGCTCATCGGTTTAAGCTGTTGTGTCACTGTGGCCCATATATGTGTGCATATATATTTTGTTTTTACAGGTTGATCAAGCTGTTATAGATCCCCATGTTAGATGTACTTTAAACTTCAGGCAAGCTGACAATAAAATAAGCCCTATTCTTGTTTTATTTCTTGTTTCAATTTCTTTTTGGACTAATTCACAGATGGTGTCATGTTTTATCAAACACCCAGAAGTCATTTCTCATGTCTTCATTTTCTGTTTCTTCTAGGGACACTGCTGATTTGAGCTGAGTCATTCTTGCTTGAATATTTTCATTCATTTTATTTGCATCTTAAATGATGACAAGAATATTCAACACTTCATTAATGAAATCAAGTGAATTATTGTCTGGAACTATGCTTTAACTTTTTTGCAGTGAAGAACACCAGCTAATGATCGTCTCAAAAACTGTGAGAGAGGCATTCATTTATCTTATGAAGTTTTAAGAATAATCAATCTGCGGAATTCTAATTTATGTCAATTAATCAACTCTTCTTGTGTCCAAAAACTAAGGTAAAATAACATATCCTTTGGGGCATATTATCTTTCAGCAGCTCACACTGCAGAATGCTTCTGAACCATGTCTAAAAACAGGGAATTATTCAGAAACAAAGCTCTTCATGCTAAAATTTATGTACATTTTTAAAAAAATGGACTGTGGTTGAATGTCAGCTACTAATGAGAAATTACAACATGCTGTGCATCCTTGCCAATGGAAGCACTTGCACAGCAATGGATGTATATTTAAAACCTTTTTAAAAATTCCAAACTTCAGACTAGTTTTTACTTACATAGCATCCCAGGAGGAATCAACACTTCACTCAAGGAAATAGCTATTCCTTTAGCAGAGTGGAGTGAGAGAGTAAGAAGCTTCTGAGAAACTTTATATTTTTAAAGTAGAGGTTTATTTTTTCTTACTGCTTAGATTGCGAATAATAATATTTTTCTTTGTTCAAATGATTGTAAATAGACATCTATAATATAACTTGTTTCATATGCCTTCAATGATGATAAACAATGCTGAATGCATATTGCCTGTTCTTGTTGTCAACCCAAATGCTTAACTCAGAATGTTTATTGACATTTTAGTTGCTGGGTTTTCTTTGAAGAAGTGTGGTATTTTTGGCAGTGCAATGTCGACAGTTTATGTGTCACATAATAGGTTCATACCGCATATGAATAAACCACTGATCAAGGAAATATGGCATGGGAGACTGGTTATTACAGTATCATATCAGCACAAAAAGAATGCTTACTGCTCACTTATTATTTTACTAAGGAAAATAAACTTGGGAAAAATCGTTCACTACTTTGGACTGAAAGTATTCAGCCTTTCATTGTGGCAAATAGGAGTCATGTTATTTATCCAAGTTTCTCCTCTGGCTCATTCCCTTCTTCATTCTATACAACAGAAGAAAAATTCATAGGATTTTGGGTCATACCTGGTTTGTTTTCTAATAAAAGATATAAAATTGGTTGGTAATATTTAAAGACAAAAACAATGCTTTATTGAAACAACTTGGTGCCCTAGTTGATCTACAATTTAGATCTATCTTAAGCGATTCTACCAAGAACAAAAAGTTAAAGTGGGAATAATTGTCCAGTGTCACATAACATGTTAGAAACCCAGGGGAAATTAGATAGATAGATAGATAGTGTACAGTGTTTAATGTATGGACCATAGTGCTTTGAAGAACATTGATTTATCCTTATTCATAATTTTGAACTGTAAGATTTAGCCTGAATTAATTAGCAGTTCTATGTGTCTCAGAATGAAAGTGGGTGTGTCTCAATGAATTGTCATATATTTTTTTAAAGTACCAAACAATTATTGGATCACTTTGTCCATCCATCCCTCAACAAATATAGCACTCTGATTGAGCTCAAACTCACAGCTGTAATATTGCCTCTATACTTTGTTTTTACAATTGTTTTGTGCCAAACTTTGTGCCAGACAGAAAACTGGCACTCTGATACTGAAAAAATGGAGAAGGCTATGCAACGGCTTCATTGTTGAAGTGTTGCCTAGACGTTGTTGACAGACATCACCCTGCAGAACATTGCTTTCTTATGTCTCTGCAGAACAATTAATCCATTGGAAAAATCCCAGAATTAATAACGTTGTGGCCCAGAATAGAGGAGCAGAAGCACTGTTGTTATGCCAGGGAGATTTTAGAGACTGAAAATTACGATCCAAAGTAGTTGATATTTGTTGGCACCTGCAGCAAAGGTTTTGCAGTGTCTTCCAACACACTTGTGGTCTGGGAAAGTGCTCTGACTCTGAGCTTGCCAACTGCTCAGTAGTGACTTTCTGCAAGTGAAGTGGAGGAAACATTTGGATGAGGACATCTCTGGCTGTAGGACGGAAACCTTTCCTCATCAAGAAAGACCACATGTCACAGCATCTTGCCAATGGATGAAAGCCCTAGGAATGAGTCCAACTTTTTCATTTATGCAAGATTCAGAAGCATTTTTTTCTTTGTTCTGAATCAGGAGAGAAAGGAATGACTGGAAGAGCCAAAGATTAGGGGAACAGGCTTTAAAAAATGTTTGACTAGTCTACTCCAGTAGGACTACTTCAGACAAAACACCTTGCTGAAATAATCAACTTCATTAATAGCATTGCACAGATTTCCACTGATATTGGCCAATTAGTGGATGACAATGCCTTCCCAACGTTGATGAGGCAAGTGATATTATGGTCAACAATAGTTTGGAAGACAAAAAGCAATCTGGATCAAGGTAAAGGTGCTATGAAAGAGGATTTTTATTTTCTCCTCTTCCTCTGCCAATGTACCATTAGGTAAAACTTACATAGAGAGACACACCCCTGAGTCCACCCCTTGGCCAATCAGGAGCAGAATCAGTGCCGGCTGGCTTCTAGTGCCCAGCCAAATCAGGGATATGAAGTTTCAAAACTAGACAATGTTAACGCATGGGGTTTTTACTCAAGCAGCTTCACTGTCTGCCAATAAGGTCATTACCTATTAAGCCCTATACACTTCAGGTCCAAGACCTATCTTCAATAGCGCATATCCTTCTATGAACGAGCACGGGATCGAAGATCTGCCAGGAAGGTCCTCTTTTCCATCTCAAGTGCAGAAGTTGAGGATGAGAGAGAAGGCCTTTCTCAGAGGTTAGCCCATGTCTCTGGAATGCCCTCCCTAGAGAGATTAGGGTAGCCCCCACCCTTCAGACTTTTCAGAAACACCTGAAAACTTGCCTATTCATACAGGCCTTTGACAATGTTTAAAACCCTATCTGTTGTAGTCGAGAACATAGTGAATCGTTTCAACTTAGCACTTTATGGGATTGATATTAACTATAATTTATTTTTATATCCGTAGCCACTGCTGCATTTTATAGGTTGTATATGAAGTTTTAATATAATTTGTTTATGTGGACCTTATTGTCATTGTGATTTTTGCTTATGTACTTTGTTGTATTTGTATGTTTGCACTATGGAGTGCTTTTGTGAACTGCTCCGAGTCCCCTCAGGGAGATGGTGGCGGGATATAAACAAAGGTTTTTTTATAAAAAAATAATTATTCTATTGCTTAAAAGTGAATGCATAATGTTTATGCTTGTACATTTTGGCATCCATTGCAGTACATTGCATCACTTCTGCAGACTGAAGAAAGCCTCTGACATTTGCCTTCTACTGGTGGGTCCTTTCTGAAACATTGGCAGTTAGCGAATCTTGCCAGGCAACAGGCCCTCATTTTCCACAGCCTTGAGAAAATTTTGGCTACAGTACCAGACTGTTTGGCTGAGTACTGTATTTTAACAAAAATACTTTATAGAACTCTGGGAGTTTGCATGAAAAGTGTTGGGAACAAGTCAGTAATGTAAATGTTTGTGCCACTGCCTGCATATGTGGGGCACCTTCATATGCCAAGCCTCGGGATTAGGTCCCCTTGTCCACTGCTTTTAAAAGCCCCACCATTGTTCTGGTGCATGATTTTACAACTGGCCTTGTCCCAAAAAAGGTGCTTCCAATGTGGGAAAGAACCAGTCTACTCAGGTTTTCTCAATAATGCATTGCTTTACACCTTGCAGAAATAGTTCCCATGCTATCATGGTAAGATGGAATATAAATATAAGACATTTGTATTATTTTCACTGATGCAAAAAGTTACCATCTTAGGTTGTATAAACAACAACAACCAGAGAAGAGCTTGGAAAAGTTAATTTGTTGGGCTGCAACCCTCCCAAAGCATCAATCCATACTGGCAAGAAAATTCTGGGGTATTTAGTCCCTTCCCCAAAATAAAAAATCAAATACAATCACAATTCTAACTAGAGCAGTTTCACAAGGAGACATTCAGTGAAATCTTATTCTTTTAGTTGAGGTATGTGCACCATAAAGTCTAAGTAAATATTTTTTCAGGCTGAACTCTTGTTCAGCATAGCAAAAACAGTGCATTCCCTGGGCGAAGCATGCTGAAAATGTATGCTGTTTTCATTGAGAGATAAAAATTCCCCAGTGAAGGAGTTTGCTGTGCTTTTACACTCCCAGAATCTGTGAGACAAGTTCCTGAGGGCCTCCATTCCCACTCATAGCATCATGGGGGAGATTTCTCTTCCCATTACAGATCCAGCTGGAAATGCTGGTAAACGTATATCAACAATGCTGAAAATAACAGTGTTTATGTACTGAAGTCATTTGCAGCTGCTGGGTTACAAATATGTTTCCCTGCTGGAATAAACAATGATTGCAGAGCGTTTGGACACTCTTTCCTTCATTTAATCCATTGGTGACTGTATAGAAAAGACAAACATAAATATAGTAGTATTTTCCAGTGATGGAGCTTCAATTGCTGACTCTACCTGACATAGAACTGAAAGCTTTTGTTGCTATTTCAGTCTGTCAAAAGCCTCATGAATGTGAATGATGCACATTGAACATTATAGCATTGAACTAGAGTAGCTAGCTGTAGAGAACAAAGCTACAGAGTCCCCTGCATGGCAACCTGCCATAATGCTTTAACGGGATATTTTTAACAGACATATCTATAACTTCCAGAGTAGTGAGCAACCTTTGGGGTTTGATGCACAACATATTAGTTTAGTTGTGGCACATACCTATGATATCCATGAGACTTGAATGCAATAAAATGCAAACATAAATAATTGTCTACATGAGACCTCCAAATGATGTTGGACTACAGCTACGAACATATATCACTGGGAAAGTGAATATTCAACTGTCTTGTAATCAAGTATAAGAATGAATAATTCTGACATTTTCTCCTCAGGCCCTTTCCACACAGCTGTATAAAATACACATTGAACCAGATTATATGGCAGTGTGGACTCAGATAATCCAGTTCAAAGCTGATATTGTGGATTATCTGCCTTGATATTCTGGTTTATATGGCTGTGTGGAAAAGCCCTCAGTGTAGGGGAAAAGGAATATTTCTGCTCAGTTATTTTCTGGTAAGGTTTTGTGTGTGTGTGTGTTAGGAGCAACTTGCGAAACTGCAAATTGCTTCTGGTGTGAGAGAATTGGCCATATGCAAGGACGTTGCCCAGGGGATGGCAGGATGTTTTGATGTTTTACCATCCTTGTGGGAGGCTTCTCTCATGTCCATGCATGGGGAGCTGGAACTGACAGAGGGAGCTCATCTGCGCTCTCCCCAATTTTTGGGGTATTAATTTTAATTCTATATAGACCTGTGGACTTTGGGTCAAAAATTGTTGGGCTTTTTTTTGCAAAATCTATCAACATTGCACACAAATCCTTTTTTTTTTTGTATTTGCAAACTCCAATAAAGAAAAAGCCACCTGCATTTCTATGCAGAACAAATTCACTAAACAGTAAAAGACAAACAAATACTGGCTGCAAACTGTTCAGGATTCTCATCACAGTGTTATTTTTCCCAGCCAGGATTTTTGAGTGTTTAGAAACTCATTTTTTTAAACCAAAAATTAAGTAGCAGCTAATATTATTTCAGATCATGTCTGATCTTGAAAGCTAAGGAAGTTCAACACTGGTTACCACTTGAATGGGAGACCTTCAGTCAATGGTAGGAAGTATAGGCTACATTTCAGAGGAAAGACTTGGCAAACCACCTCCAAGTATCACTTGATAAAAGTCAACAAGAAACCTGAATGCACACACACACACAATAAGTGAACAAGAAATTTGAATGTACACACACATACACACATACACACTCACACAATAATTCAACAAAAAAAACCTTGAATGCATATACACACAATATTCTTTCCACATTCCTAATAAATGACCATCTTGACTTGGGCCACTGGGAATTATACCCAATAATATCTGGAAACTGAATAATTCTTACACAAATTTTGATCCAACAGTTTGAATTCATATGAACATTTCACTGGATGACCCAGATTTGCTAATTTTTAGTGTGCCAACAGAGTTGGTCTTGTTGTTATTTTGATTTGACTTCAGTAACCAATAACTTTAGTCATCCACTATAAAAACAGAGGTGGGAAATGCAATTTATATTGGGAAATTGGAGTTTGGATTTGTTTTTATATAAGAAAGAAGAGATGAAAATCAGGCAGTAAAATGCACAGAACAAGGGAGGGGACTTTTCGCTTCTGGTCATACTTTGGGTTAAAACTCAGTCATTTAGGGTGTATGGGTGTATTTATTCACACCGTCTCCTGTTCTGATGGGACAGTTTTAAAGTTCAATCATAAACCCAAAGCAGATTCATTTTTAACTTGTATTGAAAAAATGAACATGAAAGATAAAACACAGTCAATAAAATAAATGAATAAAGAAACACCATTGAAATGCACTAATACAATGTACCATATATAATCTGGTCTTCAGAGTTAATGCTTAATTCAACCAAGTCCATAATTCTATATAAAAGCATGAGTCCTTGGGTCTTGTCTTCTTGGATGTGTTGATTCATTAGCATCGCAAGTAAAAGTGAACCAAATTTATGTAAAGTTATTTTTGTCCCTGACTTCATTCAGTTTGTTAACTCTTTGTGGTACGTTTTCTGAAACAGCAAAATCCCATATTATCGTATACCATGAGGTGATAATTAATGCTTTTTCATAATGTTATTGTCTTGCTATTAAGTGTCTATCTGCTAAAAGTAAAAAAAGTTGTTTGGTCCTTGTGCGATAACTGAGCATTAGAATAAGTGGAAATGTTCAACAGTGTTTAATCTGGAACACATGGTTGCTGTTTTAATCCTAATGATTTTAATGTAGTTGTAAATGTTGTTGTTATTGTTGTTTTTATTGTTTGTGAGTCACCCCGAGCCGAATGGGAGTGGCGATTGATAAATTTGAATGAATGAATAAATAAATAAATAAAATAAACAAATTGAACTTGTTGACTGGTAATGTTACATAATTTTTGGAAGATATACTTCCAGAATATTGAGACAACTGCACGATCCTTCTACAAATGTACGTAGCTTTCTGGTAAATCTCACCCACTGCAGCATTGCCATGTTGTATATTTTGTAAGTAGATAAGGTGCCACAGCTACTCATCCAAATGTAGTGATCTATAATTTTTCCCCACAGAAGGGAAGCTAGAAAAAAATGGGTAATTCATTTTCAAGACCTATGAAGACTTAAATTGTGCTTTCTGTACAACTTCCTTACAAATCTTCATGGCCTTTACTTTCTCCCTCTCATCTAAATCAAAGATTTTCTTCTGTGAAATGTCACTCTATCAAAGTCATTTTGAATTGAACACTGTATGTGAGCTCCCCAAATGGAAAGAATTTGGCAGTTCGGTTTCACACTTAAGGTCTTAATACATTATGTGATGTCTTTAATGTTCGGTTGAACAGCAGCAGATCTGTTTGTATCTATTTCTTAAACATAGCGTAAAAAATCCCAAACAAAGAAATGTCATAACAGAATTTTAGGGGAACATTTGGTGATGCATAGATATAGCTACCCCATTAAGAGGGAAACGGATTCCTCAGTAGATTATCTATGGAAAGAAAAATGACAATAGCATGCTGTCTTTTGATATTTAATGCAATGTTAAGCTTCCACTGATGGATTTGTTTGGATTACTGCTCTTCTGTTTCTGTCCATGACATATGCAGCAAACCAGACAAACAACATATTTAAGCAGATCAGTTTCAAACGGGAAGAACTATTTCAGCTTTAAAAATCTGTTTCTGATTATTAGCTTTGCTTTTTCCTATACAAGGTACTGCTAAACTGGCATTTAAGCTTTTTGAATTAGATATTGAGTTTCTTTGGACCCATTTAATGTTTTCTCTCTCACCAGCTGTTTTGAGGCCTCTTCATATACTACATTTCTTAGGGGGCGGGAAATGCTATATTGGCAGCTGCGTTTAGCAAATGTACTAGACTCTTACTGTTGAATGAAATGGTAAGAGGTTTCTAATGTTCTATATTGCTTCTAGTTATTTTAATTACTCTGGGATGGGGAGGAAGGAATACCTTAACCAATAACTCAGCTTTATGTCCAATAGTAGCTAATGTTGGCCACGTGTTATTGTTTCCTAGAATCCTCCAACGGTCTCAGAGACCTGGAGCTCATTTATACTGATCTCTTAACATGGATTCTTGAAAACATGGTGTTTAAATGCCTCAATGGGTAAATGTGTGGAAGAATGCGTTTTAGAGGTCTTAAACCAAAGTAAGCAAAACTGTGGGGTATTCCAAAAATAGGTCTTGTCATGCGCATCAGCACTTGTAGATGTAAACCATATCACATGGTGAAACAGATTTAGGGACAGCTGCTCTAGTAATACACACATGCACATTGGGGTGGAGGAGTGAAAAAACAACAACCCAAAACTTCCAAGACTGTGAAGCAGAGTCTGAAGTTGGATCATAGACAAACTCTTTGGTGCATCTAAGCTCCACCCAGACTTCAATCTGCTTCCTGCACTTTGAGTTTGATTAGCTACACATCTGTCTCACTTCTGCCTCTGCTGCTTTCACCACCCATTATTTTGTGTAAATGTGTCCCTGATTAAAAAAGAAAGGGAATAAACACTGACACAGAAAAAGCTTACAAATTAAATTGCCATACTTATTGAGAGAGTCAGCATAGTACAGTGGTGAGTATATTAGACAATTAGTTGAGAGAGCCTGGTTGAAGTCCTCACTAGCTGTGCTAGGAAATGTGTGACCTTGAGAGGGCCACTCTCTCAGCCTGGCATTCTTCACCATGTTGTGAAGATAAAGTGAGTATAAGTTACCTTGGACTTATTTAATAGAATAAAAATTAATAAAGAAACATTTTAAAATGCTGCCAATATATATTGGGCCAGAATACCATGTCAATGGGAAGGTTATATTGTTGTTGTTGTTGTTATTCATACTCTATTTTATCCCCCCAAAGGGGGCTCAAAGCAGCTCCAAGGTGAACTCAAAAATTCACATGTGGACGCAATTTTTTCATTGTCAGAATGTGTGAGGTGGGTACATGGTCACATGATCTAATCTCATTGTATGATGTCACGACTTGACACTGCAGATTAATCATTAACACTCCCGGTAATTACTGCCACCAACCTAATCTGTGATCAGGATTTAATTTAATAACTAAGATGTTTAATTAGGCTCCCTTTACACCAAATCACCCACTGTGAGGAAAACTGAAAAGACAGAAAGATGGAGGCTTGTGAAAGTTAATAAGAAAAGAATTTATTAACTATCAAACAGGCTAACAAGTAGGCACAGATCGTATTGGTTCTTCAGTGAGGCAACAAGAGCGTACGGTTACAAAAACGAATAGTTAATTATTAGCGTGATGGTTAACTGGATCTGAATAGGTGCCGGTTCGTAATGGTTTCTATATAAAAAGGCTAGTGCTTCTTCTTTAGATCTTAAAATCAGTTCCACAGACAGTACTAAGACTTGTCTCCCCAACTCCCCAACTAATAATTAAACTAGAGGGTAGCTGATGTAACTAACTGGAATTTCTATACCATAGAAAGCTCCCTGAGTCTTGTTAACAGTAGCTAATAACTAGATTAGCACCACAGTCTCAGAGCCCCACCTGCCTCTCTATCACAAGAGATGGCAAGGTGTTCTGACTATTTCCAGTCAGTCCTTCTGGCTCTAAACTAAAGCGTCACCACTGGAATCTCTCCTGGCCCTAAGAGCTGTCAGTGCTAGGTCTTGACCCCCTTAGTCCAGCCTATTCCCTTGTGGTGGTTAGCTATAGATTAGACTGTCAGTCTCTATTGCAGAGGCTCTGATGATACTCCCCCAGAAACCTCGCTCAAGACTCCTCAGGTTCAGATGTTTCTTATCTGCAGCCTGGCACAAGACTGAGAAGGCTCAGATGTGTCTTATCTGAAGCCTCTCACAAGACAAGACTCACGAGGCTCAGATGCTTCTCATCTGAAGCCTCCCACAAGACTAAAATCTTTCTGACAGGAATCCTTCTCCTAGTCAGCTCAACTCCTCCCCTCTGGCACCCAGCCAATCACAGGAAAGAGACTGTATCTGAGCAGAGTGACTCTAGGGCCACACCCCCTTTCTCCAGCTCTGACCTTCTCCTGATGGCTGCTAGCTGAAACTCCCTTACTAAAATGGAGGCCAGCAATTTCCAAACAGGGATCCAAACTACCAAGCAGGATTCGGCCTGCTTAGGATGGGTGAGTCCTTACATATGACCTCAGTCTACTGACTCAAAAGCTATTCCATGCTATTTTCTGTCCTTTATCTGCCCCGACTCTGTAACATCACAAGGCCCAATATCATAACATCATAATGACCTGTCCCTATAACATCATAATGACCTCCCTTGTGTTGTTATCCCCCAAATCTGCTTTGAACTGGATTATCCGAGTCCACACTGCCATATAATCCAATTCAATGTGGTTTATATACAGCTGTGTGGAAGGGGCCTCAGAGATTGTGAATGCTTTCCCTTAAATAAATTCAACACTTTGGATAGTTCTTTAAGATTTGGATTAAAATCCAGAATGAATTTAGTGCTCCATTGATACTGAAGCCACTATCTACCACAGGCTGGATGTTGTCTACCCCAGTGTTTATCCTTAACTGAAGCATGACTGGGGGTTGGACTAGATGGCCATTGTTGTCTCTTCTAAATCTATGAATCTATAATTGTATGTCTCCTTTTAGATGAATACTGAATGCACACTACCTGAGATATTGTCTAGCCAGTGCACAATTTGTAATTAGTTGGATAAACCAGAGGACTCTTGCAAAAACAGCCTTGGGGTTGCAGTCAAGTTGCAGAGTGCGTCTTATTGTCTCCTGTTTTAAACTGTTAGTCTGGTAGAGTAGAGTACTTTCGGTTCGGCCACAGGCAGCAATACAACTTGGGTCTACAATGAAGTAGTAGATTCTCATGGATGTTGGTCAAAACAACAAAATCTGTCTCAGCCTTGTGTAGATTACTAGTTTTGTGTAGCTTGAGTTTTGAACAAGATTAATAATGGCTGATGGAAGCTTGAAGCTTTGCTTCAGGCAGCAAATGTTTTGGGATGGCCCTTTGAGCTCTAGACATACAGGGAGCTTGAGAAAATGATCAGAGTTGTTTTGTGACAGCAAAAGAATCTCTAGAACTGTTTGTGTAAACAGCTTTAGAAGGGAAATAAATTCATTGAAATGGTTGCGTTATCTTGTGATTCGACAACAACAAATTCCAAAAAATAACTTTCACAATAACCTTTTCTTCACTGGTTTCTTTTCACCCCACTGGGAATCACACTAATTTTGAATCTTCAGAATTCCCACCTCTAATTGCTAGAAGGGTTCATTATCAGCTGTCTAAAGTGCAATGCATCAATCTCGCAAAGCTGTAATACAAAAGACTTTCACACATCTGATGGACTGCTGTGCTAAATACATCTTAATTTGTGCTGCATCTGCTGTTTTCTAATTTGTTTGTCATGCTGCGAATGCTACAGTCTTTGCTACAGCAACTCCCTGGTTTTGCTAGGAAAGAGGAGGGGGAAACTCCCCAGCTACTCAGAGAAGAAATGGCAGAGTGCCATCATTGTTCCTCTGTTTTTCAGAACAGTATCATGTCTTCTTTTATACCAAAGAAAAGAGCGAATCCCTGCATGATATGTCTACCTAAGTATATATACCAGCTCAAAGTTAGATCTTGTACATAAATTCAAAATAGAAATTGTATATTTAACTCTTGATCCAACAATTAACATAATGGGATTTTCAATAAAGAAAATAACAAGTGAGTTTCCCCCTCCCTTCACCCACCAAAATAGATTTACAGATTAAGAGCTATACCTGCAAGTAAACATGTAGTGGAAATTGTACATTTAATTATTGACCCAACAAGCAACATAATGAAATTGCAGTTTTATGTTAGTAATATTTTTCAAATGAGAGTTTTGCCTCTTGTTTTAGGATTCTTGTTAGGTATATAAAGGGAAAACAAGAGTGTTCTAACTAAATTGAACGCAACTCCTGAATACACCACAATCCCTATATTAGCTGCAGATACATTCCTAGATTTAATGTGGATATGTGAAACTGTGGATAATAGGTAAAGGTTGTCCCCTGACATTAAATCCAGTCGTGTCCAACTCTGGGGGTTGGTGCTCATCTCCATTTCTAAGATGAAAAGCCAGTGTTGTCCATAGACACCTATAAGGCCATGTGGCTGCCATGACTGCATGGAGTGTGGCTGGCATGACTGCAGAGCGGTACCTATTGATCTACTCACATTTGCAAGTTTTCGAACTGCTAGGTTGGCAGAAGCTGGGGCTGACAGTGGAAGCTCGTGCCGCTCCCCAGATTTGAACCTGCGACCTTTCAGTCAACAAGCTCAGCGGTTTAACCCACTGCACCACCGGGTAATAGTGAGTCCTTTTATTTTCAGTAGGACAAATGATAGAGGCACCAAGAAAAGAGTCAACCTTGTACAGGAAAATAATTGAAGCCTTAGATAAATGGCACCGCATATATCGGTTCCATGGACAGAGTGACCTTACTGTACAGAATGTTACAAATCTGGGGATCACCTTGGCCTGGCCAATTCTGTTGAGTACTCTTGTCTTTTTCTGCTCTACCTATGAATACAGCAGCCCTCCTAATGATACAAAATGAATCTAGTATTCTCAGATCAGTGTCCACTGAGTCACAGATCAAGACCAAGAAGCCAAACTGGGTGATGCAGCAGGATCCAAAATAGATCAAAGGCTTAGTTCAGAAATCCTGTTGAAATTGCTAGAGGAAAAAAAAATAAACTCACTGCCATTTTTTCAAAGGGGATAGTTTGTTTTAACCAATATACCAAGTGAGAAAGACCCTGGTGGTGGAATGCTGATGAATTTTGCACTGTAGCCACCTCCACTGGCAAGCCATTAACCTTCACGATCACAGAAAATCATCTTTTGAAAGCAGGAAAGAAAAGAGCCTTCTTCAAAGCCATACAGATGGAATTGCCTATGTGTTCAGGAAGCTTTGTGGGGCATGAGGTTAAGAAGACATTCGTCTGACAATAATACACATTATTTCCAAGCATAAGGACTGGTTGAGTGACATCAGTCACTGGGGAGATAGCTTAGGGATATTGGGGCCGAGAGCAAGAGCTCCACAATCAGTTTTTCTCAGAGAATGTTATAATATCAAGAATTTTAGTCACTGTGAAATAGCCTTCTGCTGTCATTACAATATCCAATGCTATATGTGTGTGTGAGATAAAGAAAGTGTATGTGTATGTTCCTGACATAGCTGCCAATCTTTTTTACCTAGCCCAGACATCATGCAAGAGAGCTCATTTTGTTGATAAGCAGACCGAGGTTTTCCATGAACATATGGAAGACAGATTTTACAAAGCTCTTGTTTGTGTGGCATCTTCACTCAACTTGGGATTGGAAGGATGGAAAGCCACTTACATGTTGCCAATCTCCGCTGTCATCAAGCTTGAAGGAAGAGAACACATGGCAGCTTCACCTTCTATCACTGTTTCTTTTCTTTCTTTCCCCCCAACTCCATCCAAGCAATCCTTATAGGGTTGACAAAGTCAGAGGAAAATCAGAGCTGTTGAAAAAAAGGGCTGCATATTTGATCAATAAGGCATATTGTTTCACCGCTGCTGCTGGAGAAGGGAGGCAGGAGGGCGGGAGAGGAGTGGAAATCCTCCTAAAGGTAACAGCATTTGTAAAGGTTAATCAATTCAGCTAATTGTAAATGCTTTCAATTGTCAGTCTCTAAACAGAGCCCTTCTTTTGTAGCCAGTAATTCACTGTGGGATAGAGCAGTGCTAAGCTGGAAAGCCAGGGAAAGAAAAGAAAGCAGTCAAATTCCTCATTACTCTCTTCATGTTGTGCTCAGCCTGGGTCTGGAAATGTCAATATATATATACCTCAGGGAGACAGTATTTTCTCTCCACCAGTGCTTGCTTCCTACCATCTTTACACACTAAACAAAGTAAAGGGCCTAATCAGCATGAGGCAGGAAAATGAAGAGGTATCAGGCCATTGATCTTTTCACATGCCACCTTTAGGCTGTTGTGTCCAAGTAACCATGGGAGTTCTTGCTGCAGCAGGCTTTTAATTCGTGATGATAAGGAAAATGAATCTGTCCCAATTAAAGCTGCAGTGAAAGGGATGTGTTCATAGAACGACAACATGTTCTGCTGAACACTTTGAGAATTTTATTCCATTTTATTTCAGCATTGTCGTAGTAATGGGTTTCCTTTCATATTATAGCTTTTTCTCCTTCCTGGAATATTCACAGAATAAATTTAGACATATGTAGGTGTTCGTAACAGGTTTAAGATGAATGTGTGAGAAGATTATACTAACCCCTTTCCATCTTTGATGTGCATTATCTTCTCAGGTTATAACTACTGAATACTCACCATGAAAAAAGGAGGTCAGACAAAGATATGTGGAAGAAATAAAGGGATATTTATTGAACTCTCCTGCCAACTATTTGGGAAGAGGAGCAACCTAATGTGCATCTTTTGCCAAGGATTATACAGTATGTCAGCCCATGACTACCTTCTCAGCACATCCGTAGGTGAAACACCATCTCCATGGATTGCTCACCCTGGACAATCATAATGGGAAAGGCATCACAGGAGGCTCCCTCCCAAGCCTTAAAACCTTACAAGAGAGAGCCAACCACACAGTAGAGTTCCAAAGGCAGCCCCTTTCACAGCCTCCAAATCCCAGAAAATAGAGAGGGCATTCCAGACACCCTCCCTTTACCCAAGAGTGGGTGCCAAGGTGAATATCGGTTACTATTGCCTCCTGTTTTCCACCATGGCATGCCAGCCTCCTGTGACCACCAGCTATTCTCATCCACACGAACTTCCAAAAAAGTATTTTGGCCCTTTGTCAATGGAGGAACACACTATAGAATTATAACAGTTTGGTACCACTTGAACTGCCATGGCTGAATGCTACAGAATTCTGGGATTTGTAGTTTTGTGAGATACTTAGCCTTCTCTGTCACAGATTTCTGGTGCTACAACAAGTGACGAATCCCAAAATTCTATAGCAATGAGTCATGCCAGTTACAGGAGTGTCAAACTGCTATAATTTTGCAGTGTGGCTAGTGGCTACATTCTGAGTGTGGCGCCTCTTTATGACAAGAGGTCCTAACAGCATGGGCAGGTTCTTCATGTTGTGTTGCTTGATCTCCCTACTTTTGTACACAATTTAAACCCATTATGAATACCTGAATGGGGGTGATGATGATGGTGTCAAACAACAATATATCTAATCAGATCTAGCAGTAAGACAGCTTCCTACAGAAGACAACTAAAGTCAATTCAGAGGAGAGCAGTATTTCTTGCATTTCAGTGCCCTCACTTTGAATGGGCAAAATGGAGTACAGATGCTGATCAATAGCTGCTGGTGATATGAGGGAAAGAAATATAGTTCTTGTTGGGCTGTCAAGAAATATTGGCATTTCCCAATCCATTCCCCCCCCCCCCAATCCTTCGGGGAATCTCCACTGGACCCTGAAAAAAAAGGTGAATGGCAAAAAGATTCTTCTAGCAAATAAATATGATCATTAAATGCATTATCCTCTTCCAGTTTCCTGTCATTACTAGTGTCAATACAGTACACCTTGCTTCCAAATAAAAAAGCACAAGGTATTGTAGCACTAGCAACGTGAGCCTGATTATTTGCGTTATTTTAATACCACTAAGGTTTTCAGAACAGCCATAAAATGTACAAACATGTCTTGAGAACTGAAAGAGTAAAAAAAAAGAACCAGGACTTCTCCGAGACAGAACAAATATAATGTACTATATGTTAGTCCTAACTGTTATTATTTCTCGCAGCATAGGCTTGGTGATAAGCCGTAGTTGTTATGCAGCTTCTCAGATAACACAGAACGCTGAGTCTTTAGTACAAAAACAATTCTTTACTCTCACACAATAATCCACCTCATTCTACAGCACAATCTCTTCAAACACGCGACAAGGACAGATAGCATGGCTTTTATACAAAACGCCGAGGCACGCTGGTACAGACGTCCTTTGTCACTTTCCAATCTACATAACCTGCTGGTTAACCCTTTCTGCTCCAGCAGTGCACATTGCATCTTTGCTCTGAGACAGCACCAGATATATACATACACAAATTCACATTTCACCACTATGATACACTCTATCAATTTCAACACTAACTACAGTAGACCATTGAATCAATTGCCAAATGGTAAGTCAAGCTCTGACTAGAAATTATACTTTAGATCAATGCATGTAACATACTGACAAATTGCATCTCTCCCTGTAATGAAATTCTAATTAGTGCTTAATATAACTTAGCAATTTTGATAGTTTCAAGGGTGTAATCTACCTAAATGCTTAAAGTTCTACTTTGTTATAAATTATGCAATAAAACTATTAGTTAATATACAAAGGTCCCTTCCACACAGCTGAATAAAATCCCACATTTTCTGCTTTGAACTGGAATATATGGCAGTGTGGACTTACAGTAGATAACCCAGTTCAAAGCAGATATTGTGGGATTTTCTGCCTTGATATTCTGGATTATATGGCTCTGTGGAAGGGCCCAAAAAGATTATATGAATACATTTACATTATATTCTTGCTACCAGCATTGAAAATAATACGTCATGGAAGGAGTTGGAAGTACCTCTCCCAATGTTCTTATATAGACTGAATCACATTTCACAATTCTTAAATATGCTCTTTAATTATATTTGGATATTTGTAAAAAGTACATACAATAAATCATATTCTTATTTTTCTGTTTGCTTAAATATTGTAGGGTCTCTTCACTGCCCCATACTTGTTCTCCTGTCAGGTTTTTTGGAAGTGTGTGGATGTGTACCACACAAAGATTAAAGTTTTTTCTTCTAAAAAGTTGACTTTTCTCATCGAGTTATCCAACTTTTACATCCCTTGGTGTTTTACTAAAGTATTGCTCAACTCACTACTAGATTAAAGTAGTTGTTTAAAAAATCCAAAGCACTTTTAACAATTGGAAATCACTCAGTGAGAAGCAATTTAAAATTATTGAAGCAATTTTATATGTATTTCAAATCTGAGGTGATCAAAGACCTGAAAATGTGTAATATAGATAGTCATTTAAAATTATTAGACTACTTTTTTATATAAGCACTTTACAGGTTGTCAGAGTTTAACTCCTAGCTTTGCACAACTCAATAAAGTGAACCTTCTGTTCTAAAATCAATTTAACCTAACAGATCATATGTCATCATTCATTACAAACTGCTGAACAAAGAACATACTCAAAACATTTCCTATTTATATGTTTTTGAAAATCAGTGATGAATGACACTCTTGCCTTCAAAGCTTAAACACATTTCAAAAATATAACAGGAAACAAGGAGGAAATAAAAATGTTGTGTGCATTCCCGACCTATGGAGATCCTTTGGTGAACCTATCACAGAGTTTTCTTGGCAAGATTTGTTTAGAAGAGGCTTACCATTCATTGCCTTCCTCTCAGGCCGACAGTGTATGACATTTCCAAGATCACCCTTGGGGTTGCATGGCTGGGCAGGGATTCAAATCCTGGTCTTCAGAGTTGTACTGCAATACTCAAACCACTATATCATACTGCTTCCCACATCCACTATTAAAAGACCAATCAACAGCAGGAGGATACTGACCAAAGGGTCATTTGAGCCTCTCTCATCACTCCACCTGAGATGATGGTGGAACCAGGCATCCTTTGAAGATCTCAAAATCAAGGCAGGCTATATGGGGAGATATCATCTTCCAAATATTCTGAAACCAAACCAAACCACTGATGACTTTATCAGTCATAAACATCACTTTGAGCTGTCCACCCCTCTGCACCTATGGAACTGGCATGACATAGTTTGATGGGAGCTGGTCGGCTCAGTGGGTGACCAGGGCTAGATGGTTACCCACTTATGATGAAGTCATTATTCTCGCTCTTCCTGGCTAAATGTAGATGTTTAGATTTCTGTATGCATGTATGCATATTTTTGCTTATATTTTTTCTGCAAAGTTCCATGTATACTGATGTCTCTAAAATTTAGAGTCTAAATAAATGGTATATCACACAAATAACAAGAGGGATTTAATTTTTGAGACAGCTGATATTATGTGAACTTTAGGATTAACTTGATGTCTGTTGTCTGTGCTATGTATTATTTTCACTAATCTGGTATTATTTCTGTAAGCTGGTTTTCAAATGTTAAGAAGTGTATTAATAGTTTCATTTCTTTGCATTAATACATTGTGTTTGATTATGTGCTTATATAATGCTGCAGGGAGGACAAACAGTGGGAAATGCAGAAGAGAACATTAGCAAACTGTGGGCTAGGGTGGTCGTCCTCCTTCTCCTTCCCTCCTTCCTTTTGGTACTAATGTTGAAGAGTGGTCCCTGTTCAAGTGGTCCCTAGTCAAGTGATCCCTGGTTAAAGTGGCCCATTAGTCAAGTAGTCCCTGGTCAAAAAAGTTGGAAATTACTGCTATAAATCTTTTTTGATTTTTCTATAGACCTTGACTAGAACATTTATCTTTATTTTAATCAATAATCCCATTCCAATTGTCCAGGCAAATCTGATTTCTACAGTCTAGTTCATATCTTCTTAAGAATTTTTCATAAAATGTTGATTTCTCATTATTGGGACCATTAATACCCATGAAAAGCATCATCTGTTGTGCAACAAGCAGATTCTGGCCCACGACCCATGCAAAAGACACATAGGCAAGAGGAAAAATGAACAGAAAAATCTTTATTCTTAACAGCAGAGGTGAAAAATAAACTTGCAGTGTTGCAATGCATACAAAAAACAGTGCAACAAATTTACATAGTCCTTGTAAAAAAACATAGAATAAGGCATCTTCATCTTTAATCACATGAGAGAGCAAAACATAAACCTTGAGTAAATAACTATTCCACCAAAGCCTCCTTCGGAGTAGCTTCTCCAAACTGCTCTCCAGAGGAAAACCTTTGAGCATAGAGCTCCTCAGAGCAAAAGTTGAACTGTATTCTAAAACCCATACAGTTATACCCCACCGGGTGTGGCCCAAACATGCTGGCTGAGCTACATTACCAGCTGCACATGATAATTAACATCATAAGGATTTTCTTCAACACACACACACGGTCCTGCTAGGACTTACTGTACCATCATCTTGCTGTTCCAGTTAATTTTCGCAATTCTACATCTTCTATGTTTATCTTATAAAATAAATGTATGTTCTAATGTTTGATTTATGTATAAGCCTATTCCATTTCTTTTGCTTTTATTTGCAGAAGTAATGTACCCATCCATGACCTTGCTAATGGAGTTGGCCATACAGTTGTCTTGATGAAGACTCAACTTCATCCACATGAAGTACAGTACTCATTTTCATATAAAATATGTTTTTTCTTCGTGGGCTCTGTGAATGCACACTTATGAAGTCTGCGCGGCAAAGAGGCTTCCAACGGAAACTTCCCCAGTTTGAAAAGTTTTGGCGGTAGCCCCGCCCAGCGGACCCGGAGGGCATATAAGCCACTCCATGCGTGCCCACCCCATTCCTTTGTTTTCCGCCACTTGGGCAACATCAGAAATTTCCTTACTGGTTGTGTGAGCGTAGCATGTCCACAACCAGTTTCAAAAGGTGCCTTACGTGCGGTAGTAAGATCCCGGACTGCGACGGACACTCCAGGTGCCTCCGGTGTCTAGGAGAAGGGCACATCGTTCCTTCCTGTCGACACTGCCAGGCCTTCTTCGTGCAGACCAGGAGAGCCAGAGCTCGAAGACTTGGGGCCTATCTTCTCGAGCAATCCCTTGCTCCACCTAAGATGGTGGCGACTGCACCATCTACCTCCTCTGGGGTCGGGGCGGCTGCTCCGGCCCCCTCCGTGTCGACCTCTCTCCCGGCTGGGAAGAAGCATCCACGGAAGGAGAAGGACCCAAAGTCTACAACATCTAAGGCTTCGGTGTCGAAGAAGGCCTGCACGGTGACTACCGAAACCGTCCAGTTGCCTTCCTCCCAACGGACGTCGGTGAGCTCGGTGGCGTCAGGCCTCTCCCAGAGGTTGGCCATCTCGAGGACTCCCTCCAACAAGGCCATGGAGATCGCCTTCCGGAGGTCGACCGAGGAGGCCCGTAGAGCCCAGACCAGGGAACTCCGGGCAAGACCGCCTCAAGACCGCCGTCTCCGAAGAGGCGAACAACGATGCCATCTACGTCAGCTTCTTCAAAGACACCCGCCTCTGCCACATCCTCGACCTCGTCGCCTACCCGCTCTCTCGCGGTGGAGAGAGTGGTGGTACAACCGACCATCCCACCGGATGACTCCGTGCAGACGGTCGTCAGAGTCCCTCTGGCCCAACCATCGGTGAGACAACTCTTCGTGTCTCAGATGCCGGAGAAGGGTCGACAGACGAGCAAACTGGGCCTGGCTTCGGCCTCCAAGAGGCCTCCCCCTGCTACGGCCTTGTCAGTAGCCATTCCAGCGTCGATCATGGCTCCCTCGACCTCACTTCTGGCTGGACCGGAAGTTGCAGCTCCACCAGCACCGTCGGACGACGAGGTGGAAGATGGAGAGGCCCCAAGATCTGTGGTGTCGGGCTCCATACTGTCGGTGCCATTGGATCGCCCCCTTCACATCATGGATGCGATCCGGAACCATCTTCATCCCCGGCAGACTCTGCTAGAGCCTTCGGCGATCAGGTCGGAAGGATGGCCAGAGCTCTTGGGATTGAGACATACGTCCCTCGGAGAGCCAATGTCTGTCCAGTCTTCAGCCATGTCCAGGTGGAAGACGCAGCACAGCCCCATCTTCCCATGCTCAAACTCCTGGAGGAGGTCGTCAAGGCACCATGGAAGACCTCGTCCTCCATACCACCAACCTCAAAACACATTGAGGCTTGGTACAAGACGGACGAGAGGGAGAAGGACTGGCTCCATGATCATCCAGTACCTAACTCCATGATCGTCACCTCAGCCCAGACCTCCGGTCGAGAGTCGACTGCTCCCACTGACCAGGAGGGGAAAAGATTTGACACTGTAGGTCGGAAGATCTACTCGGCTGGCCTCCTTCCCACCAAGGTGGCAAAATATGGTGCATGCATGGGGGCGTACCACCAGATTCTGTGGGAAAGGGCCCAACCCTTTTTCCAGAATCTCTCTGAAGAGCAGCAGGCTGCCCTGGCCTCCATCAGCCAAGAGGTGCAGGCCCTCGCCCATCATCAAATCCTGATGGCCTGTCACACAGGGGACACCTCGGGAAAGCTGCTGGTCCACAGTGTCGCTATACGAAGACACGTGTGGCTGAAATTGTCAGGCCTCTCCTCGAATTCCCGCAGGGTGATCGAGGATCTGCCCTTCGACGTCCAGGGACTTTTCTTTGCGGGCACAGACGAAAAGCTTAAAGCCAACCATGACTTTAAGATTTTGACGGCGACGCTCGATCGTCCGCCGCCTCAGCCGAGGGCAAGGTACTATCAACGGGCAAGGTACCAGCCCAGATCACAGTACCGCCAGTCCCCCCGGCCCTACTCTGCCCCACAACAGCAGCAACAACAACAGCAAACAGCAGCAGCAGCAGAACTGTTCCCGCCAAAACCAACGGTCTAGGCCGCGCCAGACCTCTGGAAACGGACAATCTAGACGTCGTGTTTGATGGGACGAGGGACGACACCGCCTCCTCGCACGGTACCACTGCCGCCTCCATGCCTCCTCCCATCTGTCAACCTCCACCATCAAACCCTCCATTCGGGGGCCGCCTGACCCACTTCATCGGTGCTTGGAGACGCATCAGCTCAGATGCATGGGTTCTCAGGATTGTCCAAGACGGCTATGCCTTGGAATTCGAGGAGCTCCCGCCCACGGGGTTCATCGTCGAGACAGAACCGTCAGACGTGATCCTGAGGGAGGTCGACACTCTGTTTCAAAAGGGAGCAGCTTTGCCACGACCGGCGAACCGGGACGGAGAGGCATTCTTCTCTCGGTACTTCACCGTGCCGAAACCCGATGGTACCCTGCGACCCATCCTGGACCTCAGAGACTTAAACGCGTATGTTTTGCCGAGGAAATTCAGGATGGTGTTAGTGTTGTCCATTCTCCCACTGCTGCACTCCGGCGATCACTACGCCTCCATAGACCTACGAGACGCCTATTTCCATGTCTCGATTCGGCGATCCCATCAATGCTTCCTCTGCTTCAAGGTGGCCGGCAGACGTACCAGTTCAACGTTCTGCCCTTTGGCCTAGTAACCACCCCCAGGACATTCTCAAAGTGCATGTCGGTGGTGGCTGCGCACTTGAGGAAGCAGAAAATCCGGATTTTTCCCTATTTCGATGACTGGCTGCTGGCAGCCAAGTCTCCAGATCTACTTCAGGAGCACATCACCATTGCTCTACGAGTACTCTCTTCATTGGGCCTTCATCTGAACGACGAGAAGTCCCAGCTTGTCCCGACGACCTGCATAAGGTTTATCGGGATGATGTTCGACTCCGTCAGTCAGCTTGCCTTTCTGCCAGATGTCAGATTCCAGGCGCTTCGACGGGAGGTCAACCTTTGCAACTAGTCGACCGTCACTGCAAAGCAGGTCCAGGTCCTGCTAGGTCACATGGCATCGACTGTAGCAGTGACACCATTGGCAAGACTCTGTTTTCTTCCTCTGCAGCAGTGGTTCCTCAACAACTTTAACCCGGTCGTGGAACATCACTCAAACAGACTCTCCCCGCCACAACAGGTCAGAGACTCTCTCCACTGGTGGTCTCTCAGCCGCAATGTGTGCATCGGAGTCCCGTTCCACACAAGCCCTCCATCCGTTACACTCACAACGAACGCCTGGCTGTCGGCGTGGGGAGGCCACACAGAAGGACTATCCATCAACGACCAGTGGTCAATGGTGGAAAAGCTCCACCACATCAACTACCTCGAGCTCCTCACCATATTCAAGACCCTGCGAGCCTTCGCGCCGATCATCACCGGCAAAGTAGTACTGGTCAGAACAGACAACATCATGGCCATGTACTACATCAACAAGCAGGGCGGAACCGGATCGAGGAAGCTACTAGCCCTCTCCCAAAGGCTGTGGGAGTGGTGTGTACTCCATCAAGTCGTGCCCAGAGCAGTACATCTCCCGGGCATCGAGAACACAGAGGCAGATTTCCTCAGCAGGACCCGCTGGTCCTCGCATGAGTGGATGTTTCACCCAGAGGAGCTACATCACCTCTTCCGGGAATGGGGATTCCCCGATGCAGACCTCTTCACATCGCCGGGAAACAATCAACTGCCTCGCTTCGGTGCCAGACTTGCCCCGGATGCTCACCAGGACTGCCTCGGAGATGCCCTCCTGCTCAACTGGTCAACGGGATTCCTGTATCTCTTTCCTCCGTTCCCGCTGCTACTCTGGGTCATCGAGAGGTTCAGCTGTCCAGAGCAGACTGCATCCTCGTCGCACCCTACTGGCCGAGACAGGTGTGGTTCCCAACCCTGCTTCACCTTGCCAACGGCCTGTATCGCCACCTGCTGTGTCGGCCAGACCTGCTGACGAGGGAAGGAGGCCTCCTCCTGCATCCCGACCTCCCATCTCTCCACCTTACAGCGTGGAGAATCCGGCCATGACCAGCTTCACCCCGGCAGTGGCCTCAATCCTGGCAGCGGCACATAAGCCTTCCACCTCTAGGGCTTACTCAGCGTGTTTCTCCCGCTTCACTGAGTTCCAGGCGACACACACCGACCGGTCTTTTCCTCCCTCGGTGTCTACGGTCCTTGACTTCCTCGCCATGCTGGTCGAGAGAGGCCTCTCCATGTCATCGCTGAAGACACATCTCGCGGCGCTGACCTGGCACAGCCAGCAGAGAGGCGGCCCTTCACTGTTCCAGTGCCCTATGGTCAAGAGGTTCCTGAAGGGAGTCAACAACCACCATCCCCCGGTGCACCCACCGACGCCGGGATGGAACCTGGACCTGGTGCTTTCCTGCCTCACGGCACCACCGTTCGAGCCTCTCACATTGGTCGACCTACGTCTCCTCTCTTGGAAGGTGACGTTCTTGGTGGCCATCGCTTCAGCCCGTCGGCCGTCAGAACTGGTGGCCCTTCGGGTGGATGAGCCCTATCTGATCTTCCTAGCTGACAGGGCCATACTTCGGACTGACATCACCTTCTTGCCGAAAGTGGTGTCACCCTTTCACCTAAATACGGACATTGTCCTGCCAGACCTCTTCCCATCACCTAACTCGGAGGAAGAAAGATCCCTCCATACCCTAGATGCCAAGAGGGCCTTTGGGGTATACGAGTCGAGGTCGCAGGAGTTTAGATGGTCTAACAGACTCTTTCTTTCCTACGCCACCGACAAGCTGGGCTTGCCGGTGTCGTCGCAGAGACTCTCAAATTGGGTAGCGTCCCTGGTTGAGTTGTGCTACCAGATTGCTCACCAACCACAACCCCCGCGGGTTAAGGGTCGGTCGACCAGGGCGGTAGCCACCTCGACCGCCTTCCTTAGAGGCATCCCGCTGGACTCGATATGCAGGGTGGCCATCTGTGCCAACCCCTCTACGTTCATCTCCCACTATCGTGTGGATACACTACGTGGGAGGGAGGTGGCCTTCGGCCGATCGGTACTCACCCCTCACCCTTAGGGAGATTCATGGTGTCATATCGAAGGGCATACCCTCGATCGGACCGTGTCACTAGAGTTACTTCTAGGGCCTGTTGTTCCCTAGGCCTGGTTCTGATAGGTCGTCAGGTTGCAATAACCTGTTGCCCCCTCCTATGGAGGATGGGATGTGACCACTGTTTACTGTATGTACCGTGCCCTATGTTCTCAGGTCACTGTGTTATGTTTAGTAGCGCGCTTCACCCGATAGGGCATGTTTTAAGTTAGGATGTTTGCACTTTCTATGTGCACTTTAAGTAATGTGAGGCCTGCGTACCTGGCATGAATGGTGCTTGTTGCACTTTGTTTACAGGGATTGGGAGCCTGCCTTCCATCATTTATTTATTATGGTCATTGATCATGATGGCTTGTTGCAATAAATTTGTTTGGTTCCTACACTTTGGTCGGTTTGTTCTCACCATTCTGAACCTTAGCTTGCTAACGCTTCATAAGTGTGCATTCACGGAGCCCACGAAGAAAAATGGTAGGTTACATACCTGTGACCATCTTTCTTTGAGTGGAGCTCTGTGAATCCACACTAACCCGCCCGGCCGACCCCTCTTTCACAAACCGCCCCTTCCTCGTTGCTACGCGTGGCGCAGGAATGGGGTGGGCGCACATGGAGCGGCTTATATGCCCTCCGGGTCTGCTGGGCGGGGCTACCACCAAAACTTTTCAAACTGGGGAAGTTTCCGTTGGAAGCCTGCTTTGGCGCGCAGACTTCATAAGTGTGGATTCACAGAGCTCCACTCGAAGAAAGATGGTCACAGGTATGTAACCTACCATTAGCCAGGGAAGGATTTGCTGGAGATCACTGGCAATGCAGTTACAAATACCTATCATTAATATTAAGACATGAAACATTAATGTAATATGCATTCAACATAATTGATATCTTATTTTTTAATAATCTAAAATTCACCTTTGAAATCTTTGCTAGAAGGATTGTAATGAAATCTTCCTAAATTTCTACAGTCTAATTCAGTCTTTCTCAACCAGTGTGCCGTGGCACACTACTGTGCCGTGACGGACCTCCTGCTGTGCTGCGAGAAAAGCTCTCTGCCCCCTTCCTCCCCCTCTCCTGCCGAACTCCTGCTGCTTGGGGGAGGAGGAAGGGCCGGGCAGTGGCAAAGAAAAAGAAGAAGGGACCAGGGCGGCGCCTCCTTCAGCCGTTTCCCCAGCCAGCCTCCAATCCGCCATGACTCCCACCATGACTCTCGCCCCTCGCTCACTTAAGCCACGTGGAGGAGGAGCCCCGCCCACTGAAGCCTGTCCACCACTCATGCTCCTCCTTCTCTAGGAGAGCTGAAGCTGGGGGGAGGGGCGGGGCATGGCGCGACCTGTAGGAGAGCTGAAGCTGGGGGGAGGGGGAGGGGCATGGCGCGGCCTGGCTCTGCCCCCTCCCCCGTCTTCGGCACTCCCAGCAGCTGCTCCAGCCTTGAGGGGACAGTGCCAAGCCAGCATTGTGCTGGCTCTGGCACAGCTGGCTTGGCACTGCCCCCTCAAGGCTGGAGCAGCTGCTGGGAGAGGTGAATCCGGGGGTAGGGGGTGGGGCATGCCACAGCCTGGCTCCGCCCCCTCCCTGGCTTTGGCACTCCCAGCAGCTGCTCCCTGCAGGCCACCAACCCCCAGCCGGTCTTTTCTGTGTTAGAGTGTCATTTTTGTGTCATTTTGGTTGGTGGTGTGCCCCCGGATTTTTTTTAATGTTAAAAGTGTGCCGCGGCTCAAAAAAGGTTGGGAAACACTGGTCTAATTAACAATGTTAGTGACAACCAGAAGATGCAATATATATATATTTATAAGAGCAACTGTATTACATTTTGGAAGTGAATACTCTTTTATTAATCTAATTTTAAGCACTTCTCCACACTTCTTCAATCTCTGAAGCATTTGACACCCTCAGATAAAAGAATATAAAATGAAAACTATTAATAACTGGATAACAGACAGCACTTGACTCCAACGCAATGTTCTTCTTTCAGCAGAGACTGTCTCATAGGAAATGCTATTACTGAATCAGATTCAGTTTTTATGGGATAGCAGTCAATTGTGTTACTGCAAGAAAGTCCTCTGCACAATTGGGCCACTGCAGTAAAAATGAATCTGATTCCATAGATTTATAGATTTATTTTTCTACATTCAAGTTTTTCTGATCTCCCCCCCCCCCCACACACACAGTATACATTCAGTGGCCCTATTGTGCAAAGGACCTTTTTTCCAGGCTGATGTTCACTAGCTTCATTTAGTGAACATGTCGTTGGGCAAGTGAGTGATGCTTGCTGCTTATAAACTACGCACAATCAAAGTGAGACTTTCTAGATATTGTTGGACTGCTACTCCCAGCAGCCTTGGCCAGCATAGTCAGTAGGAATGAATGTTGGGAGATGCAGTCCAGCAGCATTTTAGGGTCACACTTTGCCACCACAGTTTTAAGGAGAGTAGTGCATTCATTCTCGTAGAATTCACAGTGAAAGGGGACAACCAGAAACAGAAAAGTCAGGGAAAATATAAATAAAAAAATGAATTGAGTCTCCAAAATGTAAATATACAATTAGAAATGTTATAACAGTATAACAATTTGTGATAATTAATATAGAATAAAACAATGGGAATATGTGAAAAGAATGCAATATAACAAATTACAACACATAAATAAAGGGAAGGAACAAAAGAAAACTCAGAATGTATACTGTAGAGAGAGAGAGAAAGAAAAAAATCAGAAAACTTGAATGTAGAAAAATAAATCTATAAACTTGGTGATGTCAAGGACACAGCTAAGCACATTTCATCATGCAACAGACAGCTCTAATTGATGGCGATTCATGTTGTATTCACTCCACAATG
Organism: Anolis apletophallus; assembly: GCA_030556195.1. NCBI lineage: Eukaryota > Metazoa > Chordata > Lepidosauria > Squamata > Anolidae > Anolis > Anolis apletophallus. Next base: position 76,338,591 of record JARBWK010000006.1, on the reverse strand, counting down.
ATCTAGTAGACCTGCTTAGTATGCAAACTCCTTGAACTTTACAAGAAAAACCTATCAATGTGCAGATAAGGTCCCCAGTGAGGTCTATGGAAACCTTTGCCAGAGGTTCTTCTGGAAGTTGACGATAGAATCGAGATTTGGGATTAGAGAAATGGGGGGGAGGGTCTAGGTTCCATGATTCCATGAACCCTAACCCAAAACCATTATTCGTTTAAGAAAAGAAAACTAGGGTTCCAGATTATACAGAACAATTACATTGTACAACGAATTCTTCATGTAATATTTGGACTTACTGCATGCTAACTCTAATCTAAATTATCTGGCTCCTATCCACAAGAAGTCAATGACCACCCCAGGGAAGTGTTGAAGTTTTTTCAGTAGTTCTTCATTAACCAAATTAAATGGTCTTCATTAAACCAGCAGTATTAGAAGTAACCACATATGCTGGTAGGGCTCACCAGCTTTATCTGAAGAAACAGCAATCATTCCAAAGGGACTGAGCTGTACCTAACACTTCTAAATACAATGAAGAAAAAACACACCTACATTAATAACAGAGATACAGTTAAAGTTATTTTGAAAAACCCTGTTCCTTTGGTTTTCAACAATTAGTGTTCAATGTAAAGAGAAGGTGCTTGAGGGGATCTTTAGACAGGCTTTTGACCTCTAATTCTTGGTCGGTTGACTAATACTGTTTTGTGGGATTATTGGGAAATGGGATTTTTATATTGTCATTCACTGTTTTATGGTTGTGATCTTATGTGTTGTAAACCGCCCGGAATGGACGGTATACAAATTGAAATAATAAATAAATAAATAAATAAAAATAAATAGTGGGCATGCAACTGAAGACACAAGCAGCAATCAGAGACGATATGATCTAGGTCACAGGTGGTCCAACTGTGGTCTTGGTGGAATTCAAGTGTCCCCTCAAGACTTTTAATGGCCTTGCTAGCATATAGAAGACAACACCAATACTCTTTCTGGATATATCCTCTGAAATCTTCTCTGGTTTTCCACAGGAACCCTATTGTGGTTGAAAAACTCATCATGGGGCTAAATCCTCATATTCTGAATCACGTTCTCTGTTTTCTTTGATCCAGTTGGTTCATCTGCTTCTCCCATTTTAACCTTCAAATCTTTGTCTTTAATAATATCATACACCAAAGTAAAAGCTGGACTATAGTTCTTAAAATAGCTTTTCAGTTATTTTACTTCTTTCCAAATCTGTAGCCAAATCACTTTTTCTTTTTCTTTATCTAGAGACTGCATTTTTCCTGTTTAACAAAGTTCTGTGATATAAAGAGTTAACTCTTTCAGTAGATTGCATGGGCCATGGCTCCCCACGTACAGTGTTGCTATGACACAATCAGATGTTTCATTTCTCTTGTTTCAACTCTCAGTCAAAACAAACTTCCCTTTCTCAAAGCAGGCTAATCTCTTTTCCTTTTTATAATCCAACTTGAATTGCTAAGGATATACAAAAACAACCAGTCTTATGGTTTTAAAAATTACTCATTTCCAGCTTCTACATATTTATCCATTCCTCATTTCTACCCTTTCCATGTAGTTTTATAAGGGTTTCTGCTTTCAAGCAGATATCTTGATGCTACTATTTTTAAAAACCCTTTAAATCTCTCTTGTTAAACCAAAATGCAAGAGACCCACTATAGCACTGATTAACTACGGGCTCAAATTTTTAGCTTTTACTCTTAAATCGAGATAGCAGTAATATTAGAATAATAATTAGAAAGAGAGTGCCTTAGTACCTTACGTCTTGTACACATCAGGAAGAATTGATCAATTTGTCCCACAGTGTCCTTTCTAGTCCAGGAAGACTGCAAAAGCATCTGGAGATTTAGCGGGGTTTTCATTCTTGGTAAAGGCACCAATCAGAACTTGACTCTGAATTGGTGCCTGTCGCTGCAGCTACCCTCTCCTCCACCAAGTTCTGTGGAGATGATATCAGCTACCCATTTGCCACACTGGCTGACTATTATGCGAATGTATCCATTTCCTTGGCCAACAATATTGTTTCATTATGGTAAATGGAGGTTGAAACAGAGTCAACCATATGAATAGGCCACTTATAGTGCCACGCCAATATCTAAAAATTACAGTTCTTCTTGTACCCAGCAGGAAAAAAATGGCAGAGGCCAGGATTAAACATATTAAATCATTGGAGTTAAGCACATCTAATTCTGCATAGGAGTCATGCCTCAATAGATGTCAGCTTTCCGAACTTTTGACTAATATTTTTTATATGTTTTTGCTGAACAGGTACACTTTTCTTTAGTCCATGGGAGCAATGTGAAATTTGAATGTGGCCATTGATGGATTTCTGGTTGCTTCACTTGATTTGATTTGCTGATACATTGTAGTGTGAAGTCAGTACTAAACGAATTGTGATATTAACCAGTCAAAGCTTATATACTTACTTTCTAATTATTTATTTCATCAAACTGTCATTTGCTTCTTTGAAGATTTGAACATGCTGCCATGTGCAATGTAGGTCATAAGCAATTTTCTAACCATGAGAAAGTTCATGGTTGATATCTGTTTGATTTGGTATCACATAATTGACTATGTCACTGGCAAAGGGAATTAATGAAAATAGTCCTTCAGAAACCTCAGAAATTTTGACCCCAGCTGTTATAGCCACTTCTCAATTTGAATTACCATAGAGGTGAACTATGAAGACCATGATTCAGGAAACTTTAGTATTGTTATCATATCAGTCATGTTCTTTTTCATTAATAATAAAATGGCAGAAATAGGTTGGATATGTGTGTGTGTGTGTGTGTGTGTGTGTCAATGTTGTGTTTTATGGGTCCTTCCTGATGTAGAAGTAATCAATTATGAGGAACATTTTAATGACTCTGATAGCTAAAACCTTTAAAGAAATGAATAGGACAATGTTGCACCATTTTACCATGTAGCACTTTCTGCAGACTTACTTACATTAGAGGTGAAACACTAAAGCATTTATCAGGGTGACCTTTTAGGTAGAAGGAACAATTCAGTGCCTCGAAGAACCTTGCTGTGCCTATTTAGCTTTCACATCACAGTTTTTGACCTTCATTTCAGATACTGTATGATACTGGAAGTTATTAGCAGTTATCTCCTGATATGATTGTTATTACATTAGACCAGATTGCCAGGCAATGTACACTGATTGCATTTAATCAGGAAGTGAAGATGAGTCTGCCTGGGCAAATGAGTTGCTTTCTGCAGCTCTCTAAAGAGGCAGGGAGAGAATATCAATCAGTTCACTTGCTTTGGCATCTCTGTCTTTTTTAACTTACACAGTAGCGAGTGTATCCAATAATTAAATAGATCAAAGGCAGGGTTTTAATATTATTACAAAAATGGGTTTTTTTTGTTTGAAAAAGGGTGAGGTGATTATACTGGTTAAAAAACAATAACTATGCTGTGGCCAAGGAGATAATTTATTCTCCACACCTCACATAGTTTTTGCTTTCATTTAAAAATTAATTATTGTACTGCTGCTGAGCAGTTTGTAAGTTATTACTGAAGTTGGAGATGAGTTTCACAGAGCATGAAACTTAATATGTGGGTACGGTTATAGGTGATAGCTTATGATCTCTGTAAAACACGGACTCAATATTGGACTGGAAATAAATAACTGCGGAAGAGCTGTATATTGCTTAAAACTACTAAACATATATTATAAAGGGTGGCACCATTATACAGGTAAGAGGATAAATCCAGAAGAAATACCTTAGCAAACCCTCAAGCAATAAGGGTTGATGCAATTATGGATAAGCAGCCCCGATTAACATGAGCATGTGCCTTGAAGAAACTGTCAATCAATCAATGTGAATTCCTCTGGATTTGCCAAAATCTGTTGGGTATCTCCCTTGAAATAATCTTAGCATTTGAGGCAGAAAACTCAAGAAATGCAATTCTTGAAAGAATTTTAAAAGGGACACATAGAAAGAACTGAGATACTTGACAAATGCCTGCCCGTGTTGTCCTGGACACCTTACTGAACTAGTTTCTCATTTTACCTGGGTGGCTTGCCAGCAGTTGAATGCATTCTTATCAAATGACATTGTACACTGATTTTCCTGCATTATATATTAAACATTTACCTTATCTAGCCAAACACTTACTGATTACTTTTTCCTTTTATCTAGCTTCTTGGCTCTCTAGTGCATAACTCCATAAAACCTCTTATGCTCATTCTCCAACTTCTTCTCAAGAGTGCCTATAATTTCCACACACTGTGTGGAAATTATAGTACCTTTCACTTAACATTCAAAGCTGAAATCCTTTCAGCTTGGAAGGAATAAAGGATCAAGCCACCTGGCATTAAGAAAGATTAATGACCAGGTGAGAGGGATTAATGGCATGAAGGGTGTCCAAGGGACCATTCACCTCAGCTGCTGCTTAAACCCTAGGATATGCTCAATTTCAAGGTCATTATTGCTATTATGCAAGTCAACAAACATTTATAAAACATTTCCCTGGAGAGTTCCCCCCACCCTTCCTCTTCTGTCATGTGCCATGATTATTTTACTGCTGTTAGTGATTTACATTACACCACGTACTTTAAAATCGCTAATGTTCCTTTTTCTGTCTTTATCTGATCTTATGTATACGTCGCCTTAACCGTTTCATATGTAATGCTAGGATTTATTCTTCAAGCAGTGGTGAAATTGCGGAAAGCAAAGCAAGACACCAAGTGCCAGCATGTCTAAGTGAGGCTTGTTATTAGGAAACGAGGAAATGCATCTAGATTTGAAACGGCATAAAGAACTTTGCCCATAGTGACATACTAATACATATAATTTCCCAAACAATAGAAATAAGATATTTCATGCAGACTGCAGTTCCATCTACACTGCCATATAATCCAGTTTTTGAATTTAGATTATCTGCTTTAAACTGGATTATATGACAGTGTAGACTCATATAATCCAGTTTAAAGATGCTAATCTGCATTCAGAAACTGGATTATTTGGTCAGGGTAGATGGGGCCTGCATTACTACAATTGCCAAGATGGGGGATTGATTGGTAGTCTGTCTTTGACAAAACCAAGATTTAGGAGTATTGTTATTGGCAATATTTTTTTTCAGTTGGCAAGACTTATGTTGTGTATTGCAACTGAGAAATCTGCTTCTGGCCCATTTCAGTCCCCCCTGCTTTTGCCCATAATTTTACCTTGTTACTGCATTCAGCTTGTTCTCAAGCCAAATGCACAGGCATAAGCAGCTGCTGTCCAATATGAATCTAACCAAGAAGCTGATATTGTCAGAAGTGATTGATGCCAGGGTTAAGGATAATTAATATTTTAGTAACACTTCAAGGCACTTTACATAATTATCTAATTGGAATCAAAGCTGGGAAACATTATTGGGGGGAGGCTTGGAGACATTTTCTACAACTTGAATGAACAGGAAATTCTGGAAATCATTTTGGGAGCTTTTGTCCTAAAAAAAAAAGTTTTCCAAACTCTATTTATAATTATATGAGTCCACTGCAGCTGCTATCTCTATCAGTCTACCTATGGTAATTTAGATTTATACATGAAAATAAATCTCTGTTAAAGCTACATACAGTAAATCATGGTAGGGATGCAGGTAGAACATTAAGAAAAATGATTCAGAATTTGGTCTATTTAACCATGACATAGCAAATGGTTCTCTGTCTCTTAAATGCATTTTTGGTCTCTAACTTAGACATATAAACTGGAAATGAAAATAGAGACAGAAATATAACATCTCCACATGAGTAAAATTTACATGTATAGCCTTAGCTTGTTCCAATTTGGCAAGGACAATACTAATTAATTCTTTGTTTACATCCTTTTTAACTGCCTTGAAAATATTCCCCATTTTTTCTCCCTTCTCCATTTCCCACCTTTATCATCAGATGATCATGAAAATATTCACCATAATTTTGTATGATCTGTTATGTTAAATAACTTCACATATAATTAGTAGGCATGGTTAGGTTCAGTCAGAATCTTCTTAATTTGGAATAAATTTGGAAATATTTGCTTTTTGAAGTGATTTTGAAGTTTTTAAGGAAACCGGAAGTCCCTTTGCCCTTCCGAAGCTCCCCCCCCCCAAAATTCTGTTATAAAGCAGTGAGTCGGAAATGATTCAATTCAATGTTTCCCTGCTTCTCTTCCCTGGCCTCGGCTCAAGCCTGGGAAGCCGTGTTAAAAAAGCAGCCTGGGCGAATGTCCCCCCCTTCCTTTCCCTTCCCATTCTTCCTAGGTCCTGGAAAGCTGCGTTAAAGGAAAGCAGTGTTAAAGAAGCACCCTGGGCGAATGTCCCCCCTTCCTTTCCCCTGGAAAGCCATGTTAAAGATGCAGGGGGAGAGAATGGCTCCTTGGGGAACTCCACCAACAAGTGGACACCTCTCAGAAACCAGCTCTCCCCTTTCCACTTGCTGTCCTCAATCGTGGAGGAAGGAGAACAGCCATTTCAGGACTGTCACCCGAACTCCAGCTATGGTGAGGTGGTGGGTCAATAGATCGTAGTTGACTGTATCAAACTCTGTTGTTAGATCTAATAACATAAGCAGCGCCGATCCACCTCAGTCAAGGTGGCATCGGAGCTGATCTGCGATGGCCACCAGCACAGTTTCTGTCCCATGCCTGATACTTCTATCATGCAGATTAGCTGCTTTCTATGTGTCTCCATAATGCATAATGCAGTAGATCCACAGTTTGAATCCCGTTTTGCAGTTTGAGGTGTCAGTGAGAAGGTAATGGCGCTCCATACAGTCATGATGGTGTCATGACCTTGGAGGTGACTATGGACAACATGTCTCTTTGGCTTAGAAATGGAGATGAGTGCCACTCCAGGACTAGACAGAATGCCAAGGGGAAACATTTACCACTATTTTGATAATCTGAATTACGTCACAGGAGGAGGAGGATCGCCTCCTCCTCGTCCTCCTCTGCATTGACAGTCGAGGCATGCCTGGAGTGTAAGAGACCCTTGGTCAGGAGTAGAAGAGCCCCGCTGCGGCTTTCCGAGGCTCCGGAGAAGCTCTCGGATAGAACCGAACCCCCCATGAAGGCAGGGGACACAACGACCCCAAACTGATGGTAAAGAGGTCAGCTATCTAAGCGATCCTTGTGAGGGGTGATTGGGGGTACCTTAGGGCACCCTGAAACACTGTTTCTCAGAACGGGGAAGCGGCCAGTGGGGGAGTGCACAGCGCAAAAGCGCCTTTTCGGCCGACCGCTCTCATTTTAATTGCACAGAGAAGATCTAAATAGGAGAGATTAAAAGAATAGAGAAGGAAGGAGACGGGGAATCAAGTTCGCCATACTCCAAGTTGTAAAGGTTGTCAAAAAGAACAGTGGATGCCGAAATTGTGTTAGGGGCTTGAAAGGGCGGGAGACGGCGGAACCCAGAAGAAAGGAGTAAAAGACAAAGCCCAACTCCAAGCCAAACCCCTATGAGCATACAAAGGACTTATAAACCAGGATAGGCCAGGATAACCGTGGCACAACAACCCACCGCAAAGCCCACGCTGCGCCCGAGTGTTACCGAGAGACGGTACCTTTAAGAAGGAGGCGCCACCGGCTGTTTGGAAGGAGCTGAGCAGAAGAGGGAGGCGCACCATCCAGCGAGGGGCCGCAGCGTGGACGCGTGGATGCGGCAGGTTGTGCTCGTCCGGCGCGGCTGACTGACATAAGACACAAAGAGAAGAGGAACGTACCAGCGCGCTGACGCATATCCGAGAGCTTCAGAAGGGCAGAAGTAACGCTTGGGGACTGTATCTGAGGCCAGGGAAGGGCGGAAGTGGGACAAGAGACCTGGAACGGACAGTGTTACAAGGAGAGATTAGTCCCTGCGGATCTGAAGAGATAAAGAGATCAACTGATCCGGTCTGGTCAGCGGGTTCATGAAGAGGATTGGACTGACAGCAGATCTGAGGTAAAGGAAGATTTTGAAGTGTACCATTTTTCACTGGATAAGGCCTGGCTGGCTGCAAAGCCAAGTGTCAAGTCATGGATAAGTTCCTAAATGTAGCAAAGCCAAACAAATCACAGGGAGCATCTGCAAGGAGGAACTCCCTAACAGGGGAGGTCTCAGGGAAGGACCTACTATTAGAAATTCAAAAAATGAGAGAGCAGATGCAGGATCAGATGCAAGACAATAGAGAAAAAATGGAAATAAAGATCAAAGAAATGTTTAAAGAAGAACTGGGCTGCATGAAAGAAGAACTAAAAAAGGAACTTAAAGGTGAACTGGCTGAGATGAAAAAAGAAATGGAAGGCATGCAACTAGAACTGAAAGGGATCAAGACAGAGACCTCAACGACGAAAAAAATGCAGAAAAAGATAGAGGAAAAAATGAATAAAATGGAGGAAATGCAGGAGAGACTAGAAAAACAACAAGACCATTGGGCAATAAAAGAGACAGAATTTCAATTAAGATATAGGAATTTGGAGGAGGAGGAGGGTAAGGATCTCAGACAAATTGTCTCGCAAACTTCAGTGGAGGTGCTTGGTGTTAGTACCAAACAGATGGTGCAAGAGGTGGACCGGGCCTTCAGAATAAATTCCAGATATGCGAGTAGAAATAAGGTCCCCAGAGACATATTGGTCACCTTCAATAAAAGATCAACGAGGGAAGAAATACTCAAAAATAAATCCAAAGGACCTGTAGCTTATAAAGGGAAACTATAATAATTCTAAAAGAATTCACGGCATCTGCAATGAACAAAAGGAAAAAATACTATTTCCTCGTAGATGATTTTAAAAAACACCAGATTAAATTCAAATGGGAGAAAACGGAAGGAATATCCCTGACCCTCAATGACAACAAGTTTTGGCTTACCTCAGAAGAGAAGGCGAGAGACTTCCATAAAGACCTAAAGAAACACCTGGACAGGAAAAAGCGAGAGGATGAACAAAAAACCAGACCAAGAGACATACCCACCAAAGATCTTAAGACCGGCCAAGAATACAAAAAACAGGATAAAAAAAGACAGAGACCTAATTCAACCGAGGAGATGGATTCTACAGTTGGAGCAGTGGGGGGGCAGAAGATGATGGAAACTTAGAAACTGAAAATGATGGAAGTCACAATTTTTTCTAATAATGTAAATGAACTAAATTCACCCAATAAAAGAAAACTAATTGCAAACAATCTCAAAAGGGGGAATTATGATTTAATTTTACTGCAGATATCTCAGAAACCAAAAACAACTTGGGAGAGTGTTTTACTCATCTGCACCACAAACAAAAATGGAGTAGTGATGTATGTTAAAGAGTCCCTAGACCCGTTACTAGCCTTTAAAGACCAGGACAGTAGGATTTTGGGAGTTAAAATAAAAATTAATCACTGAGAGGTACTGGTATGTAACATATACGTGCCCACAGGGGCAAAATCTAAATTTGTTAAACAATTAAAAAATATTTAACAGAATATAGTCACGACAATATAGTCCTGGCAGGTGATTACAATGGCGTGTTGGATTGTGATTTGGACAAAACCAAAATAAGAAAGAAAGGGTCCAACCCAAAAGGAGGGAAGCTCCCAATTAGTCTATTACCTCTGAAAAAAGATCTGCAGCTTCAAGATGCTTGGAGAATGAGAAATTCGAAGAAAAAGGACTATACGTTCTACTCAGCCCGCCATTTGGTTTGGTCGCATATCGATATGATATGGACATCCAAAACACTAACTACAAAGGTAGAGAAGGTTAAAATACTCCCAAGACAAAATACAGATCACTGTCCCCTAACTATGGTGCTATATGGAAAAAGGAAGGAACAGAGATGGAAACTGAACAGCAATCTACTCCAAACCGACACTGAGATTGACCACAACAGAAGACTGATCAAAGAATACTTCGATCTAAACAACAAAGAAGAACCCAGCAAAGAAACCATTTGGGACTCCAGCAAGGCGGTGATGCGGGGATACCTTATTCAACAAGGTACAATAAAAAACAAAAAAGGCATGAAAGACATAATAAACTAAAAAAGGAATTGGAAGAAAAAGAAAAATTCCTAAAGTTAAAACCAGGTAGCAAGAAAACCCGCCTAGAGATTGAATCAATCAGAAGAGAACTTAATGATGTACAAATTGCCCAAATGGCCAGGAATTTGCAATATATGAAAATGAACTACTTTGTAGACATTAATAAACCAAAATTCCTGGCAAAGAAATTAGCCAAAAGAAGGCAGTCCCAATACATAACACACCTGTCAACCAAAGGAAAATAAATATTCCGGGAAGAAGAGATAATTCGGCACTTCGAAGAATTTTATTTAAAAAACTATATAAAAAGATAATATAAAAACAGAAGATGTGATTACATATTTATCAAAGCAAAAATTAGAGAAAATAAGTGACGTTCAAAGAAGCATTTTGAACAAATCAGTAGGGCTGGAAGAAGTCAAAGATGCAATCAAAAGACTTCCAACTCACAAAACCCCAGGCCCAGATGGACTGACCGCAAATTATTATAAGACCTTAATAAACGAATTAGCCCCACACCTCAAGGAAGTAATTAATAATATACTAGAGGGTGGCTCAATACTGGACTCGTGGCGCGAGGCTAGTATAATAGTGATTCACAAGGGGAAGACAGACCCAAAACACATGGAGAATTACAGGCCAATATCGTTGTTGAATAACGACTATAAAATCTTCACGTTAATACTGGCCAAAAGGTTATCAATTTTTTTGAGTGAAACAATTCAGGAGGATCAGACAGGATTTCTCCCAAACAGATTGATGCGTGATAATATCAGAACGATCCTGAACGCAATTGAGTATTATGATAACAACAGACAAAAAGAGGTCGGCTTTTTATTTTTGGATGCCGAGAAGGCATTTGACAATGCGAATTGGGAATTTTTGCTGGAAGCAATAAAAGAGAGAGACATGGGCTTCCAATTTACCAATGCTATAATAGCAATTTATTCCAAACAATCTGCAAAGATCACAGTTAATGGAAGATCATCAGGCACGGTCCAAATTCAAAAGGGAACCAGACAGGGGTGCCCCATCTCCCCCCTGCTATTTATTCTGACGCTTGAACTGCTATTACAGGATATAAGATCTGACAACACACTGAGAGGGCTGAAGGTACACGGCGAAGAATATAAACTTAAAGTGTTCACCGACGTTGTGGTGTTTATCATAGAAAACCCATTGGAAAAGATTCAGTGCTGGATCCGAAAAATCAAAGAATTTGGGGAGGTAGCGGGTCTCAAAATCAACTACAAGAAAACAAAATTACTGACAAAAAACATGAGGAAAGATGCAAGAGATAAACTGCAAGAGCAATCGAACATCCAAGTCACAAATAAAGTACGCTACCTCGGCATTAACATCACATCACAGAATAACCAGCTAGCGAAGAATAATTATGAAATAACATGGAACGAGATAAAGAAGAAGCTGAACAGCTGGAAAAATCTGAACCTAAGCCTCCTGGCTAAGATCGCAGCAGTGAAAATGGACGTGTTGCCGAAAATGACCTTTTTGTTCCAATCGATACCGATCCTCAGAACAAATCACTACTTCAATATTTGGAGAAAAGACATACTCAAATTTATATGGGACGGTAAAAAAGCCAGACTAAAATACAAAAATTTAACAGACAAGAAAGAGCGGGGGGTCTGTCTCTCCCAAACCTACAACTCTACTATCAAGCGGCGGCGCTCACATGGGTGAAGGACTGGGCCACACTAACAAAGAGGAGATTGTTAACTCTGGAAGGGTATGAGGTTAGGAGGGGCTGGCATGCATACATTTGGTATGATAAAGCCAAGGTCGAAAAGCAATTTACTAATCACTATATAAGAGCAGCCCTACTTAAAACATGGAACAGATATAAAGACCTATTCTATTTGGCGACCCCCCTCTGGATCTGCTCTCTAGAAGCACAGCACAAGAGAGAATTAGCCTCAACAAAATGGTTCACATATAAAAACTTAATAGAAAGAGATGGAAAGGAATGGAAACTGAAGACCTTGGAAAAGTTAAGAGAAATAGATATAGACCTCTCATGGTTTCACTACGCCCAAATCAAAGATTATTTTAGAGAAGACAAAAAAACCAATTTCAGTCATAACCAAACAACATGGGATTTGGTTATGTCAAAAGAAAAGAAACAGATACGAATACTATATAATCAGTTATTGGAATGGGATACTGAAATGGAAATTATAAAAGAAAACATGACCAAGTGGGCGCAGGATTTCGGCCATTCCATTCTATTAAGTGAATGGGAATCAGTATGGAGAGAGAACTTGAAATATGCTGGCGCAACACCGATCTCAGAAAACTGGATTAAACTGTTCTACCGTTGGTACCTGACCCCGCAAAAACTGGCCAAATTTTATGAAAATCTTAATAACAGATGTTGGAAATGCAAGAAGAGGAGAGGTACATTCATGCATTGCTGGTGGTCATGCCATAAAATTAAACAATTTTGGAACAAAATCCACGCGCACAGTCAAAAAATCTTAGGGATTGAAATAGAGCTAAAGCCGGAATACTATCTGTTGAATTTGACGGAGGGCAAACTGGACACTAATAAGGACAAGATGTTCTACTATATGGCAGCGGCAGCAAGGGTTGTATTGGCTAGGAGCTGGAAACAGGAAAACGCTCCGAAACCAATAGAATGGGCTACAAAATTAATTGAATTTATGGACATGGAGCAATTGAAATGTTTAGTAAATAATCAAGGCCCTAGGAACAAAATCAACTGGCAGCCCTTTAAAGCCTATTTAAAAGATATAAGGATCTAAGGAGGAACGGTAATGACAAAAGAAGATTGATGGTGATTTAAAGCAAACTTTGAGATTACAAATGTCAAGTATGGACTGATCCCCAGTCGTCCGGATTGGAAGACTACAACTTCAACTTTATCTTGCTAACATACTTGCTAGCACACTTTACTCTTTTCTTCTATTTTCTCTCTCCCTTTTCGCACACTACTTGCTCCTGTCCTTTTTTCTTCTTTTTCCCCCTTTTTTCTCCTTTCTTTTCCTTCTCTTTTTCTCTTTCTCTGCTATTTCCCTCTTTACTCTTTTACCACTCTGTTTCCTTTATTAACAACTGTAAAACAAACTCAATAAAAATATTTTTTTTAAAAAAAAAGGAGTACAAGAGACCCTGAAGTTTCCCCAGTGCCAGTGCTGGGTTTTTTTCCAACCGCGCATGCATGTCTGCCATTAACAAAGCTGTTTCGGAAGTCTCTGATGTTTCAAGAAGTGTTGAACTTTTTTTTTCCGAACCACCAGCGCCCTCTACATCTGAAACGAGTTTTGAACAATTTTTCTTGGATCAACCAAGCCTAATAACTAGCTATGTAACAAAGATGCTAAGAAACATCTTTACTGAATTGCAAAGATGATAATGGGACCCTGGTAAAAAGTGTTCAATGTGCATTGGGATTGATGTGCATTGGTGTATTTTGCACATCCTTTTGTACTATGTATCAGTACGCAATGCTCATTAGTATGCATTTTGCACTAATGTATCTTGTGTACCAATGCACTTTGCACACTGTTATGCATCATGCAGTGATGTGTATTGTGCACCAATATTCAATGGGCATTTTGTCCACTTTGATATGTAGTAGTATAACAGCAGCTCTACATCTACTGGTACAGATACCGCACAATTGTGATAAAGCTCCCTTCCATTTGCCATAATCCTGATCCAGCTCAGTTCCTTCTATGGTCATTATTAATTTTGTTAAAAGCAAAGTGAAAACATTCAGTAACATTATATTACAATAATAATACATCTAGCTTGGCCTTTAGTTGTTATGCAGCTTCAAGAGTGCTTTCTGTCAGATATATGGTTTCACTTAGAGTACAGTGAACATATATTTGCAACTTGCTGTGTTTGTTCCAGTGGCGGGAACAGATTTATTATCTTCATGTGCAGAAAACTGCACACTGGATTTTCTTCCTCCTCCATTAAAATGAATTGGGGTAGTAAAATTCCATTGTTTAATACCATGATCAGTGGCTGAACCCAGGTATCAAGTATTACACAGTAGCAGAAATATGTAAGTTTGCAACAGTTGGGAATGCTATAACCTCTACTCTCTTTTATGTGTTTATTATCTTCTCTGCCATTGTTCTTCACTCACCTTTTACTTAATTTCCCCCTTTGGCAATGTTCATTCTGCCTTTTGTTTTATTCACAGCATTGGAATCTTTTAATGTCTTTTCTATTTCTTTATTTAAGCATTTTGGAGTTTGGAGACCATGTAGAAGGAAGCAGATGTGGACTAGACTAGAGGCCCTTTCTGGACTAATGACTCTCTCATGGTTGCCTTTAATTTTACTCTCTTAGGCAATGATGGTTTGGCATATTATGCTGAAGATTATACTGAAAACTACTGAGAGTTTTTAATTAACTAATATTAATGTAACAAATTTAATCCAGAGAACCACACTCTGCATGATCCTTCTTGCATCAATGTAGAGTTTCAGGTTCCTAGGTTTTATAGCCCTGGAACCATGGCAGACACCAAGAGAGATGCATTATTTTTTTAATTGTTGTTATGGATGTCATTTCACAGATGAAAAGTAGGTACAACTCAATTATTGTACCAAAGATCACTATCTATACTCTCATACCTGATTATTTTACATTTTTGAAAGCTTGTCTCATCCTCTTTATCACCATGTTCATTTACCCTTCAACAGCTCATCCTGCACTTCTTCAGAATCTAGGAAGAAACAAAAATATTGTTATAATGTATATAATCAAAAGGAAGACAGGGGTGAATACACAACTCAATAAGCTGTGCTATCTATCAACACACACCTTCCCTGCCCAACAGCTATACTGGCAGCCTTTGCACTGTTCCCTTTCAGTTGGTTTATAGTCTTTTTCATTCAGAGACTGAGCGTGTATAGTTTGCAGGGCTGGCCTAAAATGATGAACTGAGTAAAAGTTCATAGTACACAAGACCAGTTTAAGTTATTTTGACATCTGGGTCAGACAAACCCACCAGCGCTTCGCTTTCCTGGCAGTCAAATGTTAAACTAATGGCTTGGAATTTGATGTCTGGCATCAAGCAACTGCAGCATGAAGCAGCTGTTTCACTTTGCCTTATGCTGGGGCTGGATCTCTGAGTCCTAAGGAATGACAACTGTAATAAATTCTATCCATACCATGTGATGGAAACAGCCTTCTCTTTGCTGAAAATTGCCAGGTGCCAGGTACAAACAGCTCCAACCAAGGAGAAGTGATGTGATGTTGAGGAACAGCTGATTCTCACTCAGCCTAAAACTGAGGTAACTTTCCTAAATCAAAGAACCGTTCCTGGCCAAATAGAGCTGGAGAGTAGAGACTAGGGGTGCAAAGAACACTGTTTTTGTTGTTGTTTATTTTATTTCCTTTATTTTATTTATTGTATCAAGAAGCGAACCAAGGGCACAGTTGTAATGTATTTAAAAAGCACAAAATTTAAAAAAACCTTGGCATTATACTAAATGTCCTTTGACCAGTAGCTGGGCACTTAGAGTGCTTCTGGTTTTGCTATAAGAAGGTCCTCCATTGTGCATGTGGCAGAGGTCAGATTGCATTGTAATAGGTGGTCTGTGGTTTGCTCTTCTCCACACTCGCATGTCATAGACTGCACTTTGTGGCCCCATTTCTTAAGGTTGGCTCTGTGTCTCATGGTACCAGAACGCAGTCTGTTCAGTGCTTTCCAAATTGCCCAGTTTTGTTTTTTTTTTTTGGATATTTTTATTAAGGTTTTTTTTTAACAGAAATAAAATATAGAAAGGGAAAAAAGGGAAGGATCAAAGGGGGCTCAAGATAGAATAGGGCGGGAGTGGGTGGAATAGCATCAGGATAGGTTGGACAAAAAAAAGGTAAGGGGGGAGGAAAAGGGTATAGAGAAGTGTGGTGCAGTTAGAAATAGAGATCCATATGTGTCTTCCAAGTCGATCCGCGAGGAGTACATTTTGTACTGGAATCTTCCCTTCCCATTTTTCTGTGTCCCTGCTTCTCCTTTGTTGGCTGCGAGTAAATTTTCTCAAATCTTTAAGGTTTTTAAATAAAGTTCTAAAGGTTGCCAGTCCGTTCTTATTTTATAGCTTTGGTCATTGATCGCACTATTTAGTTTGTCTGTTTCCATTAACTCATATAATTTGGCTATCCAGTCTTCTATTTGTGGAGTGTCTTCATTTTTCCAATTTTTTGCCAGCAGCATTCTGGCCGCCGCCGCCATATGCCACAAGAGCCTGTCTTTCTTCCTGTCAAATTTCTCCTCTGTTAAATTTAATAAATAATAATCGGGTTTCAAATCAAATTTCTCCTTCCATATTTTTGTATGTGCGAAAGTGAATCATTTTCCAGTATTTCTGTACTTTTGGACAAGTCCACCAACAGTGAAAAAAGGACCCTGGTTGTTTTCTGCACTTCCAACATTGGTTGTTCGTATTTTTATAGTATTTCGCCAGTTTCTGAGGAGTCAAATACCAACGAAAGTACATCTTGTACCAATTTTCTGCTGCGGGGGTTGTCCCTAAACTCGACCATTACCTGTTTCACCGATTCCTCTTCCACATCCCATTCCAGTAACATATTGTATAAAATCCTTATTTGCTTCTTCTTATATTTTTGTAGCCTCTCCCATAATGAATCTTCTTTTGCAAAACCTTTTTTACTATCAGTTTTGAAGTATTCTTTTATTTGTATGTAGTGAAACCAGGAAATTTCGTTTCCCATCTCTCTTAACTCTTCTTGGGTTTTGAGCTTCCACCTGTTGTCTTTCCATTCCAGTAATGACCTATAAGTGAGCCAGTTTCCCATTGGGATTTCTCTTCTATGTTGGGCCTCCAAAGGCGATACCCACAGAGGGGTTTTCTGGTATAGTCTGGCTTTGTGCTTCTCCCAGGTCTTGAGCAATGCTGCTCTAACAAAGTGGTCAGTAAAATTTCTTTCTATTTTAGCTTTCCCGTACCATGTGTACGCGTGCCAGCCCCTT
This sequence comes from Anolis apletophallus, assembly GCA_030556195.1. NCBI lineage: Eukaryota > Metazoa > Chordata > Lepidosauria > Squamata > Anolidae > Anolis > Anolis apletophallus. Next base: position 76,321,613 of record JARBWK010000006.1, on the reverse strand, counting down.
CTTAGGTTGGAGCCCTCTAATTGTAGTAACCTTGGGTTCTTAAGTGTTGTCCATTCTAGAACCCAGCTCAGGGCTGCGCGTCATGGTATAGTTGTAATTTGGGAGTGCCAGCCCCCCTCTCCTTTTTATCTGTAAGGATCCTATAATTTACTCTGGCTTTTTTCCCCTCCCAAATAAATTTTAAAATGTCTTTTTTCCAAATCTTAAATATGTACGTCGTTCTCAATATTGGGATGGATTGAAAAAGAAAAATCATTCTAGGAAGAACGTCCATTTTTATTACCGCAATTCTACCTAAAAGATTTAGTTGTAAATGTTTCCATTTTTCCAGATTTGTTCTTATTAACTTCCAAGTTGTTTCATAATTATTTTGAATAATTGATTATTTTTTGTCGTTAATTGGATACCCAAGTATCTGACCTTTGTCGCCACCTCAATTTTTTGTAATTCCTTTCAACTCCTCTCTTCTTTGCTTCTCCATGTTTTTTGTGAGAATTTTAGTTTTTGCATAGTTTATTTTAAGACCTGCCACTTTTCCGTATCGTTCTATCTTCTCTAACCATTTATTTATTGTCTGTATCGGTTCCTCGACAATGCAAACTATGTCGTCTGCAAAGGCCTGAAGCTTGAATTCTTCTTTTTGAATTTTTAAACCTTTTAAATTTTTATCCATTCTTATGTCTTGCAATAGTAATTCTAGCATTAAAATAAACAGGAGTGGCGACATCGCAACCTTGCCTCGTGCCCTTCTGAATTCGGATCGTGCCTGCCGTGTTACCGTTTACAATAATATTTGCCCGTTGATCTTGATACACTGCCTTTACCGCATTTATTAACTGGAACCCCATATCTTTTTCCTTGAGAATCTCAAATAAAAAATCCCAATTAGCGTTGTCAAACGCTTTCTCCGCGTCCAAAAAAAGAAACCCTACTTCCTTCTGGATGTTGACGTCGTAAAATTCTATTGCATTTATTATTGGAAAGCCAGCTTGATCCTCGTTGATAGTTTCGTTTAAAAATATTTTAAGTCTATTCGCCAAAATCATAGTAAACAACTTATAGTCGTTATTTAGGAGGGAAATGGGCCTGTAATTACCTACATCTGATGGCTCAGCTCCCTCCTTCTGTAAAAAAATGATATTGGCCATCTTCCATGATTCTGGAATTATCCCCTTTTGCAACACACCATTAAATATTTCCTTGAGATATGGCGTAACTTCTCCCTCTAGTACTTTATAGTATCTGGATGTTATGCCGTCCGGGCCTGGTGCTTTATTACTTGGAAGGTCTCTTATAGCTTCTTTTATTTCTTTTGTTGTTACTGATTTATTTAATAACTCTCTCTGGCCAAATTGCCCAGTTTTGTGTGCCCAAGAGGGAGTCTCTCATTCAGTATCAGTTATGGATTGAGGTTCCGGGTTTTAGCCTGCCACTTTTGGACTCTCGCTTGCTGAGGTGTTCCAGCATGTATCTCTGTAGATTTTGAAAACTATTTCTTAATTTAAGGCATTGGCATGCAGGGGATGGGCCAGCGATATCATTGCCTTTCCTGATACAAAATAAACAACATTGGTGGGGGATGGGTTCCTTACAACCCATCAGAAAGACTAGCACAGATGTAAGAATTCTTTATGACATTTGCCTGGAATCGGTATATCTCAAATTGTTGTGGGAAATTATTTCTTGCAGAAATATGTTTTGTGTGCTTTTTTCTTGCATGAACAACACATTTTCCACAAAACACCATATTCTGAAACATATAGTTGGTTTTTTAACAAAAGCCACAATTTCTTCTAGAAACATACATGTTTCTGTTTTTTGAATGTCATATTTGCACTACAAATATTCCCTGAAATACTTTGGAGCATATGCATACTGGGTCAAAACTGTATGGAAATATAATTTTTTTGGCCTTACACGTGAGGATTAAATAGAGGAAGATTTACATCCCCGGTTTAGGTTGTGTTTAACATCTTGGGACCTCTGAGAAGGATCATAAACAACTATATTAATTTAACTCTATTAATAGCTTACAATTCATTTCACTTCTCCTCAGAACTCTTCTCTTTTATGGCACCTCAGTGGATCCTTTTATGAAAAATTTTCACATGGAAACTCTGGGAAAAACAGCACAACTCTCTTCTTCACTACCAAATGTCATAAAATACCCTGAGCGCATTGGATTTGTGGTAGGATTGGACTTCTTGCAAATTGAAAGAAATTGAATAGTAGGAAATTCTTCTTTGCACAGTACATAAGTAAATGTATGGAACCTGCCATATATTGGATAACTTTAAAATGGATCTAAAGTTGCATAGAGAGTCACTATGAATAGAGGAGGCCTTTCCCTTCACATAGTTACCATCCATGTGTAAAAGGGAAACGGGAAGAGGACACTCAACCTCTTTCTATTGGAGTTAATTTAACTACACCTGAGTTAAGTCTTCTATCAGCATTTTGAAGATTATCTCACTCAAAGGAGTTCCTTGACTTCTTAAGAGAGTTTCAACACACTGAAGGTGGGAAGCTTGCAACCCATGGATCTAAATTACTAAGCGCATTGTTGCTATTATGATGAATTTCTAATTAACTTTATGTTTAGGTCATCATTCAACACATTTTAAGGGAATAATTAAACCTTGAAATAATAGATGGCTGATTCTAGAAAATAACATTTCATCATCAGGATATATTTAAAGGTATCTACCGTTCTAACACAAAAGTAATCTTTCCTCTTCGAGCTGTTTCACATGAAAAGATTAATAATTTACATATGTTGCTATGACAACTAGGTATCAAAGTACAATAAGTCTAGACAGTGCTGTTTCTACCCTTTGAAACCAAAATCGAATGTAAATATCAGGTATTGAATCAAGCTGCCAAGAATAATTTACTAAAATTTAAAAGAGTAAAAAAAGTTGCTGGGCTTACAACCATTAAACCAAATTTTCAAAGCTGGTAGAAGGATTTATTTATTTATTTTAAAAAAAGAGGCATAAGAGTCACAAATGGATCTGAATCCAAAATACCTAGAATTTTGATAACCCAGCAGCAAACCCCCTGGAAATTTAACGGTCTTGATCATGCATACAAAACCAAGGGGTAATTATGTAATAAGAAAACACAATTTTTATGTTGAATGTCTAAAATGCACATGTAAACAAGGACGTTGTGCAGTAAAGAAATATGATTGTGGCAGCAAAGTGTAGGGCTGAGGCTTCTAAGCAAAGGGGAAATAACAACAATAACACTTCAGTGTTTATGAAAATGCTTTCATGGATTGCATGTGTCTATAAAACATTGCAAAGTGAGGATCAAGTGGAAAAGAGGTGGAAAAAGAATCAACAGGCTCCTGCAAACCTGAAGCCCTTTCACACTACATATTTATTTACATCCCACTTTCACTGCTATGGCTGTATCCTATGGAGTCCTGGAGGTTATAGTTTGGTGAGGCACTAAAGCTCTCTGGGTGAAAATTCTAAATATCCTTTCCTAAGTTACAAATTTAATAAATCCATAGAATGAAACCATGACAGTTAAAGTGGGATCATAAAACTATGATTGCGAATGCACAAAGGGCCCCATGTCTTGCTAAGTATGAGTAAGGAGAGCATGAGATGAATAGTGAGTTTTCTCAGAGCAGGAACAGTAGGGTTCATTGGGTATTTGTAATGTTCAATGAAGACTCCTTTTGGAGAGAACAGATACCACTTGTTGTCTTCTTGCCTTGACTTGAGTATGTTCATTTGACAGCCTGTATAGAAATACTGTCACCAGGGCCAGATGGCATCCACCCCAGAGTTCTTAAGGAACTCAAGTGTGAAATTGCTGAAATTCTAGCCAAAATATATAACCTTTCTCTAAGATCAGGCACTGTACCCGAGGACTGGAGGGAGGCAAATGTAACTCCGATCTTCAAGAAAGGATCCAGGGGTGATCCAGGAAATTATAGGCCAGTTAGTCTAACCTCAGTTCCAGCCAAAGTGATGGAAACCATTATTAAAGAAAAAATTACTAAGCACATAGAATAACAGGCATTGCTGAAGGAAAATCAACATGGTTTCTGCAAAGGCAAATCATGTCTTACTAACTTGTTAGAATTCTTTGAGGGTGTAAATAAACACATAGATAAAGGGGACCCAGTCGATATTGTTTACCTTGACTTTCAAAAGGCTTTTGACAAAGTCCCTCACCAAAGGCTCCTAAATAAGCTCTTCAGCCATGGAATCAGGGGACAGGTCTTGTCCTGGATTGGAACCTGGCTAAACTGTAGGAAACAAAGAGTGGTAATAAATGGACACTTCTCTGGATGGAAAGAGGTGAGAAGTGGCGTACCCCAAAGTGCAGTTTTAGGACCGTTACTTTTTAATTTATTCATAAATGATCTGGATGTAGAAGTAAATTGTGAGGTAGCAAAGTTTGCAGATGACACTAAACTGTTCAGGGTAGTTAAAAATGAAACTGACTGTAAAGAGCTCCAGAAAGATCTCTCGAAATTGAGTGAATGGGCAACAAAGTGGCAAATGCATTTTAACCTAAACAGGTGTAAAGTCATGCACATCGGAGCAAAGAACCCCAAATACACTTATCAACTGATGGGATCAAAGCTTTCTGAGACAAACCAGGAAAGCGATATTGGGGTTTTGGTGGACAGCTCAATGAAGATGTCAACCCAGTGCGCTGCAGCAGTGAAAAAAGCAAATTCTATGCTTGGCATGATCAGGAAGGGAATCGAAAATAGGTTGGCAAATGTTGTATTGCCTCTCTACAAATCTATGGTGAGGCCACATCTGGAGTACTGTGTACAATTCTGGTCACCGCACCTCAAGAAGGATATAACGGAACTGGAAAAGGTACAAAGAAGGGCAACAAAAATGATCCAAGGGATGGAGCAGCTCCCTTATGAAATCAGGTTGCAACGCCTTGGTCTTTTCAGCCTTGAAAGACGGCGTTTAAGAGGCGACTTGATCGAAGTGTATAAAATCATGCATGGGATAGAAAAGGTGAATAAAGAAAAAATATTTTCTCTGTCACACAACACTAGGACTAGGGGGCACTCCCTAAAGCTCCAAGGTAGGAAAGTTAGGACTAATAAAGGGAAATATTTCTTCACCCAGAGGGTCATTGGGTTATGGAATTCACTTCCAGAGGAGGTTGTGACAGCTGTCAGCCTGGACAGCTTCAAGGCAGGATTAGACAGATTCATGGATACCAAGGGAATCAGTAGTTACTGAAATGGACATCCAAGTGCCACCTCTGTGTTGATTGAGGCAGGCAGGATTTTCCCCGGGTACTGGTTGTGGGGGGTCGGGAGCAGGTGAGGGTTTTGCCCTCCTTTCTGCTAGAGATCCCTGTGTACTACTAGTGGGCCACTGTGTGACACAGAATGCTGGACTAGATGGGCTGAGGCCCGATTCAGCATGGCTCTTCTTATGTTCTTATGTTCTTATGTACTGTCTTGTTCAGATATCCTAATAAGCTAGAAACAAGGGTGCACAGTGCCTGGTATACAAGTTGAAACCACTCCTCCCCTTCAAGCAGCTAAACAAAACAAAAGTGTAACTTGTGGTTTATTGTTACACTTAAGGATATACAGCTGATTTAGCCTCCATCTTCATAGTGCGGCCATGATCACATATTATTTCATGTACCAAATTATTGTCACATGAGAATAAAGTTAATATATTTATCAATACATACACGGTATGCATGGCAGCCTGTCTCTTTGAGACTAAAATAAAACTGGTTTTTCAATTGAAAGTGTGTTGTTGGGTGGGAATAATTTGGCCTGCCAGGTGCTCCTCTCAATGACTATACAAACTAGGGGTATTGGAACTTGTAATCCAAAACCATTAAGGTGTGTGTATATGATTCTCACTTCTGATGGGTTGGATGCAATCCCAGTTACTAATTATCTGAAAAGGCCAAGGATGTTTCAACATTCCTACTATGATTATTCATCCAGAAAATTAATGGTGTTTGTCAACTGATTTATTGAAAGGCTCTCAGTAGTTTTTTTCAGGATGTGGAACTTCCATCACTTGGTCGTAACTAATTATAAATGTTGGTAGCTACAAATAGCACCTTTACTGGGATTAATTGTTAATCATAAAATAACTGGATTAAACTATATCTGTTTATTATTATTATTATTTGATACATAACAAGATTATTACACAGCAAACAAGATCACTGTGCTGGCTTTTGTATTCAATCACACATTGGACACTTTCCAAGTGTCTGGGACTGTGTGATGTATTGGCAAATAATGTGTGCAAATCAGAGTAGAGTGGCCTTTTGCAGCTGATAGGTGGTAATTTTGTCAGTGACTATTGTTTTTAAGTGAAGGCCAAGGTCTTTAGGCATTGCACCCAGTGTGCCAATCACCACTGGGGCCACCTTGTCTAGCTTTTGTCAGAGTTTTTGCAGTTCTATATTTGAATCCTCATATTGTGCAAGCTTTTCCAGTTGCTTCTCATCAATTCTGCTGCCACCTGTGACTGCAACATTGACAATCCATACTTTGTTTTTTTCCATGAACGTGAGGTCAGGAGTATTGTGCTCCAAAACCCTTTCAGTCTGAATTCAGAAGTCCCAGAGTAGTTTGACGGGTTAATTTTTGTAACTTTTTCAGGCTTGTGATCCCACCAGGTTTTGTTGTTGCAGGTAGATGGTATTTGTGGCACAAGTTGCAGTGGATCATCTGAGCAACAGTATTATGCCTCTGCTTATAGTCTATCTGTGTGATCTTCTTGCAGCAGCTGAGAATGTGATCCATCATTTCGTCTGCTTCTTTGCAGAGTCTACACTTGGAATCTGTCGTCGACTTTTCAATTCTGGCTTTGATGGCATTTGTTCTAATTGCTTGTTGTTTGACTGCAAGAATTATTATTATTATTATTATGTTTATTAATACCCTGCTTATATCTCTCCCGAAGGTGACTCAAAGCAGCTTACAATTAAAAAGACCACATAATTTAAAACACAAAAATGCAAACATTAAAACAGAATTAAACATAACAGTATTAAAATTCACAGTTAAAATCCATTAAAACACATTCAAAACTAAAAAAATCATACATTAGAATTCACAAGTATGAAGGAAAAACACCAGATATCCAAGTGAAGAGTTCATAAAAGTTCATAAGGCAAAATTTACTTTTTGGGGGAAGGGGGTTCATTAGAAGGAATAATATATTTTAAAAATCCAGATCTTGCAGACAAAAGTTATTGAATACATATGATAGATTTGTGTTAAATAATTCAACTTTATATAAAAATAAGACTGACAGTTTTCATTTTAACATTCTCTTGAAGATCCTGGATGTAACATATGTGAAAAACACCTTTTTCTATTGAATATCATTTCTGAATATCATATGCTCTTTGTAAGCAGAATCTCTACTGGTTCTGTTAAATTTTAAATATTAAAAAATCTTTCTACTGTACAATGCATTTTTATCCTCCTTGTCTTCTCATGTCATGAAGTGCACGGGGCTACACCAGTGAAATAAGTTCTTGTTTTAGGTTAGCAAAAGTGTTGTCCATACATTTCAGCTGAATATGTAAAGAACAAATTTTGAAGCATTATGTCTTTCTTCAAAGAAATATTACTTCTCCACTTCTCTCTGCTTTGTGTGTGTGTGGTGATTGTTTGTGGTGGTGGTGTGACTATTATAATATAGTTTTCCTCTGAGTCCATCTGTAATGATAAGCACTTCCACTATTGCACTTTTTTGAAAAATGAATGCATCACTTTCTTCATAGTCTCAGTAAATATCAGCTATCTGGCATCATGGTGATGGAGCAAAATGAAGAACTTGTGTAAGGTGATAGCTTTGTGACACCATAAGCAAAATCCTGACAGATGTATTGGAACTTGAGCCTCCAATAAAGGGAGCCAAATTTATGGGCAGATTACTGTAGGATTACTACTTACTTTTTGATAGATATGAGCTGGAGCTTATCATTTTTCCATTTCCTGGAAATTTAGTATTTGATAAGATATCATTCCACAAACACACTCTGAGACAGCATGAGTATGCAGTTTAATATACAGATAAGGTTTGGAAGCCTTATGAACAATAACAGCTTAACTATGTTTCTTGTTCAAGACATATGAATAAAAATAACACATATCAGTTTTACTTTTTCCAGACATTGGCGCCTGTCAAAACAGCTCCTGTGGAAAGTTTTAGGATTTATTAATTTTGTGGCTGTGTTTTATCTAGTTTTGCTCCATACATTTAATCTTCCCTGAAGATCTTCCTTTTCAATATGAGTGGCTTTACACTCCAGTTATTACAGTCTGTGTCATATACTATACTACCAATTAAACTGTGGGACAATGTCTACATTTCTTTGAGGATAATTGATATATACATATTGTTTTAATCTCTCATTGCTTAGTGACGTCTACCTGTATAAGATGAATAACTTTGCAGACTCCATTAAAAGACACTGCTTCTGAAGTGATATGCAAGTTCTGTCTTACAGCCTTCTTTCTCCAATGATAGTGATGGCAATGTTGCCATACTTCCTTCATGCCTGCTGTGTGACCTGGGTAAAAGAAAAACTGCTAAAATACAGTCAGCTTTAAACATTTGCAGACGTGGATTTGATTATTCATGCATTTGATTAAAATGTTATCTCTAGGAATCTCTAGGGACCTTATCACATTATACTAAGGATTTGCCATGCTTCATGGAGAAGCCATGGGGGTCCTGGCAGGGAGCATGGAGAACCCGTCGCTCCACACCCTGCATTGTTCGCCTTACCTGGCTCCCCATTCCATCCCATTCCCCCGCTCAATGCTTATGTTGTGGACGGAAATGTTTTAACTCAAGTGAATGTGTATTACATGTTCAATGTTAACTGTATTTTAATGCTGAATGTTTATGGTTTTATATTGTATATTGTGTATTGGCATCGAATTGCTGCCTTTTGTCAAGTTGCTCTGAGTCCCCCCTCAGGGGTTGAGAAGAGCGGGGCAGAAATAATGTAAATAAATAGGGAGAAGTGTTGCTGCCCGGCTTCTTCCATTGCTCCTAAGGGAACAGGGGGAACCTCCCCTCTTGTTGCCACCATGGCATGTGTCCCTTCCTCTCCCCTTTCACCAAGGAGCCTGGCTGGAAGTTGATGTGAGTTGTGGGTAGAGCACCATGGTGAAAGAGGAGAAGTGGTGTATGACAGGTAAATCAACTCATCTGATGAGGTTGTAGGTCCTCCAATGTAACTTTATGGTCAATATCTGGTGGAAGTTGACAATGGAGTCATGCTGAAAGAGCTAGACATTCCTAGAATGTCTCAAACTGTGCTCCTGGGAGCCCTTGAGATAGTGACATGTGATAGTGAGGGGTTCTGCGGTCCCATTCTGCTTCCTACCATCTCCCCTTTCCTCCACCTGAGAAATGTAGGGAAATTAGTTTTGAGCTGCTGCAAACAGCAGCAGCAGAATCCTCCTGGGGCACAAGACCTTTTCCTCCCCTCACTGCCCCGACTCTTTTTCTTGCTGCCCAGGCTCTCCCCACTGCTTTCTTTGCTTCCAAAACTCTATTTCCCTCCCACCCCTCAGAGGGTGCTTTGATTGTTTTTCCTGCATGGCAGAAGGGGATTGGACTGGATGGCCTCTGGGATTTCTGCCATTTATTATTATTATTATTATTATTCAACAAAGACTGGGTTGCTATCTGTTGGGGGTGCTTTGATGGTGTTTTTCCTGCATGACAGAAGGGGGTTGGACTGAATGGCCCCTGGGGGCCTTCCACTGAAATACTGTTAAGTTTATGTTGGTTAGGATTATTATTCTTTCTTTCTTTCTTTCTTTCTTTCTTTCTTTCTTGCAATGTGGAATTAGTTCACACAAACATTCTCCATCCATCTGCAGAGGCCCAGCCCATGCTGGAGATGTATAGTATAGTATAGTATAATAACCTTTCTTGGGGCTCCATGTGAAACTTTTGGTTCAAAAATGGCTGCACAGCTAAAAACATTTGAGAACCCCTGTCCCAGAGGCACATTCTCATACATTTTATAATTTATATATTTTTTATTTTCACAGAGGTGTTGTGTCCCTATCCCCAGTTAATGTGGAAAGCAGACTATAATGAATTCTTATCCAGTCCAATCCAGTCCAGTACAGCAAGGTGAATTACTGTTAGTTTTGGATAGCATAGGGAAGGGTTAACACCTCTGTACTATCTGTTTTGCTGTTTGTACTCCTGTTTAGAAGATTTCACTTCACTTTCTGTTCCTGTGAGAATTGGATTCTGAAAATTGTGGGTTTTTGTGGAAACAAGGATTGGTGATAAAGCTTCTTTCAGGGTGAATTTCCCCACCCTGGTTTGTAACTAGGAGTTGTATGTAACTCAGATATTTGTAACTCGGGGACTCCCTGTATTCAATTAAAACTCTATAATTGGAATTCATAAGGGCAACTGCATAACCATGCCAGCTCTTGTCACGATGCTGGGTCCTGGCCCGGCCCCTTAATCACACACACAGAGACAATTGATCAATTAACTATTTATTGAATAATAAAAAACAGGTGTGAAAGAAGAATGTCCAAGTAAAAAGCAATTAGTCCAAAATAGCTGGCAAAAAGTACCAATAACAATCCAGGGAATCTCTCAAAGCAAGTCCATAAAAACAAAGCGAATCAAAAGCAATAAAGTCTCCGTTGGTCAAGGCAAGGCAAGGTACAAGGTCCAAGATACTTGGCAAGGCAAGGCAGGGCAAGGCAGGGCAAGCCAACGCTGGCTTCAAGGATCAGGAACGCTTCACTTCCTTGGATCAGAAGTGGCCATTCAACTGAGGATCTGTTCCCACGGAACGTATATTTAATCTCCTCCTTTGTGAGCCTAGTGACGCTCTAGGCTTTGACGCCATTCCTTTCTATGAGCCTCAATGCTCCTTCTGCGGTCAAAACTCCTATCCTCCCATTCCACAGCTGCCTTGCTATCTTCATGAGAAGCATCCTCCCAATCTGTCTCCATGGTCTCAGCCCCCGCGGGTTCCCAGATTCGTTCTTGGGAACCTCTACCACCTGGTCTCTCATACCAGTTATCTAATTCTTGGTCAGACTGACCTTCCTCGTCCTCGTAGGCATCGGGCCAATCGTCTTCCCATTGCAAGCTCTCTGTAGGAGATGCAGGCCCAGCCACCCCCTCATCCATTTCACCTGAAGCCCCATCAATCGGGTCCAGAGCAATTGGGACCCCCGGGGCGCCCCCCGATCCCCCTGGCTGAGCTGGGGGCTGGGCTAAGGGCTGAGCTGGAGCTGGGGCTGGGGGAGGGGCTGGAGGCTGGGTTGCTACAGCTCTGTAGCTATGTAGTGTTTCCCAGTCTAAGTGGCCAGTCCACATTTACTGGGTGTCAGCCACTGTGAGCAACAAGGCTGTTCTCCTGTTAGTCAGGAAGCAGGTGGCTGATATTTTCACCCCTGCTCACTGGTTTAAGTGGGAGTTAAGGTAGGGACTCTGCTTCTGCTTGCTTTCAAATTGTAGCAGGAATCTTGCTTTTTGTTTTGCTAAAGATTCCTGATGGCAGAGGCCAGAAATGTCAGCTAATTGCTTTTCAATCAACAGTGGGAGAGACCTCTGATACTTGCAGTGACTGCTGCCCAGTAAGTGAAGACCAGGGGTCTACACTCATTAAAATGCTGGTGTAGTTAATTATGAACTTGTCATAACTCTCTCTGTGATGCTGGAAGACTCAGCAGAAGAGGAAGAGGCAGATTTCCAGGAATCTGCAGTTCCTGATAACGGGTCTTTCTGAAATATAGGAGCCGGGATTTGAGGCCGGGGTGAGTTGGTGGGTGGGGGAGCAGATGCTGCAAGAGGTTGCAAATGCTGAACGTTTATTACCATCATGGTGCAATTAAGCATTTCATCCTGAATAACCGAATACTAACATTAATTATTTTTATTTGTTACCTGCCTTTCCTTAAGGCTTGAGGTGGGGTACAACACAGTTCAAATACATTGACAAAAACTTAAGAGCATTAAAAGGCATAGACATAAGATTAAAACATATTAAAACCATTCCTTGATTTTTCTCACTCTACATTGAGAGAATACGAATATTTCCCCTCATTATTCCCCCTTAGTCAAACCTCCCAAAGTGTTGCAGAGAAATTCCTCTGCTGAGAATCCCTCTCCCCAATTTTCTGTATAAGAAACAGTACTTTCTGCATAGGAAACCCATTTTCTTAAGAAGAAATGTTTTTTTACATAACACACCCCAAAGGGATTTTTTCACAGAATGATTCCTCTATTACACTTCAGGTCACCAGAAGAAAATTGCACAAAATTCCCTCTAGTCTATTATTCCTCCTGAAGGCTTCCTGGCCATTGAGAAAGCTATTTTCAACTTGAGAATGAATAATTATGACTATTTTCTCCTCCCTGCATTATTAGGGGTGTCTCTCCCTGATTTTGAACAATTCAAGAGAGCACCAATAGGTTTCTAAGCCAATATTGAGCTCTTTTTCTGGAAAAGATATTTTCAGAAGCAAGAGGGTCAGGTGGATACCAATGAACCTGAAGAATTGCTTTATGGCTTGTAATCCCGTCTCATTTAGTGAATGATGGAATGAACTCCAGTGATAGAACTACTGTGGTGAAGCAGGGCTTGTAGAGTCAAAGTGCCAGGATTTTTTTGATTGGAAAGGATGATAAGATCATCTTCCAGAATATCTTGTTCTCTCTGAGTTTAACTGCAATTCTTACAGCAAGGAAATACATTTGGCAAGCAAGTGTATTTTTGAGCCATTTTATTATGTTGTTATAATGTCGTGTATCTGAGGTTACCTAAATCTCAAATGGGCAGCTAGGACTCATTAGACTGGCAAAAGATCTATCCTTGGCACCACTGGTTTGTCAATATGGATCAACACAGCTCCACCCATTTGAATTCTCCTTGAAGCGGACGACTCTTCTGCACTTCAAAAGTAATCATAACACCGCTGAATATAATAGTCTTAAAATATCAGTTATTTATTTTGAAGGGTAAAGAAATATTATTTTCACCACCATAACTTCACCATTAACAAAATGAGAATGTCATATACAGGTAGCATTGTTTGGGGACTGCGGTATTGTTCCATTATTCAGGCGGAGGCCACTAAGGGGCACTAGAGAGAGAAGAATAGTTCATTTTATTTGGGGAGGGAGTTGAAGGAGGAAACAATTTCCCCTGTTTTTGCTGGTTATTCCTCCCTCCCCACTTCCCTCGTCATAAACGAGGATTGTTTCCATGAACATTGGGGGGATAACAGGAGAAATGGGTTTTACTTCTTCAACCCACCCCACCCCTATAAAATGCACTATCCTTCTCTGTTTAACGCCCCCTAGTGGCCTCCACCTTGATAATAGAACAGTACCAGGACTGCTTTCAGGCAGTATAATCTTGGTGATTATTGTTTCTGTAAACTGGGTTGGATTGCTCCTGTTTCATATAAAACTTTACTGTTCCTAAATTAATACATTTGTAGCTTGCATATTAATGCTAGGCTGCAATATGTAAAGCTTCCAACTAATCTCTTCAGTACCAAAAGCTTAAATTAAGCAACAGTTTAAACTTTTTTTAATCTTAGTTCTGCTGCTCAGAATACATTATGTTTTTAAAGCCCAGTAATTAACTAAGAAACATATGTAGTCTTCCAGAACCTTTGTAGGAATATTTCTGCTTTTACTCAAAATTGTAGCTCTGTTTTTGAAAATCCATCCTGTTTTCACTTGGATACATGCCCCAGAATTACTTTTTACCTCATTTTAAAAAGTCATATTTTCTTTGTAGTATAAGTACATACTACACCCATATGCTCCTTGGATAGAAGATGTTGTACTAAAGAAGCCTTTATTCTCAAAAACTGCCTCAAACATCCTTCCTCTCATGAGGTGCCCCTTGTCACTGTCAATGTGTCACTGCCTGATGCCACTTCATTGATTCTACCATCTCCAGAATATAGCTCTAAGGATTCGAAAATAAACTATGTGTGAAAGAAATAGATTTGGGATCTGGGAGGGGAGCTTTGTTCTGATTGGGCTAATGGTTGTGTGTGTGTGTGTGTGTGTGTTATCATTCTCTGAAATAATGGCACATTTGAACCAGGAGCTGCCAATTGTCTCCATGAAATTCCTTTCCTAAATACCTTCTTCTTGAAATAGAAACATCAAACAGGATTGCTACTCCCATTGGGAATACTGAGCAGATCCTACCTGCCAAATGTCCCAAATTGGCTGGATAGTCCTATTAGTCATCCCACTTTTTAAGCTGCTTTTAAAATGCTCCAATTTATCTCTCCTCCTCCCACATTCCCCTTGTTTTTAGCTTATTTTGTTTGCTGAAATCTGAGTTCAAAGTGCAAAGACAGCTTGCACTTAACAAGGTTGAGTGCAAACCTTCCAACAGACTCAGGCAAAAGCAAACTGCTGCAGCAATGTCTAGCTTGCCTGTTTTAATTCATTAATAAAATTTCCCATTTTGATTGCAATATGCTGCTGGGCTCCCTGTGTCTCAACCAGAAACTATGGTAGTTCCAAAAGTGTAAGTAAAGACCTTATTTTATATTAAACACACCTTTCATAGAAACATAGAATCATAGAGTTGGAAGAGACCTCATGGACCATCCAGTACAACCCCCTGCCAAGAGGCAGGAAAATTGCATTCAAAGCACCCCTGACAGATGGCCATCCAGCCTCTGTTTAAAAGCTTCCAAAGAATGAGACTCCACCACACTCCTGGGCAGAGAGTTCCACTGATGAACGGCTCTCACGGTCAGGAAGTTCTTCCTAATGTTCAGGTGGAATCTCCTTTCTTGTAGTTTGAAGCCATTGTTCTGTGTCCTAGTCTCCAGGGTAGCAGAAAACAAGCTTGCTCCCTCCTCCCTATGACTTCCCCTCACATATTTATACATGGCTATCATGTTTCCTCTCAGCCTTCTCTTCTTCAGGCTAAACATGCCCAGCTCTTTAAGCCGCTCCTCATAGGGCTTGTTCTCCAGACTCTTGATCATTTTAGTCGCCCTCCTCTGGACACATTCCAGCTTGTCAATATCTCTCTTCAACTGTGGTGCCCAGAATTGGACACAATATTCCAGGTGTGATCTAACCAAGGCAGAATAGAGGAGTAGCATGACTTCCCTGGACCTAGACACTATACTCTTATTGATGCAGGCAAAAATCTCATTGCCGCCGCATCACATTGTTGGCTCATGTTTAACTTGTTGACCATAAGGACCTCAAGATCTTTTTCACACATACTGCTCTCAAGCCATGCGTCCCCCGTTCTTTATCTTTGCATTTCATGTTTTCTGCCTAAGTGGAGTATCTTGCATTTTTCTCTGTTGAAATTCATTTTGTTAGTTTTGTCCCATCTCTCTAATCTGTCAAGATCATTTTGAATTCTGCTCCTGTCTTCTGGAGTATTGGCTATCCCTCGCAATTTGGTGTCATCTGCAAACTTGATGATCATGCCTTCTGACCCTTCATCTAAGTCATTAATGAATATGTTGAACAGGACCGGGCCCAGCACAGAACCCTACGGCACTCTGCTCGTCACTTCTTTCCAGGATGAAGAGGAAGCATTAGTGAGCACCCTCTGGGCTCGTCCACTTAACCTATTACTGATCCACCTAATCGTAGTTTTGCCTAGCCCACATTAGACTTGTTTGCTAGAAGGTCATGGGGGACCTTGTCGAAAGCCTTACTGAAATCCAGGTACGCTATATCCATGGCATTCCCCACATCTACCAGCCTGTAACTCTATTGAAAAAAGGGATTGTAACGGATTTTATGGGGCATGCCTGCTGTATTTTAATCTTTGTTGCATTTTAAAAGCATTTGATAGTTTAAAATGAATGAATATTAGCTTGTTTAGTTTGTTCAGATTCGAATAGGTCGCAGGTTCGAATCCGGGGAGAGTGAGGATGAGCTCCCTCTGTCAACTCCAGCTCCCCATGAGGGGACATGAGAGAAGCCTCCCACAAGGATGGTAAAACATCAAAACATCCCTTGTGCAACGTCCTTGCAGATGGCCAATTCTCTCATACCAGAAACGACTTGTAATTTCTCAAGTCGCTCCTGACACACAAAAAAAAGCTTGTTTAGTCATGTTTGAATTTTTCTTGAGCATCAGGTATTTAGCAGTATTTTGTTTTAACCTTATTGTAAGCTACCTTCGGTTCCCAGGAAAGAAGAAAATGCTTCCCTGTGGGAGTAGGATCAGTTCACAACTATTAGCGTCTTACTAAGCAAAAAGGAATCACACTGTGCAAGGGCAAAATATAAGGACAAACACTGCACTCAGACAGAAATTGGACTGAAATTTTAACTTTGAAATAGAGGACATGTCTAGGAAAAAGTGTATGGTCACTTTAAGATTGATCATGTAATCTAACAAAACTAGTGCCAATATTATTTATTTATTTATTTTTATTTATTTATTTTATTTATTCGTTCGACTTAATATACCGCTATCTCTGGAGCCCAGAGCGGTTTACAGAGTTAAAAACAGATAACCACATAAAATGCAATAAAACCTGATAAAATCCCCAGTTAAAATCAAATTCCAGCAGAACTGCAATGGCAGTAGGAATATGCTGACAGCGACACAACAGGATGCTGATAACACGGCATTGGTTATGGACCAAATGCCTGTCTGAATATTAAATAGAAGTAATTCTTAAATATGACATATGGATCTCCTCCTCAGAATTAGGATATTTTATCTATTTTATTCTGAGGTAAATATGGATTTTGTAGTCCCCTTGTTGGCGCAGCAGGTTAAACCGCTGAGCTGCTGAACTTGCTGACTGAAAGGTTGGTGGTTTAAATCCGGGAAGTGGGGAGAGTTCCCGCTATTAGCCCCAGGTTTTGCCAACTAGCAGAAGCTAGGGAAGATAATGGCACTCTGTTCAGTCATGCTGGTCACATGACCTAGGAGGTGACTATGGACAATGCTGGCTTTTCAGTTTGCAAATGGAGATGAGCGCCATCCCCAAAGTTGGGCATGACTAGACTTAATGTCAGGAGAAACCTTTACCTTTACCTTAAACATGAAATTGCAAGTGGTCTGTCAATTTCCCCATTGTTTAGTTTTTAATAAGAATAAAATGGAATCTGAACTTCAGTAAAGAATTCAGATCAAATGTATACTATTATGAATGAAGGAAAGGGAGTTTGCAATAATGAAATGACATTTTCCCCTCTGTCTTTTGTGGGCTACTGTATGTTAAGTGAGGTTAAAAAAGGGAAAACCTTTCCTAAAATCTATTTTTTGCCCTTGTTTGATTTCCTCATTGCTATGGTATTATCTATTGGAAAAGGCTTCCTCCGGCAGCCTTTAGGGAAACAGTCTTTGTTTTAAAGAGTCTTTTATTTTATTCTGCAAAAGAAATGAAGCAATTGGATATGACCCTTTTATCCTGCAGAAAGGGCACTGCTTCTTTATTTTCAAGGTTGAACATTTTTCTTTTAAAAAATCCCTGTAAAACATACTTTGGTATTGAAACCATAATTATACGCACTTGTCAGTCATTCTTAACCTACTGTGGTATGGCTGTGGCATTTTATCTAAAAAGAGGAGGATTAAAGGCTTTGAGTGAAATGAAAGGTACATATAGTGAGGAAAGTATAATGCATGTTATTAGAATTGTGGAGCGGGAGAAAGAAACAAGGGAGAAGCAGCGATTACCAACATTTGATTTTTCACAAGCTTAAAGAATTATATATGGATAGATATCTGTAGTAAAGGTAGTAATTTCCCACTTGCCTTTGTTCTGCCTACAAATATTCTCATCCATTTCTTTCTATGTAAGCATAGTTTAGAAATATTTTCTTCTAAATGTCTGACATGGATGGAAATGCTTAAGCTAAGGTAATGGAATCTGCATTAAGAACAGTGGCATTTTTTAAAATTGTAAGATCTTATGGTGAAAGCTGCTACTTACTTTGAAGTAATTTCAATTTAACTCAGTGAGGCTTGTTTCCTTCAAATGATAGTTAGATTCTTACTGTTAAATACCTTGCCTATATATGAAACAAGAATTGGTGTACACCTGAGGTTGATCTGGTGTCACAAGAACTAACACTTTAATGCTAACACATTATTTCTTGGGAATAATAAAGGAATGAAAATGTCCCTTGAAAAAATGAGACTGAAAAAACTTACGACGTATAACTACCTTTTCCTGTATAATAAGTACAGGTTATACATTATGTTTTTTTCTTATGGTAGGTAAAAGTAAAAGTGTCCCCTGACATTATGTCTAGTTGAGTACAACTCTTGTGGGTGGTGCTCATCTCCATTTTTAAGCCAAAGAGCCAGTGTTGTCCGTAGACACCTCCAAGGTCATATGGTTATTTATTTATTTATTTATTTATTTCGATTTGTTCATCGCCACTCCTGTTTGGCTCGGGGTGACTTACATATGGTAAAATCACAGCGAAATACAAACACAATAAAACAATTAAAAACAGTTAAAATCATCGGAATTTGCACCAATATTAAACATACAATGAGACGTAGCCCTATTAGATACTCCCGGGACTAAGCTAATGTTGTTAGCCGAATGCCTGTCCAATGCATGGAGCATCTTTTATGGAGGTGGACTAAAATGTTAAATGTTGTTTTTATACCAAAAATGGTACCAGAATAGTAATAAGCAACATAAGATATAACACAAAAAGTACTTAAGTTAATTTCAGTCGCAGTAATGGAGATTTGAGTCATCCTTAACCCACTGGTGATCACAAATTCTCTGCTTACTTAACACAAAGACTTAAATCCTATTGGTGTTGTGTGTGTACCTTCAAGTTGTCTGTCAACTTGTGGTGACTCCATACAGTTCTTATGAATTCTGACCTTTTTGAATTTCTCGGTGCATAATAAGTGGCGGGGTAGCTGGCCTTTGAGGCTGCATTTGTGCTTTCCCTCTCTGCAGAATGCCCCTTAACTTATCCATGGCTCATATCAAAATCTATACTTTTTTTCAGAACCTGCCTTTGATTTAAACATGAGGTGAACTTATACACAAGAATATACATCAGGTGTTTGCTTATATAGCAGCTTGGGAAGTCTTTTCTCCATTTCACTAAAGCACAATGCAGCTATGAGAGGTGAACAGGTGGAAGACATTACCTGTACCTTTTTCTCTCTCAACTGTCTACCAGCAGCAGGTATTCCATCAGGGTACTTGAACCATTTCCATCTCTTTGGGTCATTAGAAACTATGAAAATGTTTCTCTTGTTTTCCCTCTTCCCATTCCCCTTTCCTTTTGAGTTATGTCTTATATTTAGATTGCAAGCCAGAGGGAGGAGTTGTCACGAAATTCATTTTTTAAGTGGCTGTGAAAGACTTTTTGGCTAAAGAGTGGGGCATATCTGTTATAAATAAATGAACAAATTATATTTATTAAAGAGGATTGGTGTTGCAGACTTCGTAAAGAAAGAAACAAAGAACAAAAGAAGAGACAATGTTAATTTTGGATTTTTTTTATGATGTGGAAAAAGAGACTATTTCATACTATGTAATTATAGCACTGTTATTCCACTTTGTCAAGGTTCCATACTACAGAAATCTGGGATTTGAGGAAGTATTTAGATTTCCCAGTCAGAGAGTTCCAATGACTCAACAAACTACTAGCCACAAGATTCCACAGAAAGTACATTAAGATGAATCACAATGTTTTTTTTGCATAATGTGCAGGCATCGATTGTTATCTGGGAAAATGAAATTTCAAAATTAAGCTTATATATTGCCAACAGTGTAGGAAAAAGTGCGAAACATTTTTCTTCTTCTCATGGTACAGTGGAGCCAACTCTTCCCAATAAAACAAATTACTATTGATTTCTCCTTTCAAGACAGAAGAATGTTTTGAGATGTCGCCACTCATGTATTACAGCCAAAACGATTCAGCTGGAGACAGGATAAGGCTCAAAATCATATGTGTGTTTATAGACTTCAACTCCAAGCATTCCCCATCATTAGCCATGTGGCTAGAATTGCTGAGAGGTGCTGTCCAACAACATCTGAAGGGCTGCAGAATTGCCACCCCAGATGTGAAAGGTAATCATAGTAAATGGACTAATTTGGTGCTGGTGAATGATCATCTCTCAGGGCATCTCCTCTCTAGTCCTCAGGGAAAGGTGAGAAGATTGTCTTGAAAAATCTCTTTCTCTCTTTATATATTTTCATTTGCTGGATGTGGTGTTTTGCATTTGAAAAGCACACTCTGTGTAATTGTAGTTGAAGTTGATCCCAAACTTAGATCTTCTAGGTGTTTTAAATTTCAGCTCCCTGAAACTCTAGCCAATTTGGCCAACAGTCAGGAATCCTGGGAACTAAAGTCCAAAAAACCTGGAGGACCAAAGTTTGAGAACAAATAGCTCAGTTTAGTGTTATGTATAATGATATAAGCAGAACCTCCATCCTATAATATTACAAGCGGTTTTCCCTAGATCATAGGCTTTAGCTTTGAAATCTCAAGGTTTTGGATAGTATGGATCTGTTAATCTGCTTCCTTTTCTTTCCCTGTCTTGTTAAAAAAAGAACAACAACAACCCACTTGCAGCTGCAAATACTAAAAAAAATCAAGAAAAGCACACTACTTGCTACCTCTATCCACCTTGACTAAACTGAGTGGTGATACACAATTGTATTCAAGGACAGAACTTGACTGTTTATGTTATGCTGAAGCTCTCCCCTTCAATCACTAGTTTAAACATGTTTATTATAAATAAAATGCTGCCTTCTCTCACATACTCTGAGTGCATTGAAACTCCTTTCCCTGAGTTCTCGGGGGCTTAGATGGACATGCAGCCGACACTATTGTTTTTCAATCCCTGCTGTATTACTGAAAGCTTTTGTTGATCCTTGCGGTGCAGTGTGGTTTGTCATTTTTGAGCTCCCAGGCAACAATAGCCTCTCATCATGATTACAGAGCCTCCTGCAGAAAGATGGCCCTAATCCCAGTGCTCCATCAACTCAGTAATCTATTCCAATCAGGACTTGATAGATTTGACAAGCCATCTGTAGTCAAGTGAAGCAGATGCACAGCCAGTCAAAGAGAGAGAAAAAGAAAGAAAGGGGGGAAAGAAAAAGAAAACATAGAGATGTTGGGCTTTTCTTGTCATGGTTGAGTATAATGCTTATAAATCTAGGTATAGATCAGTATGAAAACATATAATTTGAAAAATGAGCATTTCCTCATAAATGATTCACTTCCAAATGTGCTTTCTTTCAAAGTACTGGTTCAATTTAAATGTGTTTTTAATCTAAAATACACATTTTATATATTGTGAGGGGAAGTAGTTTTTCCAAAACACTGTACCTAAAATTCCTCAGACAATAGGCTCCTGATTCTTATATGGATGTTTATAGCCATCAATTCAAAAAAAGAATGAAAGACAGGGAAAAATATATATAAGAAAGGAAAGGAAAGTTGTGCTGCTCTTCAGAGTCCTCCTGCAGCTACAATATTGTGAATTTGCAGCTTGCATTTCCTCAGACTCACTCCCAGGTTTTTCCATGATGGTTTGGTAGAAACATGAACTTGTAGGAATATGTGATTTTTCATAGTTATGACTAAATGGATGAAAAAAGGGAGAGCTGAACCAGGATGGGTGAGTTATCCAATTCCTTTCCTGTTCTGGTCCACTCACTTGGATTGGCCGCAGTCTTAAATCCTGACTTACTCTTGCCTTGAACCATCGAATAGCCTCTTTTTAGAGGTTTCTTGTTGTCTTATTTTTCATAGAGTACTAGAAATTCTGGGACGGAAGGGAAATTTCATTGGGAAGTCAGAATTCTTATTTCAGGGACAATGTCCTCATCCCTTCTGTCCCAGAATTTCTAGTACTCTATGAAAAACTGAAAGCCATTCATATCAGTTACTTGTGAGGTGCCACAGTGTTCTGTCACAGTCCCCGTGCTGTTCACTATCTTTATTAATTACTTGGATGAAAGTTTAGAGGGCATGCTTTTTCATGTTTGCAGATGACACCAAACTGAGAAGGATCACTAATAATTCAGATGACAGGATCAGAATTGAAATGACCTTAAGAGAGAAGAGAGCTGCCCCAAAATTAACAAAATAACAAACTGCATTCATTTTACAATGTAGGTATACTTCAGGTCTCTTTCTCTTTATGAAGTAATAATACAGCCTCTTTTTAAAGGTTTCTTATTTGTCTAATAAGTTATAGAACTTCCAGATTTGGGCAAGTCTAAAAAAGCAGCAAAAGGGCACTTGTGCAATGATTGGAGCACATCCCTTTGAAACATAAACAGTTTTTGAACTCTAGTCAACACATTTTGCATTGATGGTGGTATCTTCCTTGAGACTGCTATCTAATTAATCAAGGAAAGAGATGGCTATTATAACATTGCACATCATTATTTTGTGAACCACCACATCACCATAATGCTCCCTAAATACTTTCTTTTTATCAAACATTTCTCAGTAGATCTCATTTGGCACTTTTTAAAGATATCCTGCATCACATGTCTGCTTGATGGAGGGACATGGCTTCCCATCACCTGTTGGCTGTTGTTTTGCTAGCCCTTCTGATGAGACCTTCTGCCTCTTCACATGGCCCTTTTGGACCATGCAGTTGAATCCTGCGCGTCCTCCCTCCTCTCTTAATCACATGGTGGGCTGGGACAGGGTGCACTACCACCTTCTCCCTCCCCTTATCAGATGGCAGAAAGAGTTGTAATGCAGGTTGCCCCACTGCCCTTTCCACCATCACACAGCAAAAAGGGAAGGAAAGTGCAGATAGCTCAGCCAGAGCTAACCAAACAACACTTCCCTCCCTATAAATCAATCTTCACTTCTCTTTTTTAATTCCAAGTTATGTTATGTTTTAGGTTATGTTTCTTTTCTTTTTTGCTTTTTTATATGTATTACAACAATATACACAAAACTCAATAAAATTATTTTAAAAAATTAAAAAAAAGAAACTTATATCACGAAAAAGAAGGAAATTCCCCACATCTGGTGGGAATAGTAAATTGAGCTAATTCTTAGATGAAATGAGCAGGCATCCCCAGACTTGCCCTTATTCAACCTCTTTTCCTAGACCATTGCCAACTCTAATTTAATTTGGGGTGTGATATATGGGCAAATAAGGAAAGGGGGGGTAGATTTGGGGCCTTTTTTTAAAAAAAGAAGAGGCTTGGATTTAAAATCTTGTTTTTATTCAAAATCTTCCCATCAGACTATGAGGAAAAAAAAACCACCCCTGCTCGTGACAAACATTTTTGTTTTGCCAGGTTTGAGATTGGAACTGAACAGCTTTTTAGCCCATCTAAATTCACGCTAGGACTCAAAGAATAGATTCACAATCAACTGTGAAGCAGTATAGCAAATATCAGGTAAGGAACATTAATATTTCCAATTCTAAAGGAGTAGAGACATCTCCATTGAGGGGGAAAAAATCTTAATTGGCAATGGTTCTTACTGAATACTTTTCAGTAAAACCATCTCTTTGTTCCCATAAACTCTGAGAGAAATTTTAAATGTGATCTGAATAGCTTTTAACAAACAAGCATTTAAGATAAGCAACAGTAGCATTCTTGAAGTATATTTTCCCTTTAGTTCTTTACTTGTGAGCCTTTCCTTTCAAATTGCTTGTAACATAAACACATCAAACTATAACCCTGTGTCTTTCTTGGGTCACTTCTTAGCCGGCAGCTGTTTTGAGTATGTTCTTTGGTTGAGTTCAGCGTTTGCAATCTAATCACATCTGAGTACCACAGAATTCCCTATTGAGTGCTAATAGCATGTTAGAAGGGAATGTGAAAAAGAGTCAAAGGAATTGACTGTCTTTAATAAATGTAAAAGACACTGTCCCCTTCTCTAATTTAAAATTCAACAATATTCCTGCATGAATAGATCCAAAGACGAGGAAAAACACAACAGGTCTAGTTTGTTATAGGCAAGGAAGAACTCTACAGCAGGGACTTTGTTTCTGTCATGTGTCTGTAATAACATGCTTCGAGAGAAGACGTTTTAATGAAGGGGAATCTTGAAACCGAGAAAGGGGGGAGAGATGGAAAATTCTTTCCTCTGTCTTGTCATAATAGCCTGCATGAACACATCCATAAACATTTTAAGTAGACAGCGGGGTGAAATTTTTTGCTGTTGTTGTGTGCCTTCAAGCTGTTACTTACAGTCTAATTAATTTTACAGGCCTCGCTGCAACTGTACAGTTCTGGTTACTGCATACACTATTCACCCTTTTCTCAGTTCTCATGAGAGATTTTCAAAATAAAAAAATGAATATATAGTTTTGTCAAACTGAATATTAAGTACATTTTTCCCAGCCAAATGGAGAATATGAAAGGGAAAATGGATTAAAATGAACATGGACACAAAGTCTTGTCCAGTCATCCAAAGTACTTTTTATGCTTAAGCAAATTTTGTTGCTCTCTGCCATAGAAGTAACTCACAGGAAGGAATGGGCATCATTGACCAGAAAATGGAACAACATGGAAGGCCTGTCCAGACAGAACCTTTATTGCGTTATCTACCAGAATAAAGAATGGGCTGTCCAAACAATATTCTGAACAGTCCCGAATTAATTAGATAGTGGGTTTGTTCCACACCGTCTTGGAACTATTACTGGTTATGGACTGCAGAATACTGCCATTCAGACAGTATTCCCACAGTTTACTGGAGAATCCATGTTTAAAAACACAGATTTTTCTGTCCACACCCAGCCCAGAAAGCTTATGTTTTCTGGGGTGGGTGTCCAGGAACTCTCTTGGGATTAGCGTGAGAGAACGTCTGAAGGTCCTCCCCCTTCTTGCCAAGCCCCAAGACCCCTTAGAAAACTAATAAAAACTTACCCAGCCTCCATTACAAGCCTTGTTCACCCCCCAGCATGTAGAAATGCCTTGCCAAGGCTTGTAATGGAGGCCAGGTACGTTTTTATTAGTTTTCTAAGGGGTCTGGGGGGGAGGAAGGGCCTCCAGATGTTCTTTCGTGCTAGTCCTGAGGGAGCACCCACCCCAGAAAACACAAGATTTTGGGTGTGGGTGTGGACAGATCCCCAGAAAAATCTGTGTTTTTAAAACACAGATTCTCCTGGGATAAAGGCTGTCTGGATCCGGACTTTGATGAAGATGGTTTAATCATTCATGGAAGTAACAACTTTGGGTGGAAGAAATTATGATAGTACTGTCCGCGCGCCAGTGATGAAGCGAAGCCAGGTCTGAACTTAGAAAGTTCTTTTAATGATTAAGTGAACAAAGTAAAGCATTCTCACACAGAGCAATTCAGCAGCTTGCACCTCACAGTAGAATCAGCATGGAGACTAACTCAAAAAGCTCAGCGTCTCCCTTATCAGTATGTTTACACAGCTGAAGGTCAAAACAGTGCTGGACTCCACTTGTGCTGTTTTAACTCTATAAATGCCTGGTTACACAACACAGCATTTTATACAATGGTTGAATTACAGAAAAATCTGAAAATCACACTCTGACAATCCCCCTTTTGAATTTCAAATCTTTCTGTCTATTCACAAATACTATCAATCCTAAACATACTCATTATACATGTGGACATCCATCACCATATAAAGCATTCCTAAGCGAATACTAAATCTTTACACATTAATCACACACATATGAAAAACTCTGACAAGTACTAGGGATCTCTTCACATGTGCTACTAGAATCAGGCTGTTTTGTCTTGTTCTGGTGATGCCTGTGCATGGGCCGTGGTGACTTGTTGCCTCACACCCTGCTCAGTTGCGGTTTCCCCTCATAACTTGGGGAAGAGCCAAAGAGGAGCCCCAGAGGGATGGCTACCCCTTGCCTCCTGTGAGAGAGAGCCTCTCTCACCACACACACACACACACACACACACACACACACACACACACACCAGTTGACAGATAAGCCAAGATAAACTGATTTTTCCCCAGGAAGGCGAGGCTGAAGCTGAAGAAGACACTCCAGTAGGTCAGTGTGGGCTGCAGGTGCCGCTGGAAGAGTGTTGCCACCAACATGTCCTCCCACCACATCCTTGACCCACCAGATCTGTAGGACAAGGCTACGGTGATGGAGGACAAGGAGGAGAGGAGGAGAAGGTGACACTCTGAAAGCCTCTATTTTGCTTGCTTTCTCTCTTTTTCTTCCACTTCTTCCTTCCCTCCCCCAAGGCAGAGGACATCCAAAGGAAGTGCAAGCTGGAACCACACTTAGCCAAACAGAAGCAGGCAAGCATTCATATGCATAGGCATTGGAAGCTATGTTGCCATTGCTTGCTTCCAATGCCTTTGATCTGATTTCACAACCTCTGGGACCATAAGCCCGCCCAGGGGGCATGGTGACCTGTCACCCTATGCTCTGCATCGTCCTGGCTTTCCGGTGCTCTATCACACAGTAAATAGCCTCAATAAGCTGCCTTATAGAAAGATGGGAGCCCTCCTGTTGCGCACTACCAGCTTCTTTTGGGTGGCAGCATGGATTTTAGTCCAGTTAGACCATGGAGCCGCCCTGGAAGTATTTGTAATGGATGTGATGGGAGCCGTTGGTTGCCATGGCTGAACTTGAAAAACGCCATCACTGCCGCAGAAAAAAAAAGCCTATGTGAAAAAGTCCAAGGAGAATTTGATAGGCAGAGCTAGGCTAAGATAGTCAGATGTAAAGGAGGAAGATGTTGTCAGGATCATATGTTACCATGCTGTCATGTTATGGTTTTTCATATATGCTTTGTAACACTCAATGATGCTGGGAAACAGGGAATGTTTTTCATTTGTGGTTTATGATAATGAGCAGATGTGTGGAGAAGGAAAACTGATCTGCAAGCTGCCAAGTTCATTCATGTGAGAAACCTGATATGGCAGAGAAAGAGGGGTAAGGCCTGGGAAGTCAGAATTCTTGAGGTTGTTGGCAAATGGGAGGAAAGCCCACATAAATGTTTGAACTGCTTTGTGTTTTAAGTATACCGCAGTCCCTGGGTTACAAAATCCAACTTACAAGCCACTCATAGTTAAGAATGGGAGTGAGACAACAGGAAGTGAGAGAAATCTACCCCCAGGAAGGGAAATTCACTCCTGAAATTCACTCCTGAAGCTTTCTTACCAATCCTTGTTTCCACAAAGAGCCAATTTTTTCTAAATCCAATTATCACAGGGACTGAAAGTGAGTTGAAATCTTCTGAACAGGGCACAGACAGCAAAACAAACACCACAGGGTTGTTAACCCTTTCCTATGGTATCCAAAGCTTGCACACACACACACATACAAAGAGAGTTACACTTAAAATATACCTGTTCCAACTTACATACAAAGTCAACTTAAGAACAAAGCTACAGAAACTATCTTGTTTGTAAATTGGGGACTGTGTAACGGAAAGGTTCTCAATTCTGACAACTATTGTGTGTTATAATCAACTCTGTTTTGTGAATAAAGCTGTCTGAACCTGCTGAAAACTCATGGTTCTGAACTGAACGATGCTGGTAAATTATGAGTTCTGCCTTTCTAAAACTTGAATGTAAAATTGGATATAATGACCTTGGATTTCCCTAGCTCCTGCACAATAAAGTGGCTCTTCTAGAATCCATAACTGAATAGTGGCAATAAGTGGGACCAGTGGCATCACCAATCAATTATAGATGGTTTTGCATGACATTATAATAGTTCTCCTTAAAACCAACATTCTAAAAATCATTCTTTAAAAGTAACTGACCCATTTACATCTGAGGAGAGGACTGGGTATCACTGCAGATTTCTGTTCATGGCTCCAACTAACTCGTCATATAGGAGAGTTGTAGACTGTTAATTCCTTCTTTACAAACCAAGTGAATAGTTCAGGGTCTTTATCCTTTTCCTATTAGTTTCAGAATGGCATATCCCTGTGATCTTCTCCTGCCTCTAAGCCAACCCTGTTTGTCTCCCTCCATTAGTGCTAGGTACTGCCCTACTGCTTTTTCATTCCACCCCTATCTTGTCAATTTAGAATTCATTCTAATCAGCTGTCATGTGTTGAAAGCTAAGTATTATTAGAACACCCCTTACACTAAAGTGCTGGAGGTCTCTGCTGCATCTGGTCAAGAGAGTCCACTCATCCCAATAATGTGTGAAATATTAATGGAAAAATTATACTCAAGAGCCTCTGGGTGATTTAAGATAGTATAACTGGAAGTTACATTAACATACAGTAAGTACTGTGTGTATTGACTAATAAACTCATGCATGAGTTTATTAATAAAAAAGGTGACCCAACAACCCTGGGGGATTTATCCACAGGCCAATGTAAATACTATATCTTAACCCTTATCAAAAAGGGAATCATCTTCTTTTAGGTTCTCCCAGGATAAACTAAGCTCTCGCATTGCAGAAAGGCAAGAGTTCAGTCCATCCTGAGTGAGAACCTAAAAGAATTGCCACTTCCTTCTTCTTTTTCTGTCACTTCTAGTTTTTTGAATGCCTGGGGAGGAAAGTGGCAGTGGCAACACTGATTCTTCTTTTTCTCTTACCCCCAATTTATTCCTAGGTCTTTTCAAAATCCATAATTATGTCCCCCAAACCTGTCCTTAACTTGTATATGAGATTGACATATACATTAGTATATGCAGTACTTTTTGGACATAGTGCAAAGAGGTATCCGGAGCCTCCATATGCAAGGATATTTGTTTTTATCTGCAAAACTAATTGTATGGCACTAGGCACAGCTTCATTCCTGACTCAAATGGCCACTGGTTGGCTTCTAGAATGTGCAGAAATGCACTGGAAAATCTTTTCATACCATCATTTGGCTGACCATCTTCACCCTCTGAGACCTCGACTGAATTCTTCAAAAGAGAAAACATTCTACTTTGTTGATACAAATGTGATCTTAGCCAAGATATCCTCCATGGGAAAAAAGGGAGAGAGGACGAGAAAGAAAAGGAATCCCATTTTCTTCTCCACATTCATCAATACCATCAGTGACCACAATGAACAAGTAGAGAGCATTTCTTTCTATCCAAACATGAAAAAAAGAAGTTTATTTCATGCCCTTTGGCATAAGGAAATAAACCTCTGATGATGAGGACGAAGATTTTCTGGTTTTTCTGTGGAGCAAAGCGAAAGTGTTTCTTGATAATATTTTGGGATTGTTTTGGGTATATCTATTGTTGGGGAAACAGGCAAGGATTCTCATGAGATTTGGCTAGGGATTGACTCTGGAAGGAATGTGGAGGAGACAGGAGGGTTACAGACAATCCAGTATTTACAGATCTGATGGGATAGTGTGAAACAGAGACAAATCCGGTGTTCCCAAAGCAGGTTGAGAAAGTGTGATGTCATGGGCAAAGAGGGAGTATTCCTAAGGAATTGGAGTCAATGTTCCATGGGGAGATCAACGTTGGATTTTCATGTGTCAAGTTGACTGTCTTGGGAGCGCCGAGTTAGGAGTTCTGTTCTTGGGTTTGTATCTTGTTTTCCTGTTTAAGTTCCATGCCTCCTGTTTGAACTACAAATGTTGTTTCAAGTTTCAAGCCATTGGGATCAAAGTCAAGTTCAAGTATCAAACCTTTGGATTATGGTAATATTCATGCTTCCAAACTTTTGGATTAATTCTAGTTTAAATGAAACAGCCCTTGGATTACAGCTTCTTGCTTTTGCCTTAAGTGATTTTTGGGATTCCTACTCAGAGTTGGCCCTTGCTTTTTGTTAAGCATCTGGAAATCTAGCTCATGGGTGTATTTTGAAACTGTTTTTATATTAGATATTCTTTTCTTAATAAACTTACTGTTCTTGTTCATTTGTGTGATGTTTGAGTGAAAAGGGGATCAAGTAGGTGACCTGCCTTCAACAATACAATTAAATGTTGCTACATTATTTGGGGAGCACACCATCCTGGGCAAACAGTAGTTTTAGGCTATCATGAAAGCTTTAACTGAGTTAGTTATCGTGTTGTCCATCCCATCATATTTCAATAAGCTCTTAAGAGGATCAGTTCATCTGAGAGGGCAAAATGAAATGTCCTTGCCACTTTGTAACAACCTCAAACATTAAGACATTTTACTAGAAGCATCTCTTTTTCAGCCAGCTGCCATGGGAATAGAAATGCTGGTATAAGCAGAAATGGAGAAGTGTACCATTAAAATGTCAGCTCTGATGGATTTAAATGCTTGTACCACAGTGTTTATTGCAGACTCCTTTCCTCTCCTAGGAAGAGTAATTGGTATTAGAGAACTAGATGATATTCCAGGATGAAAAACAAAAAAAATAACATGAAAACAGACAATAAATGATGGTTACTGTTTGTTCCTTCATTTGGAAAGTGCATAAAGTTATCATATGCCTGGTAAAATTTGCCTTGTGAAACACAAAAATGATAAAGCTTGTGGGTGTTATTATTGGTACAATTTTCCATAGCTTTTTTTGGTTTTGTTTTGATTTTTTTTTGCAGGTTACAAGCCCTGTAACGTTGTTTTGGGGCTTTCTTCAGGAAAGAAATATATAATAAGATTTCTAGTTTCTTTTATTTCTTTTTTAATGTTCTGCATTAAAATTTTACACTGAATTATGGGAGACATAATTTCACTTTTCACATCTGCATAGTTTTGGCCTGTATGCAGTAGGTCACAATGCCCTGTCGATATTTTTTAAAATCAGCTTTTCAGTGCAATATGGAATTAGCCAGTGTAGACATTTCAGTGACAAGAAAATGTTTCTGTTTGGTTGGGTTGGGATTCATTTGGGATTTTGAACAAAACAAGCAAGCAAACAAAATGTCATTAAGAGAGGTAATGGGAGTCAATTTATTTCAGTGGTGCTCAGTAATTTCTTTTTTTAATTGCAGTAAGCCCTTGGCACACTAACAATGTTGAAAACTAGCAGAGAGATGTGATGGTGAATGTTAGGCGACATTTTTAAAAAGCTGTAGTTAAGCTATGTCAGAAGATGCAACCTTAGTCTTTCTGGATGACTCAGCAAAACATATCCGCAAGCGGTGTACTTGATATATTACTTCTCAATTTCCATTTTGTCAGATTGTAAAATAAAAAGAGAAACCACATTATTTATGAAGACCTTGCTGTAAAAACCGCTGGTGAGTGACTGCCTAGGTAAAAACATCATTAACTATCTTAAATGAAATGTCAAACCTAGTATATCCTTGATGCTATGCAGCCATTTAAAGCTTTTTTAAAAAAGATGACATGATTTTCTTGGCTTTGTCGGAGTGGCAATAGAATAACTGTCTTTCTTACAACATAGGTCAGGTTTAGACTAAACATTCATGGTCTCAAATAACAGTTTGTCAGAATGAGTATGTTGCCTGCTTTCCTTTTCCTCCCTATTTGTCCTCCCACTTCTCGCATACATCTTAATTCAGTGCTTCAGCCATTTTCAACCCACCTTATGTCTGAATAGGAAAACTATAGTTTAATTTGTGAGCACAGTGGCTTGTAAATCAGGATCTGTTGGATGGTGGCTCAAACCTCATCCTGCAAAAAGGTTCAGTACTTGGATAGTTTCTTTAAATCTAAAGATAGAGTGTCGCTGTGAGTTTTCCGGGCTGTATGGTCATGTTCCAAAAGCCTTCTGTCCTGATGTTTCACCCACATCTATGGCAGGCATCCTCAGAGATGGTGAGGTCTGTTGGAAACTAGGCAAGTGAGGTTTATATATCTGTGGAATGACCAGGGTGGGAGAAAGAACTCTTGCCTCTTTGAAACAAGTGTGAATGCTGCAATTGGCCACCTTGATGAGCCTTAAATTGTCTGGCAGCTTCAACGCCTGGTTGCTTCCTCCCAGGGGGGAATCCTTTGTTGGGTGGTATTAGCTGGTCCTAATTGTGTCTTGTCTGGAATTCCCCTGTTTTCTGAGTGTTGTCCTTTATTTACTGTACTGATTTTAGAGTTTTTAATACTGGTGGCCAGATTTTGTTCATGTTCATGGTTTCCTCTTTTCTTTTGAAATTGTCCACATGCTTGTGGATTTCAATGGCTTCTCTGTGTAGTCTGACATGATAGTTGTTAGAGTGGTCCAGCATTTTTGTCCTAAATAAAGATAAAGCTTAGGGCAGATTTAGGTTCCTGCTGACATGAGAACTGAACAAAATTGCTCATTTAGGTTTTTATTCATGACTTATATCATGATTTCTTTGGTATAAGAAAATATGTTAAACATTCATTAAACAATGATTTAAGAAAACCCATGTGATAATGAATAGGTGTGATGCTAGGAGAGGAAAGGGAGAAGAAAAGGGAAAGAATATGAGAGTGTACAGACACTCAAAGGAAAGTGAGTCCTCTTTGTGGGAGGGTCCTTTTGTAGCAAATGATGTTGTGTGGCCGTGTTCTAGCAGCATTTTCTCCTGACATTTTGCCTACATCTTTGGTTGGCCTCTTCAGAGAACCTGAAGGTAGAAAATGCTTCATTCTATCATAGGATACAGGACATACACAGGCACAATTCAAAATTATCTATGTGCATGTAACCAATGGGACATTATTGAAAGGATCAGGGGATCAGGTGTGAAACTGAGGTTGTATGCATTTCCACAATATGAATACATATATAACATGTATTTAGTCTGATAGAGAAAGCCAATGGCTGTGCAGCGGATTGAGTGTTGGACTACAAAAACGAATCCAATCTCCACTCAGCCATGGAATCAAGCAAAAGGTGACTGTCATCAAGCCACAGTCTCATTTGCAGAGGATGACAAGTCTCTTCTCAAAAAACACTAGGCTAAGGCCATCATAAGGTGGGGTTGACTTGAAGGCACATAACAACAATGGCTGATTATTAATTGTCATGTGACTTCAATTTAACTAAATAGCAAGTTATTTTCATAATTTCTTTTGAGTCATTTTATGCCTGAAATTTCTACAGAGACCTTACAACAAGTCAAATATATCCATCTCTTATCTAACTGCTGAATAAGTGAGCATGGGTATTAAGGGCGACAGAGATAAATGAGATTAACTTCGAGGTTGTTGGGTTTTTTCTTTCTGTGCTTGACAGCATTTTCCCACAACATATGTTCAGTGCTCTCAGGGTTATTACAGAGTACACGGACTAATCAGGTAGAGAGATTTACAAACAATGACGAGAACACACTGGGGGACTTTGGTGTTAAAAAGAGCATCACAATCATTTGTAAGCATGACCAAGTAATGTATTTATCATTCTGATTGGTCTTAGAAAATGGTAATTGGGTAATCTGCCATTTGGAATAAAATGCTTCTTAGAATGAGAAAAAAGTAGAAGGAAAAGCTGCAGAGTCTGTTGTTATGGATCTTAATATTGATTAAATAAAGTAAGACATTATTTTCAAAAATACTTATGGGTACTCCTTCCCCTACCTCCAACAAAGTCAATATGATTGATCATTACAGACAATAATAGCATCTTTCTCCACTGGAAATGCTGTTAAAACAAAATCATTCATTTACCAAATACCACATTTTTCTGTAAAGGTGAAGCAAAATTGATAGTGGGAGAGGGAACTCAATTTTCTATGTGAATGAGGTAAGAAGCGTAAAAGTTAACTCATTTAATTTTACAGCCAGTCACAGACCAAATTTGTAAAAAGACTTTTGTATCTGAGCAGTCTCATGATACATAGTTCCTTGCAAGAGATTTCTGCAGTATTTGTATAAGAGTATTAAATCGGCTTTAACACCTTTTGCTTAGATGCAGCAAAGGCAGGGGCAAAAAAATAATTTCACAGTCAGGCACCTTGGCTAGATTTGTTGCTACTTCAGTGAGCACTATGTAAGAGTTTCTGAAAGGCAAGGGCAAGCTTTATCTTGCACATTTTTGCAACAATTCAACTAGAAATTTGGTATTGTGAAAAAATAAAATGCTAAAAGCAGTTTGTTGTTTCCAAAAGTGGTTTTAATTGTATTTGGTTCCCAAGTAATACTAATCCTTTGATCTCAGTTAAAATCTTTTGTAATCTTGTTCTGGTCATTTTTCTCACTAGGCAACACCTTTTCCACAATGGATAAGTGACATGAATTTGTCTTTATTTACAGCTGGTCCAATTGTGTCAGCAGAATGTTCATCTGTCTGCTTCTCTGTCTCCCCCCCTCTCACACATATAATATGTACTGAATAGTGTAAAGTAAGAGGGAAATATATATAGGAGATTTCTAGTTTCCAAAAGTACAACTTGTAACCCCAAGGAGAGAAAAAGCCCTTAAAAGCTGTATTCTCTGCTTCAGGAAGGGAATTATTAGCAGCAAAAGGGAATTCTGGTTTTCCAAAGTACAGAAGCCAAACCCCAGGAGAGGAAAGGCTCTTAAAAGTTGTATTCCCTGCTTCAGCAGATTGTAGTAGATTTCTAGTTTCCAAAACTACAACATGTAACCCAAAACATACAAAGGGGGCTTCTTAGTGGTATTTTGTGTGGTTCCCCAAGGAAATTATTTGTTCCCAACCCTGTCCCTCCCTTGCAAAGCGGTGGCATGGCACCTTTCCCACCCAAGCAGCCTGCCCAAGTCCCTTTCCCTTCATGTCCCCAGTTCACAATGGGACCACGAGGCATGTGCAGCCGTTTTTAAAGGGCAATGGCTGCCATACCCAAACTCCGCCCCTCCCAAGATGGTTTCCCCTCATTGGCTGGAGGCAAGCACCCCAGCATGCAAGCAGCTGCTTGCCTCCAAAGGCTGATTCATTTCCGATTCACTTCTTGAATCGGAAAAAAGATGGCGACAGTGGCTTCGAAAGGGCAAGGATACTTGCGGGTTCCCTAATTGCTTCGAAATCACTTCAAAAAGGAATTTGATCCAAATTTAATCTGAATTATGAAGATTCCGACTAGACTTAACCATGCCTACTTACTAGGCCTGGTTGATTTTACAAAATGGTGCAAAACTCGTTCCGGATGTAGGGGACGCTGGTGGTTCAAATCTGATTGACTTCCGAAATTTTCCAGAAAAATTTCGGAATTTCCCGAATTAATTCCGAAATTTCAGAATGGCTTCATTAATGGTGGACACGCATGTTTAACCCAGTTTGGACATGGATGCCTTCCCTCTGCGTCAGAACTTGGGTGACAGCCATGTTTAACATGGCTATCACCCCAGTTCTGAGTGGAGGAAAGGCATCCAGGTCCAAACTGGGTTAAACACCCAGTTTGGACACGGATGCTTTCCCTCCGCTCAGAACTAGGACGAGAGCCGTACATGGAAGGTAAGGCCAGGGAAGGAAAACCCACCAATTCCTTTCCAAAAATGGCAGTGGCGGCTTTGTAATTGCAAATTCACCTCCAGGTTGCTTACATCACTTCAAAACTGCTTCAAAAGTGAATTTAATCCAAATTCATTCCAATTTTACGAACATTCCGACGGACCTACACAGGCCTACTACCTACCACCATTCCCATCAACAGTCAACTACAAAGTCGAGTAAAGGGGGAGTGGAAGGGGCCCCAAAAGCTTATAACCACTCTGGACCCAACTCCACATACTCCACATCATTGTGCCCTTCCCCTTGGAGGCTAGCACACCAATCTCATTGCCTGTGAAGTGATGTGGCATGAGTATGAAGCTGTAAATTTAAAAACAAACAGTAAAGCAGTTCAATAAGTCAAAACAGACATTTCCTCTTTTGCTTTGATGTCATGAAACTGCTGTAGTACAGTGGAAGGAAGCATGCAATATCACATTCATTAAAGGGATTAAGTTACTGCTTTCTGGCTTTTTTGTATCAGTATCTTTTTTTGTATCTACGTTGATGCTTTCTTTTTTTCCCTATTACCATATGCCTGCCTCAACAAAACATTGCTTCCTCTCCTCAGAGAAATGTGCCAAACAATAGCTCAATTTCCCTTTTGTGAGCTAATCACGCAACCAGCTTTGATGACTATATGGCACTGACACATGATTGGTTCCTTTTGTAAACCCTAATTGGTTGGGCTCATTGTGGAATAAAGCAAGAATGTAGGAGAAAACAAAAACTGTCAGTTTTTTGCAAAAAATGTTAAAAGTCAGAGTTTAGGAGCTGAGCGAAGATCACTTTGCACCTTCCAAAAATCTGATTTCATCTACTTTTGTTCATGGGTAAACATTCAGCACGGCATCAGTAAGAACATAAAGGATTTAAAGGTCTGTGTTAGAACATTTCCAGGAAATACATTACCTGTGTAACAATTCACACACATTACAGGTAGAGGTCCCTGATCCCATTAGCAGGAGAAAGCCTGGAGAGGAACCTAGTATGCAGGAAAACTTGTTACTTAAACCTTGGCTTCAGGTCAAGTTGCAAAATTACACAGAGAATAATTCAGTCTGCTTTTGTGAATCCAACATTAATTTAAGGTGTTTGTGAGAAGAATGCTCGATGACTGCAAACAGTGCTCCTAAACAGAATGCCAACATTGCAAATTGCCTGTTGAATATATTGCTTCAGTTCAAGCACTTTCAACACAGAAGCTATCTAAAGCAATTTCTCCCTTTTGCTCTTTGGTTTATATATCTAGGCATTACATTAGATGCCACTCTAGCAACTCTCATGTGTATATTTTTACATTTTTGAGTCATTCCCACAACACTGAAGTTGTGGAAGGGAAAAGGTGAACCACATACATTTTTAGGGAAAGGTGGTATCATATAATTTGTCTGCAATATTACATACCATTTAGTGCACATTTGAAATACGGAAACAGTGTGGATCTGTTGTTGAATTAAATTGATTATTTAATTTTTATTCTTTTGTTTTTCAGAATCATGCTCTTGTCATCCGCAACTCATGATATTAATATTAATGTATACAGGGCCAAGAGATTCTATACTTCTTTGCAATTTGACCTGAAGCCATAACCTCTTCACCTTTGAAATGGTTTTGAATCTCAACATGCAGAAGACCAGCAAATGTGGCTAATGATAAAGGATTACAGGAGCTGTCATCTGAAACATCAAGAGATCTGAATATTTTATTCATTCCTGTTCTAAAATCTTGGTACAGATAATACATTGATTGAGGAATCTGTAGAATTTTCTTTATCTTAAGCATAACTATATGCCTTATATCTGATGACAAATAACTGGTTTCTGAGTACTAGATTCACTTGCATGGCATCATTTCTCACATTAGACTATATGGTACAAGCAAATTGCTTGTTCTTTTGGTGACCATTGATCATGAAGGAGAAAAGCATTACACACAACTCCTATCATAGTACAACATGCTATGTGGACTCAGTAACATAGCTCCAGGTCTTTCTCTGCACAGTAGAACTCAAAAGAGGGATGGCATAAGCTGGGATTCAGTTAGAGTCAGGAATCATAGTATTTTGATTTAACTATCCCATAAACAGAACCAAGGGACTGCATGGGACAGTTTTTTTGGTAAAGTTCTCATAGATTAAAAGTAGATTCCCAGCATGTCAACCCCTTTTCTGGTAAAGATAAAGGCTTGTTGTGGTGGTTATTTGTATATTTAAAAATCAATTATTGCTCCTTACGACTTAATTGAAGCAATCAGTCTTTAAATAGTTCCACTACTAAGCCTTGGATCCCCTGAACAGAAAT
The DNA here is from genome assembly GCA_030556195.1 of Anolis apletophallus. Taxonomy (NCBI): domain Eukaryota; kingdom Metazoa; phylum Chordata; class Lepidosauria; order Squamata; family Anolidae; genus Anolis; species Anolis apletophallus. The sequence continues at coordinate 76,284,125 of JARBWK010000006.1, read as the reverse complement.
GAGTATGAGAGAACTTCCTGTCCCACATGAGACTTGAACCAAGAAGATAATTCTGGGTTCTGGTGTGAGCAAGTGTACATGGGTTTGTTTCATTGGTTGGTTACACATATTTCTTCCTGCTTCTTCATTCATCAGTTCTGAATCCTATGTCCTTTAATTTTGACTAAAATTGTTACCCTTTATTTGTTTGGTATTTCTAGTAGCCTGTCCAGTGCTCCTGCTTCATCACAGGCTGCTGTTCTCACCAAATCCCAATGATGCATCTGGGAGGATCAGAAGGGCCTGTTTGCCTCCAACCCTTTACTGTTGATGTTTCTGCAGGGATTTATGGCATGGATTTTTAACAGAAGTAAGTAAACTGAGAGCAACAACCATAGAAAAAGTCATAGTCTTAAGTGCTTGGTTATGTGGAAAATGTCTGAGCATGTATAGTAAAGAAAGAAAGCAGACTTAGTTGTCCCCAGAAATAAGTAATTGGAAGTAAGGGAAGCTAGACTGCTCTACCTTTCAGAAAGACAAAAGGAAACCTATTCTATAGGTGGGTAGGGTACTCCCCATCCTTTCCAATGCTTAATTAATTTCTGCCTCACAATGCTCCACTATGCCACATTTTCAGCCCTGGGATATTGCTTTGACATGACTATTATAGACTAAACTAAATTGCATTCTTCATGGCACAGCTTTTATTTAATCACACATCTGTTAAGAGTTTCTAAAAATATTAAGATCAGTAACCAGCTCTTGTTCAAGTAGTTCATAGATCTCACAATGCTAGAAGCAAGTATGGAGATGTCAAAGATTAATTTTAAAAAATGCTGCAGGAGCTCGAAATAATTCAGACAAATGGGGCATCATTTTATGCTGATGGGCAACTTCTCTACTGTGATGCATTTCAGTAGTTACACCTTGTTTTACTTTTCTTTCGAAATAAATTACATTATTATTTGGGCATCAATATGTATTATTTTATTTCATTCATTTTATATAATCCCATAAAAGAAATACTATGAATGGTGAAATAAGAGAACTTATCAGCTTTTAATGAGCAATTCCTGGTATTAATGTTATTTAATTTAGAACTTTATCGCATGAAAGAGGAAAAACAGCATTGAAGCAGACCCTATTGCATAACTCTGTGTTTGCACCATTTCTGGTCAACATCCTTCCACACTGTTAACCTACCCTACACCACTGATGGGCAAAATCCATAAAACTGCAAAACAGGTGATCATGTCACATTACCATCACCATCCTGGTGCAATGGGGCCATGTATCTTAGTGTCAGCATGCCAACACTGAAATGATACCAAGAGTCAGGATTCTTCTTCTTTGCACTCTCCCCATTCACTATTCTTGAGCCAGTAATGTTTTTGGAAAAAGCCAGTAGCATTTGATTTCTGTTTGTCACTATAAATGGAATTATAAAACTTTAAAAATATTTTAAAATATTACAGAGCAGTGGAGGTTCAGGGGAATGGGGTTATGAGGTTATACTAATTGTAAGACTATAGACCAGAGAATCAGAGCAGTTGTGTGAATGGAGAGACATGCAATAGTGAGGGTTCTTATGCTGATCCGGAACCTTATCAGTGATCATGTGAATTCTATGGAACAGCAGTTTTGTGCAATAAAGACTTTACATTAATGTAAAGTAAATCCACAAAGCAAAATAGAAAAGGGCATTGGTTATCATAATTCTCCCTAACAGATTTATCTTTAATTATATTACACCAGTTATAGCATTACATTGTGTTAGAAGTGAGTATCTTTTTTAAAAAACATAGACCATTTCTGGCTTTATCAAAAGAATGCTTAATCTTAAAGACCTATCAAAATATTGATTTCAAACTCCAAGTCTAATTGGGTATTCTGCAATTACACTGTCTAGAAAAAAAGAGATGGCATTCCATCTGGGTAATTATTCATACAAGAGTAAAGAGGTTAGAAGTAGAGATCAATTACCTGTTGGCTAGAACCAAAGAGAGGAGAGAGAGAGAGAGAGAGAGAGAGAGAGAGAGAGAGAGAGAGAGAGAGAGATCATATTTGATTAATGATTTATTTTTTCTCCAATAAGAGTGCATGGCAAATTCTCATGGCATGCATATTTGTTCACAATTATGAATGCATTTATGAAGCTAATCATAAATCCAATTTTGTGCTCATTTTCCCTTGCAGATAGCATATAATGCAAGAAGGCTGTTTTCCATGGTGTATGACATAGCTCTAGAATATTGATCTGTGCGGTGAGTGGCACTGGGGAGGGAAGGTGCACGTTTGATGGCCTCTGGGGATAGAGGCCAAGTTGCTGCACATGATAGGATTTAGCCTCATGTCCTGCCTCTGAAGGTGGGAAGGAATCTCAGTCTACTTTTGAGGCTGATCTGGGGATTTGTTTGCATTTATAGACTCCTAGAATGCGTGGAAGTGCTCTCAATTTACCTTCTGGCTAGAGAGCAACTCAAATGTTGGATTGCCTAGGTCAGTGGTTCTCAACATGTGAGTTCCCAAGTGTTTTGGGCTTTCAACTCCCAGAAATCCCAGCCACTTTACCAGCTGTTAGGATTTCTGGGAGTTGAAGGCCAAAAAACCTGGGGGCCCATAGGCTGAGAACCACTAGCCCAAGTATTTCATCCAAAAACAAATGGTAGGTCTTTATGGCACCACAATTAAAATGTGTATTTTAATGCCATAAAGTAACAGGTACATCCTCCTAATTTACTACTACTGTATTTGGGACTAATACTAGGATTCAGATTAATATCTTATTGCAAACTTGACCTCTTAGGACATTATTTGGGTTTATACCCTAGACCAGTGGTTCCCAACCTGTGGGCCGTGGCCCAGCAATGAGCCACAAGAACAAAAATCCAGTCTGGGAACCCCCTTCCTCTTTATTTTATTTCTATTCCTTTCCACAGAGGTGACCAGCCCACCCCTTTTGGTACTAGTTAGAGAGTGGTCCCTGTTCAAAGTGATTCCCAGTGGTCCTTGTTCAAGTGGGCCCTGATCAAAGTGGTCCCTGGTCAAATGGTCTCTGGTCAAGTGGGCCCTGGTTAAAAAAATAAAAGGTTGGGAACCATTGCCCTAGACAGTATTCAGATACACTTATTTTCAATTCAGAGTTGCCTATTCTTCTTCTGTACTGCTTGCCAACATTTTATTCCTATATCACTGAAAGTAAGAGGAATGATTTAACATATTCCCATACTGAATAAAAGTTAAGTTAAAAGATTTTAAAGGAGTGAAAGTAGTTGGAAGTTGATTGCTCTGGGTATATTGTAAACTTATCATGTGCCTGTTTCAAATACAGCCAGAACCAATTTAGCTGTATGATAAAATGTAACAGTGTGGTATAGAGCAGTGGTTCTCAACCTGGGGGTCGCGACCCCTAGGGGGGTCGCCAGGCCATTTTCGGGGGGTCGCGGCATCCCTTCCCTAGGCCCCGCCCCCTCTGCGCGGCACGGATGGGTTCCTCCTCCTCCTCTGGCAGCGATGAATCCCAGGGAGGCGCTTGGAGGCAAGGGAAGAGATCCCTGTATCTCTTCCCTTTGCATCGCACTGACCGGTTGGCGGAGAGGCTCCCTGGGGCCGCAAGAACAGCAGGGGCCTAGTGACAGCCCAGCATCAATCCAGCAGGGACCATTGAAGGCCCTCCTGGAGCGGCGGCTAAAGGGGCGGAGGCAGAGGCTCCCGGGTGCGTGGAAGCAGCGGCAGCCTCGCCTAGCCTAACCCTTGACCCCCTGGTGGAGGGATGCTGCTGCTCATGCGGGTGCTGGGGAAGGGGCCGCGGGGTTTCTTTGTGAGCAGGCCCGGGAGGGCCTCCCACCACCCCCGGGCTTGCTCGGATAGTGGCGAGTTGGCACCGTGGAAGAGAGGTCCCCTTCGGGCCCAGAGGAAGAACTACAGCCCAGGAGCAGCCCGACGGAGGGTGGAAGGCCCTTCCACACCTGTAAAGCCACCGCTGCGTTTGCAGGCGCGGGAGGGCCTTCCATTGCCCTCCGTCGGAATGGTGCTGGCTACAGCTGTTCCTGCGGGCCCGGAGGGGACCTCTCCTCCACACCGCCAACTCGCCACTGAGCTAGCAAGCCCGAGGGTGGTGGGGAGCTCCCTCCCGATCCCGCAGGAACAACAGCCAGGCGGAGAACAGAGCAGCCTGGAAGGCCCTCTCGTGCCTGCAAACCCCTGCTAAACTGCTGCTGCATTTGAAGGCGTGGGAGGACCTTCCGCCGTCTCAAACTGGGGTGGTGATGGGCTGCTGCTAGGCCGCTGCTGATCCTGCGAGGGCCTCTCCTCTGGCACTATTGTGCGAGCAGGCCCAGGGACGGAGGAGAGGCTACCTCGAAAGCCCGCAGGAGCAGCTGCAGCCCAGTGGCAGCCCACCCCATTCCAGCAGAAGGCGATCAACGGCCCTCTCATGCCTGCAAACGCATGCCACGGCTTCAGAAGCTTTTGCAGGTGCGGGAGGGCCTCCCAATGTCCTCCGCCAGGCTGCTATTCTTTCGGAGGGGGGTGGGCGCTTCACTTGCAAGAAACCAGGCAGCAAGCGAGGCGCTGGGGGAAGCCGAATCCTCTTTGGTTGCAAGTGAACTATAAATCCCAGCAGCTCCCAAATGCCAAGGTCTGTATTCCCCAGAGCCCTCCAGTATTTCCTGTGGGTCATGGGAGTTCTCTATCCCAAGTTTGGTTAAATTCCATTATTCTTGGGGGTCAGAATGCTCTTTGGTTGCAAGTGAACTATAAATCCCAGCAGCTCCCAAATGCCAAGGTCTGTATTCCCCAGAGCCCTCCAGTATTTCCTGTGGGCCATGGGAGTTCTCTATCCCAAGTTTGGTTAAATTCCATTATTCTTGGGGTCAGAATGCTCTTTGGTTGCAAGTGAACTATAAATCCCAGCAGCTCCCAAATGCCAAGGTCTGTTTTCCCCCAGAGCCCTCCAGTATTTCCTGTGGGTCATGGGAGTTCTCTATCCCAAGTTTGGTTAAATTCCATTATTCTTGGGGGTCAGAATGCTCTTTGGTTGCAAGTGAACTATAAATCCCAGCAGCTCCCAAATGCCAAGGTCTGTATTCCCCAGAGCCCTCCAGTATTTCCTGTGGGTCATGGGAGTTCTCTATCCCAAGTTTGGTTAAATTCCATTATTCTTAGGGGTCAGAATGCTCTTTGGTTGCAAGTGAACTATAAATCCCAGCAGCTCCCAAATGCCAAGGTCTGTATTCCCCAGAGCCCTCCAGTATTTCCTGTGGGCCATGGGAGTTCTCTATCCCAAGTTTGGTTAAATTCCATTATTCTTGGGGGTCAGAATGCTCTTTGGTTGCAAGTGAACTATAAATCCCAGCAGCTCCCAAATGCCAAGGTCTGTATTCCCCAGAGCCCTCCAGTATTTCCTGTGGGTCATGGGAGTTCTCTATCCCAAGTTTGGTTAAATTCCATTATTCTTGGGGTCAGAATGCTCTTTGGTTGCAAGTGAACTATAAATCCCAGCAGCTCCCAAATGCCAAGGTCTGTATTCCCCAGAGCCCTCCAGTATTTCCTGTGGGCCATGGGAGTTCTCTATCCCAAGTTTGGTTAAATTCCATTATTCTTGGGGTCAGAATGCTCTTTGGTTGCAAGTGAACTATAAATCCCAGCAGCTCCCAAATGCCAAGGTCTGTATTCCCCAGAGCCCTCCAGTATTTCCTGTGGGCCATGGGAGTTCTCTATCCCAAGTTTGGTTAAATTCCATTATTCTTGGGGTCAGAATGCTCTTTGGTTGCAAGTGAACTATAAATCCCAGCAGCTCCCAAATGCCAAGGTCTGTATTCCCCAGAGCCCTCCAGTATTTCCTGTGGGCCATGGGAGTTCTCTATCCCAAGTTTGGTTAAATTCCATTATTCTTGGGGGTCAGAATGCTCTTTGGTTGCAAGTGAACTATAAATCCCAGCAGCTCCCAAATGCCAAGGTCTGTATTCCCCAGAGCCCTCCAGTATTTCCTGTGGGCCATGGGAGTTCTCTATCCCAAGTTTGGTTAAATTCCATTATTCTTGGGGGTCAGAATGCTCTTTGGTTGCAAGTGAACTATAAATCCCAGCAGCTCCCAAATGCCAAGGTCTGTATTCCCCAGAGCCCTCCAGTATTTCCTGTGGGCCATGGGAGTTCTCTATCCCAAGTTTGGTTAAATTCCATTATTCTTGGGGGTCAGAATGCTCTTTGGTTGCAAGTGAACTATAAATCCCAGCAGCTCCCAAATGCCAAGGTCTGTATTCCCCAGAGCCCTCCAGTATTTCCTGTGGGCCATGGGAGTTCTCTATCCCAAGTTTGGTTAAATTCCATTATTCTTGGGGGTCAGAATGCTCTTTGGTTGCAAGTGAACTATAAATCCCAGCAGCTCCCAAATGCCAAGGTCTGTATTCCCCAGAGCCCTCCAGTATTTCCTGTGGGCCATGGGAGTTCTCTATCCCAAGTTTGGTTAAATTCCATTATTCTTGGGGGTCAGAATGCTCTTTGGTTGCAAGTGAACTATAAATCCCAGCAGCTCCCAAATGCCAAGGTCTGTATTCCCCAGAGCCCTCCAGTATTTCCTGTCGGCCATGGGAGTTCTCTATCCCAAGTTTGGTTAAATTCCATTATTCTTGGGGGTCAGAATGCTCTTTTGGTTGCAAGTGAACTATAAATCCCAGCAGCTCCCAAATGCCAAGGTCTGTATTCCCCAGAGCCCTCCAGTATTTCCTGTGGGCCATGGGAGTTCTCTATCCCAAGTTTTGTTAAATTACATTATTCTTGGGGTCAGAATGCTTTTTGGTTGCAGGTGAACTATAAATTCAAGCAGGTCTCAAACATCAAGGCCTATTTTCCCTAAACTCCACCAGTGTTGAAATTTTGGCATATTAAGCATTTGTGCCAAGTTTGGTCCAGATCCATAGTTGTTTGGGTTCACAGTGTTCTCCGGATGTAGGTGACCTACATCTCCCCTAAATCACTGTCAAGTCCTCCCAAACCCCTCCAGTGTTTTCTGTTGGTCATGCGGGTTCTCTGTGCCAAGTTTGGTCCAGTTCTGTAATTTGTGAAGGTCTCAGTGGTCTGTGGAAGTCAGAGCTGAATCAGTTGAAGGTACTGCAAATCCCATCATCCGTTGTTTCTACTCCCCCAAATATATTGTTTTTGTGATTAGTCACTATGCTTTGATTATGTTCCATTTGTAACAATGAAAATACATCCTCATATCAGATATTTACACTACGTTTCATAACAGTAGCAAAATTACAGTTGTGGATTATGTGATTTTAATAATTGATGTAATTGTTTTTAGATTTTTAAAAATTCTTTGGTTTTTTAATGTAAATCTGTATCTACTGCATGCAGGGGTTGAGAAGGGTGGGGTACAAATGTTGGAATAAATAAATAAAAAAAATTTATCTCATTGAATTGTTGCTGAAGCTGCTGTGAGCCTCCCTCAGGGTTGCGAAGGGTGGGGTACAAATGTGGTAAATAATAAAATAAGTAGGAATGAAAATAATTTTATGGTTGTGGTGACCACAACATGAGAAACTGTATTTAGGGGTCACGGCTTTAGAAAGGTTGAGAACCACTGCAGAATATACTATGCAATCTTCAGACTCTCAACCTATTCTGTAACCATCTGGATAGCATCTATTTATTGTTCTTTTAATTTTAAACATACAACAATAATAAGAAAGCATTAATCTCAGTCTCCATCTACAGTGCCATATTATACAGTATGAAACTGTATTATATGATCAGTGTAGACTCATATAGTACAATTCAAAGTAGTTAAAATGCATTAGTTTCAAACTTCATTATATGACAGTGTAGATGGGGAATCAGATGGTTCTTTATCTTTTCTTTTTCTGTTTAGTCCAACTGAAATCTCTTATTCTAGATTTATCTCCCAAAATATAGAAATTCTGGCAGTCATAACTGTTGTGACCCAGCTATGGCAGCAATAAAGTCCGGGAGTAGAAAAGGATAACAAATGTTTATTTAACAAGGATGGGAGTTGGTCTAACAAAAAATAGCCTTTCGTCGGCTGGAGAAAAACCCACACTAAACCCAGGACCCCCAAACCAAAAAATGCTGGAGATAAAAGAACTTCAAAGCAAATAGCAGACGTCCGTCTGTCGTCTCCAGTAGAGGAATGTTCAAGAAGCAAAGTCAGTCACTGGTCCGAGGTCGTCAGGTAGGAGAAAATCAATCAGGATAAGGAGGAGACGTCACCGGGTCGAACAGGAGGAGTAGTTATGGAAATCAGGAACAAGAATACCAGGAACCAGGATGCATGAGCTAGACCAATAATAACTCCTTGACCACCGCAGGCATCAAGCCAAATACTCATAATTCTTATAGGACTTTCAATCAGAGTCCTCGGAGACCCCACCCAGCTCCAAAGCCTCAGCATTCCTATTCCCTGCAGCTGTAGCATCAGGCCCAGATCTCCAAGCCAGCCAAAGCTCTTCTTGGCTTAAAGGGGCCCTCCCCCTCAGCCTCAGAATACAGCGAACACGGCCAGTCCCATGGCTCTTCTTATGGTCTGTCTGGAACCCCAGAAACGTGCTGGTCCCCGAGTCCGCATTACATACATCCCTCACCTCCTGTACCAAGGCCGAATCCAGATCGGTATCACTTTCCTCTGACTGCAATTCTGCATTCCCTGTGAAACCCTCAAAAGAGCCAGACTCAGAAGGCTCCCTAAGTAAATGCTGGATTTTCCTCCTTTGTTCATTGTCTCCATTAATGCTCGAGCCACTAGCCACCCTCTTTACTCCAGCTGTAGGAGCCTGGTCATTCAGAGCCACGCCCCAAACTGAGCTAGTGCTTGATGTTACTGTCTCCACACCTCCCTCCATGTTACTACCTGTAGCAACTAGAGGCTCATTCACAACAATAACGCTTGGGCTCATTTCACTGGGATTTTTCTTTTTTTCTTTTTTTAAGTCCCCATGGGGATAAAGCAAGGTATAAATAACAACAACAATAATAAAATTAAATTTAAATGAATTTTCTAGGGTTTGGGTCTAGCTCCAGTGGAGACATGCCTAACTGTTAAATTCCTGGAGAGACATGAGTTATTTCTTCTTCCTAGTCTTAGTCATTGAAGAGAATATATTACTGTGGGTTTTATTGCCGTAGTAGGACATTGTGATCTTTTCTCTGCAATGACATTTATTTTAAAATGGGAAAAAGACAGACCATAGGTAAGCATTTTTATTGAGTTACTTGTTGTTCTTTCAAAAACTGATTTAGCTGCACTATTAAATTACTACAACAGGGAAGGAATTGACCCTAACAGCTCCCCCCTCCCATCTCCCCCCCAGTATAAGGACATTTCTATAGCTATGATCTGAAAAAGCTGCTGGCAGAGGTGAACGCTTAGGCTTGTGGGAGTTAATAGACTAGTTGTATACAGTCTTGAAGCTATAGAAAGCTTCCCTGTGGATCTGTAAGTATTTCATAAATCTTGATGGAATACCACCAGGGACCTCAGTGAATAAGAATAATGGTGCAGATGGCCAGAAGAGAACCGGTGCTACCAAAGTGGGCAAAATGCAGAATGAGGAGGAGGAAATAGTCAGCAGTGCTGAGACTAAATGATTCAGAGGCTTTTCAAAAATGACAGTTCTGCTACAAACTGCAAATTCTCTTTACCCCAATTACTTGAGAGGACTGAAAAAGATAAGAGTGCATGCTTAACCAGAGGCGTGTTTCTCTCACTCATTCAGGTTGTGGGTTCCTTAGGCCCCTTCCACGCAGCTGAATTCCACATTTTCTGCTTTGAACTGGAATATATGGCCATGTGGACTCAGAGAACCCAGTTAAATGCAGATATTGTGGGATTTTCTGCCTTGATATTCTGGGTTATATGGTTATGTGGAAGGGCGCTATGTATCCCCAATCAATGACTATCTCTGAGATCCTTTTTTTTAAAGTATAGCATTCTAGTAACAACAATTTCATTGAGCATCAAATTGGATATAACTACTAGATCAGGGCTGTCCAACAGGCGGCCCCGGGGCCGCACACGGCCCCCAGCCTGTTGGACACGGCCCCCGCTACCCTCCTGAAATAATTAATTTTAAAAAAAAAATTGGAATTTTTTCCAAAAAAAAATTTACAAAAAAATGGCGGCCGGGGGGGGGAGGCGGTGGGGCAGGGAGAAGGAAGGGAGCCAGCTCCTCCTCCCTGCCCAACCCCCTCCGTCCCTCTCTCCGCGCCGCTGCTGCGAGATCGCAGCGGCGGGGGGGGAGGGAGGGGGGAGGAGGAGGCGGGGCAGGGAGAAGGAAAGGAGCCAGCTCCTCCTCCTTGTCTCACCCCCTCCGTCCCTCTCTCCGCCCCAGAGAAGCCTTCTGGATGGCGCGCGGGGAAAGCGAGCGCCCGGTTCTTGCTTCCCCCGCATGCCATCCAGGCTTGTGGGGGGGGGGGTCACCGGGCTCTCGCCTCCCTCTGACCAGAAGGAGGCCAGAGCCGGGCGAACCCCCCCCGCAAGCCTGGATGGCGCGCGGGGAAAGCGAGCGCCCCGGGCTCTCGCCTCCCTCTTTTCTTCCATCTTTCCTCCCTCCCTCTCTTTCACCTTCTTTCCTTCCACCCACCCATCCATCCACCCACCCTTTCATCCTCCCTCCCTCCCTTAATCCCCCTCTCTTTCTCCTTCCTTCCACCCACCCACCCATCCATCCACCCTTTCGTCCTTCCTTTCAACTGTTCTCCCTCCCTCCTTGCCCCTCTTTCACCTTTCTTTCCTGCCACCCTTTTATCTTTTCTTCCTTCTCACTTTCCCTCCTCCCTTTCCTCCCTCCATCCTTCTCTTCTTCCCCTCCTTCCTTCCTTCTCCTGTTCATATTTGGGCATATTGAGTATTCATGCCAAGTTTCATCCTGATCCAACATTGTGCTCTCTGGATGTAGGTGAACTACAACTCCAAAACTCAAGGTCAGTTCCCAAGCAAACCCTTTCAGTACTTTCTGTTGGTAATGAGAGTTCAATATGCCAAGTTTGGTTCAATTCCATTGTTGCAAGAGTTCAGGATGCTCTTTGATTGTGTGTTAACTATAAATCCCAGAAACTGTAACTCTCAAATGTCAAGGTCTATTTTCCCACAACTCCATCTGTGTTCACATTTGGGCATATTGAGTATTCATGCCAAGTTTGGTCCAGATCCAACATTATTTGAGTCCACAGTGCTCTCTGGATGGAGGTGAACTACAACTCCACAACTCAAGGTCAATGCCCACCAAAGCCTTCCAGTATTTCCTGTTGGTCATGGGAGTTCTGTGTGCCAAGATTGGTTAATTCCATCATTGGTGGGGTTTAGAATGCTCTTTGATTGTAGGCGAACTACTAATCCCAGCAACTACAACTCCCAAATGTCAAGGTCTATTTCCCCCCAAATCCACCAGTGTTCACATTTGGGCATATTGAGTATGGGGGGCGGAGCCGGGGAGGGGGCGGAGCTGGGGGGCGGGGCCAGACCCTTCGGCCCCCCAAGTCATCAGTGACTGGCAATCAGGCCCCTGGTCCGGTAGATGTTGGACAGCACTGTACTAGATCAAGGTCAGTGCATTTTCTATGAATCAGCAGGACTTTGCTTTCAGTGGTTATCTTTGTGAAATTATGTGTGACCAGAACCCAATGAAGACAATGAAATTCCATTTTAAACTAGAATTTAAAAAGAAGCTGTCAGGGAGAATTTTGGGGAAAATAGGTTATATCAGTGGCATCACTAGGGCTGGAGCCATCTGTTCTCAACACATTGTCATTGGTATATTGAGATTGTAATAGAAGAAACTCATTCCACAATATTTTTAGTATATATTTCCCCAGCGTCCAGCATGATGGAAAATTTTATCACTTTCTGAACTTGTCAGAGAGGTGGAGCTTGCATGGATATTGACCCTTGAATTGGGTCTCTTCCACATAAAATAAAATTCCACTTTATCTGCTTTGAACTGGGGTATATGACAGTGTGGACTCAGATATTCCAGTTCAAAGCAGATATTGTGGGTTATTCTGCTTTAATAGTCTGGGTTATATGGCCATGTGGGAAAACCCTGCGTAGTGGAAGAGAACAGAAGCTTGTTCTCCTTTTATTGGAAAACCTGGATGAATGTGAGATAAGACATTGGGGCCCCTTCCACACATCTGAATAAAATCCCACATTATCTGCTTTGAACTGGAATATATGGAAGTGGGGACTCACATAACCCAGTTCAAAACAGATATTGTGGGATTTTCTTCCTTGATATTCTGGTTTATATAGCTGAGTCCACAATGCCATATATTCCAGTTCAAAGCAGATAATGTGGGATTTTATTCAACTGTGTGGAAGGGTGCTGAATGAGTACAATGCAGTTTACAATGAAAGGGTTTTGCATACTTTCCAAGCCCTCTTGCAATGAATGGATTAGATAAGAAATTGTAAATGTTCTTGTAGTTTCTCTTTTTGTGCGCATTATAATGCAAAAGAGACAGTATTCTTATTAGTGGACTAGGATGCTCACCACTGGTGAATTGGATTTGTGGGAATTGCATTAGCCTGCCAGTGGGTAATCATGTCACGGCCAAAGTCATGGCTTTAATGTGTGTGTGTGTGTGTGTGTGAGAGAGAGACAGACAGATTATTGAAATTCCCCCCACATTTTCAAGTTGATGCAGTTTGATGCAATATTGTTAGGATGGCACTCAATCCTCTATGCTCTTGTTAACAAATGGGGCACTGAGATATAAAAATAGCAAAACTTGAAGAAGTTAGGTCTTCCTCTCAAATTGTTGATAAAGAATTCATTTAGACCCTAATAAATTGAAAAAGCACATGAGATTTCAATAAAGTAACCAGGCTCATCTGCATTGAAGGAATAAAACAATATATTCATATGTATTTCATTTGGCGTAGAAGTCCTTCTAGGATGTTCCATTTCAGCACGAGTAAATTGCTGCCAAACCCTTACATTGATTTCTGCCTTATTGGTCATAGAGAGCAGACATGATTTAGTGCTGTTATTTGCCCAAAAGGCTTTTCCTTGGCCTTCCCTGCCTTCCATGAGGCACTCATTTGTCTGCTTTCTGAACTCTCTTGAATCTCAGTACTTAATTCTGATAATGGCAAATAGTACTTTACAATTGCTAAGTGCAAATGCAGCTTTGAGCCTGCGGTGTCCTTTACTCCGTGTGGTGGGCTCAGCTGCTTCTGTTGTACAGAAGGACTGTGTGTCAAACAGAATTTTGCACATTTTCCTATTTATCCCAGATTAGATAATGGATGGTTTTGCTCTCTGAATATCTTTTCAGAGATAGTACCCTCTCCACATTGTTGTTATTACTTCAAGTCAGCCCTCCATGTTGTAGATTTGATTATTTATAGATTTGATTAAATGTTCATTAGGGCTGTGCAAAATTACCATTACTCCTCATAAGTCAGATCAAATTCGTTAAATTTGTACACACGAATCATATTAGAAACATGCAGGAAAGGGGGGAGAATTTTTTTAGAATCGAAATGCTAGCCAATATTTTTGTTAAGATTCTGTAACATTCAGATGCCTCCCAAAGTCAGTTTAACTTTCAGTATAAGCATTAACCAACTTTGGCCAAAAAAAAATATCCATTGCTAGTGTTTAAATTAAGACCCAGCCGTCATAAGGAATGGCAGCTGGGGGTGGAACTAGCAGAATTGGGAGGGAGACTGAGAACACTGCATTCTGGGAAATGTAGTTTGGGAAGCTGAGGCTCTCTGTGGCAGAGAGTTCAAAAGATCATGCCCTGAACTACATTTCCCAGATGCAGTGCTCAGCTTCAGAAAACTCTAATGAGTGTTGCAGCAGCCAGCGATTTAGAGTGAGTCTAATAATAATAAATAAAATTATTAAATCTGCAGAGAAGACTAAAACAAGTAATAGTATAAATCTGTGCTAAGTTGAAGTTATGTGGTTAATTGTGTCTCACATAGGGCACTTCCAGACTTAACTTATACATGTGGCAAAGCGAGTTTAAGAAATCTGCTTCAAGTTTAAGTCTGCACATCTACCCTCCCCCAACCTGGGCTTTCCGGGGGGCGGGGGGGGGGGCTGTCCTCATTCCACCATAGTAACAACCACACTGGAATGGGGCAACCCCACCCCAGCCTTAAAAGGAAAGAAAACCTTACCGCTCTCTCTGGAGCTTCCTGCACCATACCAATGATGCACCAGAAGGCAAGGGGGTGGCAAGAGTGATTCCCTCTGCCTCCTGGTGCATTATTGGTATGGTCCAGGAAACTCCAGAGAGGCGTAATGGCAGTCCTGTAAAGTTTTCTTTATTTTAAAGGATTTTGGGGAGGAGTGGGGTGAAAACCCCTCTTCTCTTCTCCAGGTTCATGCGGTCCAAAGAAGCAGTCTGTCCCCATAGTACCCATATTCCATTACACCTGGGCCTTTCGGCAAGGCCTGGATCTAATGGGGTATCTAAATAATTCGTGACAAAGCAGAGTTTGCCTGCTTTGTCTCCAAGTACTTTGAGGTATGGGCCCTGTCTGGAACGGCCTCCAGACATATTGTTAGAGAGACATTCTAGGGGATTTCTGTTGTGGCTTTTTTGGGAGGAAATATTTTTGTCTATTTTTTTAAATCCCCAAAATCAGTAGATGTGTGAAATGTTCTGAACATTGTTGGGGGGTGAGGATTGATGCCCTGGTTATCTTGTATATAAAATTCAAGTAGATAGCTCTTGTAGGTTTTTTTTAAAGAAACATTGTTTGTAAAAAAAATTCAAAAATTCCCCCAAAATTAGAGGATGTGTGCAACGTTCTGAAACTTGGTGATTAACAGTGGGAAATGTGTGGTACAATTATAGCATGTTTCATCACAATAGCTCTAAAAATGAGGGAGAAATGAGCCCCTGAAATTTTCCCCACTTGTTCAATTATTTTACCAAAAAGGAATGAAATGTTGTTACTCTCATTATAGTAATGAACATTTTAGTAATCATATTTTAGAAACACTTTAGGAACAAAACACTGGCACCCCCTAATTTTGCAATGAGTTATGAAACTTTTTTCATCATTGCACAGCCCTAATGTTCATCAAGGAATACTTGGATCCTCCAGAAGATACAGACTTTGTCTAGATTAGAATAACATAATAGTTGTTAGTACTTGGTCATTTTCAAAATTAGGTATAGATGAAGCTAATGAGTAAAGAGGAGAGGTGTTTCAATGCCTTCTCCCCCCCCCCCCCCCGAGGTAGAGAAAGGCAGAGTATAAATAAGATAATAAATAAATAAATAAATGGCAGTGTGGACTCAGATAACACAGTTCAAAGTAGATATTGTAGGAATTTTTGCCTTGGTATTCTAGGTTATATGGCTGTGTGGAAGGGCCCTTTGGCGTCAAAAGCTAAGGACCTTGTAAAATGGTAACTCCAAAGCTTCCATAGCATTGAGCCATGGCATTTCAATGCTGTCAAACTGCATTAATGGTATAATGTTGATGCACTCCTAAAGCAATATACTCAGAGGTGTTTTTCTGGTTCCCTCCTATGATATATAACATACAGCTCCTGACATTCATTGGCAGCGTCCCATACAAATACTAACTAGGGCTGACCCTCCTTAACATCTTTGACCAGACAGGATTTAGCACCTTTAAATTATTTAGGCTGCTTGCAAAGCATGAATACTACCCATCAAGTGCAGCCCTTTTCAATAGTGGCAAGATCCTACCTATGCTATTGTTTTCTGCATTTGTGTGAGCATCAATTTTCGTGTGTAGAAGTTAACAATCTATCTGTTAATGGGGAGTGGCACTATACAATGGGGAAATGTAGTGCCGTTGTTTCTCAAACACTGAAGACAAATGGAAAGATATTATATACTACCTTGCATCATAAATATTTTACTGCTTCTATAAAGCATGGGCAGATGAAATCATTTCAACAGAATGCCTGAAATATTACATAATGGAAAGCAGAATCAGAAGGGCTCTAGTAAAGGGATCTGTCAGGAAGTGATGCATGAAAGAAAGTACATTTTTATTCAGTCTTTTTAAAACAAGGAAACATGAACAAGACCCAGTTCAGTTCTTACCAGTCTGCACTATGTAGTACACAAGTCCAGAGCTTGGGAAAGTTCCTTTGTTGGGCTACAACCTCTGGAACAACTCCAGGCAGGATGTTTGTGGTTCTGCACACAAATGGAGCTCTGGATACTCAGGAGAGCTTTTATATAGACCTTGGTCAAAGGGAAAGGGGAATGCTAGTTTGGAATTTCTTTGTTCATGGGAATCTATGCCATAAGGATGGCTCTTTGGATTCTAGTTGTAATGCAAAATGTCTGAAATGCAAAATCATCACTAGGTTTGCGGCCTGTATGAAATTGACATTTGCTTTGGTTTGTAACCAACAACCATGAGAATTTAACTCTAGAAGCAATACTGAAGCAGTCAGACATTGATTTGTAGATGGAAGAGCGGGGCTATACAACTGCTCCCACAACTGCATTGTGTGGGTGGGCTAGCTTTTATCTTTAAGATTTGTGCATTAACTACAGACATCTGGAGAGGAAAGCCTTTTCTTCCTCTTCAAACATCTGGCTAGACCATATGACACTGGGGACAGGGTGAGCCTCAACTGTGTGACATCAGTGAATACGGTCACTTGTACGTCTCTGCTTCTTTTGCACACAGATGGCCTCCATGTGGGAATTTCTACACTTTGCCTAATTTTGATTCTCTTCTTTTGCCTCAATTTGCACTGCCTCCTGTTGTTTTAACCACACAGGCATTGTTATAAACTGGAAATTGTGTAGGTCAGTTACATGAGATAATAATTGCTTATGAATTTGGCATTGGCTGTTTTCTCCCTTCAATGGCATGTGTGCCAGTGGTATCAGCAAATCATTATACATGACTTTTTAACATTCTGAATGAGGATTTTCAAGTCCTATATCTCAGGTACTTATTATTTATTTCACACTAGACTTTCAAATACAGTGATGAATCACTTTACATACAGTACTAGAATACTAGAACCTAATGTACAAAGGCAGATAGATGTAAAAAGGCAGATAGATACAAGTTTGCAGTTGCCTTTTGACCTCATACTTCCAATGAATGAGCCAAGAGTTTCAGGTCAAACGAACAATGATTTACCAGAGAGCTCTTGGCAGCAGGAATGATATACATGGTTCTACTTGAACTTCCTAAATGATAATTACTAGTCAGAGGAAAAGAGCACATGCATGAAAACTAGATTTTCAATAAATGTAGTTAAAATGAAATACTTTTGTCATCTGAATTCAGCTATAATGCAGCTTAGTGTGTTTGCAAAAAGTATGACAAATTTGGCACACAGCTTCTGGCAGGCAGATTTCTTGCAGCTGAATCCAATATGAGTTTGTTGGCAATTTAATTCCTTTGTGTTCAGTGAGGTTTATTACCCTACCATAGTAGCCTAATTATTAAGTTTACCCCTCCCCCCAAGAAAGCCAGGACACTAAATGGGGCAAGGTTAATTAATTAATTGATTAATTAATTATTTGCAGCATTTGTATACCGCCCTTCTCAACCCTGAAGGGGACTCAGGGCATGTCACAGTGCTGGCAACAATTCAATGCCATATATTAAAAAAACCCAGTATAAAACATCAAAATTACCCTCCCCTGATTAAACATTATTAAACAACATAAAATAACATCACATATCACACAAAAACAAAGACATTTACCCCGAATGCATAACCCTAGTGGTCATACAAAATGGTGTTGGTAAGGAGGGAAGGCAATTGACACTTACAGGCTGGCTTCCTGATAGTAAAGGTTATACGTAAGTATCTATACTGGCAATCTGTGTATATGCTGAATGCAGCGTGTGAACCTGAATGTTATATATGATCCCATGGATGTAAAATAGTCAGTTCCAGTAATTATATAGTGGCCAAGCATAGCATAACAATTCGCAGGAGAAACTGCTCTGGCTTTCTCTTCTTAGTTTCCATTCAAATCCACAATTTAGTCACTGTTGCCACCCATTTCACAGCAGTTTACTGGGTCATGGAGAACATGGCAAGTTAGGAACGGAGAAGCATTTGGCTATGTCACCACAGTCAGATACAGACCAATGACACTATCTGTTGTCCTCTGAAGACCTCAGTGGTAATATCAGCAGTCTATGTCTGGCTACAGATCATAGCTAGATGTTTTTTTTCCAACCCCACCTGCTTTCCACCATCCACTGGCCATGGGAATGGCTATAGTGACTGACCCATTGATTAGGGATGGGGCTTTAGTAGAAGATGAAAGAGAACAGCAAGCTCCACAGGATGCACTGTTGTTACTGCTCCGTTTTTCACTTTAGGAGGATTTCCGTCCAGACTTGGAAAGATATATTATGAATCAGATTGATTTTTCTCTGATCCAAGTCAAATACCATGAGGATTTATCCAAAATTCATTATCATCTTATTTGTTATAAATCAAATGTGTGCCAATATTCTATATTTGAATGTTTTGTGCACATTAGCAATATTATAAAATCATACCGTATTAAGTGACAGGGCAGTGAATTTATAGTACATGACAGGCTTCATCTTGGCACAACGGGCCTCATAAATAATAAAAGAGATATTGATTTTAATGACAGATCATTACAACATAATATTAGCTGTGATCTCCCCTTACCCCCAAACTCAAAGTTATGTGATTATTATTGCATAGAGCTTTGTGAAATTCCTACTGTCAAAGGAAAGGTACCTTTTGCTGTTCTTCAAAAATATGTTGTGTCAGCACATACCTTTAGGTTAGCTGGAGTTCAAAAGTACAGGCATCTTTTCACTCCTTTGTATTGTAAGAGATGCTTCACTTCCTTGGCAAATGAGCAATGAATAGACATGTGCTATTAAAAAGAATTCCTGTTAACTGGGAAGCGAACAAGTTACAGTTTCAGAGAAAACTATCACTGAATATAACATTAGGCCACTAGGAAGTATCATGAAAAATCAAATGAAACTGTTGCATGTGATAGTGATTTGCTAATTATAGTTTCAGCCTGAAAAGAGCACAGACTGTTGCTGTTAACAGTAGGGAACATGACCTGGTTACTCTAGGAGAACAGCAATCTGATATTGTGGAATAAATGTGATTATTACTTTCAATTTATTTTGCAGTTATCTTTCAGATGGATATGGCAGCATCTCTATTTGTCATCCTAGAAAGCAGAACTAGAGCTTTATCCAGGCATTTGCCTTAGTACACGAAGGACTGAAATTGAGACTGGCCATGTAAACTCCATCCTAGATGTCCCTGAACACCTGGAAGTAAGTTGGACATTTGTGTGTTGAGCATGAAGATATGAAAGGCTTTGTGACCTGAAAAGGTAAATAGAAAGCTCCCATAGCAAAGAGCTTTTTTTGCTAAGGTTGTGAAGCTCTGTAAGCACATTTGCCATGTCTCTTGAGACATCCATACTCAGGCTGAATAATATTCCACATTATCTGCTTTGAACTGGAATATACAGCAGTGTGGACTTGAGTAACCCAGTTCAAAAAAGATATTGTGGGATTTTCTTCCTTGATATTCTGGGATATAGGATTGTATGGAAGGGCCCTCAGTACTGAAAGGGTTATGATGCTCTTAGTTATGTTATTTCAGTATGCTTAGATTGTAGAATTAATGCAGGTTGGCACAATTAATATCATGACTCAATACTATGGAATCATGTGATTTGTAGTTTGGTGAGGCAGCAGCACTCCTTGACAGAACTTGTAAAACTACAACTGCCATGATTGAATAGCATTGAGCCATGAATGTTATATGAGCTCCTCTGTCCTTCCAAAATATGCCAGTGTCTAGTTTAGGACACTATTGTAGTGCCCCCCTCGATGGACTGTCACCTTGTCATGGTGAGGGGCCTTGTGTGTTCCAATGAACCTGCGGGCACAACGACTGTGCACTCCCAGGAGTGGCTGCAGGGGAGGTTCCAGACTGAGCACAGTCTGAAGACCCAAGACCTTAACGGCGGAGCTGGCGGAGGATAACATGCTACATGTTACAATGGCTGTGAAGGCAGAAGAAGGCTGCAAAAGACTGAGAACCCATGGCCATCGTGTTAACCATGCCACTGTGGGACCTCACTCTGTGAAGACTGTGTTTTGGTCAGTTGTGCAATGACCTCCACACATTTTTTAAAAGTCATGCACAGGCATCTTCCAAAGAAAATAAAAACAAACCAACAAAATTCCCATGGCGATCATCAAGTGGCGACGGGGGACAGGACTGTGAAATCTGGAAGCCCTAGTCACAGACTGGCACATAGGCGGTGGATACAGACTCAATCATTCTACCTCAAGGTCCCAGGCAGTTGAGTAGTTCGGCAGCTGTATCCATGACTGAACACCCCTTTTTAGGATCCACTCTGCTCACCCCACATGGAGAAGGGGTTAGAAAACGTGCCCTAAACATAGTCTGCCTCTCTTATCCCTGACCAGACTGCTGCGTCCAGTGGGGTCACCACCCTGCGGCCAAAAAAGAAAAATGAACTTTGTAACATGGAACGTACGGACACCGATGGACAACACTGACAGTGAACACCCTGAATGTAGAACTGCTACAATTGCAAGGGAGCTGGGACGGTTTAACATGGACATAGCAGCACTTCAGGAGACCCGGAGAGCAGGAAAGTGACAGCTGAAAGAAGAAAAAGGAGGCTACACGATAGTGACAATATACAGCAGTATATATCATTTGCACATTCTTCTTTCTTGTGTTGATGTTTCTGCAGTTTATTTAGAAATAAGGAGGAATTGAAGGCATCCTTTGTACAGCTTCACAAAAATGAAGGATTTTTGTACTATATCTCATGGGCATAATGCTTCTCATCACTTTCATTAAGTTTGTTTTTTGCATCATATTTTTTTTGGAAGGGTTTAGGTTTTGTTATCAAGGCAACTTGAATTCCATAGCACTTTGTAAATTATGCAAAACAAAAGCTGGTTAATAACATGCTGTGGATTAAATAAATTAATGAGTCCTAATAATAAGATACAAATGTAGTGAAGTTTTAACTCTCTGTACTGATAAAATACAATAAAAGGGTCTAAATAAACCATGAACCTTCCCTTTGTGCAGCTTTGAAAAAAAATCAGTTACTTTGCATTTTATATAGTTTTAAGAGAAATGATCAAACACCAAAGCTCTCCACCTGGTCTTAGCACTTTCTGCTGGTCCTCGACTGTGAAAGTCTCAATGTAATCCTTTAATCTTACTGTAAAATATGAACATAATTAAGTAGCATTTTGAGAAGTGCAATTAATTTTACAGGGAAAATTAAATCTCATTAATTGTTGTGAAATGTGTAAAACACACAAGTACAAAGACCTGTTTTCATACATTTTATTAAATCCTTATTTCAGCTTTATATTATCTTTTGGGGTCTAAGTTTTGCTGATTGAATTGCTTTTTGCATGCTTTTTTCAACTAATAATATCACAAGTAAGATGGGTATAAATATATAATTCATTATGCAACATGATATATATATATATATATATATATATATATATATATATATATATATATATTCTACAAAACAATAATGATGATGCCCTAAGGAGGGGAGTTACTGTAGCTAAAAACAGTTTCATGCCTTAGAGAATAATTGAGCTTTATAGAATCTCTTGTAATAAAGAGAAAGCAGAAGTATTTTAAACAGCACATACCATCAGTCCACACATCTCATGGGAACTGCTCAAAATGACTCCTCCATACTTCATTCAAGTTGGCTGTGCGTTGCCTATTTATCTTTATATTGTATAAGGTCACCAGGATGAAATATTGTGTTTGCTTTTCAAGTGTTTCTCATAAACACAAAACTGGATATGTAAGAGTCATCAGTGATGATGAATGTCATTTTTGATGGCCTTCTGAAGCTCAAGGGCTCCTGGATATGCGCCCAAGGGCATGGGGGCTATGCAAAGAGGATTTTATTAGGACAGTTTGCATAACAATAAGCTATCAATCCATTCACCAGTAGGCATTATTCATTCATCATCATGCAAGTTCAACCTCCATTGCCTTAAACTGCAGATATGAAGTGTTTGTTCACTGCTTTTTAATTACACAGATAGTTAGTCATTTTATGAAACATTCAGAAACCTAAATTGAGAGTACTATGTGATTACTACTACTACTATTACAGATAATAAGTGGACACTGAAGAAGGCCCTAATTTTGACTCAGATGGCTTAGGAGCATGTTCAATTCAACTAAAGTTCAAATAAAAAACAATAACCTTGAAAAACTATATACTACTGTTGACTACAGTGGGGAAATCAAGAAAGTGGCTATTATGTTTTATTGCTTGCAATTTTCAGGCACAAAGTATCTTACAATTTACAATTTCCAGTGAAATGAGTACAGAGAGTTTACACAACTAGTTTTTACATTCCATTTGTTTTTGGCAGAAAAGAATGAAGTGTGAAGGCATTATCTGAAGGAACAAATATTGCCAAATCTCAAATGTAGAGGGACTCTGCATTATTTTAGAAGTTTTCTTGAAAAATTGACAAATCTCCCTATGCTTGTTGGATATTTGGAAGATACTTGCTTCAGAGCATGTAGGGAGCATGTAGGACTCCCAGCCAGCAGACTCTAGTGCTCACCAAACTACAAACCCCAGGACCCCATAGAACAGAGGTGTCAAACTTGTGGCCCTCCGGGTGTTTCAGACTCCAACTAGCTCAAGCTATCTTGTCCACTGGTCAGGGGTTCTGGGACCTGAAGTCCAAAACACCTGAAGGGCCACAAGTTTGACATCACTGCCAAATAACATTGCCACAACAGCTAAACGGTTAAACTGGAAACATACTGTTACAATTATGTAGCATGAAATGATAGCAACAATAAATTAAAGACAGGCTGTTTGGTCCCCCAAGTTGATAACAGTATTCTTTTATTTCCAAATCACATTTCAACATCATCCAGTAGCAGCCAGAAACATATTTTCTGATTTCATTTGCACTTCTTTAAATTCCAGCACAAAGGAGTAATATACTTTTTGAAACATCTGCTATGAGGAAAACATTTTTTTCATTTATTCCTCTCTTTTTTGTTATTGATAGTTAACAAGATTGTTTCAATTGGTTGAAGCTAATTTTCAACTGTGTTTCTGTTGACTGATTATATAGATACTAGGCCTGTGCGATCAATGAAAAAAAGTTACAATATTCATTACTAAATTGGGGGTGGGGTGTTTCTAAAGTGTTTCTAAAATATTGTAAAGGGTTTGCATTGTAACTGTAATGAAGTAACAGATTTTTGTTACTTTTTCATTATGTAATTGTGTAAGTGGGAAAGCTTCCAGGGCTTCTTTCTCACTCATTTTTAGAGCTATTGGGATGAAACTTGCTACAGTTGTCGAATACATTTACTACTGTAAACCCACCCCCCACCCCCGGCCAAGTATCAGTATGTTTCACTCATCCACTGATTTTTTGGGGAATTTCAGGTGTTTACAAACAACATTTAAAAAGACTACAAGAGCTACCACTTTGAATTTTCCAATCACTCAAGCACAGATAGTAGCAGATGCAATAACTGTGAAAATATTTTTCTTTAAACTGGTTTACTTTAAGTCAACTAGGTTTCCCATCCAAATAATTGTGGTTTTTTGGGGACCCGGGGGGGACGGGGACGGGGACGGGGACGGGACGGGACTTCTGTTCCTAGCAGTCACTCCTTAGCAGAATCAATAAGAAATTAAATTATAGAAGTAAAATAAACACATATAGAAGATTCCCAGCAGTCTGGATTCTTCCTAATAGCAGTTACTTGGTCCTCTTAGCCTCTCTCTATGTAGACTAGCCTAATATGTGCCTGTTTATATCCTTAGTCTAGCCTACTGAGCTCTGCTTACTTGCTGGTTCTGCTCTTCCACCTAGCAATGGAGGAATCCTTGTGGCTTTAAATAAAAGGGGAATAGCCACGGCTCCAGCTCTGCCCCTCCCCCAGCCCTGATGGACTGAGAGGTATAACATGTTTGGCTTCTCCTCCCTGCTTGCTCTGGAAATTAAATCTGCATCATGGAGAGAGTTACGAGGCTTATACAGCTCACACAAAACTATTGAGTGAGATATTCAATTCTTAAGTTTTTGTGTGTGGGTGCCACCCACGTTTCTTAATATCACATTGTATGCACAAATATTACAAAATAGATATGACATATGATGCTGATATGAGATTTTGCACAGCCTTAATAGATACTCATTTGTGGCGAACAGACACATGGAAGTATTTTGGGCTAGGGATTGAATTGCAACTCGAAAGGAATTCAGAGGCTGCATTCTAGTAGTGATGGTTTCAAAGGGTATAGAGTGGGGCCAAAGACAGTGTGTGAGGCCAGAAGTAAATATTTTGAATTTGTTCTGATGCAATAAGTAAATTGTTGTAAATCAGAGATCATGTTCAATTCAGACTTCTTGGTCTAAAAAACAGTCTGTCTTGTACTGATGCGTCCCAGTCTGCAAACTAGAATTCATATTCCTAACCTGAAAACAAAATTTCAATGCTATGAAATGACTTCTCAGTCTTCAAAACAGCGTATTCCTCTTTCAAAGCTGAATACTAGAGAACGAAATTAAGACAGGAATATCTACAGATTAGATATCCAAAGAATGCACTCCCCAAGCCAACCTATATCAGTTAGCATGTTGCATTGACCCTCGGTGAATGTATGGGGGCATAGCTTGATGTCAACACATAATGTCATGTTGATATTAATGTCAATAACAAGCATAGTGAGCATATGCTGAATGGGTAATACGAGAGAATAGATGATAGGTATGGTGAGAATGGAGTTGAGTTTTGTATTTATCTGTTGAAGTGGATGCAACTTACCATCCAACTCATATGTATCATGCTGTGATTGCTTGGTAGGTATAGATTTGCACAATGAATATGAATTGAGAGGAGGTGATGAAACTTAATGCTTACAGTTTTCATTCTGGATAAACTTTACAGAAAAAAGGGTTCATCTCAATATAAGAGTAGTACAGTGGGTATGATTTCATTCTGAGCAAATCCTTTTTAAAATTTGCCCAGAGCCTAGGAGTTTAAATCCACTCATCTCTGCCTAGTGAGATATTTGTCTTCTATGATGATACCCGCTGACAGCATGCCTTAATACGTTAGCGTTTACATAGCTGTTCAACATTACAAAATCAGTGCATGTGAATATCTCTTTCTTGAGCTAAGAGATGAAAAATACCAGAGACTTGAAACTTACACAAACATGATTTGAATGCCATTAAGGGCTGTTGGTACATGCTTTTCTTTATAGCTGTTAAGTTCATAACCCAACCACAAGATTTGTGCAATGTTCTCTTTTGAAAGTTCAATATAGATCCCTCAGGCACTCCATTTGCATGGAATCCCATGTGAGACTGTAACAGCAAGAGTGAAACAAAGCACAGAGAAAACTGACAGAAACTCTCCAAACAAGCTTTCAGTTGATCTGAGAAATGGGCAACTGATTTCAAATGTCTAAACTGAAAACATGAGTAGCTTTTTCAAAGTTGTTCAAGAAAACCACCCTTTCCTCGCTCAGCCATACTCACAAAGTATGATAAGCAACATCTGTCTTCTATCTCTTGAACGTGAAAAAAAGGTTTTCATAAGGCAAGCTGTAGAACCCATGAGCACATTTTCTGTTGATTACCTGTACATAGGGATGCAAAATACTGAAGTTTGTGTGGGTTTGATAGAAAAGAGCTGGGTTTATGTTGGCACTTCAGCTTCGCCTGCATATACATCATTTGACTCCTTTATGAAGACTGCTGGAGTTTTATGCTGCATTCCTCCCTTCTGAACCATTTGTCTGGCTATACAGAGGTTTAAAGCATTAATTGGATTTTAGCATAGAAGCCAGCAACATTCAGAACCTTCTATAATCAAGAATAATTATAATATAGTTCCCTCCCACTTATACTCTATGGCATAGGTGTCCTGAAACAAAGAACAAAAGGAGAGATGCAGGAATCTGGAAAGGAGAGTGGGTTTCAGCTCCCTCAAGCCCTACCCAATAAAAGCTTTGGCCATTTGGGATAGGGAAAGGCAAATCTTCCCCAGTATCATCTTGCCACCTTTCCCAAACACTGAATATCCAAAGAAGTACTTCATATCTCCTTGTGCAACAAGCCTCAAAGCAATCATTCATATAACCTCTGATTATATCAGCATAAGTCAAGAAGAAAACATAATTCTATTCATTGAAGGTCGAATATACTTCACAGGGTGTATGTGGGGCCAACCTTTCACAGTACAATTTTGAAAAAAAGAATGATACGTATTACCTTAAAAGCTTGAAAGGCAGTTGAAAAGGCAGAATATAATTTCTCTAAATGAAAATGCAGAATAGAAGGCTGGATAAAAACATGCTGTGTGCGTTATTTAAATACATCTCCTTTCACCATTTACATTGCCAGTATGTTTCTATTAAGTAATATGTCATCAATTGCTTTAAAAGAGTCATTCATCTGGATTATTCATCTGACGAGTTTTCATTCAGTCTGCCAGATGAAACAAATACAATTCTGGTTTGTGTCTTTACTTGCAAAATTTCTAATCACTTTTTGATTATCTTTAAGATTCTGCCTAATTTTAAGTTTTTGGTTTTCATGTTTATGTCCTGAGATCCTTTACAAAGTATTTCCTGGCAGCACAATTTTATTATTAGCGGTGTGTGCATTCTTTCTTTTGTATTCAACTCCTGTGGATTTTTTTCAGGGAAATTGGATGATGGTGACATTAGAAACCTGCAGGAGGTCTTGAATTAAACTACTGGGACTGTTTAAGCTGGTGATTGTGATTTTATTCAAATGACTCTTTTGTGGCCACTTATTTCCCATCCTTTAAGAGTCATTAAGTCCCTGACATAGCTTCTGTTCTGTTTTAAAAATCACATAACAAATTATTGCAAATGAAGTTTTTACATTTATATATCCTAAAGTACCATGCCGATATATGTGTTCGCATTTGTTCAGGATTTACAGAATTAATTGCTTGCATCATCAACAATTTAGATAGCTTTTTATTGTTCAGGTCCTTGATATGATATGGGTATTCTGTAATATTGAAATTATGGTGCTGAATATATAACCTTCATTGTCATCCATAAATGAAGGGAAGAGAGTCCAAAAATGCAGATGATTTTGATACCGAACAGAATTTGGGTTGGCTCTGCTCATAAGAGGCAAGAGCCCTAGTGCCCAAAGAGAGGGGTCGATACCCTTGGTGAGCAAAGGCAGGACACATAAAAACCCACCCCAAGATTTCCCAATAAGTCTCACCAAGTTGAAGAAAAACCACCGAGGTCTTTATTTCTCATCAGCTGAGGAGGATGACAACCACAATTTCCTTGTCATGAAGCAGTCATAATGTTACATTCGAAATACATGCCATATTTATAGTTATACAGAGCAGTCAAAATTCAAATCTCTTGCCCTCCCTTTCTTGGCTGGCTCTACGTTGCTGGCCAATGAAGGAGAAAGGCGGGAGTTTTGAGAAAAACAATGAGGCTGGAGGTTCCTTGATTAGATAAAGATTATGTAAATGAAAAGGTCCAAGCCTCAAGCCTTTTGGGCTGAGGAAATCTTTTGTTTACTTGTGTCAACAAATACCTGGCCAAATCTGTCCCTTCCTTGTTGACAAAGAGCAGATCTAAATCAGTCCATGGGAAGTTTCAGCATAATCTGGATGGACAAAGGGATATACAGTTTTTTGAATTCTTTGGGGTCAGAAGCCAAAAAAGACAACCATTGTAACGAATTGAAAACAATGTGCCGGGTGCCTCTTAGTCAGTGGGTGGAACCGAATTTCGATGGCCCTCTGACTATGATGTAATAGGGGTCTCCTTTCGGAAGGGGGACAGACCCATTCCAAACCTGGAAAGCCTTATTATTCATGCAATCGCCATTGATGAGTTAATCAAAAAGGTGCGGCTTTGGAATGCAGCTGAGTTGACCTCTCACTGATAACATACAGACATGGCAGGCTTCATATTTTAGATATGGGAACAGGCGAAAAAAGAAACACATTGGGATATCAGGGAATATTTCCTCCATCACCCATCCCTCCCTCCAAAAGAATTAGAAATAACTTTATTAAGTCCAGAAAGTAGCAAAGTCTATCAGGGCATTTAGACTCCTGAATGAAAGCAGGGGAGGGATAGAGAGAGAGAGAGAGAGAGAGAGAGAGAGAGAGAGAGAGAGAGAGAGAAGCAACAAACAGACGCAGAGAAAAGGGAACATGTATGCTCTCTGAGCTGTTGCTCCTTTGTGATCCTTTCCCTTCAAGACAAACCTGGATGAGGGCAGTGGAGGAAGAAGGAGGCAATGGCAACATAAAAGGAAGGTGCAGGCCAGGACGGTTGAGCAGCTGGACAAGTAAAATAGGGGTTAGGGCTAATTTTTCTTTTGTTATAAAATTGAGGCTCAAATTTAAGGGGTGCATCTTGTAATTAAAATTTCAAAAATCAGAGCTCAAAAAAGGCTGGGTTCTACAACTGATGGTGTCACATATTTGGTGAGAGAGAGAGAGAGAGAGAGAGAGAGAGAGAGAGAGAGAGAGAGAGAGAGAGTTGTCTCTTTGATGCTCCATCTTACATGTACTTAACATTAAAATGAAAACAGGTTTCTTTCAACATGATAAAAGTAGAAGTAGTTCCTTTAATATCTTGGATTTGATATTGATCTATTTTAACAAGCCTACTCTAATATGTGTTTATTATACTTTTTAAAGGTATAATGTATGTATTTTATAATTCTATTTTAACTGTTTGTTTTTAGTTGCATATTGTTGAAGGCACCGAATGGCTGCCTGGCTGTGAAGCTGCCTTGAGTTGCCTTTGGGCAAGAGAAAGGCAGAATAGAAATGTAAATAAATAAATGTTGTGTCCTTAATATGCTAATTTTACTTTTATCTTTTCTGTTATCCAGTTGTGATTGCGCTATTTAGATTTGTTTTACAACATAGTTTATGCTCCTTTTTTCTACAATATATCAATACACAAGTTTTTGCTTTATTTTTATTTCCATATGTTTTCAATAAAAATGTAGTTGTAGAAAGCACTGAAATTATTAGCAACTATTTTAAGGGATGGAAAATATGGACAGGGTGGATTGTTCTCTTTCCTATATGAGAGTTTCAGATAACTAAGGAATAAAATCAAACCAGTAAAATATTCTTTAAAATGTAAGGCTTTAATTCAAAGGGGTGCTTTGATCATCTAATAATGTGAACTGCACATCAATCAAGAGATAGTTTCAGCTCAATCCTAAAGTACCTGTTTTGTATGCAAAGTCATAAATCCAGTTATTGGTTCCAAGTAGTCTAAACAATTTGTATCAATGAAACTTACATGACTGTTGACAGGTTTCCATTGATTTCATAGGTCAGCTGAATATAGGCTAACCTCTTAGTTTAGGACAACAGTTCCAAATTACAATTCCTAGCATCTGGAGGAGGTCTAGAGAACTGCTAGCAGTTAGTGTAGTCAATCAACCTAGTCTATATTCAAAAATGTTTTTAAAACCATGAGAAGAGGAGAGTGTAATTGGATGAATCTATAATGTAGAATTAATGAAGTTTGACACCACTTTAACTGCTGTAGTTCAGTACTATGGAATCCTGAGAGTTATATTTTGATGAGGCACTGTCACTATTTGGCAGAGGCTAAAGACCTCTTAAAATCACAACTTCTATGATTCCACAGCATTGACCCATTAAATAAAGGTTCTTGGAAGAAACATTCCAACAATGGGTGGGACCCAAAATATAGTACTAACCGATCCTCTTCAATACCTAAACAATGAAGCAGATTGCTTGATTTGAATCATTAAGTATGAGCTCTGAATGGCTCAGTTCTCAAAATGGCTGAAATCATTTCTGGAGTGTACTGGACTTATCTGAAGATTCATACATCAAAAATAAGAGTGTTTCCACAAGTGTGATGTAGAGAGGGAGAGGGAGAGGGAATGGGGAATACTTGTTGACAATTTAGTTGTATAATCTACAGCAAGATTCTCACCAGCACTCTCCACTCAAACCGTTTATGAGAAAGGATTGTGTGAAAATACAACCATTTATCTCCTATACTATAGGATCTCTTTATTATGTAGAAGATGGTGATACACCCATATTTGTGGGAGGAGCATAGATGTTGATTGGTATGTGAGCTGGGCTGGTTGCATCTTTTGATTTTCTTTAGTTTTACTGAATAATTAATCTTCTCAATTGTTTGAGATTCTTTTGAGGTATGAGGAACAATATCACATCAGAATTACAAGTCTGAAAAAGCAGCAGTAGTGCTTTCATTCAGGACAGAAGAAAACACCAAGGCAGCAGAGATAAAACCAAAAGGGAAGAAACAAATGGTGGCAACTACAACTCCCAGCCTTTTCCCCAAGAGATTCAGGCAAACAACTCTAAAAGAGATGGGTTCATCAAGTAGGTACCACCACTTATGTGTGTGCTAATGATAGCATGGTCTTGAAATCACCCATCACCCAGTGGTTAATTTGCTGGAAGAATAATGCAAGAAAGCATTTTCTCATCAAGTGTATCATCATCATCATCATCATTTTTAAATTCCAGCAAACTTTATATGTGACTAGAATAAAAAGGTGGTAATTTGTCTGGGTTAATCACTTTTTATGGTTCACTGAGTTTGATTTTGCAAAATGAATCTGGTTTACATTTAAAAACTAATGTGAAAAGTGAAAAAAGCTTACAGCAGCCTTCAATATATTTAACAGCTATTTGGGACAGATGGTTGTTGACCTGAGCTGCAATTATTCCCTTCTTACTACAGAGCTTTGTTGTGTGGAAATGATGCTTTGAACTTTGCTTTCTAATTTCATTTTCATTGTAGCATGGATTTTCCTCCCACTGACCTCCTTTTCACCTTTATTTAGATCTAAAACGCACCTATAATTATTTGAAATGAACATATTCTCTGTGGATTGATTTTCATGAATTACAACTGTGTCAAGTGTTATTATGATCTGAGAGAAAAGGTCAAGAAAATCTACTTGTTACCCTAGAGGGATATTTGCCCAGAACTGGACAATGATTCTTCAAAGAACAATAGCAGCCAGGTTCATTATGAAAGGAAATATAAAGATCTAAAAGATTTAATCAATATTTCAGTAGGTGTGGAAACTGGCAGGACTTTAAGCAAGAGTGAATACTGAATAGATGTCTTCGGGTAGTCCCAATGGAAAGGGCTATTGTTTTTAGATCAGAATTCTTTGAATCCTATGACCAGTATGGTCATTTTAAAAGCTCTATCCAGTGTTAGAAGTTAAGATAAAACAAGAATAAGAACCCCCACCCCCAAGAATTACATCCCAGTTTTAGCCCCAATTTGGGACTCTAAACAGCATACTATATCTACAATTTGCAGCACACAAAACTTAAACAGTTATCAAATTCTAAATAAATTAAAAACATTAACAATCAAGAAAAAAATCCAATACATAATACAAGGTCTATTTCTCCTAAACACAACAAAACATCAATTCTCAAAGTTCTATTAGAATAAAAAGGTCTTCATGTGGATACAGAAACATAGGCCATGTCTACATCGGGCAAGTTACTTTGGTTTAGGTATGTGCTGAATCTGTGGCCGAATGGGCTAAGACCACATCAACTCTGTAGGACTATCTTGCTGTTGCTGCCAGGTGAAGCAGTCATTTGTACAAAGCAGTTAGTCATGTGTTGATCAAAGCCTGGAATCTTCTGCATACTATCTAGACCAGGCATGAGCAAACTTCGGCCCTCCAGGTGTATATGACTTCAACTCCTAGAAATCCCAGCCAGCTTAACAACTGTTAGGAATGGTAGGAATTGAAGTCCAAATCACCTGGAGGGCCAAAGTTTGCCTATGCCTGATCTAGACTGTATACAGCAGGCAAAGCTGCCATTGGTACAGTAGTCATGTGACGAGGAAAGCCTGGAATCTTCCCTCACTAGCTAGAGCAGATTGTCTTTCAGCAAGTGGATGAAGACTGATATATGGTATATGTTGCATATCTCAAAAACTAGAGCTGATAGGGGAAAACCGGTGCCATTTTTGGAATTGGCAGGTTAAAGATATCCAGAAATAGGTCTATCATTTGAGGCACAAAAATATGTGTTGGCCAGTGCAGTCTTTCTCAGAAAAAGGAATATAAGCTCCACAAACAAAATGGGTCCACTATTTTCCCTCATTCCCATCTCATAAACTCAAAAGTTGCAGAGTTCCAGTGTATACAATATACCAGACTAAACCACCTTGGAACACATCTTGCCAAGAAAACTCTGTATCTTCAAGTTGTTTTCAAACAACTTGAAGATACATATGATCATCAACAACAATAACAAATGGTGGAGAGGTATGGCACCACTTTTTTCAGATCTAAGAAAACATCCCTTTCAATTGCACCATAACTGGATGAAAAAGAAGTTTAATATGAATCAGAAATATTTTGAAGGTATCAAATTCCAACACTATTGTAGACATTTGGATGGGAATGGTAGTTCAACATATCTTGAGGAACTGAGGTTGCAAAAGATTCCTTAGCTGGCATAATAGACCACGGTTTTGTTTGCTGTAATAGATATTGCAGCGAAGCTTTCTTTCATCTGTTCTTTAAAAGAAAACCAAACCAAACCTGTTCCTTGCTTTACTCTGGGTGACAATTGAGACAAATGTTTCCTAATGCCCTAGAAGACACATGCTGTCAGAATGGTGGGGAGAGGAGTAGAAGGCCAGTTGTGTGTTAGCACCATATGGAATTTAGTGCTGCACTTGAGTTTTTGATAGGACTGTCACGCTGGGAGGCTGCTGTAAGACGTCTCTTTGTCTCCCTTACAATTGTGAATCTTTCATGCACCCTTTTTCTCTCAGTGATTTTCCTCCCTCTGCGCTCTCTCCACTTTACTAATTAAAATTCTAATCACTCTGACAGTTAGAGCAAGGGGGAAATCATTCTTCCATGCTGGAGAAGGTAATTTCAAGGTGTTTTAGCTGCCACAGAAACAAATGGAAATTAGACAAAGGAGCTAGTTGTCATGAGGACAAGCTAGTTGTGTTTTCTCATTGTACATAAAAGAAAAAAGGGGAAGGGGGAGACACACACCAAACATGAAGAGCCTTTCCTCTTCGTATACATCATTGCCACACATTTGGGCACAATAAACAATGCATCATATCCTTTTTGTATTTTTTTGGGAAGAAGACAAATGTGTTTTGTATATTGGTAATGCTGACACTTTTGTTTATTTATCATCAAACTGTGACATAACACAAAGACAAATATCAGATATGTGATTGTGTTCAAAGAACTATTGTAGACTATACATATTTTTGTGTGGTTTGGAGCAAGCATAAATTATCCTCATGGATATGAGTATACATAAGTATAGACACATGTTGTAAAAGCAATTGGTTTAACATTCCAAGGTTTAGCATGCAAGTTCAAAATGTATCTTGGGCCCTTCCACACAGCCCTATATCCCGGAATATCAAGGCAGAAAATCCCACAGTATCTGTTTTGAACTGGGTTATCTGAGTCCATACTCAGATAACCGTGGGATTTTCTGCCTTGATATTCTGGGATATAGGGCTGTGTGGAAGGGTCCCCAGCTATCAGTCCTTGCCTACTGGCTATCTCTGTCCTTTTGGGAATGTCAGCCCCTCATTTATATAATGATTACCAAAAACAGAATTGGGTGAACTCTACCATTTGCATTTAGTTTTTAGATCTAATAAGTCAGGAATGACAGTATTTTCCCTAAGTAAGAATTCTTCCTCCTATTGCAATTTTCTTTCTGTCCCCAAATGTCTATCATTGTGCACGCACACACACAAACACAGACTCAAAGTCATTCCCACCTGGTGCTCTTACAGCTGGTTGGATTGCATTCTCTTCGGCTGGATCTACACTGCCTTATATCAGGATCTGATCCCAAATTATCTGCTTTGAACTGGATTATATGAGTCTACATTGCTAGGTAATCTGGGATAAGAAGATAATTAGTTCATGGGATATAGGGCAGTATAGATTCAGACTGCACCAGAATGTTTATATATACGTGCCTTCAAGTCACCTGTCAACTATGGCAACCTCATGAATTTCATAGAGTTTTCTTAGGCAAAGAATACTCAGAGGTGGTTTTGCTCATTCCTTCCTCTGAACTATAGTCCACAACACCTGGTATCCATTGGCAGTCTCTCATCCATGGTATCTCCTCTTTTCTTTGGAAGGGTAAACTGTATTTCTAGTTACTCATCAGAATTCTTAATTCACTGCAATGCTGGAAATTTGATGACTGAAGGAGAATTTCATCAGGTGCAGCAGTCTTATTTGGGGAGCAATGTCTCTACTCAATAGCTACTCCCGTCACCAGTCTTTTCATTTCTCAACATTCATACCTTAAGACCATTTTGATCTGGAGCATTTGCCTAGTCTTTAGTTGTCATCTTAACCAAACAGACAATTTTTCCACGGACTAGAAACAGTTGTGTGCTCTTAGCATTTGGATATCCAAAGCCATTCAACTTGCGCATCCTGTCAATATCAGAAGTTTACATTTCAGTCAAACTGGGATAAAAATCCACACAAAGATAGATACACCTATTCTTACTAGACAGTTTGTATTTTGAATATAAACTGAGAATATGTTGAATAAATGAGATTTTACACGGATGACTATATTCCATGACATGCTGCAGTCGTAAGCACAACATTATTCTGCTCATATCTGGGACTCAGATAAAGAAGTATTTTCAGTGCTTATCTACTTGCTTCTGTTAATTCCTGGAGGCAATATATTTTTTCTATTGTCATATTAAAAATGCAGGAAACTCTTTTCTAAAATAGTGCTGTTTGTACTTCATCAGTTCTGTTAGATTAAATTCTACCAGGAATGTAGTTCAATGTATTCTTAATAAGAGGATAGATACTGCTGAGTATATAATGGCCAATGATATGCAAGAATGAATTGCTCCCCATTCTGTCCAGTTGATGATGCTGAATCCCTGCTTGATTTGTAATTGCAAGAGATATTCCATTCTGAAATATTCATTAGGAAGTTACTTTCTGCCTCAGCTGAAGGATACTAAGAGTGACATCAAGGAGGAGACCCAGGATTTTAACCAAAAAGATAGGGCACTGACTGTAACTATATTTTTTCACATGACTTTCTATTTTATAATGGAAAGTCATGTGAAGTTTTTAAAAACTGCTAGATCCCTGTCAGCATCTATCAGGGCCACTTTCTGTAATACACAGGTGGCAATAACAGCATATCATTTCATATATACTACACATATAGGGAGGCTGAGATAGCCATTTTACTGATTTTGTATAGTTTAGACATGGACTGTGTAACGTGAGGAGAGAGGAGCAGGAACAACCAAAAAATCTTCAGGCAGGGGGGACCTTTCCTTTAGTCATCCCACCGCTGGCACCAAATGTAATGTGATTAATCACTGGGCATAGAGGGCAAAACACAGACAAATCCTCAAGGTAGGGCTACCACCAATATTATAAAACTCTCCCCCAGTCTTCTATATGGGGATAGGTTGTAAGAGAGGCACACAGAGGTGTTGGCTTGATAATAACAAAGAAATATGTTTATTTGTTTACTGAGAACAGGCATTGAATTCTTAATGGTTGCAGATTGGTACAGTGCTTAATGGTTACTGAGAATAGTTCAACACTTAAAACTTTATGTTCCAGTAAACCTTTAAAATACACAGGAAGCTTTTAGCCTTCAACTAAATAGTTCCTTATAACTAAACAGCCCAATTCCAGGGTCTGCTTTTAA
Source organism: Anolis apletophallus (assembly GCA_030556195.1). Taxonomy (NCBI): domain Eukaryota; kingdom Metazoa; phylum Chordata; class Lepidosauria; order Squamata; family Anolidae; genus Anolis; species Anolis apletophallus. Next base: position 76,248,309 of record JARBWK010000006.1, on the reverse strand, counting down.
AACTGTCAAACTCTTTATCCACAACTGCTAACTGACTACTAGCTCCAACTCTCTCCTAGCTCCAATTGTCTCCAGCTGTCCGATTTTTAAAAACCTTTAAGGTTCCTTTTTTCTTTTTCACTTGACCAAGCTCCACCCACTTTTTCCTCTAGGACTCCCATCCAATCAGGTTGGATTCCCTCCACATTCCCTCCAGGCTGCCTTCTTGCTCTGCCCCCTTCTGGCAATGTGTTTTACAAAATTGATGCCTGCTGGCTCCTCCACCAAAATGGATGCCTAGCTGTTGGGCCTTTACAGAACTAACACTGGTCATGCAAGGTAGGACATTTTGTTACATACTGATTTCAGTATTTTGTAAAATGTCTTGAGTCCCACTTTTGAGAAAAATCTAGGTTACAAATTTCTGTTGCTACTAATACTACTAGCAAGGTCAACATATTTTTCAGGTCTATTCAATGACATAAATAATTCACAAGCATTGGTTTTGAGTGACACATTATAATGGAGACTTTCTTTACCCCAGAAATGACTTATGCTTTATTTAACATTTAATGACTAGTTTTCTATGTGGGCAAACTTTTCAAAGGTTATAATTTCAAAAAAGTTATCAGAAAATAAGATCAGAAAATCTAACATACAGGTATGTGGAAAAAAACACTGTTCCAACAAACATTTTTGTTTTATTTTTCAGTAAATGGGTAGAAACGGCTTTGTCAGTTTAGAGTGCAGTTCTCAGCATTTCTTCTCAGACATTGATTCAGTGGAATATAGTCCCAGAGAATCCTATAAAAAGAGCAGAGGTCTGTCTCATGGATATCTAGGTATTTACTCTACCAACAACCTAACTTGCACAAACAAATGGGGTACCACATTCCTGGCAAGAAGGAGCTTCCCTATTTAGACCATGATCTATACCTAATAATTTTTGCCATGATTGGTCAGGTGACAAGTTCATATTATACTTTGTCTATCTATCCATCATGAGTGATCACTCACGTCTAAGTATGATTGTCTTCCAGAGGTAGAGTCTTGGCAGTGGATCCATAAACAATTATGAAGACCTATTCTGGATCCACATGGTCTTTCATTGAGCACATAGATTTCCAGATGGAAGGAGGTCACAACAAGGATTTGCTTCCTCTTTGCAAGATTCATCCATGTATGTACTCTTCAGGAGCTGAAGAGCTGATTGGACTATGAGGAAAAAAGTAGAGAGAAAAAGGCCCCGAGAAAGCTTAATATCAAATTCTGGTTTATATCCAAATATTTGTCTTTTCCAAACCAACAACATATATTTGTGAATAGGCAACATTTCTTTACTGATTCATTCAGGACAGGAAATTTATACAGTATATATACCACACAGACACAGACACACACACACACACACACATACACATGGAGCTCCTAGTGGCACAGTGGCACAGGTAAACACAACAACAAATGAATGAAAACACACCAAATTTGGACACAAGACACAAACCAAAGCCATCTATGACCTTCACTCAAAAAAACTCCCCGCCCCCAAAAAACGATAAGACCTAAAAAAAATTAAAGAAAGAAAAAGAGAACACAGCGCATGCATGCAAACCCCTTCTCTCTCATGCTAACCCGGACAAGCTTGGGCCCTCCCTCCAGCTGTTTTGGAATTCAACTCTCACAATTCCAAACACTGCTGTACATTGTAGGAGTTGAAGTCCTAACAACCTTGAGGGCCAAAGCCTTTTGAAACTACAAGTTCTCTTCTCTCCCTCGTCACCTCCGTGACCCCCCCCCATCTCCCTCGGCTGGTGCAAGGGTATCAGAAGACCCTGTACATGCAGGAAGGCAGGTGGGCAGCCCTCTTTCTAGAGCATGCCCATGAGGCAGGGCACATTGTTTATCCTCAGCCATGGTATTGGGGGAGAAGAGACAGGAAGGAAGGAGAGAAAAAAGGAGGGAGGGAAAAAGAGAAGAAATGAAGGAGGGAAAGGGTGAAAGAAGACAGAAGAAGAGAGGGAAAGGAGGAAGGAGGGAAGGAAAGAAGGAGAGAAGGAAGGAAAAAAAGAGGTACCAAAGGAAGGAAGAAGAGAAAGTAGAAAGGAAAGCTAAGGGGGAGGAAAGGCAGGAAAGAGGCAAAAAAGGAAGAAAAAGGAAAGAAAAAATGAAAAAAGTGAAAGAAGGAACGAAACAGGGAGAGAAGAAAAGAGAGAAAAGAAGAAGTAGAGAGGGGGGGAGAGAAAGAAGGAAAGAGGAAAGGAAGGATGAAACCAAAGAGCTAAAGAAGGAATGAAAGAAAAAGGTAGAGAAGGAAGAAAGGAAAGAAAGGGGAAGGGGAAGAAAAAGGGGGACAGGAATAGGTAATTACTAGGCATGAGAAAAAAGTTATGAAAATGAAATGATTCGGAAGAAATTCGTAAGAAATGCTACTTTTGAGTATTTCCGCATCTGGAACGCCAACCAGGAAGTGGACGTTCTTTATAGAACAGGGGCCAGGATTTTCTTAAGTGTCGTTATTAGGTCGTAAGGGGGGGGGGGCACCCTCCTTCTCTCTCACCACCCTACCGCCTTCCTTGCCAATAAGTATTATGGCAAGGCAAGCCCTAAACTCGCTCCTTCTTTCAGCTGGAAGCCTGGAAAAAACGTAAACAGAGAGGTTTACTCAGAAGTAAATCTGCAAAGGAGGGCACTTTGGATGAAGTGCCCTCCTTTGTGGATTTACTTCTGAGTAAACCTCTCTGTTTACATTTTTCCAGGCTTCCCTGCCTCTCCTGCCTGCCAGGATCTAAAGCATCAAAGAGTATTGGGGTGAGAAACCAACCTAATGTATAATAGAATGAATGCTACTGTAAGTGCCTAATATTATAAGTAATCCAACTGGTCATATACCTACATTCCATGCACATGCAATAATACAGCAGTAATAACAATGGGTATAAGAAGAGGTAAAATTCAAACCGAAGTATTCTGACTGTGGTCCCTCCTCAAACTGCAAAAGGCTCTTCTCTATGAGCCCGGGAAAAGCCAAACCCCCGGGCACAGCGTTTGCTGCCTGGATGCACACACATACATAGTCTTTTGGGGGGGATTTGCTGCAGAATCACGGGCTCATAGAGAAGATTCTGCAGCAAATCCCCCAAAGAATATGTATGTGTGTGCACCCAGGCAGCAAACGCTGTGCCCGGCTTTGGCTTTTCCGGGCTCATAGAGAAGAGCCTTTGCAGTTTGAGGAGGGACCACAGTCAGAATACTGGTTTGAATTTTACCTCTTCTTATACCCATTGTCATTACTGCTGTATTATTGCATGTGCATGGAATGTAGGTATATGACCAGTTGGATTACTTATAATATTAGGCACTTACAGTAGCATTCATTCTATTATACATTAGGTTGGTTTCTCACCCCAATACTCTTTGATGCTTTAGATCCTGGCAGGGCAGGAGGAGTGGACAGCTCTCCCTGCCCCTTCTGCCTGCCAGGATCTAAAGCCTTGAAGAGGCTTCATGAGGGGCCAACTTCAGCCCTCCAGGTGTTTTGGACTTCAACTCCCACCATTCCTCACAGCCTCAGGCCTCTTCCTTTTCCTCTCAGCCTGGGCAAACTTGGGCCCTCGCTCCCTCAGGATCGGGGTGAGAGAGAGGCAGCGAGGAGCGAGGGAGGGGCTCATCCTCCTTTTTTTTTGCTGCTTCCAAGAATAGAATACCCCCCTCCCTCCCTCCTTCCTATTTGGAGAGTCCCATCTAGAATTCAGTGTGATTTATTCAAGTTTTGGCCTACAACTCCCAGAAATCCCAGCCAATTTACCAGCTGTTAGGATTTCTGGGAGTTGTAGGCCAAAACCATCTGGAATGCGCATGCGCTGGCATACGAACTACTAACGAATTTCGTTTGTAATTAAGTTACATTTTAGAAATTTTTGGAAATTTTTTTAAGTCTTTCTATTACTAATTTTAAATCCCCCCCCCCCCCATTTGATTTTAGAATCATGATTTTTGGGTTCGAAACCATGCCTAGTAATTACCTCTCTTTCATGAAAGTCCAGCTAGCTATCGCTACTATAGGCCACAGCAACACGTGGCAGGGCACAGCTTATATATATGAGAGAGAGAGAGAGAGAGAGAGGTTTTCCCCTGACATCAAGTCCAGTCATGTGAGTGTACACAAAACACACACACACACACACACACACACACAACTGGACTTAACATCAGGGGAATATACATACATACATACATACATATATATACACACACACACACACACACATACACACACACACACATACACAACCCCCCCCCTTATTTTTGGTTTGGAATATTTATTGAAAAACATCATCTAGCTCTGTCTTATCTATTTTATCTATCTGTTTTCCAATGTAAACTCTATTTCTAGAAACCAAAGTTGACAACCTGGAATGTCAGCAATATTTTCTTACAACAATTTCTTCCTTTTCTTATTTTTTCTTTCAGCAGCCAGCAAAATGGGCTGACGTGAGGAAAATGTCTGCCAAGGAGCTTTAACGAGAGGCAGTTTTTAATTAACAGGGGCCAAGGAAGGTGATAACCCCAAGAGTGCTGGAGAGAAATTAACATGGAAACGTAGTTCCACGCTTCTATGGGTCTCAAAAGGCCAGTCGCATTACTGGTGTCTGTTCCCATCGAGCCTTTGCTGTGTCTTTTTATTGATTCACTTGTCCAAATCTGACAAAAACAGTGCTGGCCATCAGTTGTTCGGTCACAGTCGCAGCTCATGGTTAGAAAGAAACAGCTTAGTTGTAAAATACTCAGCGTAGTGAGGTCTGCCATTGTGGTGGCATTTCCTAGAACGCATTAATTTGGAGAAACATAAAATGAGCAGTAAAACTCAAACAAAAAGTAAAATCCTCTTCATTGTTTCTCTTCAGGCTGCTATTTTGTCACACCTAGCTGTTTGCCAAGTGTAAAATTTTAAAAGTTACCATATTTTTAGAAGAAATTGAAAAGACGGGGAGCACTTTGCACAACATCCATTTTGCACAATAATACTTTTAAAGGCTGAGCATAAGGGCATTGATCACGTTGATGTGCGTGGTCCTCATGATTTTATGGGACACAATAGTAAAAGAAAATCATTTGTTCAGGAAACAAAAATGCACAGTATTATTTTGACAGGCATCCTCTAAGTTTGGCTCTCTAGGTATTGTTGGACCTCAGCTCCTCAAATGCCTCATTATGGTCTATACTGGCTAGGCTTCATTGAAAATCCATTCCAACAACATTTGGGATTATTTCACATTACATAGCTATAGCATTATGATTATTCTTTGTCTGCCCTGGTTCCTTCCTATGAAACCTTGGGATTGGCAATTTAGGGATCTATATTTAGTATTCCCAGGCACAGAGCTCTTGCGCTCCACGAAGACATCACAGGATTCTACAGGACATTTATATTACAGTTAAAGTAGAACCATAGTTCTATAACTATGTAGTGTGTATAAGCTCCATCTCTTGGTTGGAAGTTTACAATTGGTTCTATAAATGATTGAACTTCCAGAAGAGAAACAAATTTGAAGTTTGACAGTGCTCTTGTGTTCATCTGGAAATGGTGGTGTCCAGGAGAGCTTAGTTTAGGCTGGCATACTAAAAGCAAATATGTCTAGATGGAAACCCTGCCCCACCTTCCAGGTTATCCATATTCCAGTCACATCCAGGCTATGTAATTCAATACACAGTAGAGCATATGTCACTTATCCTTTATCAGCTAGAATGGTTTTTTAGGCTCAATTTGAATACTTATATTTACTTTCCTAAGTGGTTTGGTTCATGGTTACTTCAAGACCCATTTTCATCCATACTAATTTGTACACACTTTGAGATAAATATCAGAGTATCTAAATTTAAGAATAGAGTGTTGGGCATACAGAATAGGAAATTCCTGGTAATTACTCCCTGTTCACAAATCTCCACTTGATCCTTGCCAAGTTCCATCATTACAGGCCTTTAAATAGCCCTAAAATATTACTGTTCACCTTGGTCTACACTCAGAATTGTTTTATTGTATGCCACTGTGTATATGACACTAAATGTTTTAAATTGGTGCTGTCAATTATAGTTTTGTTGTGTTTTTGGGAACTTGATTTTGTACAATGTCTGGGGAGTTCCCATCCTTTGATATAAAATAAAACCATATTGTATTTCATGGGAGTGCTGGTTTAGATTTACTGTTTCATTACTCTGCAGTATCGCCATTTAATTCAAGAACAACAGATAACCACAAAAAACATTGGTTCCCAGAGCAAACAAATCTTAGAGAAAGTATTGACAGATGATATTTTAATTGGTTTGACCTCTAAAGTGATTAAATAATCATGAAACCTCTTCTGTTTAACAAGTGCTTGAAGTACTTTATATTCTTGTCTCAGAGTGGAACAGTTTCTAGCAGTAACGGTGTGATTGATTTTTCCATATCAAATACAATGTTATGGTCTGTTGTTTCCATAGCAAATGTACAAGAATCTGTCTTCAGGCTTTGGCTGCAGCCTAGCACTCTCAAGCAGTATTTTATGTGACCACATCCTTCCATTACAAGTATGAGTGGATTAATATTGATCCCCCCCCCCATACACCCTTCTCATCCAGGGCTGAAGGTCCATTTTAACAGCAATAAATTACACGGCTGACATACAAGGATATGCTTACTCTTCCTTGCTCTTCATGGCAAGTGTTATTGCTTTCTCTGAAAACTAGCAGCTGTTGTTTACTTTTAACCAGAGTTTGGAAACAGGTTACTTTTTGAAAAAAGCATACCTCCCAGAATCCCCTGAACAAGACTCAACATTCACCATTCTATCAGAAGGAATCTGGGAATTGTAGACCAAAAAGTAACTTTAAACAATTTTCTCTTAAGCCATAGCAAAGCCCCCGTGGGGAGACTCAGCTCAGAATATTAGTTTGGTTCATGTCTGCCAACAGCAGTTCTGGATTGCCAAGAAACTGCAGTTCAATAAAAGGTTTCAACGTTTTCCAGATGTTGGCAAGAGTGAGACTGTGACAGACAGACATAAACATGATTTCTCCTAATTGTGAGATCCAAAGGTACTGAATGCCTTTCATGTGCATCCTGCTTATCAGTTGCTTCACTGACTTCTGGGGGAGCTGCTTGGAGAATTATTCAAGTCTCCTGTCTCCGTTCCCAAGAGCCTTGACCTTGCTGATGCTGTACGCAGGTTACTTGTCAATAGCTTCTTTTTCAACTACCTACTGTGATCATGTATAAGGAGAAAGGAACAGGATAAAATGTCAGTGGACTCCAAGGAGATGCAGTGTCATCTGGTGTGGTTCATGTGCAGTTCATACTGTAGTCCTATTTAGACATGCTACCAAGCTGAAGAGCAGCCCAACCTACAGCTAGGCAATGAGACATGGTGACAGAGTGATAACTGTTGGTTCAATTCCAGTGAATATTAGAAGATCCTTGCAGGGTCAAACCATTTGGACAAACAATACTCCTCTTCACACTGATAAACAGTTATGCAAGACTAATAATCTCTCTCTCATTTCCCCCCTGTTTCCTTTTTGAACTGTTACGTGTTTGGGAGTTTAAGATAATGCTGTGGTTGTAGTGTATATTGATTTCAGTAATACTGTTTATAGTGTGTGCCATAATATTGTTGTGGACAAATTTGTAAAATGTGGGCTTGAATATTTTGGGGGGAGGGGATTTATATTTGGTTCATGGACTCTACCCACAGGATGTTCAGCAGCAGTTCTTCAGTATCATGACTAGAACAGAATAACTTTATTGTCATTGTACATTAAAATTAAACATGCTGAATTTCCACACCACACACCACAAAACAACACACCCTTCCTTCCACACTCCCACCACCACCACACAGTCTCTAATGCCACATGAATACAAAACCATGGAATAGAAGTGACAAGTGGGATGGTGCAGGGTTCTGTCCTTGCGACCAATATTGTTTAATATTTTTATAAATACCTTGGATGTAGAAGTGATGCTTATTAAATTTTCAGATGACACGAAACTAGGATTCATTATTACTTTAACATAATGGAGAGCTGTAATCAAAATAAATTTAAAAAACAGGGATAAATAGAACGTTTGAAATTTGGGAATAAATCAGATGTGCAATTATGAAATATGTGCTGCCTGTCTTACAGCAATTTGCATGAAAAGGATGTTGGGGATTTAGAAGACCACAAGCTAAAGGGTTATGTGGGAGCAAAAGAAGCAGATGTAATGCTTTTGAGTAGAGAGTCCATATCAAGGGAAGTAATGGTACCACTCCTTTCTGATGTGGTCAAACCTTAGCTGGAGTACAGCAGTCCCTGAGTTACAATATCCAACACTTACAAATGACTCATAGTTAAGAACGAGGGTGAGACAACAGGATGTGAGAGAAATCTACTGTTCAGGAAATTCACTTATAAAAGAGTTATCATGGGGGAAGGGTGTTTCCACTGAAGCTCTCTCTCCAATCTTTGTTTCCATAAGAAGCCAAATTTTACAAAATCCAATGATCACAAGGTCGGAAAGTGAGGTGAAATCATCTAAACAGGGGCACAGACAGAAAACCCAAACCACATGGGGGTTAACCCTTCCCTATGATATTCAAAGCTTAAAAGATATATATATATATATATATATATATATATATATATATATATATATATATATATGGCTGGAGTTACACTTTAAAATGTGTCTGTTTTATAAACAAATTCAAACCTACAGAACCTATCTTGTTTGTAACTTGGGGACTGTCTGTACTGTGTTCTGTTTGGGGCATCATAGTCTATGACCCCTTCTACGCTGTCCTTATATCCCAGGATTCGATCCCAGATTATTTTCTTATCACAGATTATATAGCAGTGGACACTCATATAATCCAGTTCAAAGTTGATAATCTGGGATCAGATCCTGGGATATAAGGACATTGTTGAAGAGATCTAAGGAGGATATCGACAGGTTAAAATGTTTCTAGAAGATGGTAACTAAAGTGGAAAAAGCCCAGGAAATAAATATCTGTGACTATGTAACCTGTTTATTTTAATTGTGTAAATCGCCCAGAGCACTTTTCGTGGAGGGCGACTCATAAGAAATAAAGTTAGTTAGTTAGTTAGGAATAGTTGGAGGAATTGGATATGTTTAGACTGGAGAACGGATAACTGAGGAAGTAATATGATATTTATCAACTATCTGAAAGGCTGTCATATCAAAGGTGGAATGAGCTTATTTTCTTGTAGAACAGACTAACCTATAAACTTGTAGATCTCCAGATTTTGAGGCTTTTAGAAAGAGGTTGGATGACCATCTGTCAGACTTTTTAGATGTTGATTCCTGCATAGCAGCATATTATACTACTTGCCACTTGGAATCACTTCCAGCTCTACAGTCCTTTGAACCTACGAGTATGGCACATCATATATTTATTTATTTATTTATTAAAAAGGTGATGGCATATGTTCCTTTTAGCATAAATTCAAGGTTTTGTTGTGCATGGTGTGACTTCATATTTGTTCTTGCTGTGATCAAGGGAATATCATTGCTACTCTCTTGTGTGAGAGAGGAAATAAAGGAGACAGGTTGAAGCAAGCATCCTTGCTCAAAGGCTTTCAATTTGAAAGTCTAGGAGGATTACAGCCACAGAACTAATATGTGGATTTATAATTTTCATAGTGCCAAATACATGGAGAACTCCCACCCCCCAAACAATTGGGTTGCTGTGAAAATATTTACTTCTGCGAAAACTTGCAGTGCCGGCCAAAATAATGAATAATTTTCTTACAACAAAATAAAACATTCTGTCTGAACTACTTAAGTTGAAAGAAATTTCGTTTGATCACATCCCAGAAAATCATTCAACTTTCCATCTCTAGGAAAAAACAAGAAGTTAATTGTGATACTAAAAATCACTTTGTGGAAAGTAAGAGCAATAAAACTTCAGAAAACTTAATGCTAATGTAAAAACGCACACACAGTAACACGGGGAACTATTCTACTGTTGAAAAGTTATACCTCTTTAAAAAGAAAAGTTCTGTGGTATAAAAAAGTTCCTATGAGTTTGAGAAATCTGCCAAATATTGACTGCAGACATGTGTTTCATGCCTAGTTATTTATAGCAGAAATCAAATCCATAGAAAGTGGATCTATGTCTCATAAGAATCAATAAAATTTGTAATGTGTGCATAGAAAGCATTCCAAAGGGAAAAGAACTGAACTGTGGTAAAAAAAATATTTAAAGGCCTTAATGTTTTCTTTTCTTCATTTTTTTAAATTCACACTATACTTCTGGAATACATTTATTTCTCAGAATTCTCTTAAAGGAGACAGTCTGTTTATTTCTGTTTTGGGAGGAACCTTAAGGTGTGGTATATAAAATGTCAGCAATAAATTTGCAAAATAGTAACAGTAACACAAACAAAACACATCTGTCCTTAATACAGATAATAAAAACATAGAACATTTCTAAATGAAAACAAGGAATTAAAGTTTTACCTGAATGCTGATAGGTTTTTAAGTATCTGTAGTCCATAGGGTCTGGGATATTTATGTCCAATGAACTTGATTTATTCCATTCAGGTTGAGCATGCACAGTTGCTTATACTGGGCAAAAACCTTAAAAAATCTCATTTGGCATCTATAGTAATGGTAATGATTAAAACCAGTATTTTTCCCACCTATGACTTCCAATTGAACTACAAGGGTAAGATGGAGAAAAAAACCAGGTGAACATGTGCTGTGGCTGTTGGCATATGGTATGTGGAGCCTGTAATAGTTTCTCTTAAAGTCCATGTGTGAATTAATTTCCCCAAAGGCAACTATGGGAATTTCTAGCCTAGCTAAGGCTATTCCTGTGGTTAGGATGTTTAAACAATAGAAAACCTTCCCCTGGTACTTACTCATGACATTAGCAGTAAATAATTTCTTTATTTTGCTGTTCCCCAAAGTGGACATAAAATGCTTGGTGGATAAACAGGAATTTTCAATTTTTAAAGAACACTTCCCTTATATTATTGAATAAATGTAAAACCATGGAATAAGTTAGAAGGTTTGTCAGAGATCATCTGTATCTCTTTAAAGCTTGAAGCTACAGCATCTTTGTAGGTATAGAAACTGATGACTTCCACCCTCAGTTGTGAAGAATAGTGAATTGAGAAGGAAACATTATTCTCAAGGCAAACTGGTCTCCTCACCCTTGCTTTTCCCTTGGAATTTCCTTAAAGTTGTGTGTGTGTGTGTGGGGGGGGGGGGGAGATAATAATAAATGCTACTTCCTTTTGGAATATGAAATCTCCAATCCTCAGAGAACTAGTCCTGTTAGTCTGTATTATAGCAGAAGGAAAAACAAAGTTGGGCCCCCACTCTTCCTAATGCTTTCCCCGACTTTCCTCCATTTTCCTCCTGCTCATCTGATGAAGTCCCCAGTTAGTCTTAAAGGAACTGCTGATTTCTTATCCTCTCCTCTTCCTTTACCGTTTCATCTGTGTGTGCGCGCGCGTGCATGCATGTGTCTGTGCCATCAAGTGGCCTGCCAATTTATGTTGACCCCATGATTTTAAAAAGGTTTTATTAGGCAAGGAATATTCAAGAGCTGTCTTTGGTCCATTTCCTCTTAGGAATCTTTTTTCTTTGTACTTCCATGAAACTTGGGATTTTCCTAAATTTGCTGATACCATCCATTTATGTGTGGATTTTGTCGTTGTGTTGAGATACATTAACTATGAAAACATGGTTTACCAGTTTACTATGAATGAAGATTGCTGGGTCAATTATAGGGCAACCTCTTGTTCCTTTAGTAGTTGTGCAGAAGAGGGAATTTCACTCGGTACTCCTTGCAAGATAGGAGTCAGGTCCTGTTTTTCACCCCCTAACCATATCATAGTTATGATTAATAGTTTATTAAGCTGATGTTGTATACATTTTAGCATAGTGGAAACACGTTCCAGTAGCAGCAGATTTTTTTTACTTATTCATTTACTTTGACACATTTTGATTTGTGAAAAGAAGACAATGAGGAATGTTAAAATCTATGTTTGAAAACTAAAATGAGAACAATTGATATAATCATAATATTTTCCCAGAAATGCTGAAATGTTAATGGTGTAGTCTTGCGGCGACATGTTGTGTGCTTTCAAGTCATTTTCGATCTATGCTCATCCTGAAGTGAACCTATCATAGGTTTTCTTGGCAAGATTTCTTTGATATTGTCTTCCTTTGAAGCCAACAAAGTATGACTTGTCCAAGATCCCCCTGTGGGTTTCAATGGCTCAGTGAGGATTTGAACTCTGCTCCCCAGAGCTATGGTCTAGTATTTAAACTCATATACAACACTGGTTCCTGAGGATCATAGGATAGATATTTCAGATCTTCCCCTCTAAAAACACACAAAGGGAGCTAACATGAAAAGTTCTGTCTGGATTTTCTGTCTCCCTGGCCTCATGGGAATATGGTTACCCTTCCCTTTCTACCTCAAGACTTCCAACATCAGAAAACAGGTATGCCAGGCAATGGCAAGTGTTGTTAGGAAGAGATCTAAATCTCTCCTGGTTTCTGGACATGCCCCAAATCTGGTAACCTATACCAATTATGGACGATTTTCCTCCCACTGGTTTAAATGAGAAGCAAATTAATCCAAGATGGCTACAGATTGGCAGCATGGCAATTTGGGAACACGTTTATGTGCCAGTGGGGGATAAAAGTATAAAACAAACTGGGGAAAGGAGAAAAGGAGCAAGAATCCCACACTTCCTTGATTTGAGCCTGCTGGCATTATTTATTTATTTATTTGTCACGTTTCTATATCGCCCCTCTCAGCCCGAAGGCGACTCGGGACGGTTTACACAGGCAGTCTCTGCCCTCAATATAACACAGCAACAAGACAAACCCTTCCCCCCAAAACATAACACATATAATAACAATTTAACAATTAAAAACCTACAATTGCAGCCTCAGCGTCATGTTGAAATCAGTTTCCATCGCATCGTCATCATTCCATATATCCAATTAAGCCTTATATTTCATCAACAAATGCCTGCTCAAATAGCCAGGTCTTGACTTTCTTGCGAAACGTCAGGAGGGAGGGGGCCGATCTGATGTCTTTAGGGAGGGCGTTCCAAAGCCGAGGAGCCACCATTGAAAAGGCCCTGTCTCTCGTCCCCGCCAGTCGCGCCTGCGAAGAAGGCGGGACTGAGAGCAGGGCCTCTCCAGATGATCTTAAACATCTCGATGGCTCATAGGGAGAGATGCGTTTGGACAGGTAAGTAGGACCCGAACCGTTTAGGGCTTTAAAGGCTAAAGCCAGCACTTTGAATTGTGCCCGGTAGCAAACTGGCAGCCAGTGGAGCTGTCACAACAGAGGAGTTGTGCGCTCTCTGAATGCCGCTCCTGTTATCAACCTGGCTGCTGTCCATTGGACTAGTTGCAGCTTCCGAACAGTCTTCAAAGGCAACCCCACGTAGAGAGCATTGCAGTAATCTATACGGGATGTAACCAGAGCGTGGACCACCGTGGCCAAGTCAGACTTCTCAAGGTATGGGCGCAGCTGGCGCACAAGTTTTAACTGTGCAAATGCTCCCCTGGTCACCGCCGAACCCTGGGGTTCCAGGTTCAGCGATGAGTCCAGGATCACACCCAAACTGCGAACCTGCATCTCCAGGGGGAGTGTAACCCCGTCTAACACAGGCTGTAACCCTATGCCCTGTTCAGCCTTTCGACTGACCAGGAGTGCCTCTGTCTTGTCTGGATTCAATTTCAATTTGTTTGCCCTCATCCAGTCCGACACAGCGGCCAAGCACCGGTTCAGGACCTGAACAGCCTCCTTAGTAGCAGGTGGGAAGGAGTGACAGAGTTGGACATCATCTGCGTACAGATGACATCACACTCCAAAACTCCGGATGACCTCCCCCAGCAGCTTCATGTAGATGTTAAACAACATGAGAGATAGTATTGAGCCCTGAGGAACCCCACAAGACAATGGTTGTGGGGTTGAACAGGTATCTCCCAATAACACCTTCTGAGATCGGCCCTCCAGAAAGGACCGGAGCCACTGCAAGACAGTACCTCCAAGCCCCATCTCTGCAAGGCGTCCCAGAAGGATACCATGGTCAACGGTATCGAAGGCTGCTGAAAGGTCCAGCAGAACCAACAGGGACACACTCCCCCTGTCAAGCTCCTGGCGTAGATCATCCACTAAGGCGGCCAAGGCTGTCTCGGTACCATGTCCCGGCCTAAAACCAGACTGTGCCGGATCCAGATAATCCGTGTCTTCCAAGAATACCTGGAGTTGTGAGGCCACCACATGTTCCAGGACTTTGCCCAAGAAGGGAAGATTGGAAACAGGCCATTAGGAAAGCTTGTGTACCTTTGTGACTTAACATCAGCAATCTCTGAGATGCTCTGTAAATGCAAATGTTAGAATAGTATAGTAGTTCATTCTAAGTAAGTTTATTTCTCAAGATTATTTACATTAGTTGCTGTTTGTAAATGTATTTGGTTAACTCAATTTTGCTTTAGATTGTAAATGATTAAATAAAAGTTTGACAAAGAAAAGCAATTTTATTTTAGTTTATGGTGAATGATTGGGATTTTTCCCCATTTGTGATACATCTGAGGTAATTAAAGTGTTCTATATGTGCCTCTGTACATACACCCAGTCCCTTTCATATGCTGCTTACCAGTTCATTCACTTCTCATGCCTCCCCCATGATCTTGTGATTGTGATTTATCTATTGTTGTATTTTGCATTATTGTACTGTACTCTTATGTTTTACTAATTTTATTGTGTCTATTTTGTGTTTTGTGTTTTTTGTTGTAATGCATTTCTGGGCTTAGCCTCATGTGAGCCACCCCGAGATTGGGGAGATGGTGGCGGGGTATAAATAAAGATTATTATTGAAAAGCGTGTAAAAAAAGAGAATGTTATCACCAGCAGATCAATTTTTCTTTTCTTGTAACACCAGTGCTTAGTTTAAAAGAACCATTTGTGCCTGTGTTGTGTTTTCTTGGTTAACTCAACAAAATAAATGAATCTGATGAAATCACATTAAATATTTGTTTTAGTGTTCCTCTAATGCAAGATAAATGGTTATTTATGAGGTGTCGTTGAAGAAAATTCAGGAGGAAGTTGAGTATAAGATTAAGGGATTATTAAATCAACTTTATTGTTTTTCCAAAACTTAGAAATACTTTACAGCTGCAGTAAATTGTACAAGTGTGTTATCAACCCATAAATTTTAATAATTTAATAAACCTTCCCCTGTATTGTTGGGCATAGGGCCAGATCCTTGGGCTGTTTGCACAATCTGTTTTATTAGTAATGTACTGTTTATCTGACTAATGCATACATGATCTCTTGTCATTTATAGGGGTGGTTCTAATGATTACTTATTACTTTTTAATAGGCCACCAGTTGGACATCAAAGTCAGCCTCACCTCCTTGCTGAGTAGCTTGGGACTTATGTTTGTTCAGTTTGCTTGGTTCTTTTATTGTAAAAGTTCAAAGATAATATAGGTAGTCCCCAAGTTACGAACAATATAGTTTCTGTAGGTTTGCCCTTAAGTTGAGTATGTTTGTAACCCAGAACAAGTACAATTTTTAAAAATTAACTCTAGTTCAGGAATGTGTGAAATGTTCCGTTTTTGTTTCGGATTTCACACACATGCCCCAGTTCTGTTTCCAGGAAGATTCTTCCTGAAACGGAAACGGAACCCCCTCTTAATCTCCTGGAATCTTCCCAAAAACAGAATTTGAGGTGGGGGGGGGGGGACACACCCAAAGACAGTATGAAAACAGAACAGATTTTGTGCAGTTTCACGCATGCACACACACACATGTTAAGGGGTGCACAACAGCACAAAATCAGTTCTGTTTTCATACTTTTGATAGGACACCCCTCTGGTGTTTGTTTTGCTGTGTGTGCTCATCCTCACAAACAGCAGAATTGTATTTTTTCCTTTGGATTAATTAAGCAAGCTATAAATACCCCCCCTCTCATTGAATTTTGAATTCTTTAACATTAAATCAGTTTCTGGGATGTGTGCAGGAACCAGTAAAAGAAGAATGTGGGAGAGATAAGAAGAAGATAATACAGATTGAGTATACCTTGTCCAAAATACTCAGAATTAGAAGTGTTTTGGGTTTTGGACTTATTTAGATTATGTAAATACACACATAATAAGATCTTGGAGATTGAACCCAAGGCTATCCATTTAATTCATTTTTTTCCAGATACACCTCAATCCAATAGTCTGAAGGAAATTTCATTCACAATAATTTTAAATGTTTTGTGGATGAAACAAAGTTTGTAGACATTGAACCATCACAAAACAAAGGTGGAAACTATCTTAGCAACCCATTCAGACAACTTTGGATTTTGAAGTATTTCAGATTTTAGAATTCCAAAAAAAGATGCTCAACCTGAATTAAGAAAGCGAACATTATGATACAGTGGAAGGAAGATGGGTTTTTGGAAACTTCAAGACATAATTCCTACTCTCCCAAGTATGGAGTTGGGGATGGATTGGAGGCAGTGACTCATGGGAGGCATTTTCAGTTTCATTGTACAATAGGTTTTGAACAGGGTTTTAACTTAAATATAAATGGCTGTTTAATATGAAGGGGACAGTTATTTTCCCTGCTTTTAACATAAATGCATTTGAATGAGATTGTTTAACTTGTTGACGATTAACTAAATTTAGTCATACTTTTCTAATAACTTCCTTATTATGATTGTGAGTACAGAGGAGGAACATGTCATATAGCATAGCATTAAGAGCACTGGAGCTAGAGATATAATTGAGACAGATGATTGAATAATAATTTTAAAAATTAACAAAAGCATTTTTTGCTGGTTGAAAGAGGAAACCATAGCACAATTTTATATTTTGTTTTTAATAATGGGTGCTTGTTTTCTAAAATCAGAAAAAGCAACAATGTTTTGCTTTAAATGTAATATGCTCATTTCCCAGAATAGATCCCCCCAAGTATTTATTATTTTTCAACTAACCTTTTCATATGAGATAGAAATGTGTTTTCCAGCCACACACTTATCCATGTTCCAGGAGTGGGACAGGATCAGAATTTGGAAACGTTACTTTTCTAAGCCCAGAAAAGGATGCTGCCCCATGATAAACATATAAAGTAGATTTAGCCATCAATCTTCTACATCTTGTAGGGTAGCTGATGGGGCATTGAATTCTGCTGATGTTTCTATCTATAAGCAGAGAAGATGGTCCATGGACAGAGGCCTCTGCAGTGCCACCATTGAAATGCCCACCCATTTTCCATGTGGTGGCAGCTCTGAAGATAACAGAGGCTTAAGATATAACAGCTGAGCCCTATAATCTTTAAGAAAACAAATAGTGGTAATAATTTCCATAAGCATCTGTATTTGAGTTTCTAAAACATTTCTTAACTGTGCCTCATTTCATAATTTTAGAGTGAGAAGAGGAATCCAAGCTGTCTTCCTGCTTCTTCCAACTCTAGAATTCTATAATTCTGTATTCTTAGCTTTCCAATTTATTATTTCTTGACATGAAGTAACAAATGTTTCATGTAAAATATAGCAGTGCAACTGAACTATGTCTCCCTTTATTGTGTTGGCTATACGTTTGAAAGAGAAGTATGATGTTAGGAGGAAAGGACTGATGATGATTCATGGTGGTTTAATCCTTTGAGCAGTGGTTCTCAACCTTCCTAATACAGCGACCACTTAATACAATTCCTCATGTTGTGGTGACCCCCAAACATAACATTATTTTTGTTGCTACTTCAGAACTGCAATTTTGCTACTTCGAATGTGGTGCAGTTGGCTAAGTGTCAGCTGCATAAGATCTCTCTGACCAGTAGGTCATGAGTTTGAGGCCTGCCCTGGTCGAGGTGGGTTCTTGACCTAAAGTGTAACCTGCTGTCGACCTTTGCAGCCCAAAAGACAGTTACATTTGTCAAGTAGAAGATAAAGGTACCACATTAGAGTGGGGAGGCAAATTTTGACTGATTTATGAGGCCATTAAAAAGAACCCAGGAATCGCTGAGGAATGCGGAAGAAACAACAAAGGGACACTGGAAAACGCTGAGAGATGAGGAGTGCATCAGCTCCCCCTGGTGGCCAGAAAGTTTGCCTCTGTTTGTCTATATATGTGTGCAATATGTCAAAATGTATGTACTGTACTGTACTATGATAAATGTCACATGTTTATATGTCATATGTTGAACTGCAGGGATTGTCTACAAGTATGTGTACTGTAATCCGCTCTGAGTCCCCTTCGGGGTGAGAAGAGCAGAATATAAATAAAGTAAATAATAAATAAATCATAATGTAATTATCTGATATGCAAGATGTGTTTTCATTCAATGGACCAAATTTGGCACAAATACCCAATACACCCAAATTTGAATACTGGTGGGGTTGGTGGGTGGGGTGGGGGGTGGGATTGATTTTGTCATTTTGGAGTTGTAGTTGCTGAGATTTATAGTTAATCAACAATCAAAGAGCATTCTGAACTCCACCCATGATGGAATTGAGCCAAACTTGACACACAGAACTCCCATGACCAACAGAAAATACTGGAAGGGTTTGGTGGGCATTGACCTTGAGTTGTAGATCACCTACATCCACAGAGCACTGTGGACTCAAACAATGATGGATATGGATCAAACTTGGCATGAATACTCAATATGCCCAAATGTGAATACTGGTGGAGTTTGGGGAAAATAGACCTTGACATCTGGGAGTTGTAGTTGCTGGGATTTATAGTTCACCTACAATCAAAGAGCATTCTGAACCCCACCAATTATAGAATTGGACCAAACTTCCCACACAGAAAATACTGTTTCCTGATGATCTTTGGTGACCCCTCTGACACCCCCTGGGGACCCCCCCCCAGAGTTCCCATCCCCAGGTTGAGAAACACTGCGTTAGAACCTGAAAGAGGTATGCCATTATTTCATTATGCTACCTGATGAAAGTATACATTCAAGGACATAGTCTTTCACTGGTGCTTGATCTACTGTCTCTGAAGGATAGTCTTCTCTAAAGACCCCGGTGCTTTGCCATTCAACATATTACTCAATGTGAAATGATCCTCACAAATGCAAGATTTTCCTTGAGTGTGACACCTTGATCAAGGTCCTATATTTAGCAGGTGGAGAGTAATGCTCACCTGTTCAGTTCCTCTCCTCCCAGTCAGAAATGGTCAAGTTTCCTGAAAAGTTATAGCAGCTAACTGATGAGGACGAACTGGCTTGGGCTTGAAAGAAGAAGAAAGATGGACATATTCACAAATGAAGTACATTCTTCTTTTCTTCCCCTCAGATCCCAGAGCAGCCTCAACATCTTCATCTGAGTTGTCTTCCCTTCTCTCTTATTCCACCTTAGAGCAGTGGTTAAAACCTCTCCTGGGATTTGATAGCTGCTGGAAGAGGGTTGGAAAAAGGGCTCCAGGATGCCCCCTATGCCCATTCAATAAGAAACATATGTATGCTTGAATCATACTAAAGAGAGGATATTCACCTAACAAGATGCTGCCCACTGACTGCTAGCATTGGTCCTAGACATTTCTTCACCAACAATAATCAAAAAGATGTACCCTATCCCCTTTCCTTGTAAAGTAGCCAGTTGCTTAACAGTAGAATATCCCCAGGATCTGAAATAGCTAGCTGGAGTCCTTTAGTGTGTAAGTGTGAGTGTTTTCAGTGTTCTCCTCCTCAAGCTTCCATTTTGAAATAACAAAACATGATAATATTTTGGGAATGGGTTGGCTCAGGCCAGCTTCAGGGGTGAGAGGTGGAGGGGTGCGAATTGGCTCTTACAGCCCTGGGGCTTCCTCGCCCCTGCTGTATGGGCTCTAACAAAAGTGTATATTCTCATATATGACAATTTAGTGCACATCCAGATTTTGTTGTGGTGTCTTCAAGTCATTTCTGGCTTATGGCAACCCTAAGGTAAACATTTCATAGGAATTTCTTGGCAAATTTCAGATAGAGGGAGTTTGTCATTGCCTTCCTCTGAGACTGGGAGAGTGTGATAAGACCAGGGTCACCAAGCAGGGATTTGCATTCTATTCTCCAAGAATCCTAGTCAAACACACAAATCACTACAGCATACAACGTATCAGATCAATGGTGTCCAGATCTATGGTATCTTATTAAAGGAGTCCAGTTGCTTTGAACCTCAGTGCTGACCATTCTTGATAGACTATGGGGCTGGACTGCATAAATTACCTAGCTATTCCTTCTGTTAGCATTGCTTTTGGAAAGTATACATCTGTATTTTTCCGCCCTCCCCCGGGTATAATACTATTTATAACACATATAAAAGTAGCACACATTGATTCAGCTACAATTTTGACTTAATGAAGAGCTTAATAAAAATCGGCATTCATAGCTCCTGTGTAGACCGATAAATTAGCTAATGCAAAAACTAAGTCCTTATGTATTATGCAAAAGATTAGTCTTTACATTTGCATAATGTGCTACAAATGACCTACTGTTTCAAGGAGTAGCAGCTCAGTTAAATGTGATCTGAAAGCCAAAGTGACGTCAATAAACTAATTACTCTTAGCATGGCATATCTCATTCATCGTTGGGAGTTCGAGACCTCCCTCCATGCTCTGCAGCACTGAGAGGACAGCTGAAAGGCAGTGAAGGTGGTTCAAGGAAACAAGAGAGTCTTAATGAAAGAATGATATAGTCAGTGAGGTTTGAGGTGGGTTATTCCCATTTTTCTAAGTGTCTGAATTTATTTGATCTTAAGTCCTCTCCAGTGATATAGAGTTTGAGTGTTTAGATCTACTTTCTCTTATGCTACCTTATTTCAAATATGCAAAAGAATTACCAGATGAGAACAGTCACCACTAATTCATAAGTCAGGATTATTTGAGGCAAAAGCAATTTCATTTTTCAAGAACATGATTTAGGAAAGTCAGGTAGATACTAGGCATTGGTTACGTTAGGTTTGGAAAAAATTAAAAGTTATAAAACCTACCGACTTTGGGCTTCCGAAGCAATTTTGAACCATGCAGGAAAAGTGGGAGTTGCAAATCTGAATTCGAACCACTTACCTTTTGTTTCATAAATATTCCATAATGCTCAGATGTCTCCCAAGGTTATTTTAAATTTCGCAATGATTAAGCAACTTTTGTAAAGCCTAACAGTTTAAAAATCTCATGCTTCCCCTCCCCAGGTGATGCAAGGGAGGGATGAGGTGGGCTTGGCTAAGCACAGCCATTGTTGTAGTTTGTGAAGGGCATGCTCTCAATGGTAGAGATTGCAAAAGGCCCTGCTGTTAAACTACATTTCCCACACTGCTTTGCTGCTCATTAGCCAAAATGGCCAAGCAGCAGTCTTTCTCTAATGCGGAGGAGGAGGCGATACACTTACCGGACTGCCGCACCTCCTCCTCCTCTTCCTCTGCATTAACAGCTGAAGCAGGGCTGGAGTGGAAGAGCCCCTCAGTCAGGCTGAAGCCCCTCCGGAGCTGCTTGGCTCCTGCTGTCGAGCTTCAGCCTGACCGAAGGGCTCTTCCATTCCACACAAAACCCCACAAAATGAGCCCACACGAGGACAGGCTTCTCCCCTTGTGATCACCTTAAATCTGGCCCCATTCGACACCCCCCCCAAGACATCTTTCCCGTTGGGTTTTCTGGAGACATTTCTAGTCCTGAAATTACACATGGAGGAATAACCAAAAGGCAGCCTACTCTTTAAACAAGTTTGGAGAAAAGATTGACTGAAAAGTTAGAGAGAAAGTGGGGACTGACTGGGCCCAGGCTTTGGGCGCCTTTCCACCTATCTTTGGCAATTTTGGCTCAAGGTGACATTTCCCAAAACTGGAGAAGGGAGGGAGGAAAGGAAAGGAAAAGAATGGAAAGTGAGGGAGGGAGTGTAAAGAAAGGAAAGAAGGTGGAAGGGAAGAAAGTGAATGAATGGGGGGTATAAGGAAAGAAAGGAGTTGGGGAAAGAAGATAAGGGAAGGAAAGAAGGTGAAAGAAAGGAAGAAAGTGAAGGAAGGAAAGAAGGGAAAGAAAGGAAAGGAATAAGAGGAATGAGAAAGGGAGGGGAGGGAATAGAAGGGAAAGAAAGTGAAGGAAGGAAGGAATGGCTGGCTTCAGCCTGACTGAGGGGCTGTTCCACTCCAGGACTGTCTTGGCTGTTAATGCAGAGAAAGAGGAGGAGGAGGAGGCGATGGTCCATCTGGCGAGTGTATTGCCTCTTCTACATTAACAGCCGAGGCAGGCCGGGAGAGGAAGAGCCCCTCAGTCAGGCTGAAGCCCGGCCCTTCTTCCTTCCTTCCTACCTTCCTTCCTTCCTTCCCTCCCTTTCTTTCCCTTCTATTCCCTCCCCTCCCTTTCCCGTTCCCCGTTCCCCTTCCCTTTCTTTTCCTTCTTTCCTTCTTTCACCTTCTTCCTTTCATTCACTTTCTTTCCTTTCCTCCCCTTCCCTTATTCCTATCCTTTCTCTCTTTCCTTTCCTACTTTCATTCACTTTCTTCCTTTCCTTCACCTTCTTTCCTTCCCTTCTCTTCTTCTTTCTCCAACTCCTTTCTTTTCCTTATATCCTCCATTCACTTTCTTCCCTTCCTCCCCTTCCTTCACCTTCTTTCCTGTCCTTCCCTTCTTCTTTCCCTAACTCATTTCTTTTCCTGATTTCCTTCATTCACTTTCTTACCTTCCTTCACTTTCTTCCCTTCTTATTCCCCTTACTCTTCCCTTTCCTTTCTTTACCCTCCCTCCTTCCCTCCCTTTCCTTACCTCCCTTCCTTCCCCAGGTCTGGAGTGGAAGAGCCTCTCTGTCAGTCTGAAGCTCCGCAGCAAGAGCCAAGCAGCTCCGGAGGGGCTTCAGCCTGACTGAGGGGCTCTTCCACTCCAGCTCTGCCTCAGATGTTAATGCAAAAGAAGGGGAGGAGGAGGAGGAAATGGGGACTCCATTGAGTGTATTACCTCCTCCACATTTACAGTTGAGACAGGTCTGGAGGGGCGGTGGAAGAGCCCCCTCAGTCAAGAGTGGCCTGTGTGGAAGAGCCCCTGAAATTTCCCCAGTGCCAGTGCTGTTTTTCTCCCCTACTACACATGTGTGTCTGCCATTAATGAAGCTATTCCAAAGTTTCAGAAATTTCAGAACATTCTGATTTTTTTCAAAAAAAATCAGAATTCAATTCCGAATCGAACCACTCCCTACATCCGAAGTGAGTTTTGAACCATTTTCAAACAAGCCTAGTAGACACCTACATATCACAACACATATGATACGAAGTGTCTGTGGCTCATTGAGGAACTTGATGCCACATACTGGAATTTTTTTTATAGTTTTCCCTGAATTATTTTCCTGAAATCCAAAATGCCTTCAAGAAATATAAGCTTGAGTAAAAGCGATGTTTTGGATTGCAACTCCAAGCATCTATTAGTCAGCATAACTAGTGTCCAAAGGAGCTTTTCCGGGTTCTGCACCAAGCAGAAAGGAAGTATAGTTTCACTTTTATTGTCCTTTCCCCCCATGCTATGCATCCCATGGGAGATGAAGCTGGCTTTTAACAGGAAAATAATGGCCAGAAGGTAATCCTTTCCCCCAACTCTCCCTCACACTAAATTCGTTTAAATTTGTTCTTTTCAATAATCAAAGAGAAGGGTATACTGAACTGCATGTCACATCTATTTGTTACCTTTGTGATTTTATACATGGGATGATTATTGTCATAAACATATAAAAAGGGCTATGTGTTTGGTTTAATGCCAAATCCTTTTTCATTTCCTTTCTAAATCGAACAAGTGTAGTGGGCGATTCGATTGTCAGGAACATAGAAAGCTGGGTTTGTGATGGATGTGATGACCGCATGGTAAATTGCCTGCCAGGTGCAAAGGTTGCGGACATCACGAGGCATCTAGATAGGCTGGTAGATAGTGCCGGGTGGAGCCAGCAGTCGTGGTACACGTCGGTACCAATGACATTGGGAAGGCCAAACGGATGGTCCTGGAAGCCAAATTTAGGTTGCTAGGTAGAAGATTAAGGTCCAGGACCTCAAAGGTAGCATTCTCGGAAATTCTACCGGTTCCACGCGCAGGGACAGCCAGACAAGCAGAGCTCCGGAGCTTCAATGCGTGGATGAGGCAGTGGTGTCGAGAGGAAGGCTTTAGATTTGTTAGGAACTGGGGACATTTTGGAAAGCCAAACCTTTACAAAAGGGATGGGTTACACCTGAACGAAAATGGAACCAGACTGCTGGCAATTAATATTAAAAAGGCTTCAGAGCAGCTTTTAAACTGATTCCTAGGGGAAAGTCGACAGGAGCTGGGCAGCTTCCGGTTCGAGAGGGTGAAACGCCAAGTATGGAGGATGAAATTTACGCACAAATGGCCGAGTCACAGAAAAGATAGAAAGTAATCGAGAGGTAGGACATGGTAGGCCTTCTACAAATTCTCATAAACAGACAAAGTTGAAAGGGCATCAGAGCAATAAATATAAATGTCTGTACGCAAATGCTAGAAGCCTTCGAGCAAAAATAGGGGAGTTGGAATGTTTGGCAAAAGAAAAAAATATTGATATTATTGGCATAACAGAAACCTGATGGACAGAGGAAAACAATTGGGACACAAAAATTCCAGGTTATAAACTGTACAGGAAAGACAGGAGAGGGAAAAACGGTGGCGGTGTGGCCTTAAACATAAATGAAGAGCTAGAATCTCATGAATTAGAATTTCAAGAAAATTCAAACTCACCTACAGAAACATTGTGGGTAAAAATCCCAGGACAAAAACTAATCTAGCATTAGGGATCTGCTATCGCCCCCCCCAACCAAACTCCAGAGGCAGACTGCTATCTGGAAAATGAAATTAAACAGGCCTCAAAAAGCAATAAATTAGTCATAATGGGGGACTTCAACTATCCCCGAATAGATTGGCTAAATTCTTGTTCTACGCATGAAAGAGAGACAAGGTTCCTCGACATGCTAGCTGATTATTCCCTTGAGCAGATGGTCATGGAACCAACCAGGGGAAAGGGGATCCTGGACTTGGTGCTAACTAATGAACAAGATCTCGTTCAAGATGTCCTTGTAACTGAGCCCATAGGTACCAGTGACCACAACACAATAACCTTCAACTTAAGTTTGGATAGCAAACTGTCAGTGAAAACTAACACAGAGACCTTAAATTTTCAAAAGGGAATTTCACCAAAATGAGAAAATAGTAAAGAACAAACTAAAAGGAACAGTAAAAAAACTCAAATCCCTCCAAAATGCTTGGAAATTGTTTAAAAATACTTTAAAACAAGCTGAACTAAAATGCATTCCTAAAATAAGAAAGAGGCCGGGAAAGTCCAAGAGGACATCGGCATGGCTTACAAATGAAGTAAAAGATGTGATTGGAAAGAAGAAAAACTCATTTAAGAAATGGAAGGCTCTTCCTACTGAGGAGAACAGAAAGGAACACAAGCTCTGGCAAACTAAATGCAAAGCAACCGTCAGGAAAGCCAAGAGAGATTTTGAGGCACATATAGCTAAGAATATTTAAAAAAATAGCAAAAACTTCTTTAAGTACATCAGAAGTAGAAACCCAACTAGAAAAGCAGTTGGGCCACTTGACGAAAATGGTAAGAAAGGGACAATAAGTGAAGACAAGGAGATTGCCGAGCAGCTAAACGACTTCTTTGCCTCCGTTTTCACACAGGAGGACAGACAACATATGCCTGCAGCTGAGTCAGTTTTTTCAGGGAGGGAATTAAATGAATTAAACCAGATAGAGATAAACAAGGAAGATGTTCTCACATGCCTTACTAAACTAAATGTCAACAAATCACCAGGGCCAGATGGCATCCACCCCAGAGTTCTTAAGGAACTCAAGTGTGAAATTGCTGAAATTCTAGCCAAAACATATAACCTTTCTCTAAGATCAGGCACTGTACCCGAGGACTGGAGGGAGGCAAATGTAACTCCGATCTTCAAGAAAGGATCCAGGGGTGATCCAGGAAATTATAGGCCAGTTAGTCTAACCTCAGTTCCAGGCAAAGTGATGGAAACCATTATTAAAGAAAAAAATTACTAAGCATATAGAAGAACAGGCATTGCTGAAGGAAAATCAACATGGTTTCTGCAAAGGCAAATCATGTCTTACTAACTTGTTAGAATTCTTTGAGGGTGTAAATAAACACATAGATAAAGGGGACCCAGTCGATATTGTTTACCTTGACTTTCAAAAGGCTTTTGACAAAGTCCCTCACCAAAGGCTCCTAAATAAGCTCTTCAGCCATGGAATCAGAGGACAGGTCTTGTCCTGGATTGGAACCTGGCTAAACTGTAGGAAACAAAGGGTGGTAATAAACGGACATTTCTCTGGGTGGAAAGAGGTGAGACGTGGCGTACCCCACGGTTCAGTTTTGGGTCCGTTACTTTTAATTTATTCATTAATGACCTGGATGTAGGAGTAAATTCTGAGGTAGCAAAGTTTGCAGACGACACTAAATTGTTCAGGGTAGTTAAAAATGAAACTGATTGTAAAGAGCTCCAGAAAGATCTCTCGAAATTGAGTGAATGGGCAACAAAGTGGCAAATGCATTTTAACCTAAACAAGTGTAAAGTCATGCACATCGGGCAAAGAACCCCAACTACACCTACCAATTGATGGGGTCAAAGCTTTCCGAGACAAACCAGGAAAGGGATCTTGGGGTTTTGGTGGACAGCTCAATGAAGATGTCAACCCGGTGCGCAGCAGCAGTAAAAAAAGCAAATTCTATGCTTGGCATGATCAGGAAGGGAATCGAAAATAGGTCGGCAAATGTTGTATTGCCTCTCTACAAATCTATGGTGAGGCACATCTGGAGTACTGTGTACAATTCTGGTCACCGCACCTCAAGAAGGATATAACGGAACTGGAAAAGGTACAGAAAAGGGCAACAAGAATGATCCAAGGGATGGAGCAGCTCCCTTACGAAATCAGGTTGCAACGCCTTGGTCTTTTCAGCCTTGAAAGACGGCGTTTAAGAGGTGACTTGATCAAAGTGTATAAAATCATGCATGGGATAGAAAAGGTGAATAAAGAAAAATATTTTCTCTGTCACACAACACTAGGACTAGGGGGCACTCCCTAAAGCTCCAAGGTAGGAAAGTTAGGACTAATAAAGGAAATATTTCTTCACCCAGAGGGTCATTGGGTTATGGAACTCACTTCCAGAGGAGGTTGTGACAGCGGTCAGCCTGGACAGCTTCAAGGCAGGATTAGACAGATTCATGGATACCAAGGGAATCAGTAGCTACTGAAATGGACATCCAAGTGCCACCTCTGTGTTGATGGAGGCAGGCAGGATTTCCCGGGTACTGGTTGTGGGGGTCGGGAGCAGGTGAGGGTTCTGCCCTCCTTTCTGCTAGAGATCCCTGTGTACAACTAGTGGGCCACTGTGTGACACAGAATGCTGGACTAGATGGGCTGAGGCCCGATTCAGCATGGCTCTTCTTATGTTCTTATGTTCTTATGTAAGTGATTTATTTGGTAACACTACAAAATGTGCTATGACAGATATGCATTACAATAGGAAAGCAAAATATGCTTCCCCTTTTCTTTTCCTCCCCCTCTCTTCTGCAATTTAATTCTATAAAAATATAAGAAAAGGTGCTTTAAAGCTTTATTAAATATATTACTGGAGTTTGTTTTTTTAAAAAAGAGTGACTTTTATATCAAGGTAATGTCATGGATTTTGTTTTCACTTTTTTATCCAGTATGAAATTTTAAATATTCTTCCCCCTCCTTTCAAGCACAAGGACTTTGCAGACTAAGAACCTCATCCCATGAATGGAGGGAGATTGGGGAAAAGCTGGGAAAAGCAGGGGAAAGTGGAGGGAACCACCTTACTTTGTTCCCTACTGCTGAGGTCCATCTTCTGGGATGGTCAGCTATACTATGAACTTCCTCTGTATTTTCCCCATTGTTTACAATCTCAAACCTGGGTAGCACTAAACTCTTTAAAATACATTCTGAGCTTCGTTTCCATGCGCTGTGGAAACTGAGTCCCACTGGAAAGGCCACTGTGGGACTTTGTTTCTGGAGTGCATGGAAAAGGAACCTAGAATGTGTAGGATGAGGTCCTAACAATGCAATCCTAAATCAAAGTTGTACTGACTGGAGGGAGTTAGGTATAATCTGATGTCTTTTCTGCTGCCTGAGCTGGCTTTCTGTGAGATGAATTGCTATTATTCTTATTTTAGATATCTTTGGCAGATGAATCAGTTGGTTGAAATCAGAAGTAAAAAAAAAGGAGGGGTGGGGTTAGGGTGTAGAGAGGAGAAGAGCAAGAGTGAGGCGCCATGTTACACCACAGCAAAACCTTCCCCAGCACAGAGGCAGAGTTATTAGTTCAGAAGTAACTTAAACCTTTGCCCAACATTACTGGATTGAGATATGTTTATGCGTTCAACCGAGTTCAGCACTGTTGAACATAAACATCTATGTTTATGGCCTAGCTCTCTCCCTATCATTATGAGAAATTAGCATTGTTTTATAATGCTGCATATTTACAAAGTTGGAAACTTTGGAGACAGAAATAAATGTGGTTAGAATGAAATGGATAGTTGGATCAAGCTTATCAGTCCAATCTGCTGTCCAGACTGCCAATGGGCCCACTGCTGCTTTGCTGATGACGTTGCATTTTGGGTGAGTTCATGTCCGGTTCCAAGCCACATGATCAGAAATATAATGTTTCCAGTTAGCCCCTTGGAGAGAGCTGCTTTGTGAGGCAGAGGTGGTGTTAAAAAACCCTTGGCTGGTGTTCAGTGTGAATGGCCAAAAGATTACCAGGGCTGCATCAGAGCATCTCCAGAGCCCTTTAAACTGGTGTTTCTAGTAAGCATAGACACAGCCATAGTCTCTAATTGTGGTGGACCTCAGGGTTTGCCATATCATTAGGCAGAATGAATAAACTATTCTAGGCAGCATGTTCCTTGGGACAGCAATAGGAGCCCCCTTGACTATTTCTCCTATTTTCCTCCTTTGGAAGACAAAATTGTAGGTGCCACATGGCACCTAAAGGTAAAGATTTCCCCTTGACATTAAGTCTAGTTGTGTCCGACTCTGGCGGGTGGTGCTCATCTTCATTTCTAAGGCAAAGAGCCAGTGTTGTCCGTAGACGCCTCCAAGGTCATGTTGCCGGCATGACCACATGGAGCACCATTACCTTCCTGCCAAAGCAGTACCTATGTACATTTCATGTTTTTGAACAGCTAGAGTGGTAGAAGCTGGGGCTGGCAGTGGGAGCTCACCCTGCTCCCTGGATTCAAACTGCTAATCTTTCAGTCAGCAAGTTCAGCAGCTCAGCAATTTAACCTGCTGCACCCCCGTGGGCTTCCATGTGGCACCTACCTTGCCTGAACTGGCCTGTTTCATTTAGATATAATGAAGAATACCATTTCATCTTGAGTGTTGAAACTAAATTGAATAAGCAGTTTCATTTCCTTTTGTGGTTGAAGTGTGTGGGATGGGATCATCATCCTGTCTTTTGTTTTAGATTCACCTGACCCTGGCAAATGCTATAGTATCCTTTCTGCTATGCCCTAGGAATTGTTTGTGAAATTATGAGCCTAAGAGCCAGATTTTCAAATGATTATTTTTGCTTAAAATTAAATTCATCAGGATTGGCTTAGTGAAGGTGCAAGGTAATATATCTTCTTCATGTCTCTGCAGATGTCCTTCTAGTAACCAGCATACTGCTTTAATTAGTGATATTATTTCCACCTCATCCAGAGTAGCTGAAAGATTCTCCTGAGATCTATATTCAGTTATGATTTTGTTTAATCCTATTATTAAAGATAATAAATCTTTACTACATTGGGCTATCATTGGTATACCAGTGATGCTATTATTTAACTAAATAATTATTAATCTTTACAATTCTACTTAAGACCTGACAATAACAAATCATGGTTATAGATTATTCAAAGTAAATTACTTATAAAACACTAATAAAATTAATTGGGAAATGTTTGATGGGGCTGATTGAAATGAGAAGTATTTTATCAGGCTTGGAGAAGCTGCTATCTGGTTCGTGTTTGCCAGCAAACTGTATCTAAAGTCTAGCTGTTGAAACATTTTATTTCATTTTTTATTGTAGACACTAATCATGTGTATTTTCAGTTACTACTATCCTATGTAAATTAAATATATTACATATATGCTTGACCAATATGCTATGAGATTTTCCCCTCAGCTCTCCTGCCTTCCCACCCCCATAACTGAAATATTGCTAAGTCGGAAACACTATGGGAGATAAAAAAAACAGTGGACAGACTGGAGACTGAAACAATGGTATTGTTGTTTCTAGTATGTCATATCTTCTCATGATATGCCCAAAGTTTAACAATATCAGTTTAGTCATGTTGACTTATTGGGTTAATTCAGGCTTGAATTGCTATTGGAGCCATTCACTGGCCTTTTAGCAGTCCAGAGTATCCTTATAAATTTTCTCCAGCATCACATTTCAGATGAAATCATTTTTGTCAGCTTTCTTCACTTTCAGAACCATACACAGAAATGGGAAATAGGATGGCATGGACCATTTTAAATTTAGAATGGAATGATATATCTTGACACTTCAGAATCTTGTCCTTTCAACTTCCATTCTTCTTCTGATTTCTTGATTTTAGTCTCCATTGTGATTAATGACTGCTCCAAACTGCTTCAATGACTTCATCATCTACTTTAAAATTATGGAAATCCTCTTGGGTCATTATTTTTATTTTCTTAATGTTTAACTGTAAATCTACCTTATTAAATAATATAGCTTATTCTTCTACTTTGTTTCTTTCTTTTTAAAAAAAGTCTTTATCAAATTTCTAAAATAATAAACTAAACTAAAGCAGGGACTGCATTCTGTTTATGCAATTCCCTGCAACAACATTAATTTGACAAGACAATTGTTTGAATACAATTTAAAAAGGAACACAAAACATTTTTTAAAAAAAACTTACCTTTAATACCCCCATATTGTTTTCTGCCATTTGAGGTAGCAGAATCTGTATTAGTCAGGGGTTTTTGGCATTGTGTAAAATAATTGCTTCAGGCCCATGAGGTCGAGGACAAAACCCTCCCTTCAGCTGTCAGCATCCAGGCAATTGATCTTCTCGTTTTATTTTAATCTTACCAGCCACTTTCCTTCCCCACTAAA
Organism: Anolis apletophallus; assembly: GCA_030556195.1. NCBI lineage: Eukaryota > Metazoa > Chordata > Lepidosauria > Squamata > Anolidae > Anolis > Anolis apletophallus. Next base: position 76,217,188 of record JARBWK010000006.1, on the reverse strand, counting down.
TAGACCCCCCATCTCAGAAGCTAAATGTCCCCACTGCCAGGAGTGCTTAGTGTAAATGTAATATTACATGAATCAAAGACCCTTTAGGCTATAATATAGGCTGGTAATTTATTATTGAAGAACAGAGGATTTTTTTTTTAAAAAAACAATCCTTTCGTTGTGGCAAATCACTGTGAATTAACTAGCGAGAGGGCAGCAGGTGCTCTCATTAAATTTACAGTCCCTGGCAGCAGATATCAAAGTTAAAGTGGGGAGGGGGAAATGTAGCTCTACTGACACATGTAATTCCAACCATGTAAAGACACCATACTAAGGCAAAAATGTTTTTTTTATTTCTCCCTTTAAAAAACATGCTATAAATTTGAGTTCAGGACTGAGGCAGAAGAGGGACATTGGCGGATTCTGGGGAATTGCCCTACTACACAATTAAAGCACCACAATTCCATTTTAAATTACACAAGCTAACAAAATCAAACTTTTTTTAATCATCAGAAATCACAGTAGAACAATTTAAATAATTTTTATTCAGATTTTATATATGTCTTATTTTTCCCCATCACATCAACTTTTTAAAATATGGTGAATGATACATTATAGTGCAGACTACTGTAAAGTCTGCACATTTCACATCATATTTGTATAACACAAGGCAACAAGTATTTTTTATCAGATACGAGTTAGGGTCATTCTTATAGAGTCCCCCCCCCCTTGAATTCAGATATGTGTTTACTTTTCTCTATCATGTGTAGGTTTTGCAATGAGGCTAATCAAATAATTAATGCATTTACGCACTGATATCAATTAGATTCTATTGATATCAGTGCATACATGCATTAATTATTCAACTAGCCTCACTGCAAAAACTACACGTGATAGAGAAAAAAATTAACAGAGTTCTGAATTCAGCACAAAAAACTCTATAAGAATGACATAAAATTACATCTGAGGAAAATACTTGTTGGCTTGTATTATCCTTCAACTATTCCGATTTGGCTGGGATAGTCCCCATTAATCCCCTCCAGTCTCACTTTTTCAAATGTTTCTAAAATGTTACAGTTTCTTTCAACTTCAACTTTCACCTTTGTTTTCTTTTGCAGCAGACTGAATTTGAAGTGTAACAGTATATCTATACTGTAGAATTAATGCCGTTCGACACCATGTTAACTGCCATGGCTCAATGCTATACAATCATGGGAGGAGCGGTTTTACAAGGTCTTTAACTTCTCTACTTTTTAGAGATGAAAAGAAAATTAAAACATACTGAAATGGTCTAAAACATGTTTGTTTGTTTTAATGTGATGAATGCTCCCAGTAAGATGAATGCAAATTTTCACAGTTTTGGACTTATTCTGTGGAAGATTTGCACATGATTATTTTTTAAAGAAAAATAAGATTTCTGAGCAGAAATGGTGGTTTCTGAAACAGAAAACGGTTTTGCTGGAAACTGATTCTGAACAATATTCATACATGATTTATTTCCGCAAAAATCTTTCTGAAAAGAAACATTATTTTCTGTACAGAATCTATCTCCACAGAAATGCTATGCCTTATGCAAAAAGAGCTTTTTCCCTTCCAAATATTGATGTTGCCTGTGCAAAACAACTATGTATACATTTTTCACAGAATGCATCCCAAACTGCTTCAGAAACAGTGCAGCATTTGAAGACTTTCTTACAGTACAAATAAAATTGTTAAATTACCCATTGGTTTTTATCAAGAATAAAATTACTGAGGAATTACATCCATATATTTCTTTCTCTTCAGTAACTCTTATCATCTTGACCACACACTAATACTGCTTGACTATATATTGTTTGATTATCACACGTGAAATGTTGAAAGTTTGTTTTAACTGCCATAAATACATTCTGTGGAATCCTGAAATTGGCCTTTTGGAGAGGGGCACTTACAATTTTTCCGAGAGAAAGCCCTAGATCCCCACCAAATTACATACCCAGGGATTTAACATTGTAACATTGTCAAGGCTATTAAAGTGGAATCTGCATGTTATAATGGTGCGGTATGAGAGGTCCCCAGGTTTGAATTATTTCAGAGACATGGGTCTCCCTGAATGATCTTGGAATTGTCACATTTTCTCACAAGTTTGAATGTGAAGAGAGGAAAAGTAGAAGAGGCGTGTACATTGTTTGGAGCTCATTGAAGGAAACTTAAAACATAAATATAAATAAAAAATAAACAAATAAATAAATAAAATAAGAAGAATAAGACTGAGCAGGAAAGAAACATCAAGGGAGAAATGTAGGGGCCCAAAGATAAAAAGGTATCCTTCCTACTATGCAATTATAACATTTTGATTCTTCTTTTGACTGTCATGATAACATCACATGTTGTTTGCAGCATGGTGAGTTGAAGTTGAATGAAAAATATAAGAAACTTGCTAGATGCCATTTAATCTACTATCTTTTTCCCCACAGTGGTGAATCATATGTGGATTTAATTTAAATGGAAGCTCTGAACAATGTTAACTGAGCACTTCAACTGTCCTCATGAGCCCTGAGTTACTTTTTCTGCAATACAAGCTGACATATTTCTTATAATATATCATTTATAATACATTTGCAGGGAATATAAGATGGAATTTTCCTTTCCTGTGTCTTCAGTTACCACCTGCGGCAGGCAAATAGCTACTGGGAGTAAGTCATTAGCTGACTATATTAATCGGCTAGTATTGTCTTACTTTGGGATTCTTCTGCATCAAAAAAGCATGCATATAGTTGCCAGATGTCTAGACCATTTTACCAGGAATATGAGTAAACCATTAGGAAAAACAAGCATGGTTGCCTGTCTGTGATCTCAGGAATGCATTTTCTCTCTTCTGATTCTTGTCTACACTTCCTGTGCATACACAAAGCAGTCAGAGGCTAGAGGCATGAACAAACCACAATGTTTTCAACAGGGCAATTTATCTACTCCTTGAGAACATTAATGTTCAATCCCCATAGACAATCTGGAGATAATAAGAATAAAATGAGTCCCATTTGAGTACCTCTAAACGAATTATACCATATTTCCAAAACTCTTACCAGTATTATTTTCTTATAGTTCCGTGGGTGAGTATTTTTCCCTGACTCCCACAATGTATAACTATCAGCTTCCTCCCCTCTGCTTATTACTTATTCCCATTGCCCATTTATCATTTCTTAGTAAAGACCACTATCACCGAAAAACAAAACAAGAAGCATCCCTTGAGAAGATGCCACACTTCCTGCCAGCCATGACACATATGTCCTAGTCTATATTGTTGTGACTTTTAGGACACCTCATTTAGCCAGATGGGAAAGAGACATAATTTGATGTGTTACATTATATCATAAAGGATGTCGTTCTGAGAAATCTTTAAGGATGAGGCCACACAGGGCAGGGGTAAACATTATTCAGACTTATAGGATTTCGCAGAACCTTAACATCTCGCAGATAGTAGCAAATAACAAGGAAAAATATTCCAAAATAACATGGTCTTTCTGAGCACATGTTTAGCTCAGAAAATTGTAATGGATCAAAGGCTAGATCTACATTACCATATAATCCAGTTTCTGAATCCAGATTATCTGATCTGAACTGGATTATATGATTCTACACTGCCATATACTCCAGTTCAAATCTGATAATCTGGATTTTCTATGGCAGTATTGCTGGGGCCGTAGAGCCCTTCCAGACAGGCACAAGTCCCATGATTAGTTTCAGATTACCTGGAGATATCTAAACAATGCCTTGGGTTAATCTGGATTTTAAAAACACATCAACAGATCTGGACCTTAATGCAAGGTTTAGATCTCTTGAGGTGTTGGGTATGTGGAGATTGACTCTCAGGACCACCTTCAGTGATCCCAAGAGCCAATCACCATTGCCATCTTATTCCTTATGGCTCAAAGAGCCTGAAGGAGCAGAATGGTATGCCCACACTCCCCTCCCAGTCCCCCATTTCTCCTCTAAACTTACTGGAACGCCCTGACTGAATTCTCAGGCCCCTTGGAGAATGCTCCTGATGCATCAAAATGACCCCTCTGGTAAGTTTAGAGAGGAAACAGTGGGCTGGCTAGATGCCCTCCTAGGTTTATCTCTGGTTGACTCGGGAGGGTATGTAGCACAAGATAACCAGGGCATCAATCCACATAAGTTTCAGAAAGATTCACACACAATTTTTTGGGGATTTAAAAAAGTTGAGACAAAAACAATTTATCCCCCCAGCAAACAGCAATCCCCTTGATTGGTGGCATGTGTTAATGGGTTGATGAATTCAGTCTGGGCATTAAACTGAACTTTAAAGGAACTATCTGAAGTAATGAATCCACATAGTCTTAAATTAATTGGAGTGAATTTATCATCCCACTGAAATGGAAACTGACAGTCATGAAGACCTATATTCTATCCATTGCTGACAAGTAGACCTAGGGTGCATCTACACTGTAAACACAATGTAGTTTGACACAACTTTAACTGTTATTGAATCCTGAGATTTGTATTTGGCAAAGAAGGCTGAGGATCTTTTAAAACTACAACTCCCCTGATCTATAACATTGAACCATAGTAGTTAAAGTGTTGTCAAATTCTATAGTTCTCCGGTGTGGATACATCTCTACTTGTGTGTTTTAAAAACACATAAATTAAAAGTTTAAACTTGAGAAAGTCATAACACACGGGGACAATATTCTTGAAAAATCATCATTTCCAAGAGGGCTGATAAGCATTTTTTTATTAAAAATGTCATAAAAGTGCCTGGAAGAATTTCATGGATCAATAAAAGGCCAGAAATGATATGTGACAAAACCATCTGCATATAAATTGAGTTCTTCTTGTGCTGTTAAGCAAAGAGAGTATGAGGTCATCTTCATGTCAAAAATATTTCTTTCATTAGAAAAGTCACAAAAATCACACAGTCCAAAAATGCTCAACAGATTTTGAAATATTTAGCTTTTGAGATAGATATACTTATAAAAGAAAAATGAATTGTGATAAAGTATATATATATATATATATATATATATATATATATATATATATATTGAATTAATGTATTAAAAAACACCAAAAGTACCCAAAGCTGATAGGGATCTTTCTTTTTAAAAATAAAAAGCCATGAAGAAATTTATACACATTTTGTATACAATACTTTTACCATATGCCTTTTGTTTTCCCTTTCCCAATTGTATGGGTTTTATGCGAAATTCATTTAATGTATACATTAGGAGTGTGCAATTTTGTGTTAGTTGTTGGAGGGAAATTCTTTGAGTGCCTTGGACCACAAGAAGTTCCAACCAGTCCATACTCCAGGAAACTGCTCACTGGAGGGAAGGATGTTAAAGGGAAAGATGAAGTACTTCAGCCACATAATGAAAAGACAGGATATCTTGCAGAAGATAATGGAAAATGCAAGGAAAAAGTAAGAGGAGCTGACCTAGGGCAAGATGGATGGATGTTATCCTTGAAGTGACTGACTGGACCTTGAAGGAGCTGGGGGTTGACAGGGAGCTCTGATGTGGGCTGGTCCATCGGTCATGAAGATTTAGAAACAACACACAATGAGCCCTAGTGTCACAAAACCGAAAGACCAACGGTTCCCTAGGATGTTGCCCATGCCACTTAAAGTGGATCATAATTCTGTATTATGAAAAGGCCATGGTTCTTAATAGCGATATTTTTCCTTACTTTTTTGATTCTAGTAAGATGTTCAAGAGACATGTTGTGCCTTACTTGATCATGCCTTGTGCTTTCTTCAGCTGTCATATTTTTCATTCAGTCTACTTGGTCTTCTCTCAGAGCAGAAGTTGTGTTTAAATTCTTAAAAGTCCGTGACCTTTCTCCTACACAACACTACTCTTGTATGAAAGTCTCTGCCTTCCCTCGCTATCTTTATGATAAGTTTTTTGTGTCAGGACCAGACTTGAATTATTTGCATCCACACATTTTGGCAAGTGTTTAGAAGCCTAATTTTAAATTTTTTCAAGTTTTCAGCCTTGCTGTTGTTTCCTTAAGAGACATTTGTAAAGATATTCTCAGCAGATTTGTAGGAAACAAGGCAGCATGAAGGAGTGAGGGAATAGTTCTGAACGTTGCCAAGAGCTAGAATAGCAGCTTGGAGCCTATGCAACATAATTCAGAAGGCCTTTGAATTGAATGCAATATAAAATCAACATTACAAATCCCTTTTTATTATTTCTGCTGCTCCTAGCTCAATCACTTGCCAAACTCATTCAGCCTGCAAGAGAGAAATTGACAACCCCATCCCAAGAGTCAGCAAAAGAGGACTTCAGAAATCAGCACTCTACTACAGCACTGGAAATTGCAAATTTATATATTCTGAACAGGAGATTTGAAAGTGCTTATGTGATAAATTCCTATTCCTCTCATAACTATCCACCCATGCTTAAGAATATATGTGTGCACCCCCGCCACTGAATTGAGAGGCAGTGTAGTATAATTGTTTGGACTAGAATTTTGGAAGACCAGGGCTGAAATCCTTATCTATCCATGCATGACCTTGAACAAATTACAGTTTCTCAGGATAAAAGAATGGAAACTGCCAACCATTTTAAAATAAATCTTCTCAAGAAAATACAATCATAAATTTGCTATGAGTTGGATTCAACTTGAAGCCACATTACAACAAATGTATCTGATATTTATGAACATCTATTTATCAATCTACAGCATATGTCTGTGTGCACACAAATATATCTACACATCATGGGGGATTTACCAGATGCTACAGCTAGTAATTCTCTTGATGCCCTGGTTGATTTGTGAAACAGAAAGATGACCAGGCCATTCAATGTAACTACTAGAGGTGTGCATTTCTTTGTTTGCCCCATAATTTAGATCAAATTTGTTAAATTTTGTACTTATGAGGTGATATCCAATACATGGGCATGGCCTGTATCAAAAATTAAAAAGTTGAAACTTACCCCCTACTTTTTCATTTTAGTTTTGTAAATCTTGGAAGGCTCCCAAAGTCACTTTCCTTTTCAGTACAAGGAAGTAATGCAAAGCCAAAAAGTCTGCCTTAGTGCCTTGCCTTTTCTCTAAATTAATGAAGTTCTGACATTAAAAGTGGGAAATAGAGGAAGCAATATTTGCTGAGTACAGCACAGAACTCTGGGAAATGTAGTTTTGGAAGGGAGTAGCTCTATGCCAGAGAATTCAAAAGGCCCTACCCTAAACTACATTTCCTTCAGCATCAGAAATCAACAATCAGGGAAGCTTAGAGAGAGATCCACCCTTCCCTAACAGCAGCTAGTGAGAATTACAATGAATGGTTGAATCTGCAATGAGGAAGACTGATGGATATTTCTAATATGTGCTGGGCCAGGAAAAAATCCCTAAATGGTCCCCTCCAACTCTAAGATTCTATGAAAATGTAGAAATGGTTAATATTGGTATCTATTGGTTAATATGAGAAACATTCAATGAGATAGGTCATGTGGCTTTTTGACAAAAACATGTTTGTCATTTTTTTTAAAAAAATCCCTAAAATAGATGTATGAATATTTCTGAAAGTTGAAGGAATGATCCCTTGTTATCTTCTGTCATTGTATAGAGAATTCAAGGAGATAGCTCTTGTAGTTTTTTTTTTAAAAAAATGTTGTTTATAAAAACTTTGAAAATTTGTGAATAAGTGAAACATTCTGAAATTTGGTGGGCTAACAGAGGAACATGTGTTCTACCATTGTAGCAAGTTTCACCTCAATATCTTTTAAAATGAGGGAGAAAGAAGCCCCTGAAGTTTCCCCAATTATAGTAATGTATGCACAATTACTGTAATGAAATAGTAACGAAATGTCAGCACCACCGAGTTTTGTAATTACTTTTGAACCATTTTTATGGATCATACATCCCTAATAATAACTACCAAGTAGGCCTGGTTAGGTTTTTGTTTCTCTATGAAAGTTGTTAGAAATTCATTTGTAAAGTACTTACGGTATGTATTTGAATAGCTGTAAGCAACTCGGAAGTGAATTACCAAAACCGAAGCCAACGCCGCCATTTTTCGTAAGGAAATCCGCCATTTTCGGAAAGGGTTTTCCCTTCCCTGGCTTTCTCTTCTGCCACCTGAGAATCACCTGAGAACGGCCCCTTTCAGATCCGGGGATAAAGCATGGGATTCCAAGCCTTAAAGCTAACATGCATTGGTTCCCGGCTGGCTAGGAGGGGTGGAGGGGATGCTCTCCCCTCCTCCTCGCCAGCTGGGAATGAACGCGGGTTATCTTTGACCTGCATTGGTTCCCAGCTGGCTAGGAGGGGTGGAGGGGATGCTCCTCCCTCCTCCTCACCAGCTGGGAACTAACGCGGGTTACAGCTAACGCGCGTTAGTTCCAAGGTGGCAAGGAGGGGTGGGGGCCATTAAGGAAGGACTTCTGAAGCTTACAAAATTTCGTTAATTTTGAAGTCTTTTTCAAAGAAAATTATGGAAATTAGTCCAAAATCGAATCACCAGCGCCCCCAACAGCCAAAGCGAGTTTTGAATCATTTTTTTTATTAAGCAGCCTTACTACCAAGCACTATTTAATGGCTAAGCCATGGGCTTTTTTGTGGCCCAAATTGTTAGGGCTATGAAGTGCCTTGGTAGATAAATAGAACAATGGTGGAGGAAAACTTGGAAACGATACAATTGAGTGTAGGTAAGAGTCAATTCTAAAGCTTACTCTGCAGCAATGACAGCAGCAAGGAAACAGTTTATTATACTGGCACAATCTCACCCATCAGAGTTATTTTGTCTGTTAAAAGGCTGAAGGAGCAGCCTTCAGTAGTATGCTGTGGTGAGCTTGCCAAATGTTTTGCAAAGAAAGTGATTTAAATTCATTCTGATCTGGACTCCACATGGAGGTAGAATCTTGGGAAGTAATAGGTATGTTGTCCAGTTTTGATTATGAGCTTCGGTTTGTTTGATATTATTACGTAGATAAGTTCTTTGAAAAAGTGAAGCCCAACATTCTATTCCATTTCCGTTCTAGTTCAAATTTATAGGCCGCCACTCCCCGGAGGCTCCGAGCAGCTTACATCAGACATGAGTGACACAATAAAACAGTAAAAACAGTAAAACATAAAACTGATTAGCCAGCTGTGAAGGCCTGCCTAAACAGATAAGTCTTGCACACTCTCCGAAAAGCTAGTAAGTCTTGGAGCATACGGACTTCAAGATGTCCTGGGAATGGGCATGGCTGCAAGTAAACCCTGGCTGTGAAGTAGCCTCTCACTTTAAAATAGAAAAATGCTATGCATGTGTGTCCATGTATATCTATTTTATTCCACTCCATTTCAGTATCCATATGTCAGAATCATCAAAGGGTTTATTAGTCAGTTGAGGTCAATTGAGAAATTGCTGTATTTGCTTTCATAATAGTGGTGTATGCGCTGCACTGCTTGAGCTGGAAATCACACAATGATTTTTATTTGCCTCCAATCACTAGCAGATGCCAAACAGTCAGATCATTTCCCTTTAATTTGACCTTGGGGATTAAAGGAATTCAAAGAGTTCCCAACTACCTAGTGTCTTTGCTTTCCCTGATTATACTCCTTCAGACTTCAAGATGTGGTGATTTTCTTGTAATTTAATCTGCCTAACCATTCTGATTTCAGCAGAGCTTTTCTCTGTGTCTTTAGAGGTTCACTTCGATAATGACACTCTACCAAAACGAGGCAGAGCATCAGCAAAAACCTTCAATTGATATAACATAGTTCATAGTTCATGGAATTATGAATGGGTGGAGTTAATGGATATGTTTTAAACGCCCCAAATAATAGTAGCTTGTATAGGATTATTCAGGAGTGGCAAGGTCTAAGCAATTCATCTTTTTTGACCTTTAAGAAATTGTGTAAGAAATTGTAGTCTTTCACTTTCATGAAAAGACTTACATAACAAATTCAAAGCTCAAGAAATGAACACCATGATTTTCCTTTACTACATTTTTTTTTCAATTTATTTCCCTTATTAATATAAATGAATAATATTGATGCATTTTAATTGCCATGTCAGTCTTTGGAACAAAATCTTAATGTGTAGGCTAGAAAAATGAGAATGTATATCTATGTTTTATGTGTTTTTCTAAGGACTACTGTAAGATCATTAACTTAATTGTGCCCCCCCCCCCCATTCACAGATTTGGCATCTGCAGTTTTGATTATCTATGGATTTGCCACTCTCCCTCTAATCCTCGGTCTCTTCTTCCAAAGCACAAGACCAATTGATCGTAATAGGGGGGAGGCCACAAAGGCAGCTGGGGAATGGATGGGGCACTAGGCCTTTGTTAGCCTCCTCCTCCTTTTCATCCACCTGCCTCCACACCAATATTTTGCACCCATCAAATCATACATTCTTTCACTTATTATTCTCTAATTCAGTTTTCAGTAAGATTTCAAAATTTTTCCAATGTATTGGATATCAGCTTTCCTTAAATTGATTTCAAATTCAGTTTTATCTTCTTCATATTCAAATAACATTTTATCCATTTTATATTTTTCATAAAGTTGTTTATGTTGTACCAGTTGAATCCCACAACTTCTGGCAATTCTTGTTGTGTTTTGGATCTGTCTTGATCCTTTCAAGCACTATTAGGCTTTATAGGTTTGATTTTATTTTTAAGCACATTTGTCAGCCTAGGTAGCTCTCCAAAATTCCCAAGGACAGACCTATTACATTTGCCTGTCCTGGTCTACTTTGGACCCATTTCTCAAGAGCTTCTGTAATTAATTTTTTCTTTAACCTCTTCTATGTAGAGATGTCTGGGTATGAATCTGGCACCTACTGTGGCTGCATGCAAAAAGTTTTAAATGGCGGCCCAGTAAGTTTTACTTTTATTTAAAAGTTTTTTGGGGGGGATTTGCATTGTCCCTGTTGTAGCACAATTGTTACCGCAGTACAATGGGAGCAACACACGGGAAAGCCCACTTCATTTGGGCACTCGTGCAGTCAGCAACATGGGAGGAGATGGGTTACTTTAACCCATTTTCTTCCACAAAAAAGTTGCTGTCAGGAATTGGCCTCTGTGCTGAACTCTTTTCACTATATAACAGTGTTTTAGTATTTTTATAGGCCTTATCACAATTCCTTCTTTCTTTTGACTGCTTTTTCATCACTGTTTATGGAAAGGTAGTGGTTCCTTTTAATGTTAATTACTGTAGCATGCTATTTTAGCTACATGTCCATTAAAGTTAGAATGACTGAATGCCTTAATTTCTTTAACACTGGTATCTTCAAATCCGGTAAACATATTCAGTGATAACTGCATTGCTCATCCAACAAAATACACAAAATTCACTGTTATTGGCCAGCCAAGATGCACTAAATATATCACACAAACTTTCATTGATTTTCTAATTGGGAAAAGATGATAAAAATTTCACAGAAAAAGAAAAGTCATCATGACAAGACAGCTCCAGGACGGCTAAGATTATTGACTTTCTTCTTCTCCTCCATCATTCAGCCTTGTCTGGGCTTTGGCTGCCATGAAAACAGGGTAAGAAAACAGGGGAAATTAGGATGGGATAAGGTTTTCTGACTCTGATTTTGTTAAATTCTTAGTAGTGTTTTATAGAGTGCAATAGATCAGATATGATTCAGCGAAGACTATACACCAAATCCTTTCAGGTCTTTCTGTTTTATCATAATCTCTGTTCTGGGTGTTACTATACACACTACTATAAAATCTTTGTGTAAAAATGCCCTGCCTGATGCATCCAAAATACTTAAAGTGAAATCTAACTGCAGTAACTAATTACTTGTTATCTCATTATAGTGTTGATAACATAACCTTATGAGTGTACCATCCAGTGAGGGGACTGACATCCACATCACCTTGAGCATAGTGAGCCTACTATATATTTGTCTACAATCCAAGTATATATTTGAGATGCCTGGTTCCTGTGTAACATAGTTTGATGCACATTTCGCCTTAAAAGCTTTGAAAATTCAAGTGGACCCTGAAGGACTTTGAAAGTTCTGGTAAATTATTGTATTGTTCTGTCTCTGACTGTAGGAACATAGCAAGTTAATTCTCCAGTGCCTTCTGTTCTGTACTAGAAACTAAATGGCCATGAAGTGGTGGTAGGAGTATCTAAACAGTGAGTCTTGCAGGGTTGGTGCATAGGGAGAAGTATTTATTTATTTTTTTTATTTATTGGGGCTTCTTCGCCGCCGACTCCCGGGGGCTCGCGGCGGCTCACAGAGCCAGTGGCACAACGCCACAGGTTAAAACATAAAAACAGTTAAAAACAGTTAAAACAATTAAACAGCAAAATGCAATATAACAAAAGAGCAGCAGGAGATATCACAGCCCAGAGAGTATAGACGAGGCCTACTCGCAAGGCCTGCCTAAACAAATGAGTTTTGCAGGCCCGTCTAAATGGCAGCAGATCTCTCAGGGCTCTGGCCGGCCGGGAGGGCGTTCCATAGTGTGGGAGCTATAATAGAGAACGCCCTCCGGCGGGTCGATGTTAGATGTGCCGACTTTACAGATGGTACTACCAACAGGTTGGCCTCTTCGGACCGAAGTGATCTCGCTGGGCAATATGGGGTGAGACGGTCCCTCAGATACGCTGGCCCCAGGCCGTGTATGGCCTTGAAGGTAAGAACCAGCACTTTGAAGGCGACCCGGTGCTCAATAGGCAGCCAGTGCAGATCCTGCAAAATTGGTGTTATACGGCATCCTGCTGGTGCCCCAGACAGGAGCCGGGCGGCAGTGTTCTGCACCAGCTTGAGCTTCCGGATCGACGACATAGGCAGGCCAACGTAAAGCGCGTTACAGTAGTCTAGCCTTGAGATGACCGTGGCTTGGATCACCGTGGCTAGGTCGCTCCGGGAGAGGTAGGGGGCCAGCCTCCTTGCCTGGCGGAGGTGGAAAAGCAGCCTTGCTGGCCATGGAGACCTGGGCCTCCATGGTCAGCTGGGAGTCCAACTGGACACCCAGGCTCTTCACAGACGGCGCTGGATGCAGCGCCGCACCGTCCAGGGTCGGAAGCCGGGCACCCACCCCGCCCGGGCCGCCCAGCCACAAGATCTCCATCTTCACCGGATTCACCATCAACCTACTGGCTCGCAGCCATCCAGTAACGGCTTCGAGGCAATGTTGGAAATTATCGGGGACGGATTCCGGCCTGCCCTCCATCCTCAGAATGAGCTGGGTGTCATCGGCGTACTGATGGCAGACCAGCCCATAACTCCGCACCAGCTGTGCAAGCGGCTGCATGTAGATGTTAAATAATAGAGGGGAGAGAATGGCCCCCTGAGGGACTCCACACACTAATGGGGAGCCCTCGGAGACCTCCCCGCCCCTCCTCACATGCTGAGACCGCTGGTGGAGGAAGGAGGACAGCCATTTAAGGACAGTCCCCCTCACTCCGGCCATGGCCAGGCGGTGGATCAAAAGATTGTGGTCGACCGTGTCAAACGCTGCCGTGAGGTCCAATAACACGAGCAGCGCAGACCCGCCTTGGTCGAGCTGGCAGCGGAGTTGGTCTGTGATGGAGACCAGGACCGTCTCCGTCCCATGCCCCGAACGGAAGCCGGACTGGAAGGGGTCAAGCCATGTTGCATCATCTAAGAAGGCCCTGCCTTGGAGGTACAGTAGTTTCACCTCTGTTCAGCTTTACAATGCTTCTTAAGATGCAGGCTCTCAGTCAATATAGTATTACTTATTTAACTTGATCAGCTAGACAAATAAGTATAGTTCTATTGTTCATTAAGCACAATAATTGCTCATTAAATAATAATAAACAATAAGTAGGTATTTCCCTCATCAAAAACTGAAAAAAGAAAATATCCTATTTTTACTTGATAGTTAGATTTTCCCCATCACTTTTAATGTAATTTCTATTCAGTGGATAACATCAACTGGAATGTGATTGCAGCACCAGGAATGTGGCGCAGCTGGCTGGGAGTCAGCTGCATAAGATCTCTACTGACCAGAAGGTCATGAGGCCGGCTGGGTCGGGGTGAGCTCTCGACCAATTGTGTAGCTCATTGTCTGTCTATATATGTTGTATGTCTATGGCATTGAATGTTTGCCTGTATATGTGCATTGTGATCTGCCCTGAGTCCCCTGCGGGGTGAGAAGGGTGGAATACAAATGATGTAAATAAATAAATAAATAAATAAATAAATAAAACTGGAACTTCAAGTCAGAACCAATCTTGCCACAGGTAGTACTTACTTGATTTGTTAAGCTACAAAGAATCAAAAACAAAAAATAAGTAAGTATGTAGTAAACATTAAAACACATTACTCCCAGAATTATTCTCAAAATAATGTGATTTAAAATTAATTGTTAATGTAGACAAACTTATCAAAGCTTAGTAAAAGTAATGTTACAGCATATAGCTATTACTGTTATTGATTGCTACAAGAAAAGAAACTGAGGCACTAAACCCCAGGGAATTGTTAGTATTTTTTTTAAAGCTACTGCTTAGTTTTTGTTATTTGCCATGATGTCAGTGTTTAGTGACCCTATGAAAGAAAGACCTCCAAGAAACCATATCATTAATAGCCCTGCTCAGACCATGTCATTTACAACCTTTGCAAACTCAGGTCCATGTATTCCTTCACTGAATCTACTATATACAGGCAGTCCCCAAGTTATGAACAAGATAGGTTCTGTAGGTTTGTTTATAAGGTGAATTTGTATGTAAATCAGAACAAGTTTTTTTAAAGTGTAATTCCAGCTTAAAAATTCTTCAGAAGAGTTATTTAGTCAGGAGTACTTTGACTAAATAACACTATTCTATGAGTCCATCTTCATCGCTGTAATACTTCATCTTGTTGATGGGAAGCTTCCCACCGGAGTGGAAATCATCTATCAGACATATGGCAAGCTATTTCAGCAGACTGGAAGCCAAAACCAAGGTTATAGCGACATCTGTTATAGAACTTCAAAATGCTGATGACAACGTCATTTGTGCGCATTCAGAAGAAGACCTACAAGCCACTCTAAACACCTTCTCAGAAGCATACCATATGTTGACCATTTCCGCTACCTTGGCAGCCACCTCTCCACAAAATACAACATTGACACTGAAATACAACACCACCTGAGCTCTGCAAGTGCAGCATTTTTCCAAATGAAGCACAGAATGTTTGAGGACCAAAACATCCATAGGGATACCAAGGTGCTTGTTTATAAAGCTATTGTCCTCCCACCCCTGCTATATTCCTGCAAGATGTGGACTGTCTACAGACGTCACATGCAACTCCTGGAACGTTTCCATCAGTGCTGCCTCTGAAAAATCCTACAAATTTGTTGGGAAGACAAGCGGACAAATGGCAGCCTGATGGGAGAAGCAAAGACCACCAGCATTGAAACGATGGTCCTCCGCCATCAACTCCACTGGACTGGTCATGTTGTCCAGATGCCCGACCACTGTCTCCCAAAGCAGTTGCTCTATTCCGAACTCAAGAACATAAAATGGAATGTTGGAAGACAGGAAAAGAGATTTAAAGATGGGCTCAGAGCCAACCTTAAAAACTCTGGCATAGACACTGAGAACTGGGAAGCCTTGGCCCTTGAGTGCTCCAGTTGGAGGTCAGCTGTGACCAACATTGCAGTAGAATTTGAAGAGGCACAAATGGAGGGCAAAAGAGAGAAATGTGCTAAGAGGAAGGCACGTCAAGCCAACCCCGACCGGGACTGCCTTCCACCTGGAAACCAATGCCCTCACTGCAGGAGAACATGCAGATCAAGAATAGGGCTCCACAGTCACCTGCAGACACACCACCAGGACACCGATCTTGGAAGACAATCTTACTCGGACAACGAGGGATCGCCTAACAGAGTCATAGAATAATAGATCTATCTATCTATCTTTGGATAGTATAGTGAAGGGTTAACAGCCCTGTGATGTTTGTTTTCTTGTCTGTGCCCCTGTTCAGAATTGTCACCTCACCATCTTGAGGATAGATTTCATAGCTGCCACTAGAAGTCATCCTCAAGATGGCGGCCACCATGAAGAAAGCGGCAGCTGAAGATGTCAATGTTACCTTTGAAGATCAACAGAAAATCAACAAATTTGCAAGAAACACCAGTAGAATTACAGAATTGAAAGAAGAAATAGAGGAGAGAAAAAATCAGCTTTAGAACTTGCAAGATACATGTGATGACACCATGATACTTGATGACTCATACCATATCAAATCGGAGATGTCTTCATTAGCCACCCCCAAGATGAGATGCAAGAGATGTTTATTTATTTTTATTTATTTACTTCATTTATATTCCGCCCTTCTCACCCCACAGGGGACTCAGGGCAGATCACAATGAACATATACAGGCAAGCATTCAATGCCTTTAGACACACAAACACAAGACAGACAGAGGCAATTTAACATCTGGCCACCAGGGGAAGCTGTCACACTCCTTCATTCCTCAGCATGCTTCCTGGAGATCTTTATGGCCTTGTAAATCAGTTAAATGTAGCCTCTCCACTAAGTGGTACCTTAAATTTCCTACTTGACAGATGCAACTGTCTTTCAGGTTGCAAAGGTTGACAACAGGCTACACAATAGGTCGAGAGCCCACCTCAACCTGGGCAGGCCTCGAACTCATGACCTTCTGGTCAGTAGAGATCTTATGCAGCTGACACCCAGCTAACTGCACCACATTCTCGGTGCGACCACAGATGTTGGAGGAAGCAAAACAGAATTTGCAGGAAGAAATTGGAGCTTTGGAGTCTCGAGTAAACTCGATCCAGAGGGTATTATTAGACCTTAAAGTCCAGCTTTATGCAAAGTTTGGCAACAATATAAATCTCGAGACACATGACAAATACCATAGAAATAATTAAAAAAGAATTGTCACCTCACTTTCTGTCTCTGTGACAACTGGATTTTGAAAAATTTTGCTTGTTGCGGAAACACCTTTACTCCACAATAATTGTTTCAGGAGTGAATTCTCCTTCCTAAGGGTAGATTTCTCTCACTTCCTGTTGTCTCACCCCTGTTGTTACCTATGGGTCATTTGTAGATCTGATGTTTGTAGCTCAGGGACTGCCTGTAGTGTACTTTCATTTTCCCTCCTGCCTTCCACTTTACTTGGCATTATCATCTTTTCTGGAGATTCATGCCATTTCATGATATGCCCCAAGTATAATAATTTTGCTTTATTCATTTAAGTTTCTGTGAAGAGTTAGGGTCTGATTTTTGGTTTATGTTTTTGGTAGTCCATGGTATCCATAGAACTCTCATACAGCACCATATTTCTAATCATTCTCCTGCCAGTGTTCTTCAGTGCTTTTCAATGATATATCTTTATATTTGGTGATCTTATCACATTTTTCCATAGATGCCACTATAAGTCTCAATCTTATTTTTTGACTGTGGTCTCCATTTCATCTGTGGTCTCCATAATCTGTAATTATTTGTATTTGTATGTCTTCATCATGCACTTTTAAAGAATATAGCTCCATCAGTGTTGTGTTTGTTTTCAAAGTGTGATAATATCATTTACTGTGTTTCATCCTCAGATGGAGAAACAAGAAGTTGGATGCCTAACTAGTAAGAATTTGCCAGGCTAGTTTCCTCTCATGTAAGAATGCCAACCTCAACGAGGGGAAAAGAGTGTCAGTGTTGGTTTTGTTTCAGTTTTCAACCACAGCCCCAGCCACACCTTCCAATCCACAGACACACCCAGAGTGGAGGTTAGACATCCCCCAGAACATGACTAACATAATTTTCTCACATGGTTAACAGTGGTTTTCTTTTGACCACATTTAAAATAAGCTTTACAAAGGAAGGCAAAACTTTAAAAAGAAGCTCTGAACATCTGCCTTGCTGGCAAGATCCAGGCAAAACTTTAGACAGATCAAGTTCCGTGATCAGAACAGCCAATTTTTATGCTTCCCTCCTCTAAGGGTTGCTGTCTAAACTTTTCCTTTTGTAAAATGCAGCCATCTTAATGTTTACAGTAAATGTGGTTTTCATGGCCATAATAGCCCAGGCAAGACAGATTGATGTGTCAGAAACAGCAGTGAAGTCTGATTTGCATGGAATGCAATCAGGTTCAGCATCTCTTAGGAGGGTTAACAGTCTGCTGTCTGTTTTGATGGCATTTCAGTTTTTTGGACCTCTTCCTTGTTCAACAAATTATTTCATTTGTGTCCTTCTGAACCTTATCAAGTAAATTAGAGGTTATGGGATGTTGAAGAGAGATGTGGGAGAACTGGATTTCTGCACTGAAAATATGTCATCTTGACAGAAGATTTGGCACACTTGAGAATCACTGGGAAACAGTCCCACATATTTGCAAGGCTTTGAGTTGAAATCTACTTCAAAAATGAGAATAATAGGATTGGACACACACTGAGAAGCTATTTAGCTGGTTTTCTAAAAGTTACACTGGGATATATTTGGATGCTGAAGCCTCTCAAGCATGCTGTAACAATTTTGCAAGACATTTTGTGGATAAAATATCTCATGTCTGAATGCAGCTGAAGTGCCGCAATTGATTTGAGAGGGTAAACTGCCAAAGTCATAGTTAACCTAAAATAATTTCACTTTATTCCACCCTCCCTTGCTGAGTAGATGGCACTACAGCCCACACCTTTCTCTTTACTGCTCAGCCAATATCAGAAATTGCAGCCCTTGGGGGAGGAAGTTGATCCTCATTTTTAAGAGCTGTGACCTAGTTTGCATTTCTTAGCTAATATGCCTATTGAGACATATTTGTCCCTTAGCTTACTCAGCTCTTAGGATTTTGTGCCAAAGTTCTTGACTCAAAACTTGCATGCACGCACACATGCACACACACTTACCTTGACCTTCCTCCCTCCCCCGCCTGTATCTTTCACACACATACACAACACATACACACACACTTTTGCTTTTGAAGCTCATTGGGGTCAGGTCTGCTTAATATTTTATTGGAAAACTACCAGGGATCTCCAGACAGCAGCAGGAAAACATCCTGCATTTTCCCTGTTTCTTGGCCGGGGGTTGGAATGGATAGCCCACAAGGTCTCTACCAACTCTATGATTCTATGAAATCCTAAAAAGTTGCCATACTTGAAAATATTGGGCTTGATTGTATTTTGTCAAAAAGAAATATGACTGATGTGAAAATCAGGTTTATAATGTGCTAAACCTCAAAACATAGAAAACTGAAATATACTGATTTTTCCACATCAATTGCCTTTCATGATGTAGATCATTCCCTTGAGAACATTATATTTTGGGGAGGTGATAGGAAAAGAAGAATCATTAAATGTTATGGCTATATTCTCCAGAACCCTGGAGATATAGGTTGTTAGGGAGAATTCTCTGCAAAGAATCTCTGGTGAGTTAGAAGAGAAAAATTGAAATCACAGTTTTGAGGATTCAGTTGGATGGAATCATGGCACATAACTAGCAGCAAACTGCCATAACTCTGTAAACTGCCTAAATATTCTCCAGGAATTCCTGACATTGCTGTTCACAGAGATCCAGCAACCCTTACACTATTAAGATAACAAAAGAGCTCCTATAGCATGAAAGAGACAAACTCTTGTTCTGGCTGTAGGAAATTATTAATGAACTATTCAGAAAGATCATTCCTTGCTGTCAGCTGCATTAAAGGAAATTGTTTTAGCAACCAAATTTTAAAGAAATTAACACTGGATGTGGATGTTTTGTTCAACTTATCTCTAAAGTTGCATTTATCATTTTTAAGAAAGGTGATTTGCTATATTTTTGAGTCTTAGTTTCAATAATTCCTTTAAAACTTGTTCTTTCTAGTGTGGCAGAAACAACTCAGCCCCCACCCTAATGGATTATCTTTATAGGGATTTTGATTGGGTAAGTGGTTTCCTATTGATTGTGTTCAGTGCAAGATCTTTTTAATAATCCTTCACTAACATTCATAGAATTGGGTAAAGCTGATGTTCTATGGAGAGGAAAATTATACAAAGCAGATGTTTCTATCTTTATGAGGGGAGGACAAGGAAGTTAGCTATGCCATTTCCTGTTGCAGCAAGGGAGCTCTGTAGACATTTTCCCAGCAACATGTGAAGAATGGTAGTAGCAATGATGGGGGGCTGACTCAGAAAACACAGCTAGTAAACACTAGGCATGAGAAAAAAGTTATGAAAATTAAATGAAACAACAGCAGTAATGCTATTTTTAATAACACAGTTAAACGCCAACCAGCAAATCTTTCCTTATAGAAGAACGAATAGATGGTAATAAGGCATGGGGGACCCTCCTTCTCACTCACCAAGGCCTCCCTTGCCAAACAGGTATCCTTTTACAGGAAGCCTGGAAACGGGAGCAAGTCCTTCAATAGCCTGAGTTCCATCCGGGAGGGCGTTTCACAGCGAGGTGCACTTTGATGAAGTGCCCTCCTTTCGGAATTACTCTAGCAGTCAGCCTTGTGACATTTTTAGCAAGGTATCTCCAGGAGCTTTGGCCCCTCCTGCCTGAAGTGATCTAAAGCAGGGCAAAAGTATTGGGTGTAGTTCCCTCAAATACGCTGGCCCCAGGCCGAATGAATGCTAACTTAAAGGTGAGGACCAACACTTTGAAGGTGATCCGGTGCTCAATTGGCAGCCAGTGCAGATCCTGCAAAACAGGTGTTATGACTCTGGTCCCTCCTCAAGCGGTGCACACTGCAAACGGCTCTTCTCTATGAGCCCGGGAGGCAGCCTCTCCCGGGGAAAAGCCCGGGCACAGCGTTTGCTGCCTGCGTGCACATACATATTCTTTGGGGGAGGATTTGCTGCAGAATCCTGGGCTCATAGAGAAGAGCCCGTTTGCACCGCTTGAGGAGGGACCAGAGTCAGAATACTTCGGTTTGAATTTTATGTTGTTAACCCCTACCTCTTCTTGTACCCATTGTTATTACTGCTGTATTATTGCATGTGCATGGAATGTAGGTATATGACCAGTTGGATTACTTATAATATTTAGGCACTTACTCTATAAGTTAGCATTCATTCTATTATACATTAGGTTGGTTCCTCACAGGATCTAAAGCGTGCCAAGCCTTGATGCGCTTTAGATCCTGGCAGGGCAGGAGGAGTGGATGGGCCCTCCCTGCCCCTTCTGCCTGCCAGGATCTAAAGCCTTGAAGAGGCTTCATGACGGGCCAACTTCAGCCCTCCAGGTGTTTTGGACTTCAACTCCCACCATTCCTCACAGCCTCAGGCCTCTTCCTTTTCCTCTCAGCCTGGGCAAACTTGGGCCCTCGCTCCTCAGGATCGGGGTGAGAGAGAGGCAGCGAGGAGCGAGGGGGGGCCCTCCTCCTCCTTTTTTTTGCTGCTTCCAAGAATAGAATACCCCCCTCCCTCCCTCCCTCCCTCCTCCCTCCTTCCTTCCTATTTGGAAAGTCCCATCTAGAATTCAGTGTAATTTATTCAAGTTTTGGCCTACAACTCCCAGAAATCCCAGCCAATTTACCAGCTGTTAGGATTTCTGGGAGTTGTAGGCCAAAAACCATCTGAATGCCATGCCCTGGCATACGAACTACTAACGAATTTCGTTAGTAATTACGTTACATTTTAGAAATTTTTGGAATTTTTTGGGTAAGTTTTTCTATTACTAATTAAAAAAAATCCCCCATTAGATTTTCGATTCCCTATTTTTGGGTTCTAAACCATACCTAGTAAACACAGTCCATCCTACTCTCCAACTCCCAATCCCCCACTAGATAGAGATTCTCTGTATTCTCCTTCACCTTATCTTTTTTTCTGTTTCTCCCCTTCTCCAAAACTACCAACTAGGCCTGGGTTCTAAATGGTTCTAAATGGTTCTAAAGTACTTACAAAACTAACGTTCTGGTGGTGAAAACTAGGTGGCGCTGGTGCTTTGCTTCTACAGTGTTGCTATAGTTCTGTGGTGAACATTTCAGAACTCTAGCAAAACTTTCAAAATTTCATTATAAATGGCAGTTCCTAATTGGTTCTGTCTTAAAAATCATCAATAATGAAATAATAATGAAGTTTTGAAAGTTTTGTTAGAGTACTGAAATGTTCACCACCAGAACTATGGCAACACTGTAGAAGCAAAGCACCAGCGCCACCTAGTTTTCACCACCAGAACTTTAGTTTTGTAAGTACTTTAGAACCATTTAGAACCATGATTGCCCAGGCCTACTACCAACCAATCAACCAACAAACAAACACCTCAAACTAAGTTTAAACAAAAAGGACACTGGTGCCATTTTAGATTCAAGATACAACTCACCAATTGAAGTTCACAGTTTTGGTGAACCCATGCAAATAAGGATTCCTTTCCTATTGCATATAACAACAAGAGAGTGGCTTTAAAGAAGCACAATGAATATTTAACTGAACAGGACCTATAAGCAGGGAATTCTGCCTGGACTCAGAATGAATTGGTGCAGATATGAATCACTGCAGAATGTCAAAAGGCAACCTGGGGTTTGCTCCTCTTCTTATCAGGAAGATTAAAGCTACCTGGCTTCAAATGCTGAATCCAGCTATTGTCTGTTGAGGAGACCCAAAGGATGTAGACTTTGACCTTTTGATGTTATACTATTGTCACAGATCAAAGTAGCTGTCCTTTTGGACCTCCTTGTACTAGCTGGCTAAGCGAGGTCAATGATATGAAGATGCCTTGGGGATACACCAACCTAACCTATAGTGAAACTTAACCAAATTACACATCCAGTGTGGCATTCCTGGTAGCATTGGTTCTGGTAGCTTTTTCATAGTTATTGATGTACTTCCCCCACTGGAGGATATGCAGCAGGCATTTTTAGACTAGAAAATTGAC
The DNA here is from genome assembly GCA_030556195.1 of Anolis apletophallus. NCBI lineage: Eukaryota > Metazoa > Chordata > Lepidosauria > Squamata > Anolidae > Anolis > Anolis apletophallus. The sequence continues at coordinate 76,194,483 of JARBWK010000006.1, read as the reverse complement.
ATTTGGATCATTTTCAACTGTGTTAGCTGTCCACATTTAGGCTCAGGAGATCCAATTTTTACTTCTGGTATAATAATTTGCCATGTCACTATGTGTCAGTGCCTTGACCATAATATTGTTTTCAGTGTGCCCTTTGAGTGTTTCAATTGTGACAGAAAGAGACTTCAGTAAATTAGCCTCCACTGTCTTCCTAGAGAAAGGCCTGTCTCCTTTTTTTTTTAAAAAAAGCTATTGGATTCTGAGGTCCATGTATTTTCTTTTTCCAAGTCTTCCAACCCACTAGCACAAGTGTGTATAAATAGCTCATTGCAAATGCAGAAATATGATGGCCTTCTTATGTGGCTCCTTCCAGAAGAAATAAGACAAATAATGTAGTGCAATGGAAGTGAGAATGATGACTAGGGTTGAGATCACTGTGTGTCATTCAGTCCTGCAGTCAAGGGTCAGGGAACAATTAGGTCTTCTGCCACAGCTTTGCCAAATGGAAACAAATGGCAAGAAGGCAGTTTGTTGCCACTTCATAAGTGCTCCAGATACTGAGACCAGATCCAGACAAGCCTTTATCCCAGGAGAATCCACGTTTAAAAAACACGGATTTTCCAGGGGGCCTGTCCACACCCACCCCAGAAAATGCAAACTTTCTGGTGTGGGTGTCCAGATGTTCTCTTGGGACAAGCTCGAGAGAATGTCTGGAGGCCCTACCCCCCTTCCCTGAACTCCCCAGACTCCTTACATGCTTCATTCACCTCTCCCAGCATGTAGAAATGAAGTGCCAGGATAGTGGGGGGGGGGGGAGAGTGATTTCCCTCCCCCCACCACTCTCCTGGCATGTCATTTCTACATGTCAGAAGAGATGAGCTAATCATGTAATCGAGTCTGTAAATTTCATTAGTTTTCTAAGGGGCTGGGAGGAGGGGAATTTAGCCCAGTAAACTTTGGGAATACTGTCTGGACTGCAGTATTCTGCAGACCAGAACAGGAAATAAGTCGCAGAATAAACCCACTATCTAATTAATTTGCTACAAACCAGGGTTTTCCTAGTTTGTAGCAAATTAATTCAGGACTGTCCAGAATGTTGTCTGGACAGCCACTCCTTTATTGTGGTAGATACTGCAATAAAGGTCCTGTCTGGATGGGGCATAGATGATGGCCTGGATGTTTAATTGTTGCTCAGGGCCAGCTTAGGACACCATAAGGAGGATAGAATCTTCTTTTTTCTTTTTTCATCATTAAGGATCATATGAGTGAAATGCTCCTCCCCAGCTAGATACTGGAGTAAAGACAGATGTCAGAAACACAGACTCAAATTAGAACAGAATGAGAAAACTACCAGTTTGAAATGCCTTAATCTGTATACAGGCAGATGTATAGGACACATTCCAAGGGAAAATATTTATGCTGACATTTCAGACTGCAGTCATGCCATTTGAATGCAATGACTGCTAGCTAAGATAGCTGAAAACAGATGATCTTGTATGATGGTTGGCTTCTCTTCCTCTGTACACTCAAGTGCTCATTACAGTTCTTTCTTTAAACTGCTGGCTAGACAGCTGCCTGTGCCTCGAAGGAGCACTGAGTGAGGGAGCATATAAATTACTGTAGCATTTTACAGCCAAGATAAACTCAAAGTGCAGGGTTATAGCCTGAACAGACATAGAAGAAGAACCAAGCAGAGAGAAAGGTATTTATATTGAGTCATGTCACACCCACAAAAACATTTATATAGAAATATTTTTCCCTCCATACATTTCCTTCCAACCTTGTAACCGGCTCAAATATTCAGAGCTATGCGTGTAACATAAACCACTGATTTCTCCCCTTTGGTAAAATGTTATTATTAGGTTACTATCATAGTATATTTATGTCAGTTGAAAATCTAACGTGCTGTTTGATTCTTGTTTTAAAATTTATCTGGCCTTCAAGGAAACATTTGTTAAAATAAAATATTAGGAAATCTTCCAAGTAACAGAAAATATTGATTGTACTAATGGGTGTTTTCTTTTTTAAGAAAGAAAGACAGACGGGCAGAGTATCAGTTGGACCTAAATCAAAGCACAACCTTAGCTGGGGGATGGGATGAGATTTTGGGGATGTCTCAGAAATGATCGTGCCATCTAGTCATTTGCCCACTTTTACATGGCCCATAGGCATAAGAACAAAACAGCAGTTTTTGTAATCTAACATTGACCCAGGGAACTGGAAATGAGTTAAACACATGTATCAGTCATAAAGAGAGGCTTCTTTCATTGGCTAAACATATTCAAATGCAGGGAGAAGAAGACTCGTGTCTTGCAAAAGGATTGTCCAAGAGTGACCATACTCTGTTCCCTTGAAAGACAAGAAATCACATTTATTTCTTAAATGAAAACCTGGAATCTGAGGCAGACCATGGTCAAAATAGTGGTATCTGTAGGAATAAGAGGAACCTAGCCAGAATGATAATATGGCAGCTTTACTTGTAACCGAACCATACACCAGAATTTGTCACAGACCCAGATGCCATTGCTACCCTGACATCTACTCTGGACACAATTATTGGAGGTGTTGTTGAAGGCTTCCATGACCAGAATCACTGGATTGCTGTGAGTTTTCCAGGCTGATGGCCATGTTCCAGAAGCATTCTGTCCTCACATTTTGCCCACATCTATGGCAGGCATCCTCAGAGGTTGTGAGGTAAATTGGAAACCCCCCTTGTCTAGTTCCAATATGCCTCACACCCTCTGAGGATGTCTGCCATAGATGTGGGTGAAACATCAGGAGAAAATGCTTCTGGAACATAGCTAAACAGCCTGGAAAACTCACAGCAACCCAATTATTGGAGGTAATGCAATTCCAAGAATCCCACAAAGAGCAATGTGCCTGTGTGGGACCGTTGACATTTCAGAATGCTACAGGAAAATTTCTTGAAGTTAAGAATTCTCAAGTCTAGGAAACACATTTTCTTAGTTCTGCTGATTTATAATGCTACAGAGGAAAATATTTTCTGCCATAGCATTCAAGTAATTAGCTAATAAAACCATTATAGGACCCAACAGTAACTACTTGGTACACTTCATATCAGTCCCTGAAGTTCAGTCTTTCATTTACATGTATGTATGCCAGTATTCAGTTTGGGTTTTAGCTGTAATTATTTAAAATGGACTCCATCATTCTTCTCTCTGTGCTGTTTCCTTTTATTGGAAACCAACTCATGGTTTTTCATCTGGGCTGTAGCATTTAATTTTGCATTCAACCAATTATGGTGGGTATGGATTTAGCTTTGTTTAAGGATCACAACACTCAAGCAGTTATTTTCACAAATATATGGTGTCTTTATTACAGCCAGCAGTCTCAAATGAACTATGCTTCTTTCTAGCAATTTCAGTCCATTTTTCGCCTCTCTTCTACACCACTAGCAATTTTCTCTGTGAGCTGTGTATAGTTTGTGAAACCTTGAGAAGCTGAGAAAATGCTCTGCTGGCTGGTTCATTCCCTCAGGAAACACCACTTGAATGTCAAAAGAACCACAAAGTAGAAATTATTCTTACTTTCATAAAACCAAAGATTTAAACACAGTGTGTGGGATGTATTACTGCTTCGCGGCAAGGCAACATAAAAAGGAAAGCTTTATCTTTCTGCCTGAAACCTGACAACCTCTGGGAGTGTGCGTTCAGCACTAAAATCAAAACATTTTCATAGCACAAACAGCACATGGAAAGTCAGTTCTTGGACAAAGTGAGAAAAGATAAAAAGATATAACTCTGAGACATCCACTGTGTAGAGCCAAATGCTGATAAAACAATATTAGCCTAAATTGTGTCTATCATTTTCTAGCCTGGAAAATATCATGGCTGGATGCCTTAAATATATGGAGGCTACAGTGAAGCTCTTGTATTTTGGACATTGTATGAGAATGGCAAAGAGTTCACCAGTGGAACTCTCTGCCCAGGAGTGTGGTGGAGGCTCTTTCTTTGGAGGTTTTTAAACAGAGGCTGGATGGCCATCTGTCAGGGTGCTTTGAATGTGATTTTCCTGCTTCTTGGCAGGGGGTTGGACTGGATGGCCCACGAGGTCTCTTCCAATTCTATGAGTATACGATTCTATGATTCTATAATTCTTGGGAAAATGAAAAAGCAATAGAAAATCTTTATGACCGTAGATAGACTCAATGAAGGCAGATAGACTCAATGAAGGAATTTGTTGCCCTAAATCTGCAACACCTGAGCAGAGCAGTTAATAAAAAGATCTCTTGGAGGTATCTTATGAGAATTGCTGTAAATTGAGCCTGGTTTGATAGCTTTATAACAACAAAAACCAAATCCGACCCTGCGTTGAGAATTAGGACACAAAGGTATGTGGAAGCAAGATAAGATCTCATCCCAACCTTCCTATAATCAGATACCTCATTTGCATATATTATATGTGTTTATACCCAGAGGTTTGTTTATATATCTTTATATAGGTTGATTTATATATAGTCTGTACCTGTACTGGTTTTTAAATTTTTGTGTATATTTTAGTAGGATTTTATGTTTTATGATGTTTATTTTTATTTTTATTTGTCTGTATGGTTTTTCCTTTTGGGCAATTGAATGTTTCACCTTTTATGTTAGAAACTGCCCTGAGTCCCCTTGGGGAGATAGGGTGGTATGTAAATAATAATAATAATAATAATAATAGTAATAATAAGCAAGTGGTGGCTTCAATGTCAGTAGGGCTGTGAATCTGCTTTGGGATTTAGTTTCAACTTTACAGAAACTATCTAAAGTTCTGGTCCCATTTTGAGAATTGGATTCAGCATCCTGAGTGAGACTTTTAAAATTGAGGTCAAGGCCCAGGGCAGATTTATGGCTTCACTTGATACTGAAGCCATGAACCACCACTGTTTGTTTGCTGGATCCAGATTTCAACAGTATGAGCATTTTGGCAACAGTGTGCTTGACATGAAAACATCATCAACAGCCTGAAGCCCTCTTGTTGTGAAACTGGATTGCTGAGTTTTGCTTTGAACTTATTAAAATATTCAGTTCGTGGGAGACAGTGTTGCAAGCTAGGGTGGGTGCGTTTTAATATAGTCCTGTCTTGGCAATGTCACATTTACTTGTAGAAAATTCTGCTTTAATGTCTTCCTTGCAGCTGGATTACATTTTACATTTCCCCTTTACATTCCTACTACAAAAACATACAAACAACTTTTTTTGCTTTGGACTGGCTGTGCTCACTTTTCCTATGCATTTAGTGATTAAAATATTTATATTAAACCCCAATAGGTAAAGATCTAAGGGCAAAATCAATAAGACAATGCAAACTGTAAATATTTTTTATATTTAGTGGTCATGTTTTAGTTTACAATTTAGGAATTCTTCAATCACGCTGTAATTATATACTTGGCTCCCAGGGAGCAAGCACTGAGTTCTATGGAATACACTTCTGATGTAGTAGGCTTGTGCATTTCAGCTGAACCTTGAACCTTTTCTGCTGGCCAGATTCTGGTAGACCCCTGTATCTGTTTTCGTAGTCCTCCCAAAAAAAGGGGGGAACCAGATAGCCTTTTCAGCCATCACCTGAAAAATATGGCTAGATTCGGCCCATTGGTGGCAATGGGGAACTTACGAGACTCCCCTTTCCATTCCTGGGACTCTTTCCTTTTTTTCCTTCAAGGGAGCCTGGGTTTCAGCAATCAGGTTAAGAAAGCACTCTATGTGATCCTTTATTGGGGGTGAGGGGTGGGTTTGCTTCTCAGGATCCCCTTCCTGTCATTTTAGGCATTGTTTGTCCTTATATCCTTCATTATAACCTAAATTAAAAGCATCAGAGTTAAGAGACCACTCTTTCTGTGATCCTTTCCTTTCTGTCTGTAGAGGAGACCAGGTTTAATGCTCCCTTGAAGCTGCTTCTTTCTACTCTAGAAGAGACCGGCACTACAGGTGTGAGCACTCTCTCCCTGCACACAGCTTCCCAAGGCATTTTAAGGAGGCTTCCCACTTCCCAGGGAAGAAAGAGTGATTGACCTGGAGCTATCTCCCCGGGCTTCCTTGAAAAAACCCTCTCTTTGCCCTGCCTGGAGTGACCCCCCCCCCCAGCCTTTCTGCAAGTTTAATGCTTCCTTAAAGCTGTTTCCATTTTTTTACTTTAGAGGAGAAGTAACAGTAGTAGTTTTCTGAGAATTTGGCTTTTCTTTTTATTTGCTGGAATTACTACTACTACTACTACTACTACTACTAATAATAATAATCCTTTAGAAGTATTTTCCAAAGGAGGTTAGAGGAGGAGAAAAAGAAGTTAAAAGGGTGATTCTCTAAGCCCCCAAATGCATGCACCCCACCCACCCAGCATGTTTCCAACTTTTTGTCAGTCCCACTAAATCAAATCAAATCAAGAGAATAAAGGAAAATCAAAAAGATTTTAATGAGAGGCCAAGCCAGAAGCTAAGCCAAAAATAAACAGAAGTCAGGGCTCAACTGTGATGCTGGGAGGAGGAGTTCTGATCAGCTGCTACGTAGTCCTGTTATAGATGGGAATCAGTGATGGTTGGAACATTACCATTATGGCCCTCTGACCCAGCCGAAGAAGTCAGATTGGCTGAAGGAAAATGGCTAAACCAGATCCGCGCACAAGTCTATTTGTTAGAAAAGGATTGTGCTGCCAATGCACATGCCACCATCAACTGTTACAAAGATCATCATGTTCTATGACAGGAACCAATATGTACATTTGTGGCAATGGGGAACTTATGAGACTTATGTAAGGACAATGGGGAACTTATGAGACATTTGTAAGGATACATGAGGCCTGGGTAAACCCATATACTAGAGAAATGGCAGTAACAAAAGAACTTAAGTTTGTTTTTTTAATGGGGTTGGCAATAATCCACTAGATGAAATCCATTTTCAGTGAAAACCTGTGACATATTATTACTGTAACTAATTCCTTAGCAAGTAGTCTTTTCTATAACAGCTAAACTGAGTATGGTACTTCAAACATTTAAACAGTGTGGCACTCATAAAAGCATTATGGAAAAGTCATCTAAGGTGGGAGCATGCCTAATCAACATTTTTTAAAATTGGCAGCAATTTATATTAGTTTTGGCAACAATTTGTATTAATTTTGGCACAATATAAAAACCTGTTGAATGTCTGCCTTTAGTGGAACACTTGAGATTAGCACAGGGCTACAGACAAAACCTGTCAAATCTTCATTAGTTTTGCTTTGTCAAGGAAACAGACTAGCAAGTGTCTGGAATGTGTGGCTAATTAGTGGAAACGGAAAGGTAAATCTTGTGTTCTGCATTCAATGGAACATGAGCAGAATTTATACAAAACCAGATGTGATGTAAAACATTCATGACTGGATCTTTTAACTTTGGGTTTTTTTTCCTTCAGTTTTATAACCAAAGCAAATATGAGAGACTCTGACTTGATGTGCAAGCTGTGGCACTAAGGAGAGGGTGTTCCTTCTTCTCCCCCAGTCATTATTTATCTTGGAACAGAAGGCAAATAAAAAGGTACCTGAATTGTGTCCATCTGTTTTTTTGGTTTGGGGTTGCAATAGCAACTTTCAAAGAGGGAAATCATTTAGATTAAGAGCATAGCTCACAGAGAAAGGGTTCAAAATTGGAAAGTTTCAAAATTGATTGCTCAGTATGAATCAGGCATTCTTGGCAGAACAAAAGTGGGTGTAGATCTTGTCGCTTGTCATTTGATTGATGCCAATCTTGTTAGCGAGTTTCTGGATGGTTAAAACAAAACCCCGGTTAACTGGAGAGATGATTCTGGGAGAGGTGAAAAAGCAAACAGCACTGAGAGACATAAAAGAAAGAGATAAAACTACAAAGGAATCTTAAGAGACCTAATTAACTTACTCTTCAAAGTATTCTTGTGATTTAAGATTAAATGAGAAAATGTCACACACTGACATTTCTAATGGAGTAGGCAAGTGAGGAATGACTGAATTCATCTGAAAAACAAATATTTGATTCTATTCAATGGAGTGGGGTTCATTTACTTTTTTATGTATCAATGGATTATATTTTCACAAAGGTTGCCCAATTTTACTATATTAGTCACATCATCCAAATGCTATGATAGATAACCTCCTCTCCCAACTGCTATCCTCCTTTCCTTGTGTATACAATCTTATTTAAATTGTTTGCCTCAGGGTAGGGAACTGTCAAGTTGACAATTTGTAATCAGCTCTGGGAAATATTTTAGTGGAAGGATAGGGTTTACAAACTATAAACATACAAACAAGATGTACTAGGAGAGAACTATCATATCAAGAGAGAGACGGTGACTCTTAAAAAAGAAAATACTTTAAATTTAGAGGGGTTTGATCTGTGAGTAGGTTGGCATGCTTATATATGGTATGAAAGAGAGAAAAAGGAAAGAAACTTTGGCAACTTCAGCAACCATTTTGTCACATAAGTCTTATTGAAAACATGGCAGAAATATAAAATACTTATGGATTTTACCAATGGAGGCCAATCAAAAGACACAGGTTGGTGGACATGGCCCACATATAAAGACACTTTAGGGAAAAATACTGTTGATATAAAGTCTCATGAAGAATTGAAAAAATCCTATAAAAATATTTCATGGCTACATTTACAAATTAAAGATTATTATAATAAAGACAAGAAGATTGGTTTTAACCTTGAGGAAGGAATATGGGATAAAATATTACAAATAGAGAAAAAAATTCATAATGAAAATTTATAATAAATTATTAGATCGGCCAATGGAAACTGAAGAAGTAAAGCTATGTATTATCAAATGGGAAGAGAACCTGAAAAGACGGATCCATTTTAAGGAGTGGGAACAAATCTAGAATAAAAAAGTAAAATATACAGTGTGCAAATTGGCTAAAAATGTTTCATAGATGGTACATTATGTTTCATAAAAATGTTTCATAGATGGTACCTTCAAGGCCTTATATGGTCCAGGGCCGACATACTTGAGGGACCACCTTCTCCTCTACCAACCTCAGAGATCACTTCGCTCAGAAGATCAGGACTTGCTGGAAATTCCCAGTTTTAAGATCTACCACCTGACAGAGACTAGGTGCAGGGCCTTTACAATCGTAGCGCCATCTTTGTGGAACACCTTGCCTGCAGAAACTCACGCCCTACGGGATCTACGGACTTGTAAAACATACATATTTTGGCAAGCATTTGAACTCTGTAAATGGGATTTTACTCTAGTTAATTGGTTTTATAATTGTATTGTGTGTGTTGTAAACCGCTCCGAGTCTTAGGGGAGTGGTGGTATATAAGTCTGAATAATAAATAATTAATAAATACATTACACCTAAGAAACTAGGCCTAATGTATAAGAATACACCAAATAAATGCTGGAAATGTCATGACCAAGTAGGGACTTTTTTCATATGTGGTGGTCTTGTAAGATTGCCGTTAAATATTGGACAAAGGTACATGAAGAGTCACAAAAGATATTTAGTATGAAATTCAAGAAGAAACCAGAATATTATCTATTAGGAATTATGGATCCAGACCTTAGCCTTGATGATAATAAAGACAGATTATTTATATATATGACAACTGCAGCGAGAATTTCCTTCACAAAATTTTGGAAGCAAGAAAAAGTTCCTGATATAGAAGACTGACTAAATAAGCTTAAGGAAATAAAAGATATGGATAAATTAACTTTTTTGTTAAAGAAAAATGTTGGTAAACCGATAAAATGGACAAATTGGGACCTCTTGATGGACTACGAAAAGGGACTTAGTGAAAATAATCGCAAAACAAATTTAGGGGAATAGAAATAATGAGAGACATGAATAAATGGAAGACACAAGTTCGGAATGGAAGTCAAGATCTTTTCTCTCTCTTCTCTCTATTCCCCCAGCTTTCCTACTTTTCTATATGTGATTATTGTTCCACCACTTTCCTTGTTATTAGTTACTTTTAGTTTTTTATTTTGTATTGTTTCAAAATAAAAATTTATTTTTAAAGAGAGAGACTGGGACTCTTTTGCTATAAAAGTACAGGACCAGCAAAGATGAACACATTTGCATATAACAGTCCCAGCCTGGCAGGGAAAAATATGTTGGTACAAAGCAATGGTGGTTGGTGACTTCCATGTCATTGGAAGTTTTAGTCTGAACTTTATGGGAATAACCCAAGGTGTTGAAGTCTGTACACAATATAAAATTTAGAATCGAACCATTGCCTCTATGACGCAGACCTACTAGCTATTTGTTTCCATTTGACCTGTTCCTGGGAGCCACTGGTTTGCGTCAAAGATATAAATTGATATAGTTCATATTGACCCAAGCAGTTCATATTGCCTACACAGACAAGATCACAAGCAGAAATCTTTCATATTACCTTGTATGTACTCCTGGACTTGGTACCTGGAGGTACCTGGACTTGAACTTGAGATGTGTTCTTCCAATGAATGTTTGTCCTCTGGAGTGCTGGATGTAGGACAAAAGAGGTCATGTGCTGATTAAGTTATGAGGCCCCTTACTTAGGCCATGAAGAAGGTAAGCCTGGTAGGCTGACACTGCCTGCTTTGTAGCACATTCCCGTAGACCAGGGCTGTCCAACTGCCGGCCCTGCAGGTGTTTTGGACTTCAAATCCCAGAAATCCTAGCCAGTTTACCAGCTGTTAGGATTTCTGGGATTTGAAGTCCAAAACACCTGTAGGGCCGGCAGTTGGACAGCCCTGCTGTAGACTATCAACTCTATCATTATGTCTGGAATCACTTTAGAATTACACCACATAAGCAAAATCCATCGTAAAAAAAGGTTTTGGCAGGAAGGTCTCCCCCCCCCCCAGCCAGGTATGTTTGTTTAAGCACACCTAAAGACATCTATAATTCCATAATTCCCACCCTTGACTTAGAAGGGATGGAGGGAGAACACACTGGCTTGATAATGAGTCAGCTTATATTTCCTATCTGTTTGTAACCCTTATGTGAGAGCTATAGGATCTCTGTTATGCAAAGATCATTTTTATAGTATAGTTTGGATAAAGTACATTTTGGCCACTATTAACATTGAATGTCTAAGGTCACATGGGACAGGTTTAAATCTGGGGCATTTGTGCCCTGGAGCTTCCCTGGATCCAACACGTACATGCTTAATCTAGGACCATGTTTCCAGTTAGTCTGATCTGTTCCCTTGCTCATGTGTCCTCTTGTCAAGCTCTCATTTTCCTTTTTCTTCTCTGGCCATGGAGTATCCTGGGAGTGCCTGGCTATCAACTGTGAAATCTACTGATATCATAATATGACCTCCTTCTAGCTGATGATGCAGGCACCCTATTCTAACTTCAGCAGACAGTACTACAAGAGCCTGGGAGTTCAATGGTTGGTAGGGATGGTGGTAACAATATGGTATGATTCGTCACTTTTCCTGCACCGGTAAGTCTAAAGGAAGGGTGATGGTGGCAGTGTATGTATGGACAGTGAATCAGGCTGAAACAAAGCCATAGCATACTTCCAAGTTTCCTGCAAACTCTGGAGTATCTCTTGATTTTGCTCAGAGCAGAGCAAAATTGTGTTCAAGGCCAAATATCCAGAATACTTACCAGAAATCCCCATGTGTTGTGTAGACTGCCAGTGCTAGATTCAAAGTGAGTACTTTTTAATTTTTATAGATATATAATCTAAGTCTGAATAAGCAACATTATTTTTTCAGTTTTATGCTTGAGGAATGGATGAGAGCCAATCTTTTAAGCTTTAATTTAATTCATCCCCCCCTCCCATTTATATTAGGAGTGTATGATCAGTCTTACAATGCATTTTGTTTTACTTGCAAAATGTCTTACATGGCAGACAAAAAGAGACCATTTTGGGTCTTATCATTTCAGGTCATTGATATTTCTTCTGGAGTTGCTGCTCCAATACAGGTTTTCCCATTAATTTCCACCACAGTGGCCAATCTTTGCTGATATTCTTTTGCTTACATGGATCTTCATCATTTCTACTGAAACGATGGGCCATGTTTGGCAGAGCTTACTGTAAATTGGAGTTCCCAGGGGAATCTGGATAATACTCACATCACTTATCAACTTCCATAGCTGTTGAAACCTATAATAAATTGAATCAATGAAAGCATATTTGAACTTGGGAGTATTATTTTTGTTAGATACAAGTAATAGAAAGTTTTCTTTTGTTTGAGAATATTTTAAAAAATTAAAATAACTGCAAAGCATAAACTATATAGGAAAACCTTTCTTCATAAACTTACAGAAATCCAGAAAGATTTTTTAATGTAAGAATTTGATTCTTTTTTTAAAAAAAAATGTAAGACTTTCAAGAGGTTTCATTTATAAACTTAAGAAATATTTTCTCTGATGCAGGAGTGACCTTTCTAACTTTCGTGTTCACAAAGAGCCTTTTTCACAGCATGTGATTCATATAGAGCTGGGAAATTTTGCATAATGCAAGTGACACTTTTTGATCCATTTTCCTCTTCTTTCTCTTTCTTATGAACAGCATATGTTACATCTGTGCCTGTTTCCATAGAAACAGTCAATTTTGGACTTTGAAAGAGGGGGTATAGGGGGGCACTGAAGAGTTGAGTAGCTTGGGAACAAGTGCACAGGTAATGGGGTTGTAACAGTTCTTCATTTTAATACTTGTGAAATATAAAACAAAATTAAACATATGAATCATCTGAGACATTCATCAGAGACTGGAATCTCTGATTAGTGTGAATTCGTTACCAACGGTACCTTGAAATATTTCTGTTTTTTTTAAATGCTTCTGTCCGCCCTGTCCCCCCATCAGTAAGTAAAATTCCCATAACACAGAAATATGCTTGCTATGTTTTTTAAATAAAGCATATAAAGTGACTAATGTGCATTAAAAATGAAGTAAAACCCAGCTTTGTTGCATTGAGAATGTTTGTGACTATTGTAACATTTTTAAAACGGCAAAGACGGATTGTATAAGTTCAGCTTGGGGATCAAAAAGAAATGCTTTTGAAAGGGGGAGGTTATGTATTCCATGAAGGCCAAAGAACGGAATTAAAATTCTGTGACCCCTTTGATGGTGGAAGGTTCCCAGTGTTTAATGGAAGCAATGTTTCTTAGATTGAATGACAAAGAAAAACAACTTTAGTGAATCAGTTCCGAAAGGAAAACAATGGTGTAAGAGAAGAGCCCCAATGGCTTAGAAGCCAAAACTACTCCTTTCCTTTTTCATTATGATAGTGAATATCTACCTTGTAGGTTCTCAGGAAAAGTCTTTTCTTTTTCTCATTAAAATAGGAATTACTTCAATACATAATGGGAAGTGTTTTAGGATAAGTAGAGAAAAAGTAGGAGTTGCTCGGGAGCATGACCTTTCAGCCTTCACATTTTGGAATGAAACCACTTGTTCAAGTAGCAATTAGTCTTTGAATAAAATACGACACTGGATTTTCCCCCTACACATTCTTCTAGTTAAATGTTCCACAATAAAAATGCTAAAGATTCTCAGCATTCCAGGTTGGCTGTCTAGCCCTGGTTGCAAAGAAAAACTAATGTAATAATGAAGCATTTATAACTTTGGAAAAAGGAGGAAGAAAATAGAGCAAAAGAGCAGCATATACATACATTGTTGTTGTTATATTAATATCCAACCTTCTTCTTTCATATTGTGACTCAAGGCAGCTTACAATATAATTTTCTTAAAAAGTTAATTTCACCAAATTCAAAGGTTAAAAATGATTGAAGTGTCAAAACCAGTTAAATCAGAAGCCATTAGAAACACATAGAAAACAGTAAGAGAAGTGCCAATGAAAGAAAACTAATAGTATACTATCAAGGGATGCAATAATTTGGTAATTTCATTCTCAATGCAATAAACAACTCATTTTAGCACTTTCATTCCCACTGCAAGAACACATGTGAAAACTTCAGTTTTTAAAGACTATTTGCAGTTTGAAACCTATTCTGTGCTAAATGTGTAATTTTTTAATGCAAAACCCCCAAAACAAAACAGGAATATCTGACCAGAAAGCAACATTTGTTCCAAAATGAAATGTTGGGCACAGCAAGGGTTGCTTTCTGCATGAAAAATGCACAAATTTTACACAGAATATGTCCCAAAGTGAAAAAAAATCTCTGAGGTCCTTATTCCACTTTATCAAGATTTCTCAGCATACAAAAAACAAAACATTTTCAATCATTTCCCAACTATTTTTGAATACTCTTTACACCCTTAATTGCACTGGACAAATGTTAGCACTGCTTTCAGTACTTACTGAAACCTCTGGAAAAATTGTTGGGTGGGGTTTTCTTGAACATCAACCACTCCATACTTCACACCAAAGGATGCCTTAAAAAGTTATTAAGGACTTCATCACATTAAGACTGAGATTCACCACGCATCATGGTAAATTTTGTGTGGGTTGTGGGGAACCCATTGCCCTGTGCCCTGCATTGGCTGGCTTCCTCTTCACCCCATCCCAAGGGAGGAAGCATCCTCAGCCCGGCTTCCCCCCATTGTTGTCTATGCAACATGGGAAGCCTTTTGTGTTGCCGCTACAGTGGCTTATGATTTGCCGTGGAGCCCTGCTGGAAGTAGATCTATGTCATGGGATGGGAGCAGGCAGGCTCTGTGCTGCAAGAGTAGATGAAATGTCATATGACAGGTAATTTTGCCCATCTGATGAGGTCATCAGTATTAAGGTGAACCAAATTTGGATCAGCAGCCAACTTTGTAGTTCTTCCATATAGAATAATTCCTTTAGATTCCATTGAAGATTGAAATGTAGCTCCAATAATGCATTGGCATGGAAAAAGGTGAATTTCTCAACACACTGTGAATATAAGGTTGTAGAAGGTTGCTTTTATCTTTTTTTAAAGGAAAAAACCTCTACAATAATGAAGTGCAGGAGGATGAGATAATATAAATGGAGTGCCAGCCTAAGAGATTCTCACATTCCCACCCACCTTACAAATGCTAAACTTGATTGCTGAATCACTCAGACAGCAAATCTTGCTTCCATGGTGCAAGACAGAGCTGGCTTTGCTGCTCCACTAGTCAATATGATTTTGAATTTGAAAAGCTTCAAGTCAAACAAGTTGGTCAGAACCAGTCACAGCATCCTCCCCACACAAAAATCTGACTTCACCCTGTCTTTAGTCATGTACTATTTCCAGCTCATCAGTGTGGCAAACCATTATTATGTGTGGAATGAAAAACAAGTGATTCAAGCAGTATTGCTCATTTATCTTTAGGGCTGTATTTACAGTGTCAGATGTCAGTGCCAAGAATATATAGAAAGAAGTGCAGCTTCTGTTTGCTTTATATGTACACTGTGGAAAGAGGGTTTCATTTGGCAATGAAGTCAGATCTTTAGTCTTCACCAGTACAAACATATCTCCTATACACACAGTTATAAATATTCTCAACAAAAGTCACACTTTCTAGCTGAAAGAGGATGTCTGCTTTCACCTGATGTGACCTCACAGAAATTCAGTAAAGTAGCTAAGAACAGGGAGGAAACACAATGGATATTTCTGTTACCAAACAACCCACTTACCACCAGAAACCAAAAGTCAATTGTTGTAAGCATAGTAGATTTACATTTAAGTACATTTACACAAGCAACTTGACTATGAAATGTTCATGAATCATGGCTGTATAAGTACAGTAGACTTACATGACTTGAACATTGGTGCTTTTGCACAAGCAACTTGACTTAGAGATGTGCATGAATCATTGGTGTGTAGCCAAATGGGAGGCAGAGAAGAATCATCCTTGGAAAAATCCATAGAGGATTGGTTTTCTGTTGCTAATTTACAGCCTCACGCTGCACCTGTCACTTTTACAAATCAATGGGAGTGCCTAGCCTTTAATAACACAGGGTCACTAATAAAGGTTGCAAGTGAGGGCCATGCAGGCGAGACCTTTCGGGATGTCAGGAAAAGAACCATAGTGACGCACATTAACACCCACACACTCTTTTATGTCACTTCCAATTTACTTTATCTTAAATTGTCAGCTAGAAGAACTCTCTCCCATATTAATAACTCAAGGCTTGTATCCAAGCCAGGAAAAATAAAGCCTGCTGCTCTGCAAGGCAGCTGGCTTGCTCAGGAAAAAAAGAAAACCTATTGGGAAAAATATGTCTCAGTCAGAATGGAGAATGAGAAGGGACACGTTTTTTAAGAGTTTCCAATGAGTCAAACAGAGAGCAGTATTGGTGCATTGTCTTTTGTTAAAGCAATCAACTATGTAATACAGTAACTTGGGGGTTGGTACTCATGACAGTTAAATACAAATAAGAGCTGGATCATAGAAGTTTTCTAGGGGTAGTTAGTCTTGTTAACCTGAGGCATATTATGTACACTACAGTTATAGCAGCTTGATTCCACTTCATTTCTCATCCATTCAACTAGACCTCCCAGTGATCGGAGTTCCACAAATTGGGATCAGACATTAAGAAAGATCTCTCTCATGCCCTCATCAGCTGAACCAAGAATGGTAGTGGGACAGAGAGAATGAATTCTTTTGCAGATCTTAGAGCAAAGGCATGTTCATTTAGGATAACATAATTTTTCAAATATTTTGATGGTGTTAAAGGTAAAGTCTAGCACTTTAAATAATGCCTGGATCAGCAGCCAATGGAGTTTTCAGGAAGCAGCTTATATGCTTGGATTTTAAATATGTGATTTTATAGATGTGTATTTAACCATGTTGTGCTCCGCCTTGAGCTCAAAGGAGAGACAAATAATAATTAAAACTGTATTATTATTATTTTATTACATCTAATATTTGTTTCATGTAGGATAGGCTACTGCAATGCACTCTACATGGGGTTGCCTTTGAAGACTGATCGGAAGCTTTGAATAGTCCAACAGGAGGCAGCCAGGTTAATAACTGGAGTGGCATACAAGGAGCATACAACTCCCATGTTACATCACCTCCACTGGTTGCCAGTTTGCTACTGAGCACAATTCAAAGTGCTGGCTTTGGCCTATAAAGCCCTAAATAGCCCTGATCCAATTTACCTGTTTGAAGGCATCTCCCTCTATGAGCCATCATGGAGATTAGGATCCTCCGGGGAGGCCCTGCTCTCCGTCCCACCACTGTCACAGGTGCAATTGGCAGGAACGAGAGAGAGGGCATTCTCAGTGATTGCCCCTTGGCTATGGAACTCCCTTCCTGATGAGATCAGACTGGCCCCCTCCCTCCTGTCCTTCAGAAGGATGGTAAAATCTTAGCTGTGGGACTAATATTTTGAAACAGTGCAATAAAGCAGCAATAGGAAACCTTACCATGCCAATTAGATTCAATGTGTATGATTGGGACGGTTTAAGCAGTGGATTTTAATGTTGAGACAAATGTTTTTAATGTAAATGCATGCATATAATCTATTTATGTCCCAGCATTGAATGTTTGCTGTTTGTATGTTGTGCCCTGCCCTGAGTCTCCTTCGGGGTGAGAAGGGTGGGATATAAATGATTTAAATAAATAAATAAGAACCCTTTCCAATCAGGATGTTCAAAGCCCCTGGCATTAGAACTCTTTGGGTGAGAATTCTAAATATTCCTCTCTAAACTGCAAGCCAGAGGATTCCACTAAAAAGAAACATGGCAATTAATGTGAACTCATATCTAAGAGGCACTTGTCAGTGGATTTATTTTATTTTATGTGTTAGAACAAGTTTAGGGCAGCATGTCATTTTTCCAAGGTGAAACATGCCCCTTGCAAGTGCTACTTCTTTTCTATTTAAAAATAATAATGAAAAAGAGGGGTTCTGTAGAGCTCAGAAATGACTTGGAGAGCTCCTTCCTACCCACCGACTGCCTGATTTTCACCTCTGTTATAGAAAAACTGTATTTTATAAACTAGAAATAAATCCTCATTCTGACCACCTACAGCCCTTCAGATCATAAATTATGTCAATGGTCCAACAAATGCATTATGAAGAACACCTTGAAGGGAACATGCTGTTATGTATTGCTAAGCAATAATTAAATGCCAGGGGAGTTGCAACAGAGTTCCATTGTGCCCTGATCCTAATCCTTCCATATTACTATGTTGATCAAAAATTTCATATAGGGCAGCATGATTCATTACAAAGCCTAAATTAGATGAATTCGATAACAGCAGCATGCCTTAGGCCTGAAAGAAGAAGGTGTGGAAAAGTAGGCTGTTACAAGCCTATCTGGCACACATCCCTCTACAATTATGCTGTTGTGGAAATTATTTATAAAATTACCATGGAAGTTTGCCCTGGGGCTGTATCTCTGGATCTATTAAGCTAGTGTGATTCGCCCTCCCCCCTTTTCTCCTTCTTCGCAAGCATTTTTGCTTTTGTGTGACCCAGAGTTTCTTGAGCCGACAGCTAAAACCACTTAGCTGCTCCCTGCAGAGGATACTATGTCTTATCACTAAAGAATAGAGGGAGTATTCTGAAGGATTGAACTGAGTAGAAAAAGAAAAGTGCATGACTGTGAAGGACAGTTTTATTGCTGCTGGTATATTTGTTCTATTCCAAGATGTTATATAATTCCTGCTTCTACTTCTTTATTTCTTTCTTTTTATTTTACTATAAGCCACACCACGGTGTCCTGTTTTTTGTAGCTTACAACCAATAATGGCACATAGGAAGATAAGAAATAATAAAAGAATATGCAACCATTGAAATCATATTAAAACCTGAACAGGGCTGCAGCATTAGAAGGGGCAGAGCATGGAAAGTTACTTTTAAAAGTGATTAATCATTTTCAAAGTTCCCTTCCTAATAGCTTGTCATTAGCGTGGTTGTAAATTTAAAAATAATAGAATAATTTCCCATGTATTTATTTACATATTTTGATTTTGGCTTGTATCAGAAGTTTCACTGAGTTGTTGTGGTTGTGGTTTTTGTTGTTCACCACTGTTCAGCAAGTTTTCTAAAGGTTGAGTATCCCATATCTGAGATGTCAGATATGGGATACTCAACCAGGACCAGAATCTCAGATTTTAATTTTTCTTTGGATTTTGGAATATTTGCATATATATCATGAGATATCTTGGAGGTAGGACTCAAGTCTAAAAATGAAATTCATGAATGTTTCATATACATATAGCCTGAAGGTTTGTTGTTTACTCATTCAGTTGCTTCTGACTCTTCGTGACCTCATGGACCAACCCATGCCAGAGCTCCCTGTCTGCTGTTGCCACCCCCAGGTCCTTCAAGGTTGAATCAATCATTTCAAGGATGACATCCATCCATCTTGCCCTTGGTCAGCCCCTTTTCCTTCCTTTTTCCTTCCTTTTTCCTAAGCAACATTATCTTCTTCAACGTATCCTGTCTTCTCATTATGTGGCCAAAGTACTTAATCTTTGCCTTTAATATCCTTCCCTCCAGTGAGCAGTAAGGCTTTATTTCCTGGAGTATGGACTAGTTTGATCTTCTTGCGGCCCAAGGCATTCTCAAAATTTTCTTCCAACACCACATTTCAAAAGTGTCTACCTTCCTTCGCTCAGCCTTCCTCATGGTCCTGCTCTTGCATCCGTAGATTATTATGGGGAATACCACTGCTTTAACCATGCGGACCTTCATTGCCATTGTGATGTCTCTGCTCTTAACTATTTCATTGAGAATGGTCATTGCTCTCCTCCCAAGCAGTAAACATATTCTGATTTCTTGGCTGCAGTTCACATCTGAAGTAATCTTTGTTCCTAGAAACACAAAGTCTGTCACTGCCACCACATTTTCTTCCTTTGCTTTGTCCAGTTAAGGCTGATTCCCTAATTCCCTGCCTTTAACTAGGATAGTTTTGAGATAAACACATAGATCAAAATATTATGCTCTCTGTTTTAGATATGATAAATGATCTAGATTCTAGAGCAATTATATAACCATTGCTAAAGAAAATAAAGGAAAAACAAAGGTGTAGTGTTTCTTTGCTTTAAAAGAAGCAAATATTACATTGTGTTTATTGGTTAAAAGACCTATAGAAAACCATTTATCGCAATATCTTAAGGTGATGTGCATCTCAAAAGATGCTTGGTAACTCTGGCATGCTCTCAAAGAAAAAAAATCGAATGGATCCACCTGAGTTGGTCATGCAGCTAGAATTTCAACTTATTTCATAATTAAGTAATACTTTTAGATCCAACAGGAAGCTAGCATGAATTTGCTCTGAAGTTCTTGCAAGAAACTCAGCTCCTTTTAAATGCTGGAGTTCTTTTCTTCTTCCCACTACTACTTTATTTGGCAAGTATTTCAAATTATACTCTTACTATCACATTAATTCTCTCTTTATATATACCCTTTTTCAAAATGTGTGGGTTATAGAGAGCAATTATGCAGTAAAACCCTTGGGAAAAACTTACAGAAGAGTACTGCACTAACAAGATAATAGCTTCAGAACAAATCCTGAAGTTTCTGCTTTCTTCTTATTTTTTCCCCCGTGTCTTCTCCTGTGTTCTTCAATTTCCTCAGAGAAGATGACAAAGACACCAACAAGGGTTGAGGGTGATTGTGTTCATGCCCTGGTTATGGGTTTTGTTGAAACATCTGGCTGGGTAATGTACTTGAGCTTTTATATTTTTATCACTGAGCTTGCAGGAAGATCTCCAGAGATTTGTGGAACTTCAATGTGTGGGAGTTAGTTTGAATTCTTTCAGAACTTGGAAAGGAGTTGTTTGAAAAATGTGTTACTGTCATCCCTCTACATTCATTGGGATGAGGGGCACAGAACCATTGCAAAAGTAGAAAAACGATGATTGAAAGTACTGCTTTTTTTTTAAAAAAAAAGAAGAAGTGAGGTAATGCCTCACTAGGAATCTACTAGATCCTTCAGAATGACTCTGGTCAACTTTCACCTGTCAACTTTTGCAGATTCATGGATTGGATTAAAATGTTTTATTCAAGGAACTTCTAGCTACTCCAGTGTGACTCTATGGTCATCCTCCAGCAGAAGTGGACCCAAGAGTAGCACTGGAGGACCTAGAAATGCCAAAAGAGAACATTTAAATCAAATCAATGACAAAGCAAATCTTCTTTTTTTTACATATATTTTTTATTTAAAGTAATAAGTGGAAAGAGAAGAAAGAAAAAAAGGGGGGGGGGAGGGTGTTCGAAATTCCAAGTAAAGTAGGGGAACAAAAGCAGGAAAATGAAAGAAAGAGGGAAAAGGGGATACAATTAGGGAGGCCTACTTAAAAAATTTTAAAAACAGTTTTAAAAGTACAAAATAACAAACCAAATCTTCTAAAGTCAAAATCCACAAAAGTGGAGGGCTGACTATATGTATAATTAGTCACACAGAATTCAGCATCGCTAGGTTTGATCTAGTGTGGTAGCTCATGATGTCATCCCCATGGAAGGATAAGTTAAATATGGAGCAAATTTATTGTTTAGATTCACAACCACAACAGGCAAAACATCTCAGGTGGTGATGCCTGAGTGAGGGCAGAAGTGATGCCACAGTGAAGACAAATAGCACTATTTGGGGGGGGGGGGGTGGAGGACCAGGGCGGTAGAAGGGAGGGGAGGTCTGGAATACTGTGTACTCTCCCCAAACCCTTGCTGGTCCCCAACTGAATTGATTGAATGGAGAAAATGAAAGAAGGTGTCTCGCAGAAAGTGAACTGAAGCAGTTATTTAGAGTTTACTGCCCTGCACAGCTGATGATGTGGGGGAAGAGGGAAGGAAGTGTGTATGATTTTGAGGATCAATGAAACTCTACACATGGAAGAGCAACAAGAAGGAAGGCTCCTCTGAGTCAACAAGACACAAGAGATGTTTTCATAAAAATAATAAATTTCTGCTGAAACACTACACAAAATGTGTATAGATAATGATTTTGTTGTCACCCTCTCTAACATCTACATCCAGTACAGTTCACACATACCCCATTGTCCCAATGTCAAAAGCTATTTAAATTTGTTTTTTTCCTGATAGTAAAGTTTAAATGAGCTTGTGATTGTAACTGAATGATTGCAGCTCCTTTTGAAGTATAACTATAACTTTTAAGTTGTGATTCCTCACCTCACAGTAGTGTACTTTCACTATATGGTAAAGGAGGAATGTGATATAGTTCAAGTGTAGGCTCACAGTGCTGCCTCAAGTGCATATGTAGCAATAATGAGCACCACTGGAAAAAAGTGATGTATACTGCAGGCCAATTGCTGCTTACAGCACCAAGATTTTTAAATGTTAATCAGCAACAGTTTTATATGGTTTTCAGAAGGAGGAAGTAAAATGGTACTATTAAAATGCAATGAAAACCTTACTTTTGCAGGCATTGGAGCTATAAATGAATTTAACTACTTTCAAAAATAACTTTCTATGTTTAATCCAAATTTATCCAAATAAGCCTTATTTATGGAAGAAGTGACTGCCATCTGATAAAACCTCAATGGTTTCTGACATTACTTCTATCCCCTCATGTTTTTTTTAATTCCACATTACCAAGTTTGCAATTAAAAATACAGTTAAGCAAATCAATATTATTTTGCATTTGCTTATTTAAGCATTTTGAATAAGAATTACTTCTAAAATGTTTTAAAATTGATTTTAAATCAAAGATAAGAAAGATATGTAAACATATCCTTTAAACTTAATAAAAAGAATAAAAAGCAACAAAATCTACTTTAGAATGACCCTTTTATATAACAAAAACATACTTGTTAATTGTATAAAATTAACATACATAATTTTACGATGAATATAAATTTGATCACTGCAAAAACTCATAATTAGTTGCATGAATATATAGTTGTATTTATGCAACTAACATCATCCCCAATTTGGTCATCAAAAGTCTTCTGTGCTATTACAATTGTACTACAAAGTAACATTTTCCAGCAATTTACCCATTGGCTAGATGATTTCATCTAATTTCCAAAATAAATTGAGTATTTCACATAATGAATTGTTTTGTTCATAAGAACACTCCGTGATGTCTTCTGGTGTGTTTGTATGTGTCTCTATGTGAATACTACAAAAATTGTCAAGATTCTCTTTATTACTGTGTGTATTCATGTTAGAATGGTAAGGAATGTTCACAAATTTTCTAGCCCATAATGGCAAAAAATCTCAATGTATCAAAATAGTGTATTTTATTTTGTACAGATGCACAGAAAACAATTGTAGGATTTTACTTAAAAATCATTACGAATATAGAACATCTCTCATAATTTGACCCAGCAAGGAGAAAACATCTGAATTTGTGAATGTGAAATAAGAACTTCCCTAGCATGTCTGCTTATTATTTATTTATTACAATTTCCCAGCAATAATTTCAAGTAAAAACATTGGGAACCTTATGTAAAACAAGCTACACATTAATATACATTGTACTTATGAAGGCGTGATAGTGAGATATGGTTTCTGCGAAGTAAATATAACATGTGGTATAGGATTATGGGAATAGCCTACATGCTTTTGCATCCTATTTTCCAGGCAGCCCTGGTTTCCTCATTTAAGATCTCTGAACCATGTTACAATCAGTCACTATTATTTTAAGTAGAGCTGACAAGTGTAGCACGAAGATATCCAAAGGCTTCAGTCACAAGCATTTAATGTAGTAATGTCAATTTACTTGCAACCAAAGGTTTGCCGGAACAGATGCCTCAGTCTGTGTGGTATATATTAGATAATAACTGGAGTTTGCTACAAAATGAGTGATTTCTCAAAAAATGAAAAACAAAAGCCATTTTTGGCAATAAAGTTACACATAAGAACACAAGCAGAGAGAGAAACAAGAAACTTTTTTTTGCAAAGCTCATAGCTAGTGAGTAGGCCTGGTTGATCCACAAAACAATGGTTCAAAACTCATTTTGGAACTAGGGGGTGCTAGCGCTTCAAATCTGAATGCCTTCCAAAAATTTTTCCAAAAAAATTTGAAATTTGTTCGGAAAAATTCTAAAATTTTGGAATAGCTTCATTAATGGTGGAAACACATGTTTAACCCAGTTTGGACGTGGATTTCTTCCATTCTTCCTGTGAAAATCTGTCAAACTGGCGTCAAACGAAAAAAATCAGAATCACCGCCAGCTCCCTCCTCCGGTCCTCTGTGAGCCCAAGACCAGGAAAGCTGGTGTTGTGGGATGGACTGAAAGAATCTGGCAAAGCGATTTGGGGGGGGGGGCTTGCCTCAGGCTTGTTGCTGATTTGGCAGATCATGAGGCCTGCAGTTCAAGGGTGGAGGGAGAGGAATCCCGATGCCAAGCGGAGACCCTGTAACTTTTTCGGAAGGGAGGAGGGAGGTAGCCTCTTTTCCTCCCTGTCTTTGGCCCACAGGTTAACAAGAGGTAGCCGGGAATGGGGAAACCCGCTTCTTCCTGCCCACAGGATTCCTCACAGGTGGAAAAGTGGAAGGACCCTGCCTTCTTCTGTAATTGGGTGTTTGAATGTGGATTGCTTTGCTCGGCCTGAGATCTGGGGCGAAAGCCTGCTTTCCCCCCAGATCTCAGGCCGAGCAAAGCAAACCGCATTCAAACTAATGTGGATTGCCTTCTTCTGTATTGGCTGTTTGAACCCTGCCTTCTTCTGTAATTGGGTGTTTGAATGTGGATTGCTTTGCTCGGCCTGAGATCTGGAGCGAAAGCCAGCTTTCGCCCCAGATCTCAGGCCAAGCGAAGCAATCCGTGTTCAAACACCCAGTTACAGCAGAAGGCAGGATTCAAACACAGCTAATACAGAGGAAGGCAGTGTCCTTCCACTTTTCCATTCAGATTTAGAAGCATTCTGATGAACCTAACCAGGCCTACTAGTGAGATAGGAGTTATACTATAGGGAAAATTATTTGCCTGCATTTCATGCTATTGTAATGCTAACTATTGGCTGCGCTGCTTTCATTAAAAAGGGCCCCTTCGTCTCAGTGGGAATAGTAAAGCCTCTGTGTAACATTTAAAATACATTTGTGCATTATTGTTATTTTTTTCTAGACTTTATGCCTCTTTCTCCAGCATGCTTGTCAAATAGGATTAATCTCTGTGTGGAACAGCAGCAAAGTTGTTTATCATCTGTAGGCTTGACACAAATGCCATTAAGGCTAAACATTGTAGCAGTACAATAGAGGAATTCTTAAGGAATTATTTATGTATCTGTGTTTGAACATTTATTTGAAACCTTTCTAACACTTTTCTTTTGGCATTTTAAAACGTGACAATGTGAAGTGAAGAAGAAGCACCCACTTTTGTGTTTTTGCAGGGCATAATGTTAGGAGGCTTCCAGACAGCACTGAAACGTGTGCTGAAGTGGGTTTAGTTGGAGTTCAGCCTGTGTTTCTGTTTCAGGATCAAAGTGCTTCTGATGTGGGGAATGACGTCACTGAGGGTCAAGATGGAGATGGTTTGGTCAATGATATTAATGCAGAGAATGACATAGGGAGACTGGTTCAAAGTATAGTTTCCCATGAGAATGTTCCTACAGGGTATAGGTATGATAGTTTACTCCCTGACCCAGAGAGTTCCCAAGATTTGGGGTTTGAAAACAACCTGACACCTGGAAGATAGATAATGAGCACATAGATAGACAGCTGGAATTTAGCCGGAACAGAGCTCAGCCAAGGTTTTCACCATTCTACTAGGCTTCGAGAGATAAAGGTGAGAAGCAGTCAAGGAAAGTGAAAGTAATTTCTGGGTGTTGGGATATAAAGTTCTTTCCAGGGGAAAAATGGTCAGATGAAGCATTGTTTCATAACCCTGCTAAGTCCTTGTTCTTGTTCTATGGAAGCCTTGCTTGGAAGATTCATGTTAAAGATTTTTGTTCATGGTTTGACTCTTTGCCTCTTGGGATTATATACTCATGCTGTGGAATAATGTTTTCCTGGCTATTTGGATTTGATTACAAAAGTGTGGATTTTGCTTTTGAACTTTGCTGTATCTTGCCTTGGAATTCTGTATACCTGCTTATCTTCCTATCTTATTGGACTTATCTATTTTCTTAAAGCATATTGTTACCTTGCTGTGTTTACTTATCTTCTATAAAAAGAGATTGTTTTCCTACTCAACGTGTGGTGTTTTAAAGTCAGAGGGTTATTCCTGTTCTGGCGTGCAACGGGTTTAAGAAACTCGCTTAGGCGTAGATTTAAGTCCCCACATTTTGCCCCTAAACCTGCGTTTTCCTGGCCGGTTTCAACACCCAACCCCCCACTTCCCAAAAGGCCTTAAAATAGAAAAGAACTTATCCAACCACCATTGGGGTACTGCTAGAGTCCTACTAAAGTGTAGAAATGATGTGTCGAGATGTGTGATTTTGGCCTGAAAAGCCCGAAAGGGCTGTGTGGATTGGGCCTAGAGATCATGTGACATAGTCCATGGGCCCAATCCACACTGGGCCCATACCTGGAAAAAAACAGGATTTATTAAAGATCTGGGTCTTACCAGGTATCAAATTAATTTGGGACAAAGCACGGTTTTCCTGCCTTTTCTCTAATTAATTCAATATTACCGAAGGCATCAATATTATTTCATTATCAGATAAAATTTGTTAAATTCATACTTATGACACAATATCAGATGCGCAAGCATGGCCCACACCAAAAACTTAAGAATTGAAACTTACCCAAAACTTTTTCATTATATTTTGTAAATCTTGGACACCTCCCAAAGTCAGTTTCATTTTCAGCACAAAGAAAGGAAGCCAAAAAGGTTTCCTTTCATCTTTATATTAATGACCTCTCACAATTAGAAGAAGGGAAGCAGCAGGGAGAAAGCAGAGTTTGCTGAGAAAGAGACTGAGAAAGCACGGAATTCTGGGAAATGTAATTCAGGATGGCAAGGAGGCCTATGCCAGAGAATTCAAAAGGCCCTGCACCAAACTACATTTCCCTGAATTCTGCTCAGAATCAGAAAGCCTCAATCAGCATAGGGGAGAGATTTGTCCTTCCATAGCAGCAACCAGCCAGAGGGCTAATAAATGGTGGAATTTGCAAAGAACAGGACTGACTGATACTTCTAGTAAGTAAATCTCTGTGCTGGGTTGGCAAGAAATCCCTAAATGGAAGTTGTATTGGTTAATATGAGGGACATTCAATGAGTCAGCTGTTGTGGCTTTTATATATTAAAAAAGGTTTTTGTCAAAACTTGTATCATTGTATACAAAATTCAAGGAAATAGCTCTTGTAGTTTTCTTTTTAAAAATGCTGTTTATAAAAACTTTGAAAATTCCCCCAAGGGGACTTCCGGTGAGCCTTGACGGCAGTAGGACAGGTGCTGAAGGGGCTCCAGGGCACCAACTGAGGTTTAGGTAAAAAAGGACGCTTTGCGTTCCTCTTTTCTGATGGAACGAGGTCAGAAAGATCTGCGAAGCCATAATACACAGCCCAGTGACTCAAAGGGCTCCCTCCGGCTAAGGGGGGGGGTCCTGAAAGTCGGGTAGTGTGGTGGCGAGCAGCCCAAACCTCAGGAAGCTGGGTGAAAACCCGGCATTAACTACCTGCCCTGCTCACTTTTAAAGAAAAGAAGAAACAAAGAAAGCGGGGATCAGCAAAGGAACAGAAACGTGAGTTTCTCAAAGAATAGAAATCTTCTGGAACTGCAGGAGGGCTACTCCAGAACAAGCCAAAATAAGCTAAATAAGCTAACAAGCTAAAAGAAAATATCGAGATATACAGAGAGCAAAAGAACCTTAGGAGAGTATCCTGTTGAGAATTGCATCAAAGAAAAGCTAATCGAGGGTGCCGAGGGGTGCCAACTGAGGAATAATAAATAATAATAATAGTATCATTGGTAATAAGCAAAACCGGGACTTAAAGCAACTTTAAAGGTCACACAGGCAGCAGCTCCTGCTGCGAGGCAGTCTAGATCCGACCTGTGTGATCATCAGGACATCTAAAAATTCAAATCTAAATGTAAATGAACTGCAAATGAAGCCATAACAGCCACTCAAAATACCCAAAGGCAGCGGCTCCCACCTCTAAGGGACTTAGAGGTGGTAAAGATCCGACCGGAGGGCCTCAGAGAAAGAAAAATCTAATATTAAACAAATATGACAGAGAGACTTTTAGAGGGGCTGAAAAGCAAAAGCAAATCAAAATGGCGATTCTGCAGTAAAAAGCCAAAAGAAAGAACAACAGCAAACTGACCTTGGGCAAAGAATTGTTATGTCTCTGGGACCTCATGGATTGTAAACAAAGAAAGGTGGAGCTTGTAAGAGGAGATAGGAGGAAGTGACGAGGCCCAGAGATACAGAGGACGCTGACGCCGACCACGCAGAGGACGCAGAGAAGCAAGAGAGAGGGAGGAGACTCCGGAGAGGACAGATGACACAACAAGAAGAAAGGCGGAGCAGCGGTGAAGCGGAAGAGGAAGCAACGTCAAGAAGAGGGCAGAAGACTTCGGGCAAGGAGAAGGGCGGAAGGAGAGGGCTGCGGAAGCGGAAGGGACAAACCGGAAAGGCGGAGCAAGCGGACGAGGCAGCCATGATGTCAACAAGAGGGCGGAAGAGGCAGAAAAGGCCACGAACAAGGAGAAGGGCAGAAGAGAGCTGCAGGAAGACAAAGCCGTAGAGATGAGAACGGAGGTCCTAGAGGGGACCGAAAGAAAATAAATAAAAATTAGAAGAATTCAAAAGGAAATAAATAAAATGAGTGGATACAACAGGGAGACACCTAGGGGACTGAATTGAAAATAAAAAGAGGAGAAAGAGGAACTGATAAGGACATTGGCAAAGCAAAAGAAAACAAACGGAGAGACCATAGAAAAATCAGAGATTGGTAGGAAGGACTCAGATCGAAGGAGGACCAAAGCCAAAGCGGGAAAATTAAAACTAAGATTAGAATTGGACCAAAAATCAAGTAAATTCAATAAATAGCACATTTTTGCAGGAAGATAATAATAAAAATAATTCGAAATAAATAATGACAACACCAAAGGTAAAGGGGGACCCAAAGGACCCCAGAGACCCAAGAACAGGATTAGAGAGGAGAGCTTCCTTCTCTGGTCCCGAGGATTCGGGCACAAAAGAAATTTTAAGGGAAATACAAAAACTGTCTGTCAAACAGGATGACCTTAAGAAGAATTTTGAGAGGATGGAATCAAAACAAGAAGAACAACACAAAACCCTTCAAACAGAAATTCAAAACATAACAAAAGAAGTCGGGACTATGAAGGAGGAGATGAAACAGATGAGAGACGAGCTGAAAGAGACCAAAGAGGATAAAACTAGGATGGCAGAAAATCAGAAAAAAATGGAGAAAAAAGTTCAAAAAGTGGAATCAAGAATTCTAAAAACAGAAGAAGCTCAAGAACGCCTTGAGTATAAGGACTTGGAATTTCAATTACGATTTCGAAATTTGCAAGAGGAAAATAACCAGGATATACGAGATGTAATAACCAAACTAACAGCATCATTGCTAAAGAAGGAAGAGGGAGAGATGGCAGAGGAGATAGGGTGTATAGGATTTCAACGAATTTCTCAAGACAAAACAAGACGGCTAGAGATACCATTGTGCACTTTGTGAAAAGAAGAATCAGAGATGAAATCTTGAGAAAGAATAGCGAAGCACCAATGTATTATTCTCCTGGCTACAATACATGCAGATAAATGAGTATTTGAAAAAGGACAAGGATAAAGGTTTTGCGGAAAAGGATGACTTCTATGAAAAAATAGTAAAAAGGGGAAAAAAGAATATTACAAACATTTATAATATACTACTAGAATGCACTAAAAGAAGATTTGTAAGTCAGAAACTCCCTTTCCCCTCCAGATGTTCCTAAGTCTTACCTTACCCATTCCAACTACCCTTTTCCATACCCGAATCATTCCTATCTCTCTCCCAACCCAACACTATTAGATAGAATGTTTTGTTTTTAATGTATATATGGAAAAAACCTTGGAAATAAAAATCACATTAAAAAAAAGAAAATTTCCCCAAAATCTGTGTAAAAGTGAAACATTCTGGAATGTGATGGTTTAACAGTGGTAAATGTGTTTTACCATTATAGCATGTTTCACCCTAATAGCTGTAAAAATGAGGGAGAAAGGAGCCCCTGAAGTTTCTCCACTAGCACAATTACTATAACGAAAAAGTAACAAAATTTTGTTACTCTCGTTATAGTAACAATTTTTTTTACTAATGATACTTTAGAAACACTTTAGAAACATAACACCAGTGCCCTTTAATTTTGTAATGAGTTTTGAAATATTTTTTCATTGATCGCACAGACTTATTTAATACTGTATTTCTAATTAAAACTTGTGGTTTTAAACATGCAAAATGGATAGTCGCAATTAACCATATATTCATAAACTTACTCTTCTCCCACAATTGGCAAGGGCAATTTCTGAGATACACACACAGCATTTAAAAAGTTAGCATTCCATCACAAAGACAATGTATTTCTTGGGTGCATAATTGTGCAATAAGACATTAAACAGACCTTGGATGTAGTATAATATAACTGCTGAATGTATGAGAGAACAGCAAGAAAGCGGAAAGAGAACTAATTATATTGGGGCTTTCATGAAATAAATATTATGGTTTCTTAACTATGTTAAGAAACATTAAAAACTGTTTTCTTAGAGTAGAATGGATAAGATGATTGAGAGCAGCAAATCTCAATTTCTTTTGAATGACAAAATACATTTAACATATATTTATTGACAAAATACATTTAAAACATTTCATTTACTCATTATATGTTATTTTATTTATTCGGACCTTTACAATGATGATGGGACTAAGAGAAGGGCCTCTCCTCATTATCTCAGGGCATCTATTTGATTGCCCCATTGACATCTTCCATTGATGGTGTCTTCTACAACCAGGGCTGCACCGTGACAAAGGGAGAAAGCAGAGAAAGCTGTCATTAGCATTGTCTGAAGGGAGAGCTTTCAGCTTTATAATAATAATAATAATAATAATTATTATTATTATTTCTTACCTGCTTCTCTTTATTTATTTTATTTTATTTTATTTGTTCGATTTTATATTCCGCTCCTCCCTGCAGGCTCGGGGCGGTTTACACAACATACATAAAAACAACAGCATGCGTAAAATGATTAACTACTTGAGGCAGGTACAACATTGCTAAAACTCATATTAATTCAGAAACACGGTGTTGAAAACACATATTAAGACATATTTCCATGAAATACATATTAAAATATACAAAAAAAAATTAGACTGGAATTTAAAAATTTGTTATTAAAACTCTTATGTTTTATGTCTGGCATTTAAAAGTGCAGAAACAGGTATGGAAACAGATAGCAGATGGAACCAGGACAAAAGGGCAAATTAGAATGATAAGCACCCAAACAATGGAATGCCACAACTACATATGGTTGGCCCAATAAAGGTATCACTATTTCTTTTAATTTTGATGTATTTTAATTTATGGCCAGTATGGCTACTCTGAATATGACAATTGTCTTCATTAACTGTTCTTTATGAACTATTCAAGCTATATATTGAAAAGCAGATTTATTGTGGTTTAAACTTCTGTGGTGAACAAAAGAATGGCACCAGAGGAGAAGAGGAAGAGGAGGGGAGTTGTAAGGCTTCCCTGCATGTGTTTTTAGGATAAAATAATAAATAGTAAGTCTATGATATATATGTAAAAATGCATCCTTAAGTTCCCTATACAGCAGTTTGTGAAAGACAGCGAATTCCATGCTTCATTGTATAAGGAAATGACTTCATTTCTATTGGAAGTGTTGATTGTCGCTACTCAACAGAGACCAGCATTGACTCATTTTGACATAATATCCTCCACAAAACAATGATTATAGAGGAGTATACTGGAAGAATGACATCTGTGAGAAGAATTAGAGGGAAACATTATTAATCTTTTCTATGTACTTAACATCAACTTTGTATGTACCATTTTTCAAAAGTAATATATGAGTATTAAGTGAAAGGGTAATCAGAATGAGTCTGAGAAATGATCACCGTACTGCTACAACTCAGTTCTACCTTCTGGTGATTAGGACCTTATCACAGACAACACAGGAAATGTCCTTTCAGTAGCAACCCATGATTTAAGAAGACTTGATGAAGACCATCCCACCAGGATCTTTTATTCTCTAATAAAATAATGAATCTTTGACTCCTCACACGGCAGATGGGTGACTGACTACTCTCAAGTCATTGGTTGTCTCTCCATGTCACTATCTTCCTTTTGTTTTCTCCCCTCCCACTTCTTTGGCAGACCTTGTACAACCACACATGTTTGTGATCTTCATCCAAATGAAAAACATAAAAACATATGTTTGGTCCTATGGGTTGTGCCGTTCTGAATTTTTTAAAAAAATCTGGTATTAGAGTACTTTAAAATTTCAATATAGTGACAATAACTAAAAGGTAAAATGGCAAATGTAAAGAAATAGAACACATATGGCCTTTAAAGAACTTAGTTCAATGGGAACCCTACCCTTTTAAAATTCACTTCTGCAAACCACACAACCTGTTTAACCACTTATTTCAATGGGAAATCCCATAATCTGTTCAAACACTTCTGGCACTGCAAATCCCATGATTTGTTAACAGATGGTGAACTGCCGACAACCTGCAAATGGGGTACCATCACATGTGAAATACCACACCTTTGATGGATGTGGAGGAATTAAAAATGCAGAGTCAAGTTCCACGTGTCTTACAAAAGGTACTGTCTGCAGATCTTTTGCCAAAAAATGCCTATGAATTACATACAAAATGAGCCATATGTCTTGTGATGGGACCCGTAGAAAGCAGCATGCAAAGAACATTAGAGATAGGGTATTTGCTGAGTGATAAGGTCCATAGTATTTCATTGTCAGACTGCCAAGATAGACAGACAGGTTGACAGATGGTTGATAGCAGTTATCGCTCTTGTAAAATATCTGTTATCTGTATCAACCATTTGAGGATTCCCAATGTGACTATACTTATTTCATATTTTTACATACCACCATCTTTATTAAAAATATACTCCATACCTCAACAGTCCCTGAATTGAGCTTGTTGAGAAAGACATATTGTGGCCAAGGCAGTCACATTTTAGACTTGAGGCACATAGTGAGATGAAAGTGCTGTACTGAACAACATTTGCAAAGCAGAGAGGAACTATGTTTTCTCAGCAGATTCTGCCTTGTTGAATCATGCAGGAAGTATTGATTATATTTCAAAGTTTTCCCTTCTCCCCTTTTCACCTGCACTGATGCCTATGACTTCATCTGTCTCAGGCCGTCTAATCTTCAAACAGATTCTTGAAATGCAGGGAGGAAATATTTCAGGAAAATATGCTACACTACTAAACACTGTAAACCTCTCTCCATCCAAATATTTTTTTCCTTTTCCATCTTCAGCTATACTGTTGCCTTTCTTGTGAATGAGAAACAGCTAAAATGCACATATTTGTCAAAATACTCATGTCAAAAATTCCCTTAGATTCTTCTGTTGATGAAACAATTTTTGTCCTTGAATTTTAGCAAGGATTTTTGTCCTGGATTTTAGCAGGCATTTTTTTTTTAAAAAATCCAAGTGTAAAGTAGATTAAATGCTTTATCCCACATTAGCATTGTATATCATTTGGATGTTCCAAGCTAATGTGATCACTATTATACATTATGTGCCAGTGTAGATGGGCCTTCAGAAGAAGATATTATTACTGCAGAAATCCAAACATAGGTTAACATTCTCCAGCCTCATTGACAGTCTTTTATCCAAGTACCAGGACCAGGGCTGGCCCTGCTTAAATTCCTAGATATTTCTGCAAAACAGAAATACAGCAAGCAGTCATTGCAGAGTTGAATCACACATCACCAAATGTTAGAAGTAATGTATGGTAATCAAAACTGCATTAAAGCAAAAGATTGATTAAAACTAGGGGGTTTTAGTTATGAATTTTTCTCGTAGTACTTTGAGGATAAAATCCATTGATTCTGAAGTGATGCTGGTGCTATGTTAAATTAGATCTTAAGAAGATATTCAGAGCCACTACTACCCTGCTTTTTTGGGATCAGTTTTAGTAGATGTGATCTTATGATGTGGATAGCAAATCTTAGTACATGAACAAATATCAGCAAAGATGAGTAAATGTTAATAATACATGCTTGCAGTGTTGTGATTGATGGCATGCCCACATTATTTCTGCCTCTTCCATTATTTATTAATTTAGGAAACAGTTTTTGATTGGATGTTTCAAGTGTGTGGTCTTTATGAGAGAGTTTTACTCATTGCCCTATAGTGCGAACATTTATGAAAAAAAGGCATCGAATGTTTTCTGGCAGTTGTGAACTAGACAATAACACCCTGTTTTTAGAGAAGAAATTACAGGGAAATAAAGTCTATATAACTGCAAAATATTGCTTCTGTACAATCTAGTTTGCAGACCAGTTCTGGAAGCAATTTAGCCTTGATCCTCATTTATCAAGAGACTGTTAAAGGGACAATGACCTTGCTAATTCTGCTCAATATCTTTAAGTTAATTGACCATGATATATTCCTAGATTGATTCTGTATGATGAATATGAAGGTCAGTTACAAATAGTACCAATAGTAAGTCTTGTCAACTTGTCTGTGTTGTGTGTCAGGGCAGCATTTTACTTCTCAGTGCTCTTCAACAGCCACTTATAACCACTGGGGGCAGATGATTAATAAGATGGTTGGCTCAAAACAATTAGTTAGCATATGAACATTCCATAACAAAAAAATTGGGAAGAACCACATAATGTCCATGATGAATATGGAAGTATAATCCACTGAACTGAGTAGTTTCTCAGCTGAATGCAATCTGAATTACTGGTGTACATTATAAGTGGAGGACAGGTTTGGGGGTCAAAATTATGAATTGTGCTTTGATCATGAATAACTCAAAGATGTAAGTTAGGAGTACATAACAAACATATTTTCCTCTTCTTTTAAAAATGTATAAAGGGCACATATTTATGAAGAGATAATGAGCAGTAGCGGATCTGTTTAATTGAGGGATTGCAATGAAGAGGTTCAATTGTATCACTGATCTTAAAATATCTACATCTGTGATTGAGGTCCAGGTTACTTGAAGGATCGTATTTCTTTTACAAACCTGTCAGGTATCTATGATAATTTAGAGAAGACCTTCTTTCCCTCAAACTCAAGCATGTTTGGTGGGAACAAGGGATAGGGCCTTTTTGGTGGCTGCTCCCAGACTTTGAAATTACCTCCCAAAGGAGACCAGGATGGCCCATACCTGCTTGCCTTCTGCAAGCAGATAAAGACATTACGTGCAAGCAGGCATTTTCAGGAAGATGTGAGGCATGCTGCTGGGAAGGTTGTGGGTGGAATTTGGGAGTTGGGGTGGTAGGTTTTAAATGTAACTTTAATTGTATTTTTGTTTTTATGTTTATGCATGAATTTGTAATTGTTTTATAATGTTTGTATTTGTTTTGTTTATAATTGTTATTAGACTGTGTCACTATTAGCATTTTGACTCCCTATGGGCAGAAAAGTGTTATAACAACAACATAAATACAGTCAGGGAAATAATATATGTATAAATAAGGAGAATTCAGCCTCAAGAAAGAAGGGAGTGGAGTGCGAGAAGAACAAAGAAATCAATCTGCCTTTATAAGGGACCCAGTGCCAAGGCAGTGTCAAGAGGCCGAGGTGAGAAACTCCCAAACTGTTACCCAAATCCCCTCAGGGGGAATAGTGTGGAATATAAATAAAGTCTTATTATTATTACTTGTTATTACCACTCCCTTGCTCATTCTCAAGAATGAAGTAGCCATCCCTCCTACCTCACCATTTCCCCCCAGCTTGGACAAAGTTCAGCAGCAATATGAGCATGCCATTTTGGGTGTATGAAGTGGAAAGGAGTGGCATTGACAATTTTAATAAGTGCTTTTTTTAAAAGAGATATTGTGGTTACCATTTTAAATACATGCAAGACCCTATTCTAGCACTGACCTGAATACAAGTCAATCCAGGTTTGTGTCTCTGTTTGTGAGATTGTTATTCTTTTTTTCTTTTAGTTATGCCTGAGTATATACAGTTGACTGATAAATAGTAAGTGAAGAGGGCTTCCCCTTGATTTTGTGAATGAAACTGCCTATCAAATATAGACTTTCCTCTTCCAGCATCTCAAAGATATTGCCTAACAAGCTCATATTCTCCAGTGCCAAATCTGTCTGAGTGTAATAAAGTGTTACTAAACATATAAAATAATAACACAGATCAGTTGATCGAAGGAAAAAATAGAATTAGTTTTTCATTTCCTTGGCATATTTTTTCTCATTTCAAAAGACTTGTTATATTTCACTTTTCAGCCAATTCCCACATTTCTTCTAACCATTGAAATTTAATAGGTAAAGTCACAGTTTTCCAGAGCTAAGCAATATTATTCTACTTACAATATTGCGCTCAGGGTAGGACTTAGCAACACGAACCTATTGAGCAAAATGAGCAGGAGTTGCTATCGAATGCATATGAACTGGTGTGCAATGCTTTGAAAGGAAAAAAAACCATACACATTACCAGCTAAAATGTGAATTCAGTGAGGAACTCCTATAAGGTGAAAAAGACCAAAGTCTAAACTTATATAAACAGTACACCACAAATAGTATTTGGCTTCAGGTTCAATCTTGTATCAGTTGTTGTTGTTGTTGTTGTTGCAGAGACTTACTTATTCACTGAGATTTGCTGTACCTAAGCATAAACAATAGCTAGAAAAAAGAAATACATAAACAGTTTTTGTGTGTCTTCTGTAAATTAGAAGCATTATATCCATGCTGAATATGATTATTTCAGTCACAAAGCCCTGAACTTGTTGGATTTCTGTTGTAATATAAATCTCAATATGTTCCTACTTGACATTCACAGCTGGTTTTGATCAGTCACCTATGAAAAGGAAGTTTCAATTAGTGCTGATCCCAACCTTTTCTCAAGATAGAATTTTATGACCGCTGAACCAATAGGCCTCTTTGTCCAAACATTACTTACGAGACTGAAACAAAACACAGCCAGAACAGTGAGTCATCCCTGTAAGAACTCAACTTTGTTGCAGAGGTCAGGCTCTGCCAAAACCATAAGAATTAGCTAGCCAAATTGAATTAGTGGTTGAAACACATTAATTTATACTAGATAAATGTTATTGTGGCCCTGTGGGCAAGTACTTAGGTCATAGGCTTTATGAACTATTTGCAACAAGAGGGCTTAACAGCTGTAAATCAGAACCGGTGCATACCTTTGGAAAATATTTACAGCTCCTTGCCATCTCCTCATCGCCAGCCATTACAGAATGACTCTCCGTTCCTTGTGGGGAGGAGGTTCATGTGTTCTGCAATACTTAATATACACACAGCAGATTAATAGTTTGGGTAGGCCCAGACAGAGTCTAGTTGAGACATAGCTATCTATTATGCTTGTGGCCCTTTCCACAGGCAGCTGTGTGTTTATCATTCCAGACAGCTCGCTGTGGGCATGGAGTTCTGGCTCAGCACCAGCTTTCTTGAAGCAATGCAGCTGTGCAATAAATGGAAGCCTTGATGTTTCAAACACACACACACACAACCGAGCTTGACAAGGCTGTTTCTCTTCTGGAGTGGAATTAGATCCACTTAAGGCTGGACTATTTCTAGAATCAGAGCAGGAGAAATAAGTGGTTTATGGCTGCAAATTGTGGCAACTGAGGAAAGATGCCAAGAGGGAATTATATATAAATGATAGTGTTTAAACTTGTTTTTATGTCTTCCAGTAAGCTTTTGCCAAAAAAAAAAACCCTGACACAGTCTCATTGTCAATTTTTTTCATTGTGAGACTGTAGACTACATGCACCGATTCACTCCATAAGTGAGGGATAGCTACACAGTTCTGACACACAGGCAGATGTCAACGTGCTTTGGAGATGCATTAGTCTACCAGGATTTATTGAAATAGAGTACAGAAATGAAATTAGTGCAAAGTATTCATCCTACAGGAAAGAAAATATAATTTAATAGACATTTCTCAAACCTGATGGGATTAGTCATGTCAGCAGAATCATCTGAGGGGTATAGCCCATTCATAAGTTAGAACATATTCTAAAATAGTATACCCTATTCAGATAGAAAAGCAAGAGGAATAGCATTATATGAAAAGGATGTGTCTGCTGTTGAGAAAAGCCATAACTTGGAGAAATAAGTATAAAAGATATACAAACCAAGCTGGTCTTAGAGGATGTCTTTCCAGAACATATTTTTATAAATGGGCAACAAGGAGGAATTTGGTACCAGTGGGAGACTACTTGATAACTTTTAGAAGGTGAAGACTGCCAAGAATGTAAAGTCCAACAAGTTCATTTTATTTTTCAGAAGGTAAAAAAAAGTGAAAAGGGGATTGGTAACCTTGGATCTGATATTCCCAACAGGTGAGACTTAATCATCAAAGTGGGTATAAGAGACCACATTCTCTTAAGATTCATTATACAAAAGAAAGAGGAAACCGTCTGGACTTTAAGAAAACAGATATCAATTTACTTAAGGAAATACTGAGCAAAATCCATGGCCTGAAATATTTGGAGATAAAGTCAGCACTCAAAATTTTTGAGAAGCCTCTTAATAATTTCTTCTTTCATTGTTTTGAGCCCATTGATTTTTATAAGATGCAATCAGTACTCAAGTTTGAATGGGATGCTGTTTTTTTCTCAACTTGTTGTATTGACAGAATTATCCTGAACATTCCCCCCTTTGCCTTTTATGAGTGCAAGTGTATGCAACGTTTACTCAGAAGTGGTCCCACAAAATTAAGTGAGACTTCTTCCTTAGGAGAGATGTGTAGGACTGTAGTGTCAGTGTTCTGACTGAGCAAGATAAAGAGCTTAGAAGTCTAAGCAAATATCAAGTCATGTAAACCTTTCTTTCATTATAAGGGTCTCACCTTTTAAAAATTATAAATTAAATTTGATTATCATAATTTCATTTATGAAATCAGAAACAAAAACAGTGTTGAGTAATGGTAAATTTCATAAGCAAATTATGATCACATATGTCACCATAATCTTAGAAAGGTCTGTCCAAAACAAACAAAAAAATTAGCCTGCTAGCAGGTCAGACATAATCTACTTGTATATTATAAATGCTAACATAGGAAAGTCTGAAATTAAGGAATGGTAACCAAGGAGATATATTTTCCCCTGTCTTTATAACCCAGATTTAATATATGCAATAGGATTTTATTGAAAATCTATATCCACTGACATTCCAATGGGACAAAGGGGAAAAAGTAGTTTTGAAGAAAGATTGGATTTAAGCCATGACTACAGCAGTCTCATTATAATCCTTGTATTCATAATTATGCATGCTTTATTGGATAACTGTAGATGCTATGTGAATGAGATCCACAAAGTAATTTGTTTTTTAATCTTCTTTAAGAGTTTTTTTTAAAAAGCTAGTGTCAATTGCTAGATTTAAGCTATTATGCAACTCTGCAATGGTGGTGGGGGATTTGGGAACTTTGATGGATTGAATTTCATGACATCTGAATCTGATTTACCAAACTGCTCAAAGTGCCACATTATGTATCATGATTGTGTGAGTTTTCCAGTTTCATAGTACACACACACACACACACACACACATACACACACATTTATATCCCCCCTAAAAACACATATTCATACTAAAATTTGAAAGCAGGATTTTTATTTTAAATTGAACCAGCCAAAGAAATTTCACAAAAGCTTAATCTGCCAAAGAAGACATCCTTGATTGACTGTTTTTTCCCCTTTTATATTTCATTATCTGAGAAACTCTAACCAAAATCTAACTTTTCTCAAAGCATCTTAATTACCACAACAATCTGTGAGGGAACTACTACTTACACAATATGTTCTATTATGCTTGTCCACACTTGGGGAAAAGTAGAAAGACTTTTAAAATGCATATAAAAAAAGGCTTACAGAAGCCCCCCCATAAACTTTACATCAAAGATGAACAACTTCAGCAAGTGAGAGTTAGCCTTCTTCTACAAGATGCTTCAGATGCCACATATATTGCCAAAAACCCCAGACAATAAACATCATCACCACCACCATAACCACTACTACCATAACCACCACCACTACCATCATCCCAAACAGAAGAAAACAAAAAAGCAAAGAAACATGTGCCCAAAACTAATTTTGGGTTTGAAAAATGGTGGGAGAGGGCTTGAAACAAAAACAGTTGGTGGATGTTTGTATGACATATTTAAGAGATAAATCGGTGTTTTCAAAGGCTGCCAGGAGCAATTATTTGGGTTCCCTAGGGTTTATTACAGAAAAAGGGCATTCGCAGGAAGTTGAGGTTTTACAGCCACAAAAACAGCTTTTGGGGCCATTGCAACCCCAAACATTGCCTCCTGTGGTAGACCACTGGAGAACCATGTTCTCAAACATTTGCCACTTCCTGTAGAGACATTTCCCATGATTTATTTACAAACTGAAACAA
Source organism: Anolis apletophallus (assembly GCA_030556195.1). Taxonomy (NCBI): domain Eukaryota; kingdom Metazoa; phylum Chordata; class Lepidosauria; order Squamata; family Anolidae; genus Anolis; species Anolis apletophallus. Next base: position 76,154,228 of record JARBWK010000006.1, on the reverse strand, counting down.
AATTATTAGTGTTGTGCCCTAAACAGCAACCACAATGCCACTGCTGAATTATGCTGAGATGATACTATGTCTCTGTTCTAAGCTCTGAATTCCCCACCAAGGGAGGCCAGGTAAACTCTAGTTCTGTATCCCATTTATCAACATATAAGCACAGTTTTATTTCTGGTGGATGTTGGGTATCTAAGATGGAGAAAGTTTTAATCTGATGGGGACTGAATTTTGTTCCTCTTCTTAGAGGTGTTCCCTGAGATGTTTGGTAAGCTTTAATGTTTTCATCCTGCTGTATTCTTTCGTGTTATTGCTAGACATATTGGCCACTTTTTTGGTCAGGAATGTAGGACTAAAATGTGATATTTAAATACAAATGACCATTCTGCTCGAGGATTAAATAAAACCAGAATGATTCCACCCAAAGCTAGTTTGGTAATCTAATCTGCATAAACCCTCAGAAATATATGCTCACCATCAGAAAGACCATTTGACTTTATGAATGAACAGTCACAATTACAAATACCAAATTTTCTACTTGTCTTACTCAAATATTAGTGACAAAGCCATTCAGTGCAGATGAAATGGAAAATAATGGCGATCTTAAGTGTCCAGGTAATTGTGCAGCTGCTTGAGGAAGCAATGTACTCAAGTTGTTGAATTATTGCACATCTGCTTAATAAAATAATCACCCCATGAATAGAAGCACTGGAGTGGACTGTCAGGACCTTTAATACATTCTCTTCCTGATCACCATGTCAAGCTCTTTTATTGGCAAAGTCACAAGGGGCTGGAGGAGCAATGCAGATATGCGTATTGCTGTTGCAGAATTTAGCATGTTTGTGGTTCTATTGTTCTTGAAGGGAACTGGTAACATCAGACTCAAAAGAAAAAAGATTTCCTTTGTTAAGCACATTTAAACTGGTTTTGTCTTGCCAGATCCAAAGTTATGTGGTTTTCAGGAATGTTTTTGTGGGTCAGGTGCCATCTCATGACCTCACCACATGGCTGCTGAAAGTGCCCCACATTGCTTTGCTGTGGGCCTTGGGGAAGCCACCACCCCATGCCCTGCATCACCGGACTCCTCCCATAGTTGATCCCGTGGGGGAAGCTTTATTCATGTGTGAAATGTGTGGCTTCACCCCATGAAAGTCAATGGCAATACAGGAAGCTTCCTGTTTTCAATGGCAATAGCATGCTGGTTCTGCCCTCCTTCATCTATGGAGCCAGCACAATGAGAGCTAGCTGGATCCATGCGTAATTGGGGCTAGATCAGCATTTGCAAATGATTTTAGCCCCACATGGTGTGGTTGCTAGTGGATTTGGAACTACCTTATAGTTTCCAACTGTAAAAGAGATACTCCAATCAACCATCTTCTGGAATAGTTGTGAATTAGGGATGGAATGCTTGATTTTCTGACTTCCCAACAGTGGTCAAGAAGATGACATCAGTACTTCTTTCAAAAGTGTTGAAATATTCAGAATCCCCCATCAAAGGATAGAAAATACACCACAAATTTTCTAGACACTCAAGAAGTTTTCCTAAAATGCTGGTAAAGAACCTGAATATAAAAGAGAGAGAGAAACTGGAGGATAGCTCAGGGCTAAAAATAACGAATAAAGTGAAATACTTAGGGATAAACATAACAGTCAAAAATATAGACCTAATTAAAAACAATTATGACCTTAAATGGCAGCAAATTAAGCAGGATTTAAAAAGATGGGCACACCTGAACCTAACGCTCCTTGGGAGAATATCACTTATTAAAATGAATGTTCTCCCCAAATTTCTCTTTTTATTCCAATGCCTTCCAATCCTTAGTAATGACAAACATTTCAAACTCTGGGAGAGAGAACTGAGAAAATTCATTTGGAAAGGGAGGAAACCCAGGATCTGTTGGAAAAACCTCATAGACAACAAGGAGAGAGGCGGACTCGGTGTCCCGGACCTCCCTTCGTATTTTGAGGCCAACGTACTAGACTGGATCATTAAATGGACAACACTAGAGGATACCCAGCTCCTGGCGCTTGAAGGCTTTGACCTCAGGACCGGGTGGCATGGGTACCTCTGGTACGGCAAAGCAAAAATTGAGAGGAACTTCAACAATCACTGCGTGAGAAAACCGCTATTAAGAACATGGTTGAAGAAAAAAGACTGGCTATTCAGAAAAGTCCCAAAATGGTTATCGCCCCAGGAGGCGCATTTTAGGAGACAATATGACAAAAGCAACTGGTTGAGGTATGAGGTAATACTTAAAAACTCAGTCTCGGGCCCAAGCATGAAAGACCTGGAAGAACTCAAGGAATTGGACGATTCCTTGGATTGGTTCCAACATAAACAGATCTGGGAGATCTACAAGAAAGATAAGGAGACAGGATTCGAGACAGAGGAACATTGGTGGGACAAAATAGTAATAAAAGAGAAAGGCAAGATAACCACCCTGTATAACCATCTCCTCCAATGGAAAACAGAAGAGGAGGTTGTTAAAAAAATGTATGGTGAAATGGGCCAGGGACCTGGGCTAGCCCATTCACATGAGATACTGGGAGAGGTATTGGAAAGTGCATCTAGGATATCTTTATGCCTATGATATGAAAGAGAATGGCCTCAAAATCTTTTACAGGTGGTACTTAACACCATTTAGCATAGCCAAATTTAATGAAAAGGCCAGCAACAAGTGCTGGAGATGCCAGAAAGAGATTGGATATTTTTTTCATATGTGGTGGGGGTGTAGAAAAATTAAAAAATTCTGGGGGAAGGTTTATGAAGTAATAAAAGAAGCCCTGGGGGTGGATTTTGCCTTCAAAGCTAGATATATGTTATTGGGACTATTGGACTTCAAAATAGAGAAAAATAAAGAAAAACTTTTTATTTACTGCATCACTGCAGCGAGAATGGTGATAGCCAGACGCTGGAAAGAGGCGTTACCCCCGAAAACTGATGACTGGATAGAAAAACTGATGGAAGCCAGAAATATGGACTGTCTCACAAAAGCAATGACAAAACAGAAGGAAGCCACAGACTGGACCCCGATAACAAACTACCTAAGAGAACTCAAAAAAAGTGGATGTTATATAAACTAAGTTGTATGTAAACAATTGAAAAAGCTACGGCTGGATATATTTGAGTTCGGGGATTGTTTGAAGGTTGATAATGATCTAAGCTGTATTAGATAAAGCGGGTGGAGGGTGGAAAAGGAAGTCGGGATTGACAGAAAATGCCTCCGGGAGGGCAGGGGTGGGGGAGGGGGGGGGAACGAGGGGTGGGATGGGAGGAAGGGAGGGAATGACTGTTATTTTAATCTTGTTGAAAAACTCAATAAAACATTTTGAAGAAAAAAAAGAAGTTTTCCTCAGGAAACCATAATGTATTGAAGAACAACTGTCCAATGGTAAGTCTCATTTTGCACCATCTTTTGAAAACAAGAGACAAAACAGCACAGGAAGGATGGTTTAGATACCAGGAATATAGGAGGTGACCAGGGTTCAAGTCCCTTTTCAGTCATGGAAACACATTGGATACCCTTGAGCAAATTACAATTTATCATCCTCAGAGGAAAGCAAAAGTAAACCTCATCTGAATATATCTTGCTGAGAAAAAGCTTTCATAGGGTTTCAAATTCACAGAATTTGTTGTTGTGTCTTCAAGTCATGAATTTACATACAACAATGTATGTAATTACTTCAGAAATGAAAAGCAATCAATAGGCAATTTAATGTGTGATCCTCTTTCTTTCTTAGATAAAAACAAAGCATAACTATTCCCAGCACTTCTACAACATCTCCTTGATAAATTGTTTAATGTGTCTACAAATCAAACAATTATTATTAGACCAACCGGGGTTCTGTTTCCTTATTCAGCATTTATAGTACTGAATATTAAAATGATCAATGACATCTATCATGTCAAACAAATAACATAACAGGTCTGATCTTGTGCATCCTTATTTTTCATTTGCAAAATATTTGTTGGATGAAACCTATTTTGCCATATATAAACATTTGCCGTTTTTATTGCATCATTTCTGCACAGTGTTCTTTGTAATATCTGCCTTTGGTTGTGTTTCATGCATGCACACATCTTAATTAATAAATCATTACGCCTTAGTTCTCTACTTGGAAAATTGACAACAAAATGTATTTTTAAATTTGTAATTTAGTGTTGGGAATAGTCACCTTGTCAGTGCCTTAATTGTTTTTCTCATTCTTTGGGGACAATTTTGGAAACTCTGTAGAATTTTTCTGAACTGGGCAGGTACACCTAGTCATTGGATTTGTGTGTGTGTGTGTGTGTGCCTATAATATTGTTATTTGAATTCAAGACAACATCTTAGTTGATGTGTGCCTGGAGTGGAAACAAACAATTACAATAAAATTGTCTGATGTTCATTTCTATTTGGCCTGGCAATAATTGCATGCTAACATATTTTAAATGAAATTGCAATCACAATTGTTTCCTTTTGTGTGTGCTAAAATTAGAATAAAGTGCTAAAATTAGAATCAAAATAATGTAAAGCTTGACAGTGCTGATGAAAACCACCGTGCTTTTAGTTGACAAATGCAGGTGCTAAGCCCATTAACATTTCTCATCCAATTTGAAACATTGTAAAGCTTTAATTTATGAAAGATAACATAAAACCCAGTGAGGATAACTGCTGTACAAAAATTCAACACTACATGAAAGATCAAAGAGATCATGGGTCTGCAATTAAAACTATAATTACACATTTTGATAAGTTTTTAATGACTCTGTCACATTGCTTCCCAATTAGAATTTAAACCCATTTGTATCCAATAGTTCTTGTTTAGAAATGCTTCATCAAATACTAAAGCCGAAGGCCATGCCAGTTTGATACTGGTCCAGCTACTAGCAACTATTGATAGTTTGTCAGTTTGGCGTCATTTCATATATCATGTGAAAGTTTGTACTTCATATAAGTTATATATAGTCATTTCACATTATCAGAACCTCAATAAATTTTCTCTATACCTCATCAAAATTACTTTGTTTCTATATCCCTCTCTTAACTTTTAATTTGCAAGACCTACCTCTTCCAACAGGCATACCCAATGTATAATTCTTTTTAAAAGAATTATACATTGTTCTGTGTATTTTAATATGTGTATTTTACAGAATCTTTAAACCTAGGAACCAATGAAATTAAGCCACCGTACTTGGATTTCAATTCATTTCTTTGTACTTTATGGAAAATATTGAGGGGGAGGCTGCTTCTCAGGAAGATAGCGATACTAGGCTGGAAGAGCGGGGCAGTTCTCATAACAGGCGCAGGGACATAGAGGAGGGCAGGAGGAGCTGGCATCTGTCCCTAGACCGTCGCCGTTCGGAAAGTAGAGACTGGAGACGCCGGGCCCTAGATCGTCGGGGTTCCAGGCCGAGGGATTAAGAACGGCCCCGTGGGAACTGATCATCAGTTCTCCGGCCACGTCTGATCTGAAGGGCGTGAAAGGAGTGTATCTTGGAGCCTAGTTTGGCTCACCATAGACCAAGACCTTGCCTTGTTTGCGATTCGCATTGGTGCGGATCCCTTGCTACGTTCCGGATTGAATCCGGGAGCCTTGCCAAGCTTTTTTACCACGTTTGCCTTTGAATCTACCTTTTGGAACTTTGCTTACTTTACTGAACTGCAGCTTCGTGCTGATTGCTTTATTCTATGAACTTTTAAGTGAATTGCTTTTTTGGATTTGTTTTTACTCAATAAACATAGTTAGCCTTTGCTACATCTCCGTGTGTGTGTTAAAGGGGCAGTTCTAAGTCGGTGATTGTGACAGCAACTGAGGTGGTGGTTTCTTTTTTAGATGTTGTGGCCACGATAATAACACAAATCTGTCTAAATGGAATTCCCCTGATACAGCAGAAGATCATTTAAACTTTCTAATTTGTGACCTTTGATTGTTCTCAGTTAAATGTGATATTAGGGTCAAGGTCTAACATGAAGTCACATGGCACGCCACAAATTCATTACATTACTTCATTTTAATTCCTGTAGTAAGGCAGCTGAAAATATGTTCTTTTACCTTTGACCCCAAGTTACAAAGGAAATTCATCTTCTTTTAGTTGGCCTGATTATAAAAAGCCCTAGAGAATCAGTGGCAAGGCAATAAAAGCTTTTAATACTGGAACATATTTGTATACACACACTTAACATGGATGCCATATGCCACTGTTACCAGTAAGAATAATATCATAAATGGATCTTGGCATTTATAATTCATTTATACAAGGTCATCCATGTACACGGTGCTTTACAAAGTAATAACAAGCAGATCCTTGCCCATAGGAGACTACATTGTAAACATTGACACTAGGCTGGCAATGTGTATAATTATATATCTGCTCTTTTCTGTCCTTACATTTCTATTTTAGTTTTAGATGGTTCTAAAATAAAACCTATGATATGCATGGTATGTTTTCCCAGTGCAATATAATTATTTATAAGTACTAATCCAGAAGTTTTCTCTGAAAATGTATTTTTAGCTGAATGCTTACTCATCATATGAGGCACGTTTTATGTTACACAGTCATTCAAGTTACATATATTCGTTCAAGATGGGGGAAATGATATAAAAGGTTGAAACTTCTCTGTTTGCTGTAGCAGCTCAGCTGAAAGAAATGTTATATAGTTGGTCATAGCTTTTTCATTAGCACTGTCACCTGCCTGTCAATCTTCATATTTACCAAGAGGAAAAACCATCAACCACACTGCTGTGTGCTGAATGCAATAGCATTGTAATGTCAGAGTACCATGAGATGGGTAATGGTTTATGATAGAAATAAATCATTTATAAGAGGAAACCTGGGAGAATTGCAAGCTTTTTAAAGGGATATATCGCAGATAGTTATTACTCCACCAGTTTGATAAGGCAAGGGTTTATTGCATATAATCATGTACTGAGTCAGAGAGAAAGTCTATGAATTTCTCCATAAGCTTAAGGGATGCGGGAAAAGAGAGGGATCCTACTTCATTAATTAAAAGATGGTTCATTTGGTCTCCTGTATTTTGCTAGGATGGGGGTTTTTTTTGCAAGCCAAGGCAGATAATATTGATCACTTACAGTATTAACGTATTAGTGAAGTCTAAAATGAGATGTTTGCTTTTGTAAGATGCCATTTGAAATGCAAAAAAATAATGTATCTAATTGGGTGTCTTTAGAGCATGAATAAGTGAACAATGCAGCATTATGCAGTACATTGCTACAGGCCCTGTAAATAGACTACATAATCACTAAACTAAAAAGGGCTTTAATGTTTTCAGACTATGTATAAGGAAAAGAATGACTTCCAGAATATATATATATATATATATATAGAGAGAGAGAGAGAGAGAGAGAGAGAGAGAGAGAGAGAGAGATGGGCCACATAGAGAAAATGCTCATGGCGAATCTTGCAGTGGTAGATGCAATATCCTGCATCCTAATTGTCATTATAAAGACAGGAATGTGCCACTAGCACAAAGAATCTATGTTATATGATCTCAAAGTATTCATCTTATAATCCTTTCATCTTCACATTGTTCTTCTTGAGATGAAAACAATGTGATGCATAGGAATCCAATGATGGCATTGTTTCTGCTTAGGAATATAGATCTATAGCAAAGTGCATGACTCTTAGCTGCTCCCTATGTGAACCCTAAGGTTGGATGAAAGATGTAATTCTTCAGGAATTTTCTTCTTGAAATAAATGTTGCAATGTGTTTCCACTTGAGAGAAAGTCCTAAAGAACTGCACCATTTCTGAAGATGATTCACAATTTGGAACTTATTCCATGAAAAATTGCATGTTATATTTTAATTTCCTGCACACAAAACGTTGAGCCCTTATTCTGTGCAAAATTCACACACTGCTTTTTGGACAGAAACCAGCATTTCCTGCATAGGCAGCAACAGTTTCTTCAGAGAAAAGGCAGTTTCAATGTCAAATGACCATGTACATATTTTTTGCATAGAATAACTCAGAAAATACAAAAATTCTTATCAGTCAAGAATTCTTCTCATCAGAGTTTCTTGGAAGTCAGGAAAACTTTTTTCACCCATTTTGAGCATTTTAAAATGTTATTTCTGATATAATAATAATAATAATAATAATAATAAACAACTTTATTTATAACCCTCCACCATCTCCCCAAAGGGGACTCAAGGCGGCTAACATGAAACCAAGCCCAAAAGCAGTACAACACAATAAAACACAAAACAGCAAGGAAATAATCATAACAAAATATATAAAATGACAAATAAATAAACATTATAACATCACATAGTAAAATCAACACATCGGGCGGGCCAGATGTATCAAATAAAATGTTAGAAGGTTAAAATCTTGGGTGTGATAGGAGCAAAAAGTGTATTTGTAAATGATATATTATTTCGGATATGATAGCTGATATTTTAAACTTTGTAGATGGGGTGAGATTGAATGAAGTTCACAATAGATCTGGTACAGAAAGTTATCAGTCCAAACTCCAAATATACCTCCACATTGCATCCTTTATATTATTGATTTACGTGTTTATTTTTTACATTCTCAATTCATTAGGTCTCCTATGGGAATTAGCACAAATCTGTCTCCTTCCTAAAGTTTTCATTTGAATTCCCTTGTGATATCAAAGGTGTAGGATGTGCTAATGTGATATACAGAAGTGTATTGATATGTCTTGCAGCCTATTCAAATTTTGCCAAGTATCACTCTCCAGAAGATGTTGACATACAAAGGCAGAACATCAAAGTTAACAGATGAAAGACATATTAGCTCCTCAAAGAGCTGTGCAATTACTGAAATGATGCCAATACTTAACCAAATTGTTTGAAGCCCTGGGGTTGTAACCTGGTCAGTTCTGTTTTTAATCCCAAGACACTACTCATTTTAATAGTTTTCATCTTTAAAGGAAATGTAGCAATCCTATTAATTCCCAAGGAAGTTACCAAATGGCAGATCTACTTACTAATGTATCTACAGAAACCCTAAGGCCTGAATTCTATTATTAGTTTCAACTAAAGTAGATCTCCTGAATATGATTTACCTTTGTAGAGACTCTTATTCAATAACTCAGTTAGTGGGTCAACTCTAGTTGTGACAAAGTAGGTTTCTTCTCCAGTACTGCTATAATTCCTTTGGAATTTAGTTTTTAATTTAATATTGATCTTTCTTGAATCCTAGCTGCACCCACACTCAGTTTTCATTTTAAAAAACCAGAATGAGGAACCCTAGAACTGATATTAAGGGAAGATAGAAAAATATACAAGGAAGCCATAATTTTCCTGGAGAAAGATTACGGAAAAGGAGGAAAGTGAAGCAGAACAGGGGCGTTATCACATGAGACTTGTAAGGTTCATTGGAGGCTCCCTAGCCATGAATGAAAAAAATTACTATCACATGATATGGTTGCAAACTCACGGAAAGCCAATCTTCAATTTGTGTTGAAAATGGGTTGCACAACATCCATTCAACACCCAGTCTTCCAATGCTGCAAAACTGCCAATAGGCATTTGCCTTTTTAATTAAATGTTTTCTTTTCTTACAAAGCAAGACTATTCTGCAGAACATCCTGCTCATGCATGGTTTTGTATTGTTAAAAAAGTTTCAAAAGGAAAATTGCAATCCCTCTTACAAAATAAATACAACAGGAAAAGGATTTCAATTGCAAAATGCTTATTTATGGATATTTAAGTGTTCATGGGAATAGTCCTTTTGTACTTCGAAAACCCAGAAGTACAGGGATGTGCAGCCTAAACCTCTAAGACTGCACTTCCCAACCTTTTTTTAGTTGCAATCCCATTTTATAGAGGCAAAGTGATCTGTTACCCCCATACATTAAACATTAGAACTGTTGCCACTGATACAGTGACAACTATGGTGTCTGGACCTTACAGCACTGTTTGGCTTGTAGTTGATTGCTCTTGGCTAGATGCTTAGTTAGCCAAAGAAAGGAAATAATGTGATGTGCTGGGTGTCAGATTCCTGGAAGTGGGATCATTTGATTTGTGTCGACATACAATTTATTTTATTTTGCAAAATTTGCTGGTATCAAAGAAAAAATGTTGCTGCCTGCAAGAAACAAGGCAAGGTATTCAGCATCCATGGATCACTAAGAATTGAACAACCACAAGCCAAGCAGCACTCGCATTCCATACAGTCAATCACCAAACTGTGTATGAACCTGGACCTCACAACAAGCTAACCTGACAAACAAAAGATCATTATACCTTTATGCAAATAAATCTCTGTGTAGGATGAAATGACATTTCTTTTCTTTCTCTTTAAAAAAATCATTGTTCACAATGGGTTGGGATACACTGCTTTAAAAGCCTTGTCACATGCACAGCTGGAATTGCACCAGATTGGCACAGATTACTTTGATCCTAGTGGCATCTGCCCAGGAGGCAGCGGGGGGGGGGGGGAGGGACCTGTTGCTTCAGGCCCTGCACCATCCCAGCTTCCCCCCACCTTATCACATTGAGGAAAGCATTCACTAGCCAGCTTTCCCCATTGAGGGCATCCAGTGATGATTCTGGTTCCATAGCAGCTTTGCCATAGAGCCGCCCTGGAAATACTTATCAGGTGTGTGATGGGAGTCGCTGGACTCTGTGGCAAAGGTGCTGTGGAACTGGAGGTGATGTCAAAATTTGCCCTGTGTGTAGAGGTGCTTTGAGAATGAAAGACTGACAGTGTGAAATTGTGAACTCTGAGTTGTCCAATTCTCACAGAAAAATAAATAAATAAGAAGGGGCATATATGAAGATGGGGAAACCATGTAGTGGGAGGAATTAGAACACCACAGCTGTGGGAAGATAAACATACTTTGAACTTTCTCAAAGCAATTTCAATAAGGCTTGCAGTGATAAGATGAGTGGTTAGGCAAGTGACTCCAGTCTCAATCAAGATGTGTTTGTGATAGCAGAACCCATTTTAGGAGTCTCACGTGATAGCTTTCTGGGTTTTATATCAACACACTCTGCTTCAAATCCTGCTATAGTATGAAGATGAGCATCAGGGAACTCTCTCATTTCTCCCTCTCCTTCTGGGGGACAAATAGCCTTCAATGTGGGCAATGGGGAATTAAAGAGCCAGGCTCATTTCTTGGTTCATTTCTGTTAAGCTGAGTTCTCCAAATATTATAGAAATGAACTGATCTACCACAACAAGTGGTTAATCCACTGATTTTCCTACTATCTCTTCAGCTCTTTTCTATTTGACTATTCACTTTTCATAGAACTGGCAAGCAACAATCTTCTAAATCTCATGAAGATTTTGCATCGTCATCATATTGGAGAACATTTTCCTTTTGTAAAATATTTCCCTCAGTAAATGATCTATGCCCACTTCATTGTTTTTATGTATTAGATGAAAAAGTGATTAGCCACAAGCTTTAGTGAGATTTTGAGAGGAAGGTGGAGCAGGGAAATACTATGAACTATGTTTGCTTTGGATGCTGTACACTTCCACTTAATCTGTTTATTGAGAGCCCTGATTCTTTGTCCTGGTGGTATATGCCTCTCACATCAGTTCTGTTACTTGCCTGTTTGCTTATTTGTGCAAGTCTCTGGAATTGCTATCAGATCCCATAATCAGAGTGGTTAGAGGTTATTGTCACCCCCATCCCCCAGGTTAATATCTTGGCTACACAGAGAACAACTTTTTATTTTCTTTTTGTCCTAAAACATAAGAAGTGCTTGACCTAGGAAATTGTTAAGAGAGTTTTCAATTTAGTGAAGTGGCTGTTGAATGACCTCAGATGGGAATTTTAAAAAATGGAGCATTTGTTGAAGTGCTGGGTTTCACAACATTTAAATCTTAGCAGGTTTTGTTTCTGTAACCTATACAACATAAATATTAAGTCAACTTGTTTCTGACTGAGTCAGAAAGTGATATATATTGGGGCGGGGGAGGATCCAGGCTGTTTAAACCACTTACATCCATTATATCAGGGCTGTCCACCTTCTACCGGACCTTGGGCCGGAATTCCAGTCACTGATCACCTGGGGGGCCAAGCCCTGGCTCCACCCCTCCCCTCCCCTGGCTCCTCCCCCTCCCCAGCTCCGCCCCCTCCCCGCCCCCAGCATTGCATAAATATACAATTAAATATTATATTATTTAAATAAGGGGAGAGGGAGGGATAGATGGAACACATGAGGGGCATTAATATACAATTACATATTATATTATTTAAATAAGGGGAGAGGGAGGGATGGATGGAACACATGAGGGGCATTAATATACAATTACATATTATATTATTTAAATAAGGGAGAGGGAGGGAGGGAGGGATGGAACACATGAGGGGCATAAATATACAGAATATCAAGGCAGAAAATCCCACAATCTCTGCTTTGAACTGGAATATATGACTGTTCCACTGGCCACATTGATCAGCATTGAATGGCCTTGCAGTTGAAAGGTCTGTGTGCTTTCATTCTGCCAGTTTACCCCTGGCTGATTCCATTCAGTGCAAGTCATCAAAGTAAACTTAGGTAATTGCAAAGAATGTAAATAATTCTGGGGGGAGGAAAAGGGGGGAAAGGGGGTGGGAGGCCTTTCCTTGAGCTCCCTCTCATTCAATTCCCCCTCCCTCCTTTTCTCCTCCTCCCCTCTCCTATGGCTGGCCGGTTCTCTCCTTCTCATTAAAGAGACAGTTCATGAAACATAAAATGAAGGGGTCAGAAAGGAAGGGGCTTGTGTGTGTGTGTGTGTGTCTGAGAGAGCCAGAGAGATCTTCCCTTTGCGCTGGGGAGAGGTGTGCCCAGGGCAGGTCCCCCTCCTCTCTCTCTGTCACTCACTCACTCACTCACTCACGCTCTCAGACACACTCCCTCCCTCCCAAACCCCTTTTGCTTCCCTGGCGCTGAGGGCCTGAGCACCTCCCAGACGGAGCAGCAGCAAAGGAGGAAGCGGCGCTGCTGAGGGGGAAAGCCATGCGGTCGGGTCGCTCTTCCTGTTTGCTACCAAGGGGGCGGGGCCTGAGAGATGTCACTCCCTCCCATTGGCCCTCTCCCTCAGGAGAAGAGGAGGCGGCCAATAGAAAGCCAAATGGCGGGACCAAATAATAATAATAAAAATAATATTTTTAATTGAAAAAAATATTTTAAAAATATTTTTAAAAATATATTATTTATTGCAGGAGGGTAAGGGGCCATAGCCAAGGGGCTAGGGGGCCATGTACGGCCCCCGGGCCGCCTGTTGGACAGGCTTGCATTATATAATTCTTAATAATATGCATTATTGGAAATTCTTTTTGCTTCAACCATTGGCAAAGGCTTTATGAATCTAACTCTGGAAAGGAAATAAGAATCTGTAAGGGCTTCATGGTTGTTATTAGGTTTTATTTCGTGTCAGGAGTGACTTGAGAAATTGTAAGTCGCTCCTGTTGTGATCGTATTGGCCATCTGCAAGGCCGTTGCCCAGAGGATGCCTGGATGCTTGATGTTTTACCACCATTGTGGGAGGCTTCTCTCATGTCCCCGCATGGGGAGCTGGAGCTGACAGAGGGAGCTCAACCCACTCTCCCCAAATTTGAATCACTGACCTGTCAGTCAGCAGCCCTGCCAGCACAAGGGTTTAACCCATTGCACCACCGGGGGCTCCTGTTGTTATTAGTTGACAGTACACAATCCACAATCTCCTCCCATGGCTTCTGAAGCCCTTTCTGCACTGACATATAAAATCCAGATTATCTGCTTTGAACTGGATTATATGGCAACGTAGACGTATAGAATCCAGTTCAAAGCAGACAATGTGGATTATCTGCTTTGATAATCTGCATTTTATGGCAGTGTAGAAGGAGCCTGAATGGAAGTAGCAGAACAGCAGAACAATTTTACCGCTCACATCACACTCAAATAATCTCCTGCAAGAAAATGGATCCATGGATTTTGCTATCTTCATGTAAATGGGCATTTAAAGTTACATGGTTTTACCTGATTTTACCTTCACATCATTTTCAGGTTATAGATATAATGTCGACAAGCCCTAAATTGAAACAAACTGAGCAGGACTTAGTGAGACATTGTAATAAATGGAGATTGGCTGACTAGACAAGTATTCAGACTCATGGAACCAAACTCTAGCCAGTTTTTTCTCTCTATTCTTGTCAGAGATTGGTCAATAAATAAAATGAAGTGGTGAGAATATCAGCATCATATCTCTTCTATCATTTGGGCTAATCAGAGATTTATAGTTAATCTTTGTTGGTATAATTCTCATCTGTTCTTCAGCAGCTGCTTTAGAATTTGCTGAAATGGTTCAAATATATTTCTAAGAGGGAATTTTATTAGACTCTGGTTTGAAATACACACAGCAAAATGTTTGTGTTTCTCAGTTTATTGGAAAGTTTAAAAAATTTGCATGGACTTGTAAAATAAGTTTGGATCTTGTATTTAATCTGATCAGATCTTTATATTGCATAGAAAAATATGAATAACCAACTCAATGCATTTGCCAAAATGATTCAACAACATAGATATGCTTAATGCCTTTTGCTGTCCTTTCTGTTTTGTTCACTTGTTGATTTTGGAAATAAGCGGTTTTATGGATGTGAATGGAACTCATTAAAGTCTTCAATAACGTATTAAAAGAAATCCTTTGCTTCTCTGGAGCACTGTAGGCCCTTCTTTAGTGACATATTACTAATATTTATGTCTATGATTATTCTTAGCATTTCTTTGGGAATATCTTTCATTGATGCCTGTTTGCCTTCAGTTTTCTTTGGCATCATTAGAGTTTCAGCACTTGAAGTGTATTGCACATACTTGTTGGTTGCTACTTGTTGATAGCATACTTACATATTATCATCATGATAGCATTGTGCTAACAAGAAAGTACTTATTATGAAAAACACGTTTTGTAGATTTTTGCAGTGAAACATAAATCATGACATTATATCCATGAGGTAGACAAATTATCCTATGATTTGAAGTAGGTTCGGGAGCACAAATGTTGAGTACAGTCTAGTCATATAATTTCAAGGATTTAATACCATCTTCAACACCCTCTGGTTCTCAGCTTTAAAAGATTATAAGTTAATACTTAGATAGGAGACCAGCAATGAATACCAAGTGATATAGGCTATATTTCAGAGAAGGGAAGTGACAAAACCATGTCTAAGTATTCCTTGCTTAGGAACAGCCCTTGAAATTCATCAGATCACCATAAGTCGACAGATAAGTTGAAGGCACATACTCACACAAGGAAGTCTATGCTTACAATATAAAAGAGAAGACACAAAAGTAAAGATGGTGGGTGGAAAAGGGAAGAAGCAAACTCGTCAGTGAATTAATATTTTAAAAGCTTGAATGGAACACACTTCAAGGTTTCTTTACTGAGTTAATGGAATGGCCCTACTTTTTCACTCTCTGCTACAGCGGTATTAAATGGCAGCTGTTTTTGTGTCAGTTCATAGAAGGAGGGCTGGTAGAGGGGGCTAAGCAGGGGCCTTTTCTCCCCCATTACAGCCTGATAAAATGATTTGTTGCCAAGTAACAGTAGATAGAAGAAGGAGCACTTAAAGACACTCTTGGTAAGACTGCTGTGACTAAATCTTAGGAATCTCTAAGAATTGGTATGTAATAGTTGGAGCTGTTTCTTGATGCTCCTGTGCTATTAAAAGAATCACTGGTAGACAATATTAGCACAGTAAAAGAAGTATTTCTAGGCTTTCTGTATAAAGTCTGTTCTAATCTCTTTACACATGAGCCAGCTCTAAGCAATGTATTTGGAAGTAATTTGGGACTTCCAAAGTCTCGTAGTATCTAATTCCAAATAAGTAGCTTACACTAGCTATTGCATTTACTACTAACATGATACTCCTCCAAATGTCCTGGGTTCCATAAAGATGTTATCCTACCATTTTCTACTGGTGAAGAGACCACTTCTATAAATGGTCCAGAAAGGAACTTTCCTAAACTTTTCCCATATATGAATGAATTAAAACACTATAGTATTTGACTCATAACAATTTATGCTAATCCTCTCCGTGGGTTTCCCCTTGCTGTGGGGGAGAGGCTTGGGTACCCTAAGTTGTGAGCTATGCTGGTGGTGGCATAATAGCCACCGGTAGGGCCTCCCATGCCAGACAGGTCATAACCAAAGGGTCTGACAAAGAGCGTCAATGGGTAGGATGGTCTCTCTAGCTTTCTGGCAACCATCCTAGGAGAAGGAAAACTCTGATTTCAAACCTGGGCAGATGGTGCTCGTTTAACCCTTTAAGGTCAACCATCTAGAGAAGGAAACTCGAACCAAACCTAAGACCTGAGGACCTCGCTGCCACCGTCCAAGCTTGCTAGGCCCTGGCAGACGAACCTTTGGTTTAAGGGGTGAGGCCAGTTTTGCGCACACTGCGCTCCAGCAGAAAAATCCATTGCACAGGCTTGAAGGTTACATCCAACCTCCGAATCATCAATCCACTTGTAGAAAGCATGGGATAAGTCCTTCCTGAATCTTTGTTTGCGAAGAAAAGCCAAGATTTATGCTAATGGTATGCTTAACTTGTTTCAAATTTAGCTTATACTAAATTCAAAATCATGCTAGCTTGCACCCCTGAGGCTTAGCTTAATTGTATTCAAAGCAGGTAAGTATTCCCTTTGCTTTTTAATCAAAACTTGAGGGAGTTGATTTCCATTCTTTGACATACAGATACAGGTAGTCATTGTCAAAAATAATCTTTTCTGCTTTTGAGTTCTACAACTATGCATTCCTGGGTCATGATTATATCAGTGCTTCCTTATATGCTATCTTGTAGACAAATCCATACACCGGATTGGAAATCAGAGGGAAAGGAATTATGCCGGTTATTCAGCAAGATTCTGGAGCAGATGAAAAGACCTCATGTGCACTGCACTGAATATAAATATCGAATGATTTAATGGTTTTACTTTATGGCACTCTAAAATTCTATTGCTGGGCTTGGCACTCATGCACTCAGCCTTTTTAAATGTTTATTGCAGGCATTTTACTGATCATAGCCAAGAAATCTTGCTTTGTACAGAATCTTTTTTGGTTTCTGGTCTTGCTAGCTATATTAATTAATAAATTGTAATTACTGTCCACCACTATCATGCTAGAAGCATTTGTTGGAAACCAGTTTGCTCAATTCATCAGGCTTAGGGACTGTTTTTCACACATACACAATGCAGCTTGGAACCAGAATGAAAAAGACTGGTTCCAGGCAGCATTGACTCCACACTGTCTTGGCAGTGGGACATTGACCCAACAATCTAGCTGTAATGAAATCGATATGGCCAGGCTGGGCATGGGCTTGGTTTCTATCCTACCTGCACTCCTGATTTTCACCTACAAAAGAAAGAAACCACATCTTCCACTTGGTAACAGCCTCTTTTTCCTGGTTCAAATTGCTGTGACAGGCAAAGGAACCTGGGAAGAGCTATCCCTCCTCTCGCTCTTCCCAGGTTCCTTGGACAGTTACATGGCTCAGAAACAGGATAAAGAGGCTTCTGCCATTGTTGTCCCCATTGCCCCAACATGGAGGAAGATTTGAATCCTGGAGCAAGATTTAGACTTTGCTTGTTTTGGTTTTTTTAAATCCAGGGTGTATCCTCATTAAGCAACTTACCCTAGGTTAAATCACTTTAGCTCACACACGTTGTACGGATGCACCAAGCTAATGCAATACCCTGACTGCATTATTTGACAGTGTCGATGCAGCCTTAATAATACTCTGAAGCTGTACTGCATGCAAAAGGACACTTGTGGAGACTTGCAGCTCATTGGACATTATCCTGTTTAGGTGTTATGCCAGGGTAAGAAAGTACCCAATTCACCATCTTCTCACCCAGAATAAAGCTGTGTGTACGATGTGACCTGGCCTGTACTTTCTGGACCAACCTGATTACATCCATTTTCACTTTGTATAGTTTTCATATTTTGTCTGTTAAAAGGAGACTATCTTGTCCTTTACATCAGGCAGCAAAGTGTCTTTAGTCAGCTAGGTAGCCTAGAGAGAGAATGTAAATTCCCTCAGCATTGCTCATCAACAGATTCTCAGCATTCCTCATCAATAGGCTGCTGGGAATTATAGTTCAACAACATATGGACAACTATACAATTCTGATTCATTTTAGAATAATCAAACAGCACTTGGCTGCCTGTGTCCCCATGTAATTTTTGCATCACATTGTCCATTAAAAGAACAAACTATTACTTTACAATCATCAGGAGATCAGTGATAATGTAAGTGACTACTTGCTTTAAATCTTTATGCTGAGCAATAGAATTTGAAAAAGAGATGGCTGATTTGGAGCTTATTGTAGCCCATGGCAGGATTCTACATGTAAGTACCAGTCAGCATTCTTTCCTTTGGCTTGGAGCACTTTTCAGTGAGTGTTAAAGAATTGCTTTAAGAGCTAGGAAAAGCTGTCAGATCCCCATGTGAGATTAAATGAATACACTTGCTGGAACAGAAGGGAAAGAGAAATCTGCTTGTTCAGGGCAAGCATGCTTAGACTTGCTGCTGTCAGAACAAGAGTCAGCTGGGTACTGGTGGTAAAGATTTGAAAGCCTGTAATATTTTCCTGCACAGTTAAGTAAAAGAGAAAATAGGACGTCTTCACATTTTCCCTTCTCTATAATAAAAAAACATACAAAAGTGCTGTTTTTAATTGAGTACAAATTGTTTTTATGTCAATTTGTTTTATTTAATTGTATTTTAAAATTGTTTTTTTTTTATGTTCTGTTTTAAGGCACCTTGTGCCGTGTGTAAGTCACCCTGAGTCTGTCAGGGAGATGGTGGTGGGATACAAGAATATATTATTATTATTATGTAGGAAAATGCAAATTTAGAGGTGGATGTCAGAGTAACACTAAACTTAGGGGAAATGGTGGCTATTCAAATTTAGGTATATGGTAGAAATTAACAATTTCCAGGACTCTAATTTTGAACAGCAATTCTCTCTTTTTTGACAGATTGCTCTGCTTGTTTTATATCTGTGCCTACTAGGATGATGGCTTAAACACGGCATCACATAAAAGGAAATGAGAAGAAAGAAAGAATCACAAATAGAGGACAAAAATGTTCCTAAAATTTGCATATGACAATAGATAAAAAGTTAAAAAGAGATAGATATTAAAAACAATTGCATTATATGATATATAGAAATAGAAGACAACTCTCTATGAAGCCTGTGGAAAACTATGTTGTGTACAATTTTGAGGCCCCTGCTCCATCTTGTATGTGCTTTAAAGTGAACTAGCCTGACTTGGCCATGGTGGTCCATACCTTGGTTACATCTAGATTGGATTGCTGCAATGCACTCTACATGGGACTGCCTTTGAAGATGGCCCAGAAACTGCAACTTCTGCAAAGGTTGACAGTCATATAGTTACACAGAGTGGATGACGCCTCTACTGAAGCAACTGCACTGGCTGCCAATAAGTTTCCGGTCCCAATTCAAAGTGTAGGTTATTACCCCAAACGGTTCGGGTCCTGCTTATCGTTGTGACTGTATCTCTCTCTATGTTGCACTCCAGAACAGGAATAACTTTCTGACTTTAAAAACACCACACGTTGAGTAAGAAAACAATCGTTTTTTATTGAAGATAAGTAAAAACAGCAAGGTAAAAATATGCTTTAAGAAAACAGACAAGTCCAATAAGATAGGAAGATAAGCAAGAACAAAGTATTCCAAGGCAGGGCTTAGCAAAGTTCGAAAGCAAAGTCCAGACTTTTGTAATAAAATCTACAGACCCAGGTAAACATTAATTCACAGCATGAGTATATAATTCCAAGAGACAAAGGGCCAAACCATGAACAAGAAATCCTTAACATGACTCTTCCAAGCAAGGCTTTCATAGAACAAGAACAAGGACTTAGCAAGATTCGGAAATGATGCTTCTTCTGACTATATTTTCCCTGGTGAGAACTTTATCCCTTTGTTAGGCTATTCCCAGCACCCAGAAACTGGTTACATTTTCCTTGGCTGCTTCTCGCCCTTATCTCTCAAAGCCTTTCAGAATGGTGAAGGCCTTGGCTGAGCTATCTGTTTTGGCTAAATTCCAGCTGTCTGTCTATGTGCTTATTATCTATCTGCTCATTAGTTTCTCCAGGTGTCAAGTTGTTTTCAAACCCCAAATCTTGGGAACTCTCTGGGTCAGGGAGTAAACTATCATCCCTATACCCTGTAGGAGTCGTGTTCGGGCTGAGAGAGGCAGTATAGAAGCATAGCAAATAAATAAATAAATAAATAAATAAATAAATAGGAACATTCTCATGGGAAACTACACTTTGAACCAGTGTCTCTATGTCATTCTCTGCATTAAGATCATTGACCAAACCATCTCCATCTTGACCCTCAGTGGCATCATTCCCCACATCAGAAGCACCTTGATCCTGAAACACAAACACAGGCTGAATTCCAACACTCTATGAACTGGTGCATGATCTAAGATCTGTCGTGGAAACCCTTCTCTTGCTCCAACCTCTGTCACAAACACGTTTGGGGAGGGACAGGACAAGTCCCTTTTGGGGAGATGGTGGTGGAATATAAGAATAAAGAATAAAGTAAGAATATATATATATATATATATATATATATATATATATATATATAATTATCTAAAATTCTATTGGGTCAAAATACCATAAAGTCACCTCATCCTATCTGATCTTGGAAGCTAAATAGTGTCAGTCCTGATTAGTACTTTAGGGAAGACCAGCATTGAACACCAGATGCTGTAGGTGATATTTTAGGGGGGAGAACTGGCAAAAAAACATTGTTTGTATCAAAAGTAGCAATCTGGTTCTCTACAAAGGTTTACGTCTGTATGTCCAATAAGGACTTCAAAACACCTGGAGGATACAAGATAGTCTACCTTTATCTAGTTACAACAGCTTGGAAATGTTACTTTTCGGGTTAAAACTTCCCAAATTTCTCAGCCACTGTTGTAGACTAAAAAAGATAAATGGTACCAAACTCTGATAGTGATTAACAGCAGCTTCCCACGATTTCAGATCTCTACCTGAAGATGTTAGGAACTGAACCCAGGATATTCTGTATGCAGATTTTATATGCTGCCACTGATACCGCAGAGGCAGTATATCTGTATGAAAATGTATTTGACTTACATTCTAAACAGTTTGAATATATATGTGTCACAACCATCCTTCATTAATGGAAGGCTTGAAGATTTGGATTAAAAATGAATCAGGACTTTTTCTAGCCAATTTGCTGGCATGGAGTCCGAATTAAACCATATACTAAGTGGACACTCCTTCTATGTATCATATCATATGTATGTTTAAAGCCAAAGGTCGTGAAAGGTAGGAAGTGCCTGACCAATACTTGCATGCAACCAGCAACAAAATCTCATCCTTAATGTTTTCTGGGAGCAGGATTATAAACAAAATTTCATTCTTTCTGAGGAGCCCTGAACAGTATACAAATGTGCTTTCTTATGCTGAGCTACAATGAGCAAATCTCAGAGTGGGGAGATTGCTAATTGCAAAGCTTGATTGCAACAGCTAATCAGACTCACAGGGAAAAGAAGTGTGGGGAATTAATTAGGCAAGGACCTTCAGAACAGCAGCAGGAAACCTCCCAGTGACCTTTATTTACAGTCAGTTAAACAGAAGTGTGACTAAAAATGCCAAGGAGCAGATCACATTATTAATATTGATTGCTTAAAGAAACTGAATAATTTAGAGGTAGTTGGAATAAATATGCCATGGAAGAGAGGGGAAAATGTAATGTCTTTTGAACATTAATTTCTCATGCAGCAGTATCCCAAGCTCTGAAACTGAGAATGTTTTCCATTGCGAAACAGAATTAGTTTCATGACCCAGCATGCTTCACTATTCCTGCCACTAAGATGTTGCTGGGTTGCAAAATGAGACAAACACATGCTGCTATGCAAAAATGTATATTTATTAAATTATATACCACAGTGTTTTTGGAATGCAATTCTTTCAATGAATATTGTGTATTCTCTGCCAGAATCATGGACAATTTAGAATTAACATCTTCAAATATACTGTTTCTCTATATATTATATATAATTATTTATATATTTATAAATAATATATATAATTATTTCCTTTCCATTGGCGCCCCCTTGTCATGGGGGAGAAGCTTGTGTACCCTAATGAAGTTGTGAGCTATGCTGGCGGTGGCGTAATAGTCACTGGTAGGGCCTCCCATGCCAGACAGGTCTCAACCAAAGGGTCTGACAAAGAGTGTCAATGGGCAGGATGGGCTCTATAGCCTTTTGGCAACCATCCTAAGAGAAGGAAAACTCTAAATTCAAACCCAGGCAGATGGTGCTCGTCTAACCCTGTAAGGTCAACCATCTAAGAGAAAGTAACTCTAATCAGACCTACGACCTGAGGACCTCTCTGCCACCATCCAAGCTTGCTATGTCCCGGCAGACAAACCTTTGGTTCTGTGCATGCTGTGCTCCACCAGAAAAATCCATTGCACAGGCTCGAAGGACACATCCAACTTACGAAAAAGCCCATTAATGCACTTGTAGAAAGCATGGGATAAGTCCTTCCTGAATCTCCATTCGTGAAGAAAAGCCAAGAAGATATAATTATTTACAGTCGGTCAATATCAGATGCAAAATAGGCAATAAATATGTCTCATATAGCAAGAAGAAAGGTTTGTGCAAATGTCTCATTTTTATGGAATTCAGCCTAGATCTGGAATAGAAAATTTTACCTAGAGCTTTTTTACTGAGTATTCCCCAGCTTTGGAGCACCTTGGACACTGAGATCAGCTTCAATATGGCTCAGTACATCGTCCAGACTTGATATTAGCACAAGCACCTTTTCCCACTGCTCCTAGCTGGCCAATAGGGGTGTGCCATATTTTCATAAGTCATTGTAAGTCATATCAAATGCATACTTGCAACATGATATCAGAAACATAGTAGTGGCCCGCACCAAGAACTTAAGAATTGAAACTTACCTAATACTTTGTCGTTTGCATTTTGTAAATCTTGGAATCCTCTCAAAGTCAGTTTCATTTTCAGGGTAAGGAAAGAAAGCAAAGCCAAAAATGATGCCTTTCCTCTTTAAATTAATGGCCTCTCGCCATTAGGAGAGGGAAGCAGCAGGCAGAAAACAGAGATCACTGGGAAAGAGGTAGAGAAAGCACAGAATTCTGGAAAATGTAGTTTAGGAAGGTAAGGAGCCATATACCAGAGAATTCAAAAGGCCTGCCCTAAACTATGTTTCCACAATTCTGCCCAACATCAGAAAGCCCCGATCAGGATAGGGGAGAGATTGTGCCTCCTAGGCATGGAAAAAATGAAACGGAAATTAAATGGATTCGTTAGAGATTCGTATGTAATGGGACTTTTGATGTTTTACGTATCGCTGTCGCGAACCAGAAAGTAGACTTTCTTTACGGCACTTCAGGGCGCCATTTTTGTATCTGGGTCGTAAAGCATTCGTATGGTTTCTTTGCCCTTAGTAAGCGTGTTTTGTCATTGGCTGATGGATACCAGGTGGACATACCCTCCCCTTCACCTTTCCTTTAGCCAATCAGAGGCAAAGAAACATGGATGGGGTGAGCGAGGGCCTCCTCCTCCTCTCTCGCCAATGACAGGCCTGCCAGAGAGAGGAGGATAAAGGCACCCCGCGACCCTCTCCGCCTCTCTCTAGCCTCGATCCATGCATTATATAAGCCGACCCAGGCTTGGGCCGGCTTATATTTTTAGTGGGAAAGGGCCCCTCTGCCTCTCTCTAGCCTCGATCCATGGATCGAAAACTAGAAAGAAGCGAAGCCGAGAGGAGTGAGGGCACCTTTTCCGCTAAAATATAAGCCGACCCAAGCCTGGGTCGGCATGCCCAGCGAGGAAAGAAACCTCAATCGGAGGAATTTCCTCCTGTTTCCCAGGCTGTCCCTCAGAGGCGGAGGGACAGCCTGGGGAAAGCTGGCTCCTCCGGTGGCTCGCAGGGGTTAAGGAGGCAGATGCCTCCCTTAGCCCCTGCGGTTCTCAATCGAGGTAATTTCCTCCTGTTTCCCAAGCTGTCCCTCAGAGCGGAGGGACAGCCTGGGGCTGGGAGGTCCCTCGATTGAGGCCCCTTTCAGCTAAAATATAAGCCGACCCAGGCTTGGGCGTATATTTTAGTGGGAAAGTGCCCTCGCTCACCCCTCGCCTCTCTCTAGCCTCGATCCATGGATCGAGGCTAGAGAAGAAGCAGCAGCGCGGGGCCCCTTTCAGCTAAAATATAAGCCGACCCAGGCTTGGGCCGGCTTATATTTTTAGTGGGAAAGCCCCGCCTGCCTGCCTCTCTCTAGCCTCGATCCATGGATGGCGAAGTGAGTGAGGGCACCTTTCCCGCTAAAATATAAGCCGACCCAAGCCTGGGTCGAAACATATATTTTAGCGGGAAAAGGGGCCTCAATCGGAGGAATTTCCTCCTGTTTCCCAGGCTGTCCTCAGAGCGGAGGGACAGCCTGGGAAGCAGAAGGAATCCCCGATTGAACTCGCAGGGGTTAAGGAGGCAGATGCTCCCTTAACCCTGCGGGTTCTCAATCAGGAGTAATTTCCTCCTGTTTCCCAAGCTGTCCCTCAGAGCGGAGGGACAGCCTGGAAGCCTGGGAAAAACTCCTCCGGTGAGGCCTTTCAGCTAAATATAAGCCGACCCAGGCTTGGGTCGGCATATTCCCAGCGAGGAAAATGCCCTCGCTCACCCCCCTCGCCTCTCTCTGGCCCGGTGCATGCATCGGGGCTAGAGAAGCGAAGAGACGAGGAGCCTCCTCCTCCTCTCTTGCCAGCCTGTCATTGGCGAGAGAGGGGGAGAAAACCCCCACCCCACGCCCCCTCTGCCTCTCTCTGGCCCCGATGCATGCACCGGGGCTAGAGAGAGCGAGTGAGCAGGCGCCGGCGGCGCGGGGGAAGAAGGCTGGAAGGGAGCTTGCTAGGGAGTTGATCTATGTTTCCCAACCTTTGTTCCGCCATCTGTTTGGGACTTCAACTCCCAGAAGCCTTAGCCATCACAACCAATAGTCAGGAATTCTGGGAGGTGTAGTCCAAAACACCAGGAGGAACAAAGGTTGGGAATCACTCAGTACTTCATCGTTTGGGTTTACAGTGCTCTCGGATGTAGGTGAACTACACTGTCAGTTCTTCTCAAACATCTCCAGTATTTTCTGTTGGTGATGGGAGTGTGTGTTCCAAGTTTGGTTCAATTCCTTTGTTGATAGTGTTCAGAATACTCTTTGATGGCAGGTGAACTATAAATCCAAGTAGCGCCAACTCTCAAATGTCAGTGTCTATTTTCCCCAACCTCTCCAGTATTTTCTTTTTTTCATGGGATTTATATATGCCAAGTTTGGTTCAATTCCATCGTTGGTGGGGTGCAGAATGCTCTTTGATTGTAGGTGAATTATAAATCTCAGCAACTACAACTCCCAAATGTCAAGATTTATTTTCCCTAAACACCAGTGCTCAAATTTGGGCATAATGAATATTTGTGCCAAGTTAGGTCCAGATCCATAGTGGTTTGGGTTCACATTTGCTCTCTGGATGTAGGTGAACTACATCTCCCTAAATCACTGCCAAACCTCTCCAGTATATTCTGTTGGTTATGGCGGTTCTGTGTGCCAAGTTTGGTCTAGGTCTGTCATTTGTTGGGGACTCTGGTCTGTGGAAGTCAGAGCTGAATGGTTGAAGGTACTGCAAATCCCATCATCTGTTGTCCATACCCCTAAACATATTGTTTTTGTGATTAATCCCTATGCTTTAACTTTGGTCAATTCGTAACAATGAAAATACATCCTGCATATTAGATATTTGCATTAGAATTCATAAGAGTAACAAAATTATGAAGTAGCAACGAAAATATGGATGGGGGTCACCACAACATGAGGAACCACTGCATTAATACATATCTCTCTCTCGGCATTACTTCACGAACGAAGATTCAGGAAGGACTCATCCCACACTTTTTACAAGCGCTGATGACTAAAGAGGCCAATCTGAGATAGGCAAGTTCGGTTGCAGAAAGCACAGCAGAAAGTCTATATATTATACATATATCTTTCTGTTTAATTGCTATTAGGGAAATAAAACGTGAACAAAGGAAGGAAGGAGACAAGGAAGAAGTAGAGAAGGGGGAGGGAAGGAAGGAAGAGAAAAGAAGGGATGGGGAACCAAAGAGCAAAGGAAGGAATGAAAGAAGAGGGTAGAGAAGGAAGAAAGGAGGAAAGGGGAAATAATAAGGGGGAGAATCGTACTTCACTTTCACAATTGTCCTGAGAGCAAGTAGCTACTACCTCTTATATTTATGTTATACATGTACAGCTCCACTTAATTGCACTGCAGAGGTGAAGGGAATGTTCCCCTTGATTTTAACTGTTTCCCTGCTTTTCAGACTTTAGAACCAATTTAGAATTTCGTTAATACTTACGTTACATTTTAGAACTTTTTGGAAATTTTTTTGTAAGTCTTTGATATACTAATAAAAAAAATATCCCCCCCCCCCCCCATTTGATTTTAGAATCCCGATTTTAGGATTCTAAACCAACCCTAGTGCCTCCATAGCAGCTGCCAGTCAGAGTTCCAATAAATGGCTGAAAGAGGAGAATTAGTAAGTAAATCTCTGTTCTGGGCTAGAAAGAAATCCCTAAATGGAAATTCTATTGGTTAACATGAGAGACATTCAAAATTTGTGGCTTAAAAAAAGTCAAAGAAATTTTTTAAATTCCCTAAAATTAGTAGATGTATAAATATTTCCAAATGCTCCTATTATCTGGGGTCATTGTATAAAACATTCGAGGAGACAGCTCTTGTATTTTTAAAGAAAAATGTATTGTCCATAAAATCTTTGAATATTCCCCAAAACTTGATGTGTAAAGTGAAACATTCTGAAACTTGATGGGCTAACAGTGGTCAATGTGTTCTAACATTGTAGCACATTTCACCCCACTAGCTGTAAAAATGGGGGAGAAAAGAGCCCCTGAATGTTCCCCACTTACGCAATTACAATAACCAAAAAGTAATGAAATTTTCAATAACAATACTTTTGAAACAATTTGGAAATATTGTAATGAGTTTTGAAACATTTATTTCATTGATCGGATAGCTCTCCTGGCCACAAAATGCCAGCCAATGTCAGAACAATAGGAATATTTGGTATCTATAGCAGAATATAGTGCAGTATAGCCAGTGCTATATATAATATCAGCAGAGGCACCTGGGAATGCCAAAAGTTTTGATGGTGTGCCCAGGCTGGCTAGGATCAGCAACATGGAGGAGGTGAGATCCAGATCAACCTAGAGCAGTGGATATGCTACTGGGTCATCTGAACAATGGCACCAGATTAATTACAAACACACCAAACCCACAGCTAATCAGGGGTATATTTACAATGGTCTAAATTGAATGGTTTACATGAGCCCCTATTCCATTTACCAACCATTCAGTTGCTTGACAGGCCTAGAGTACCATGCACTTAACCTAAGGCTGTTTGTCAAAATTTGTTGCATCAGACAGCCAAATGTCTTAGACTTTGTAATGCTGGGAGTCCATTTTGCAATGTGAAAAATGTTTCTTTGCTATTTCTTCTCTCTTCCTCCATGCATAGAATGCCATGATGCTTCTATATGCTTCTCTCCCTAGGATTCATAATTCTAATATTAGGAATAAGACATCACCATTAACACATAAAATACTTCCTCTTTTATATAATTATTTGTTTTGTATCATACTGTGTGACATATATCATCAAGTCAGTTCAAAGTACTCTGGAATGTATAGTATTATCACACATAAATATTTTAGTTTTAATTTTCTCTGCTGCCACAGATATAATAACTTACAGATGTGTAAAAAATATGATTTGTTTCTTCTGTAATTGCCCCTACTTCAGTGGGCTTTCAGTATTTGCATTTAAGTGAGTCCATTTGAAATGTTCAGACTGAAGAAAAGCCTTTACTCATGAATTTGGATATGCTTCAGTAAAACTGAAATGCACCATCAAATTAAGCCTATAAATAACATACCCTGTAATAATATTGAAGGACAAATTACTACTCGTTCTGGGGGAATGGACAGATGACACTGATGGTGCCAGTTCTTGCAGAAGCTAAGAGTTTTTTGGGTTTTTTTGGTGGTGGAACAGAGGATTTGAAAGGCAGGGGGATGCAGGCAATTTGATTATATCACAGCAATGTTGTGTCATTTTCATTAGTTACCCATTCATTTTTGGGTTCAAGTTAAACTACTTTTACTAACCTTGAAATCCCTAAATGGTTTGAGACTGGATGACTTGAATATCTACACCAATATGATCCCACCTGGACTGTTAGAATTGTCTCCGAGGCCCTTGTGTGAGGCTTAGTGCTACATTTGCAGATAATTGCTGAGTGCCAGGGACAAAATGCTTTGAGTTATGGAATTTCAGTTATCATCCCATGATAACTATCAGGCCTTCTTTCTTGTAGCATTTAAGTGATCTCTAAAGACTTGTTTATTCATCCAAGCTTTGTTTTGCTTTGCCCATATATATGTTCCAATTGGATTTGTTACACTCATTCAACAAAATTACAAAAGTGGCTGGATCAGAGTAGACCCACATAATTGAGTTCAAACTGCATTATATGGCAGTGTAGATCCAGTTGGAGTCACTTTTCAGGTTAGCATTATTAATACATGGTTGGCATTATTATGTCATTAGGCTATTATATGTATTTATGTAAAATCCATGGGGTCACCATACATTAACAGGTAATTTGAAGGTACATGCATACATGTGTACATGTGTTTTATAGCATATGTGTGTGCACATTTTATTTACCATCTGTCTTCAAGATGGAATTTTATTCTCTTTATTTGAAGGTCCCCATGAAGGGACTCACCAGCCCAACCATGTTGTTACCCCAGTCTCTTAAAAGGTGAAGCTAGACAGGGCTAGAAAAGTAACCAGACATTTCTTGCTCTCAGAAGGAAGTTGTATTTTGACAATCAAAAACAAGGTAGAAAAATACAGAGAATTGGGGCTCCCAGTGCTGACACCAAAATGGAGAGACCATGAGCTGTAACAGTACATTTGCTTTTATTGTCCCACCAGGCTGTGTCACCCTTTTAAGGCATCACACAATTGTCAGGCTCAATTGGGTAAAGAGCAATTAGGCAATTTCATGGTCCAAATCCTTTGTCCTGCACTCTCCCTTTGTCTAGTTCTTATCAGTAGAACTCTTCATCCCGAATGCGCCAAGTACAAGGATGGGCTGATGCCAATAGGGCAGAAGAGGGTCTGGTGAGCCTCTGGCTTCCAAGGCAATCTGTATTTATTTATTTTTATTTACAGTATTTCTACCTTGCCCTTCTCAAACACCCCCCCCCGGGGGGGGGGGCAACTCAGAGCAGCTAACAAAGGCAGCAATTCGGTGCCTAAATAATACACAAAATAGCCATAAAACATACAAAATTGAAACAATAGCAATTAATTAAAAACAAAATTATCCAACTATAAATTTAAAATAACATTAAAAACAATGTTCAATTCACACATCCAGTTCCTAGAGCAGTAAAACCGTGTCCTCATCTCTGTTGTCAAGCCAGCCCATTCCAGTTAAAGTGCTGCTATGTCATTGTGCAAAGGCCTGGTCCCACAACTAAGATTTTACTTTTCTTCTGAATGCTAGGAGGGATGAGGTTGATTGTAATCTCACTTGGCAGTGCATTCCACAGGCGAGGGGCCACAACGGAAAAGGCCCTGTTTAGCATGGCAAATTACAGGGTGCTCACAATATAATGAGGGCGGAGCAGCAGGCTGTCTGAAGCTGCTCTCCCCCTCATCAGTTGGGGGACAAAGACTTGGGCCTGTTAAAAAGGAAGGCATTGATTGGGAAAACCCTAAAGGATGTAAGTTACATCAGGCATTGTTGGCCTGGAGTTCAGATTGCCTGGTCAGCACTGTTGCCACTGTTGAAATGGCTGGGAAATGATAATCTCAAAAAGCTTGATTTGGCCAGCAAGAAGGTCAATCAAAAAAATGAGAGCTGTCATGGGGCGGAGTGGAACCTGGGTAGTCCCACACAGAGAAATTGTGTTCAAATGGCCGGAATTTTATAGGGCTGATGGAGTGTATCCCTTGGAATGTCCTGTCTGTGAATGATTTAAAAGAGGGGATAAAGAATATTTTGGCCAGCCTTCTGAGGAAAAGGGACTATGGTGATGCCTTTCTCTTTTGGTGGCATGGTAAAGGTAAAATAGTCCTGGTAGGCACTTTGGCACCTCCCCCCCCCCCCACCTTAAGGGGTGCAGGGTTCACTCCCATGACTGTTCCTATACGTTTTTAAGAAAAGAGAGCTACCCTTGTGGTTGAAATGAGGGTTCTCACAATTGCCGCTTGCTCTCCCCTTTCCTGACAGAGTGCAGCTGGAAGTACATGTGCATCATGTAATGGGTTCTATCAAGAAAGAGGAGAGCAAGCATCGTATGATGGAGAAAGGAGCCCATTTGATGAGAACAGATGCAAGTTTACATGACAGAATATTCCAAACAGACAAACAAATATTGTCATGAAAATAACACCCAGGAGAGAAGACTAGAGTTATTTTTCTGACATACACATTTTATGTGAGGCATCAAGATGTCTCTAGATGATGTATATCAAGACCAAGCTGAGACTGGCATGTACTGTAGCTGTCCTGCTTCAATAGTACTGTTTCAAGACTTCCAAATATAACTTTACATTAATCTATCATCTTGATACTTGTTATGCTTGCATTATGTTTGTGAGTAGTCTGATATACAGTATACTTCTTATTGACAACAGCACATAATTGAATCAAGGGTTGTCAAGCATCCTCAGAGTGTGAGAGTGTCATGTGAGTAGTTATGAGTAGTGACAGGATGAAGATTAAATTTGATCTTCATACTGTGACCATGAATTGCCATTGATATTATATTGAGAGGAATATAATGCCCATCCTATTTTAAACAGAAAATGGGTAGTTTTGGTTATGGTCATGTGATGTGACAGCCACAAACCAAATCACCAAAGGTCTTCTGTCTGAAATATCTGCTGGCATGATTTTAATTGCTATAGTTAATTGCTATAGTTTTTTTTAAGTACACCACCATATCTTTTAGATATTAGCATACACAAAGACTCAATGTGCAGTGATTTTTTAACTGTCTTGTTAGATAGTAGTCTTCTCAAGGAAGCTTGTCCTTGTAGCATGGGATCCAAGTAACAGTTGACAGGTTTATTATTATTTTATTTATTATTTCAACTTGTTGGTCGCCCCCTCCGTGAGGCTGAGGGCAACTCACAGAGGTTAAAAACACGATAAAACATAATAAAAACACAGCAAAAATACATTAAAATACAATAAAATCACTTTAGGAACTAACATCCAATTTAAGAGCTACATGGTAGCGGGTTACTTCTAAAGATCTGTTCAGTAGCATTCCATGAAGAAGCTGAAGGTGGCATCACATGTAAAGACATTGGAGTAGTTCCTAGGTGGCCTACAAAAGGAGTTTACAAAAAAAAGGGATTTTATCAATTATTTTGTCTGATCTAATGCTGCATAGGAGAGAGATAGTCAGTCATGGCATATCTGGCAAGCAAATTGCAGTTCCAGCCACCTTTCAGGGCTCACGTAAACTGCCAAAAATTAAAAACAGAAGTCCCTAGGGGTTTTTGAACACAAGTAATGTGATGCTTAAAATTACAGTCTTCTGCAACCTTCTTAGAAGGTTATTGCTTTTTCTGCAGACTTCCAGGAGAGGTAGGTCAGACTTTTGTTTTGTAAGAAAATGTCTGGAGACATTTGAAGCTTGCAAAAAGAGTTTTGGGGACTTTGTACAGTCCTAGTACTTGTTTAATAAGGGCAATCATTTCTGCATTTGTCATTTGAAATTATGGCTATTAAATTGAATTGTAGGCATGTTGTGTAAATTTTTTGTGTGCAGAATAGGCTATATCTTCCCGTCACTCACCCACCCCAAAAACATTCTAGCTGCAGAATCCTGCCTCACTCATGGCTTTTAGTCTCTGGAGAGTATAGGAAGTATTGGAAAAGCATCTGGCTATGATTCAGAACTATAGAACTATCCACTGAAACCTCTCAGGGGACCCGTGTGTGTGTGCATTTGGGGGGGGGGCTCCTGCACATAAATGGGGAGTTGGGGGATTCTAGTCACTGCACAATATCACTAGAGAATTTTGACCTCTACAAAAAAAACTTACAATGTTGTACATTGAACTAATACTTTCAAAGGTCACTAAGAGGATACTGGTCACCAGGCTTGTTTGATCCCAAAAAAATGGTTCAAAACTCATTTCGGATGCAGGGGGCGCTGGTGGTTTGATTCTAAATTCAATTCTGATTTTCACAGGAAAAAAATGTTCAAAACTTTTTGAAACTTCCAAGACTTCTGAATCCTTCCTTAATGGTTTGAAAGTGTTATTTCCTGTTTCATTGGGTGGTATTTACTTTGAAAGTAGTTGTTTTACTCCAGAAGGGAAGGGAAGCAATGAGAGGAAAGCCATCCCTCAGTTTTAAAATGCTTCCCAGGCTCACAGGGAGAAGAGAGGAGGAAAGTCAGCAGCTCGGTTTTAAAGTGCTTCCCAGGTTCACTGGGAGAGGGGAGGGAGGAGGAAAGTGAGCCACTCGGTTTTAAAATGCTTCCCAGGCTCATGGGGAGAAGAGAGGAAGAAAGTCAGCCACTCAGTTTTAAAATGCTTCCCAGGTTCATGGGGAGAGGGGAGGGAGGAAAGTGAGCCACTCGGTTTTGAAATGCTTCCCAGACTCACAGGGAGAAGAGAGGAGGAAAGTCAGCCAAACGGTTTTAAAATGCGTCCCAGGCTCATGGGGAGAAAAGAGGAGGAAAGTCAGCAGCTCAGTTTTAAAATGCTTCCCAGGTTCACAGGTAGAGGGGAGGGAAGAGGAAAGTGAGCCACTCGATTTTAAAATGCTTCCTGGGCTCACGGGGAGAAGAGAGGAGGAAAGTGAGCCACTCAGTTTTTAAATGCTTCCCAGGCTCATGGGCTTCCCAGGCTTGAGCAGAGGCTAGGAATAATTTCCGACTCACTTACTGCTTCATAACAGAAATGGTGGAAAAAGCTTCAGAAGGGCAAAGGGACTTCCGGTTTCCTTAAAAACTTCGAAATTGCTTCAAAAAGCCAATCTTTCCGAATTACGAAGATTCTGACCTAACCTAACCATCTCTACTGGTCACAACTACTTTTAAAGTTACCTCCCTGTCCACCAATTTGCATTTCAGGGTGGACATGCCATCCCAATTAAATGAAGCTATCCCAAAGCCCCCAAATTTTCCCTAAAAGTTAAGTAAAATGTAGCTGACCTCCATAACTTCCCTCCTCATGTTCTCCTGGTGCAAGGAAATGATTGAAAATCCTTCCTGCCCTCCCCCTTCCCATCTCTTCATGCATCATTTCCTTGTGCCAGAAGAATGTGAGGAGGGAAGTTAGAGCAGTCAGGTACATTTTATTTAACTTTTAAGCTTAGGTCTAATAGGGTACCAAATTAATTCGGAACAAATCAGGGAAACCTTGGTTTGTTCTAAATTGATTTGTTTTTACCAGAGGCATTGCTTGGATGCCTCTGGTAAAAACCAAGACAGGTCTCGGTTTTTGGGTCTGTCTGGATAGGCCTTTAGTCCTGTCATATAGTCTGGAGATGTAATTGGAGATTCACCCAGTTGGACTTGTTTGTCTAAGTTATTCAGGTTCCAACTTGGATTTTTTTGGGTGGGAGTGGTGGTATTTGGTAAATAAAGATCCTTATTCTAGTACAGTGTTTCTCAACCAGTGTGCCGTGGCACACTAGTGTGCCGTGAGTGATCATCAGGTGTGCCGCGAGAAAAGCTCTCTGCCCCCCTTCCTTCCCCCCTCCTCCAACCGAACTCCTGCTGCTTGGGAGAGGAGGAGGAAGGGACGGGCGGCGACGAAGAAAAAGAAGAAGGGCACCGCCTCCTTCGGCCATTTCCCCAACCATCCTCCAACCAACCATGGCAGTAAATCTTTGTATCTGCCATGACTCCCGCCATGACTCTCGCCCCTTGCTTGTTGAAGCCGCGTGGAGGAGGAGCCCCGCCTACTGAAGCCCGTCCACCGCTCATGCTCCTCCTCCTCTGTGAGAGAGCTGAAGCCGGGGGGAGGGGGGCATGATGCAGCCTGGCTCCGCCCCTCCTACCGGCTTCAGCACTACCACAGCTTCGCCAGCCTTGAGGGGGCAGTGCCAAGCCAGTGATGGCAGAGCCAGCACAATGCTGGCTTGCCCCCTCAAAGCTGGGGAAGCTGTGGGAGAACTGAAGCCGGGGGGAGGGGGCGGGGCATGGCGCAGCCTGGCTCCACCCCCTCCCCCAGCTTCAGCACTCCCACAGCTTCACCAGCCTTGAGGGGCTGTGTTACAGTGTCATTTTGTGTCATTTTGGTTGGTGGTGTGCACCCAGATTTTTTTAATGTTGAAAGTGTGCTGCGGCTCAATAAAGGTTGGGAAACACTGCTCTAGTAAATGTGTTATTTCTGCGGAATACCATTGTGAGAGCAAAAATGAAGATCAGATTCATTGCTCTCAAAAACATCGTTAGACGTTTTATCTTATCTAACAAAAAAGCATAGCCCCAGTAACTACAGAGTTAAGAATATCTCCTTATTGCATTGTTTTTTTAGCAGAAGAAAATTTTATGACCTCCACTGAAATCTCTGTTAGCTTTTAGAGCAGCAGAAAATCTGTTGCATATTAATTATGCTATAAACTCATATCCAGACTAAATTCCTGTTGTACAAGGAAGACTGGGCAAACACTGTAAAAAAGTTTCCATGAATATTTATTGAAATAATTAACTACAATTGGTTGCACTTCTTCCTGCTTTGTGTTTGTATTCTGCCAGCATTTCATTATTATTACAAAACTGCCAGTTTGAGTACAAACCAAATATTATGTTTCCAAAACTGATATTTAAGCCAGATAGTTTTTATATGCTTTAATGGGTGAGATCTGTATGGTAAAAGTAGTAAATTCATTTCTAATTTACTCATGGATGTGATTCTTTTCCCTCCTTTTTGCCCCGATGTTTGTGGACATATGTTCTGCAGAGTAACAATTCGGAATAGAGACAATTCAGAGTGATACAAGAAGAAAGGATACTAAATAACTAATACAAATGTACTCTAAGGATAGCTTCAGATATTAGATTATAAAAGCATCATGCACCTCTCTACATCCTGCATCTCTTTAGATATTGTTGAACTGTATCTTGGCAGCAAAGAAATGAGGAATGTTGGATGGAACAGTCCAACAATGTTTGGAAGGGTAAACAATGCCTACCCCTGAGTGATAAAAATGTACAAATGGCCACCGCAGATCAGACCAAAAATCTAATTCAGGGCTCATTCAAATGGATCAACTCTTACTGGAAAATGTATTTGTAGCTGTAGCTTTCCTTTATAAGATTAAAAGAAAACCCAGACTACATGTTTAGTGTTATAGACTGTTTGCTAGAAATCCCCAGTACTGCAATTTTATTACTAGAGGGTGTATTATTAAATGTTATGAAATTTATTGTAAGTAAAAGTTATAAGAGATTCTATTTTCCCTTGCCCTTATTCTTGCCTCCCCCCCCCCCATATTGCAATAGGGGCTGTTTCCCTACTCCAAAATGTTTCTCCCCTCACATAAACTGTGATAAAGGCTATATTTCCTCAAGAAAAAGGGGCTCATATTATATATTTATACCCTCAGTGATCAAACAGATGGCTGTGGGAAAACCTTCTAAAATGACAGTATCCTGCCATGACTCCAACGTAAAACATTGAAACAAGAAGTGCTTCTGAATGTTTTCAAATCTAATGAGTTTTAACAGAAGTGGCCATTTGGAAGCTGTTGGAAATTTGAATCTTATGGAGTAACTGTAATTTATTAATTTCTATCAAAATGTATTTTAGATCTTGTACACTAATCAGATCAATGCACAATTCAAATGCACAGTACAACACAGAACAAAATATTCACAATAGAAATACATATCCCACACACTGAATATAGTGAAACCTATTAATGGCTGCTGCATTCAGAAGTAGTTCTACTGAGTTGAGTGGTTATTATCCGCTATGCTATGAAAACTGATTTCAACATGACGCTCAGACTGCAATTGTATGTTTTAATTGTTAATTTGTTATTATATGGTTTTTTGGCCTTGTTTCTTGTGTTGTATTGAGGGCAGAGACTGCCTGTGTAAACCGTCCCGAGTCGCCTTCAGGCTGAGAGGGGCGGTATAGAAACTTGACGAATAAAATAATAAATATGCATGTACAGCTTTGCAGTCTTAGTTGACTCATGCATATTTTTTTGCTGCAGTAAAGACTAGGTCATTAATGGATACAAATAGAAATAAAAAAATCTGCATCATTTTAAGAAGATAAACTTGATATTAAGAGCTGTTCTATAACCAAATGTAAAAAACTGAAATATTTGGAAGGAAAAAAAAGAAAAACCTAATCTTGGTTTGAGTGTTATTTCCTGTTTAATTGTGTGATAATACTTAGAAAGTAGTTGTTATACTCCAGAAACGTGTGGTTTTTTTTGTGGCTGCCACAAATTTATGTTGAATTGATTGAGAATCTATGAGGTATACATTGAAAAACTATAGCAAAATGTGCTGCAGATGTCCCTCAAAAACAGTTTTAATAAACCTTTTTCATGTTTGCATAACAGAACGAATTAGGAAATGGTATTTATAACCCAGGATCAAAAATTGTGTTACATAGTGTAATTATGAGTTGTTTGTAGACAACTGGTGATTGACTTCATTAGAGGTCTTTAAACAAGGATTGGATGGCTCTATATCATCTACCTATCTATCTCTATTAATCTCTCTGTCTCCATTTGTTTTATTTATTGCAATTCTAGGCCAACTTTCTCCCAAAGTAGGATCCAAGAATACCATAGACGTCTATTCTTAAACAGCAAGATGTTGGATTTGATGACCCTTGGGATTATTTTAATATTTTGATCTCGACTCCTATTCTATTTTTATGTTGGAGACAAGAACTAGTCAAAACTCACACATACCTGGATATGGCATCTTTACTCTTAGGCCATCCTAAGTCATGGGCACATTTTTCCAACCTAAAAAATTCCCAGTTTTGTTATAATAACTATGCTAATAAAGACCAGCCATGAGTTCACTATGCATTGGCTCAAATGTTTACCTTAAGAAACTGATTTCTCCAACCTAAAAGGACAAGCTTCCTTTTGTGCACAGTCTTTTTACTTCTACCCTGGCTTTTATATTACTGTTAAAACAAAGCTATGAATTTGATTAAAAATTGGAAAAAATGCACAAGTAAAGATGCTGCATTATATTTACATCAACGAAATATCTCTCCTACAATACAGTTTTGGATTACGGTATGTGTGTATGGAACACCTGGGGGAATTTGAAACATGCAAGAAAAGCCTCCTTAAGCACTAGGCAGAAGTTGCTGGATTTGTCATTACATAGTTATGTACTTTAATTTTTAAAAGGCATGAGATTCAGTACTAGGTCTACAGCAGCTTAATAGATGCCATAACTGAATGGCAAAGCAAATGATTTTCATGCAAAAGGTTCCAGGTTTAATCTTCATCAGCTTTAGACAGTCCCAGTAGACCAGAGCTGGACAAGATGTGGCCCTCCAGACATTCGTGGATTACAACTTTTCTAGGCTCATATTCTGCATCATAACTAAAAGCCGTAGTGTATCCTGGCACAACTCCCCTAAACCTAGTATAAAATGAATTAACTGCACTGAGAGATGCATCCAGCTAAATGATTTATAAAATGATTATAAAATGTTATCTCAAAGTCAATGTAAAATAATTGCTTGGATCATGGTGGAGGCAAATGAAGCCAAATGTTTTCAATATACTGTATATTGAGGGAGGGAAAAAAGATTATCTGGGGGCCCTTCCATACAGCCCAGTATATCAAGGCAGAAAATCCCACATTATCTGCTTTGAACTGGAATATATGGCAGTGTGAACTCAGATAGCCCAGTTCAAAGCTGATATTGTGGGATTTTCTGCCTTGATATTCTGGAATATAGGGCTATGTGGAAGGGCCCTAAGGTAACTTTGTGTAAAATTAAAAAAAGGAAACGAAAAGGTTTTTGGTTTTTTTTCTCACTTTGATCTCAAGATTAATAAGCCTCTGATACACTGTTGTTGTTGTTTGTTGTGTGCCTTCATGTCATTTGCAGCTTATGGCAACCCTAAGGTGAACCTTACAAGATTTGTTTTGGCAAGATGTGTTCAAGGAGTTTACCTTTACCTTCTTCTGAGATATACTCCTACAAGAAGGATCCATCGAGGTACTTAATTTTAGGTCAGAAGTGGAAATCATACAGTTCTTCAGATGTTGGACGGCAGTTCTTGACATTCTTTACCATTAGAACTGGATTGCTAGAAGTTGTAGTTTGCCAATATTTAGAAGGCATAAAGAGCAGAATCTTTTCGGAATTGCCTCTTGATTTTTGAAATACCATAATTTTGAGGTATAGCAAGCAAAGACAAAGAGCAAGTTTACAGGTATGTTAAAGTACTGTTGACAACAGTAAGACATCCGTATCCATGGGAGTTATGTTCCCAGCTGGTATGTTGGGACCAGGAGTGAAATAATTTAATTGCATTCAGTCATAGCCATGGTTTCATCAAATAATAAGTATAACTGATAATACTCTTAAATTCTTTCACTTCAGGTCCCATAGAGTTGCATCAGAGGACCTAGAAATTCCTAGAAAGGTTTTTTTTAGTAACTTCCAATACTACAGAATTGCCTGGAGGATCTTACAGATTTCTAGAAAGACAATGGCATCCCCTCCCAAGCAATATGTGAAACTCCAGATGTGGGGTCCACAGTTAAAGGGTATTCCTTTATTTTTATGTTTAAGAAAAAGTCGCAGAGGGAATCTCAGTAGTTCTTTCTCCACTGCATCACTTGCTAATGTTTAACATAGGATTTGTATGCAGCATTTGAAAATTATGACTCATGAGAGATCAAATGAGCTAATTAAGTTCTTCTTCAAAGAGTTGGACTTTTATAACATCTGTTGAACTGATTTTAAAAGGCCAGCAATAGTGGCACAAAATTGCCTGGAAGCCTCTGGAGAACAAAAGAATGGAATTGATTGAATATCCAGTGTCCGGTTTTCCAATTTCCAAAGGGGTTTGAAGTATTAGTCACAAATACTTAATTAACACATAGAGGTTTTCATGTGGCTTATTGTTTAGTTGTGTTATTGGTTTATCTTGCCTTCCATCCTAGTTAAAATGACTCCAAATAAGGATGAAGAAAGATTTCAATCAAGGAACATAACTTAAATGTCTATTATTCACAACTATGTATCAGGGGATATAAGTAGATTTAAAAAATAAAATTACCTTCAAGTAACAAGTATAATGTGCAGATGACATACAAATGAATTTTGGGTTTGGATGTGGTTCTCTCTTATGTATGAAGATGCAAATACGGGCATTCCCAATTTTTTTTTTAAAAAAACCTCCAAATCCCAAAATATTTCTGATTCTGAGATGAGACCCA
The DNA here is from genome assembly GCA_030556195.1 of Anolis apletophallus. Classification (NCBI taxonomy): domain Eukaryota; kingdom Metazoa; phylum Chordata; class Lepidosauria; order Squamata; family Anolidae; genus Anolis; species Anolis apletophallus. The sequence continues at coordinate 76,114,712 of JARBWK010000006.1, read as the reverse complement.
AGCATTTCAGAGAAAAGATGCTCAACATGTACCTAATGCTTTCTTTCTTTTATATTGTTATAATTTTATTCATCAACTTTTTTCACTCAATCCACAGTCTTAACCATCAAAACAGATAATACTTAATTGGAATTAATGTTCTCTCTCTCTCTCTCTCTCTCTAAAAAAACAAGGCAGCACCTGAAGTATCAAAGCCTCCTGACTTCCTCTGTAAAGGATGAGCTCTTTGCGCCTCCCATGGCCCTGCTTTTTAATTATATCTTTCTCATGTTTACATGAACTTTCGTTTCCTTTTCAATAAACTCTGAGAACAATCTACGCCACTGACCCATATGTACTGGCAAATCTTCACCATAAAGTGAGTATTGATGAGCTGAAAAGTTCAGTGAACAGGAAAATTCAGCGGCTTTTATTGCCAGTGTGACAGGTTACTTTATTACCATGCCTTTCACAGCAATTTAACAGTTACCCTGGTAACGGATTCAGCAAAGTAATGGGATCACAGGCATTAGAGAGGAGGAAAGGCGAGCTACCAGGAAAAACCATCTGCTGGTTTATGTTCCTGGGGCTGTTTGCTCATTGGATGCCTCTCAAGCTGACAATCATTGTACTTCTATGCAAATGCAGCGGGTTAAACCACAGGCCTGCCCTATTTTGCTCAGCACTGGTGATTTGTCTTTCTAATTCTATTGAAATAATCATCAGGATTTGTTTCTGATTAATTAACTAACCTTTTGGTAAAAAGATTAGATAACGAAATTGCTGCCTATTCAGACATAATGAGATTTTTATGACTCTGTCAAATTGGGGGATGGGGAGAAGAACATTTATGTGTCACCAGCCACCATATGGGGGGGGGGGATGGAAGGGGGGGGAATCTAAATCTTTCTGTCAGACATCTATTTTCCTCCACAAATTAAGTATGCACTTAGTTCGGTGGCACCACATCATCTGCTTTAAAACATTTCTTGGAACAAGTGCAAATAAGGTAGTAAACACATTGGAGCTGGTGATGGGGGAAGAACGTGCTCCAGTGCTAATTAGTTTTAATGGTTGTGTAGGAAAGAAGGAGAGAAAAACTTTTAAATGGGTGGAAATTCAGCAATCTGCTTATTTTTTATGCTGCCGTATTTATGTAAGTGCAATAATGCAAAGATTGTGGAAAAACAACACAGAAACTAATATAAATTGACACACATTTGTAAACATAACACTTTTATCTTACAGGCCAAATAGTTCTGGCAAAACCACAGATATATTGGCTATATATACTGTATATCCATCCCTACGTCCCACCTCAAAAGCTCATTGGGGGAGGCCCTGCTCTCACTCCCGTCAACAGCTCAAATGCGCTGGGCGGGGACGAAGGCCTTCTCGGCGGTGGCTCCCCGCCTATGGAACACACTCCCAACTGACATAAGATCGATCTCTTATCTCCTAACTTTCTGGAAGAATGTAAAGGGATGGCTTTGGGACCAGGCATTAGGTCAATAGAAATAGCAGCAATCTAAAGGGATGAACTGGATTGACGTTAAGACTGACGAGGCTGGTTTATGTTTTTAATTGATGATTGCATCTGATATTAATTATGATGTTTTATTATTTTGTGTATATGTTATTATTTTATTGTAACCATTGAAATAGCCTCTAAATGGGGCTCAATTGTAAGCCGCCCTGAGTCCCTCTTCGGGGGTTGAGAAAGACGGGTTTAAAATGCGATAAATAAATAAATATGGGTGATTTCACAATGTAGAATTAACACAGTGCAAATGCCCCTTTAATTGCCATGGCTCAGTGCTATGGAACAGTATGAGTTGTAGTTTTACAAAGTCTTTAGGTTTCTCTGCCAAAAAGTGCTAGTTTCTCACCAAACTACAGCATATATGACCCATTGAGCTATGGCTATTAAAAGAGTGTCAAACTGCATTAGGTTTCCAGTACAGATACATCCTATAGATTAAAAAATCATGCAAAACAATTGTCAAGAAAACACAGGGAACAACGTGCCATATAATGGGATTAATCCTGAACAATATTGATAGCTCTCATCCATGCACAATGTATGTTATATTTCTATCATCTGTAAAGCAGATTAGGTAAATTGGAAACTATGCCCGTCAAGATTTGATTGTTCAGAGTTCTATCTAATATCAAAAGAGAGCCAAAGTATACTGTCTTAATCCTTATTGTAGATGCTCAGTGTTTATGGATTCCAATATGAACTGACCTGATTTACATCCCAGACTAAAATACATATTAAAATTGTTGATGTTGAATTTCTTTTATAAATCCTGGCAAAAACTTGAGGCACAATTAATTTACACAATAGCTTTTATATTTATTTACCATATCTATACACCACCCTTATCACCCCATAAGGGACTTAAGGTGGCTTACACATATAGGCAGCAATTTGATGCCATATGGACATACATTGTAAAAGTAACATATATGGTACATTAAAACAATCATTGGTGTGTAGCAAACATGTACAGAAGTACAGCTTAGGAAATAACAAACTACCTGAACTAGTCAAGCATAGTGTCTACTTCAGGTACAGTATATCACGATTATATATCACTATTATATAAATGCAAGGATATCTCTGACTATCATAACCCAAATCCCAAACTTTGTATTATAGTAACGTCAATCAAAAAAGTAACAAAATTGTCTGTACAAGCTTTCAGAAATCCAAATTGTTTTATTGTAAAAAGATGATTTAAAAAATGGGGAAAAACATTTACTCTGCCTGGGAGAGCTCTTGATTCATTTTTACATGCCTTCAACTCACCTATTGGTGTGTAGCAACCCCATTAATTTCATGAGGCCTTCTTGTGTATGTGTCCTCAAGCTCCTATCGATGTTGGGCAATCTCATTGATTTTTCTTAGGCAATAAATACTCAAGGGTGTTTTTGTCATTGCCTTTCTCTAAAAACTAGCAACCATATTCATTGGCAGTTTCCTATCCAAGTACTAAGCAGGACTGACTCTGCTTACCTTCTTACAGGCTTGGTAATAATAGTTGTTTATTGTATTTATGTGATTTTATCTGTATTATTTCCTATTTTTCCTGTAATTGCTATTAAACCTAAACACAATTCCCCCCTCTCTTATTCCCATTTTCTATCAATCAGCATTAACAATGTTTATTAAAATCCAGTAAATGCCACCAAGCAACCTAAATGGAGATCCCCCCCCTTCGAAAATGACATCTGCAGCTTTGCACGTTAATGAAATGGCTACACTTAACAACGTTACTTCATTGTCATGGTATTTTCTTTTGTGCCTAGCAGCAGCAACCCTATAATTGTTCACTTCAATTACAACATTACTATTTTAAACCAAAACTCATTTTATCTGCATGCCAGCTTTTTATTTGTTTTACCAACTATATCTATTTCCATTACTGCGAGGCTGATGGTTTGTCTCAAGAGGAAATCAAATCCATTAATTCAGAAATTTCAAGCACGGCTGGCTCTGCCATAAGCAGCATTTCTTATGCTAATAGCAAATGTACTGAGATGGAAGGAGGGAGAGAGGGAGGGAGAAAAAGAACTGAAAAGAACTGACACAGACCTGGGCTGGGTTATTCTTATCGTAACTTAAGCATTTATGGATAAAGGCAAATCTAATAGTGCTAGGAAAGTATAAGTATTATCATCTATAATTCACTTTAGTGGGATCTGCTCAGACCTCTGGTTTGCTCAGTGGTGGTTTAAATCATTGTTCTGGCAGGTTTTTGCCTACTACACAGTTTTAGCTAGAACTTTATCTTGATTACTCAGAAGTACTTCTAGTTCTCAAATAATTATGTTCAATTTAACTGGGTGGTGATCTCAGTCATGTAAAATGCAACCATTGGAAATGGCCACATCTGCTATAATACCACGCACAACAGACTTACCAAGCATACTTTTTATATTTTTTTGGTAAAGATACAAAATAAATTGGAACAGTTCTTCTCAAAGTAATAACATAATCAGGTTGGATCTGATTATTACAAATAGAGTTTTGTTAGTGATGGAGGAGGCAGAGAAACGAGGTTGCCTATTCCCTTTTTTCCCCTCCTGCCCCTGTGCCCACTGGAAATTTGCTCCATTGACTTGGGGGACACTTTAGAGTGGGGAAGGGGTGGGACAGTGGGAGGAAGAATGAATGAAAATGATGCCCCCCTTCTCTAACAAGGAGCCTTTGCTAAACCTTGGACCTTTATGTGAACAAAAGGAGTCCTTTTGTTAGTGGCACAATCAGTGTGGATCCAGCTCATGATCTTTTCATCTCATTTCACAACTGAATGGCCAAAAGAACAGGGGAAAAGGAAATAAAGCACTTTCAGCCTTTGATAGCCATTGGAAAGTCCTAGTTCCTGACTGTGAGGTAAAAGAAACATGGGATTACTTAACAGAATACTGATGCTAAAGAGCTGGAAAATGATCAGATGCATCCAACTTGGAGAACCATATAAAGCATTTGTATAATATTCAGAGTGGGGGAGAAACCTAGCTTTATTGCATCAAATGAATATCACAATCGGGAATGCAAGTGTGCCAGTAACATATAATTCTGTTCCATTGTGGGTGTTTAAAAATCCATTTTTAAAATGGGAGAAATTATTGTGTTGAACCATGCTGTGGTAATAAATGTTACCTGCTATGATCTGTATATTTAATATCAGTGGGTTTATTTGCATTAACAATTAATCACTGCTGAATTTAATGGGTTGCCTTCTTGGAATTATGAATCATGGCCATAGTTTACAACTATAAAATGTCTTTATTCTCTTTCATTCCTGTAACACAGGGAAATATTAGCTGTGTGGTTAGCAGCTGGATTTTTTCCAGTCTGACAAATCTTCATAGATACAGTCAGGCTATATTAAACAACTTGGAAGCAAACATATCCCACAGAATGCCACTTAAAGAAAATCCATCCCATTCCCCCCTCATCACCACAATCTTGTCTCCTCATTTAATGCACTTGTCTCATTTGTAGCACATGGTTTTGTGTTCAATTAGTGGGCTTAACAAGATAAAGCCAGACACTGACCCAGAAAAAACAAACCAGATTGCCGCTGAGTTGTCTGTTAAGCTTTTCTGGGCACTGTGACCTGTTTATGTCGATGTAAAATGCAAGATATCTCTATCATACATGATCAGCATCCATTTCTGAGGTTTCTAGGTTTTGGTTTCAAAAAGGACAAAAACAAAAGAAAACCCTTGGAAGCATAGCCCGTGTTCTTCATTTTCACTGCATCCCCCTTCAGTGCTGTAAATCAGGGCTCATTGGAAGCTCTTATATACTGACCGCTGATAAGCTGTTGAGAAGCCGACAAGGCTTTTAGGAATTGCTGAACCATGAAGCTGACCTGCTTAGTGTTTTGTTGTAGGCTATTAAATCCAGGATTGGTGTTTTAAGATGATTCGGCTTTCTTCTTCTCTTGGCCTGGTTAAGCAACTCAACCCCCAGCTCATTATTTTAGCTGATTAAAATAAAAACGGGAATGAGAAAACCTGCTGTTTGAGAAGCCTACCTTCAGCCATCAAATTAATGAGACTGTCTCATGCTGACATAGTTTATGGGCTTATGCAATTTGACACTAATTTCCCAGCTAAGAAAAGATTTAATAACTCTATGTATGCACCATTCTCTTTTATTGAACAGAAGATGGTTCTCCCATCTACCGTAAATGCAAACATTGAACTTTTGTGCAAACATGCATTCTTGGAATGCCAGACTCTAAAGAGATCCAGGCTATTTTGCACTGTGAACTTTCTTCTAATTCACTGGTGGTGGATGCTCTGTTACAGGAAGAACCAAGGTGCATGGTTATGACAAAATGGACATCATAAAAGCAAAAAAATACAAACCATATTTTCTTTACTAGGAGTTGGAAGAAGGCAATACATTTAATTATAAGGATTGTGTGTGTGTGTGTGTGGGGGGTTCCCCAGAAATTTTTAAGGCATAACATTGTTTAGTTATATGGATTTTAATCAAATTAAGCATGCACAGCTCCTTTGTGTATCTCCATGTTTCATATACCTGCTTGGATACAAAACAAAAGGAAGACCAAAGAGCATATGTTGTCTTAGCTTTGTAGAAACCTGAATTCCTCTTGTTAAAAACAGGAATTTTACATTTTAAGCATTATGAACCTTAAGGGTGCCCAGAGGAGCATTGTATTTTAAAATATGCAAATTGTGTGTGCTCCAGTGTGGCTGTCACTATGGAACAAGATACACTCCTCTTGTTTCTGATTTGTTTGATAAACCTAAGCAGAGGGTTTTGTTCCCAGTCCCAAAGGAGATGAATCAGTATGCCCAGCTCTGACTGTACAACCGAAACTTCACACCTTGGTGTATAAGAGAATATCATGTTGCTGAGTTAGATGCGAGTACTCAGTCAGTTGTAAAATATTTACACAATACCTTAGGAGCCTATTCTCAGATCACTGCACATGTATAATTCCCATTATCACTAATGGAAGTTATACACTGGCAAGAAAATAAAATGGTTCTTTAATTAGGAGTAATGGGATTACAAGCCTTGGAAGTCTTTAGAAATCAGTGGGAAATCTTATTTACTTTTAACACATTCAACCATTCAAATTAGAAGTTACGATTCAACTAAACATTACATACCTCATACAAAAGAAATGAGATTTGTGTGACATGATTTTCAGGCTGCTAACACAGGTCTTAGATTTTGATGAGAAATTAAGGCTGAAAGATCACTATGTGGGCCATTTTATATTACACTGAGCTGCACCCAATGCTGCCTTTGCTCGAGCATTAAGCATTTCCATTTGTGTAAGGCAGCATAACCAATTTGCATTCATTTCTCTCTAACCACTCCAGCTCCTCATGTTTCTTCTCAAATTGCTGCTAAGAGCTGGGGAACAATCTAAAGCAGCAAAGCACAGATGGCTGCAGAAAGGGCACATATAATTAGTATCTTGCCTTGCCTAAATGGAAGCCATTTCCTCTAGCACAGGTCCACCATTGAATACAATCCATTGTCTGGAAGCAGGATGGGCAAAATGCAGGTTTGTAGGGCTTGGATAACAGATTTCCTATATATTGTAGCTAAGTTTTTCTGAAAGCTGACAGCCCAATTAGTGTCATATCAGACATGGGACATATTAATGCTCACCCTTAAATCAAACCCAATCTGGCATGCTGCATTGATCTCGAGAAGAGTCTGCACAGGGACCTCCACAGCTACCATTGAGTCCCTTACCACCCAGTGGCCCTGATAATTATTTGACACTGTTGGGTGGCCACTCTAAAAGTCCCCTCTTGCCTATCATGCAGCAGTCTCCAACCGTGACATGGCACCTACTATGTCCCTGTAGCTTGCCCTCATGCTAGCAAGAGTGATAGGGTGCCGAGGGAGCCCCCCACATATTCCCCTTCTGTTCCGGCACTCTGTCACTCTAGATGGCAACAAAGCAAGCACAACAGGAGACTACCATGGCTAGGTGGCAGCGGGGACTCTGATCTCACATCCCTAGGCTGGCTGAGCCTGATGGCAATCAGGACAGTTACTGCCAGCTCCAATTGATAACCAGACCAACTATTCTCACTGAGCCTGCCAGAGGAAACCCCAAATTCTCATACTTTCAGTAATGTAGGGTAAGGCCACCTTATGGTGGACCAGCTCTGCATTACTATGAATGCGTCCCATGTGCTGTGTAGCTGCCATGGGATTTATCCAAATCGATGATGATGATGATTATTATTATTTATATCCCACCGCCTCTCCCCAGGGGACTTCGGGCGGCTTACAACATAGATAATACATTAAGTGCAATACAATAAAGTACATAAAGTGGAAATAAATGATTAATAACACAATTACCTATGTGGTCAGTGTAGATGGAGTCTAGGAAAATAGGGAGCAGGGTTCAAATTTCCTTTTCTCCCTGGGTGGCCATAGCCAGTCACTAAACTCTCAGCCCAATGCATAGCCTGAAAATAACATGTGTGTTAGTCTAATCCAGTTAGTCTAATCCAGTTCACATTTTCTTATCAATAGCACACTAATGTTATCCAATTTGTCACATATGTGTGTGTTTAAGTCAACAAAAGTATGGTAAAACATCACTGCCCAAAATTGGTTCAACTGATATACGAGTCAATGTTGGAATAGGAAGTCAGTGTAAAATCAGTGACAAGAGGCACAGCTGAGAAGCAATTTTACTCCTCCCTTGCCCTATCTGAGGAGACGGAGACTGAGCCTTTCTGGCGTGTGTACCTATGTTTGGAGACTGAGCCTTTCTGGAGACTGAGCCTTTCTGGCGTGTGTACCTATGTTTTAAACTGTTGTATTTTTGGGGTTTTAAATGATGTAAGTCGCCCGGAGCACCAGTGGTGGAGGGCGACTCACAAATAATAAAGTTATTATTATTATTATTATTATTATTATTATTATTTGGGGGGGGGGGAGGCAGCCCTCACTCCTTTTCCACCTTGTTTTTGGTCTTGAGTGGAGTTCATTAGCAAAATGGAGGATACATTTTAAGTGCTTGAGATGTAGTGGAGCATTGGTAGATATTTTAACAAAGACTTTCTGCATAATGGACACAGCAAAGATATTGTGGTGTCCATTTTAATAAAGCTTACTTTAAAAGCCTTGCTACTACTATTAAAATTGCGACAAAAGTATCTTTGTAGAGAAGCTAATACAGAAAGCCTGTATTAAAATGGGTTCCACCTCTCTTCTCATCCACATTTACCCAAACTGGCACTGGTGTCATTACATTGCTGATTAATTCTTCTCAAGCTGAAAAACAAAGGAGGGAAGGCTGTTTTTCTGTCTTCAGTTTGGGCAAGACAGGGGTAATTTGGTGGAATCTTCCTGCATCTCCCTCTTGTTCCCAATAAAGGCAAGTTGCTTTTCTTGCTCTTCTCCTCTCATCCACCCCTTTTTTCTTTCAGGTCTCATTCTTATTCTTTCTCCTTGTTTTTCTTTCTTTCTCTATGTATTTGTATAGAGGTAGATATTTTAGGATCAGCAAAGCAATCGCCCTCCATTAAAACCCCTCAAATAAACAGATCACCTCCTCTAACTCTTCCCAAGTATATTCTCCGTATGTATTTTTAAAAGGTGAGAAAAAATATACAGTATGTACCTAAATTTTACCCTTAACTTATCAAAGCAAAGTCCATAATTTTGCCCCACAAACCTGTCATTAACCTATATGTGAGGTCAACTTATACACGAGTATATACAACAAAAACAAAACAAGTGCCCTAAAACACGAGTATATATAATGGTAGCCAAAAAGAGTGATAAAAATAGCATACTATTAATGAGTTTTTGATTCATGATTGCATGCTGCCATGAGCATCTGGAAATAACAGAGGCACAAAAGACCTTGCTTAGTTATGGCAACTTGCTGATAGGTGATAGGCATATGTTTGTGTGAGAGGAGAAAATATGTTGTAATACAAAATAAATATATAAAATAAGTATCTTGTTCAACAAAAGATGTATGACAAAGCCAAATCAGACTAGAAAACACGAGATACTTATCTTTCAACTATTTATTATCTATATTTGTCTGTTTTTCCTTCAAGGTGGCAGACACCTTGGCACACTCTTTAGATAGCATCCACCCCCACTTCATTCTCACATCAACAATGCAGCTGTTAACAAACGATTAAGAGACATGATTAATGAATCAAATAAAATAACTAATTAAAAAGTTTCCATACTAAAGGAAACAAATTAGATTTCTGAACTTTCTAAGAATTGTAGGCCAATATCCTGTTGATGACTTTTGCATGCACAAATTCCCCTTTGGAAGTCTCTAGACATTTTTGTCAGATACAGAACATCCTCATAATGTTGCAAAAGTGGAGTTGCACTTGAGACACCATTGTGAATGAATGCTTATGCATATTTTCTTGTACATTAACTAATGTACGTGGCATATACAGTTCAGTTGCAATGACTCTGCTTTTCTAGACAAGGTCATTATGTTTAACATAATGAATGCATAACTTGGCATCTAGAAATTTGTACGGTTTAACTCTGCTGTAGGATCTTGGCTCAGAAAATTAGTCAAGTTTTAAAAATATATACCAGGGTTCCAAACTCCAGCATAACCTAGCACTGTTGTGAATAAAGTGGGTGGGGGAGTGCTCAAGTATTTTTGTCTGAACTCCCTAAAGAAAATATTGATAAGGAGTTTGAGGAGGAACAACAGAACAGGTTGTTGTTAACGGAGCCAGGGAATGGGGCATAAGTACAGTGGGAATGAATATCATGGGCATCGGCACAAGTCCAGATTTAAAGATTTATGACACTAAGCTCTTTTTTCCTATATCTTAAGGTGATCGAAATGTATGCTGCTTGCCAAGAAGCAAGATGGCAAGAAAATATATTGCAAATCCAATTTGAACTTCCTAGACCTATTAATTTGCTGACTAGGTTTGGAGGCTTTCCTAATTACTTCTTTTTTTTTTTTTTGAATAATCTTTATTTGGTTTTTGCCACAATAAAAACATAGGGAAGAAAGGGAAGGGAAAGGGGGAGCGGGGAGTGAAGGGAACGGGGGAAAGGAATACAACAAAACTACACACACACAATCGTCTTCCAGTTCGGGGCATTGAAGACCTCTCCTGCTTGATAAATTTCACTTAAGTCCTCGCAGTCCTTTCCCTGCTGGGTGCCCGTTACTTGGGTTAGTCTCTCCTTTCACAGCTCCTTTTATCCAAGAATAACCTAACGGGTTGCCAGTCCGCCTTTGCCTTTACGCTTCTGCCATATACCTTGTTATATAATTCATCTGATTCCATTAAGTCCCTTAGTTTATTGATCCAATCCTCTATCTGCGGTATCTCCTCTTTTTTCCAATTTTTGGCAAATACTAGCCTGGCGCCGCGGCTATAAAATAAAACAATTTCTCCTTATTTGGCTCCCAACCTTCTTTAGTAAGATTTAAAAGGTAAGTTTCTGGCAGCAAATCAAACTTCTCCAATAACATTTTTTGAGTATATTTGTGTACTTCCTTCCAGAACTTTTTTGCCTTGCCACATGTCCACCAACAGTGGATAAATGTCCCCAAATGGGCTTTACACTTCCAACAATTACTGTTGGACTTTGGGTAGAACCTAGCTATTTTCTGCGGGGTCATATGCCACCTATAAAACATTTTATACCAGTTCTCCGCAGGTGATGTGGAGCCCAATATTTTAATGGTTTTCTTCCAGGTCCTTTCCCATTCTTGTAGTAGAATACTGTGGCCGACATCCCGTGCCCACTCTATCATTACGTGCTTAATCAGCTCTGGTTCTGTATCTAACTCTAGCAGTTTGGTGTATATACTTTTTATATGCTTTTTCTTTTGTTTCATTACCCTGTCCCAGGTATTTTCTTCATCGTTAAAATCTTTTTTACAATCTACTTTATAGTAGTCCTGTAATTGTATATACTGGAACCAGGATATGTCCACCCCTGCCTCTCTTAGACTCTCTAGGTCTATTAGCTCCCATTTCCCATTTACCTTCTTTATCAATGATTTGTACGTATGCCATCTGGACATGGGTATCTCCCTTTTATGTTGCGCTTCTAGGGGCGAGACCCATAATGGGGTCTTCCTGTACAGTTGGTCCTTGTACTTATTCCATATTTTGAGTAAGGCTGCTCTGATGTGGTGGTTGGTGAATGTGTTGTCTATTTTTGCTTTTTCGTACCACATATACGCATGCCATCCTCTAATGATATTAAATCCCTCCAGATTGAGCAACCTTGTTTTTTGGAGAAGTGCCCAGTCCTTTACCCAACTGAGGGCAGCGGCCTCATAATACAATTGGAGGTTCGGTAGAGCCATGCCTCCCCTTTCCCTTCTGTCCGTCATAATTCTGTATTTTATCCGCGCCTTCTTCCCTTCCCAAATAAATTTCATAATGTCTGTTTTCCATAACTTAAAATCATAGACTGTCCTCAGGATGGGTATCGATTGAAATAAAAAAATCATTCTAGGCAATACGTCCATTTTTATAACTGCTATTCGTCCTAATAAATTGAGGTTTAGGAATCTCCAACTTTCCAGTTTCTTCCTAATATGTTTCCATGTCTGTCCGTAATTATTTTGTAGTAGTTGATTATTTTTCATGGTTAAGTGGATGCCGAGATATTTTACCTTTTTGCCACTTGGATCCTAGAAATGTCCTGCAAGGTTTCCCTTCTTTCTTTTTTTAGATTTTTTGTGAGTATTTTTGATTTGGAGTAATTGATTTTTAAGCTGGCCACCTCTCCGTAACTTTGAATCTTCTCAAGCCATTTAGTCAGCCTTTCCACGGGCTCCTCGATTATACAGACGACGTCGTCTGCGAAGGCTTGTATCTTGTATTCTTCCTTCTGCAACCGTAGGCCCTTTAGACTCCCATCCGCTCTTATATCATCTAGCAGGACCTCCAACATCAAAATAAAAAGAAGCGGCGACAGGGGACAGCCCTGCCGTGTACCCTTCTGAATTTTGATCTGACTGGATTTGTTGCCATTAACAATAATACTTGCCATCTGCTCTTGATAAATAGCCTGTATGGCTTGGATAAATGCAAAACCCATATCTTTTTCACTCATAATTTGAAATAAAAAGTTCCAATTTGCATTATCAAAAGCCTTTTCGGCGTCTAAAAATAAAAAGCCAACTTCTTTCTGAATGTTTAAATCATAGTACTCAATTGCATTAACTATTGTTCTAATGTTGTCCCTCATCAGCCTGTGAGGCAGGAACCCTGCTTGATCTTCTTTTATGGTGTCATTCAAATAAATTTTAAGCCGTTTGGCCAAAATCATAGCAAATAACTTATATTCAGTATTCAGAAGCGATATTGGTCTATAGTTTTGGACGTTAGTTGGGTCGGATCCTGTCTTATGTATAAGAACAATATTCGCCTGCTTCCACGTTTCTGGGATTGTCCCCTGTTGCATCGCCTTGTTCATAATGACCTTCAGTCTTGGTAATATTTCTGCCTCAAGTGCTTTATAATACCTGGCCGTCAGCCCATCCGGCCCCGGGCTTTGTTGTTGGGAAGATTTTTAATTGCCTCTTTTATTTCAGTTTCCTTAATTGGGTCATTCAATAATTCTCGATGCACTTCACTAATCTTTTCCAATTTTTGTTTCCCTATATATGCAATAATATCCTCCTGTGCGATCTCGTCCTTCTTGTATAAGTTCTCATAAAATCTCTTAAATTCTTCTGCTATCTCGTGTTCGCCATAAATTTCAGTCCCTTCTTTCACTATCTTAGATATGTGTTGTCTTTGTCTTCTTTCAATTAGTTTTTTGGCTAACACTTTCCCTGGTTTGTTTACATTGGCGTATTGGTTCATTTTTAGGTATCTCAAATTTTTAGCTATTTGTTCTTCCTGCCCTTTATTAATGGTCTTTCTTAGCACCTCGATTTGGTGTTTCAACTTCTTGCTCCCCGGCTTGTTTTTCAAACACTTTTCCAGCTCTTCCAGCTCTCTCATTTGGTTATTTTGCTTCTCAAACCTTCTCTTATTCCTCAGGGTTCCCTGCTGTATGAAATGGCCCCTCATGACCACCTTGCTTGCCTCCCACACTATCTCTTCTTTCACCTCACCTGTACTGTTTATTTCAAAGTACTCCTTGAGTTTTTTCCCATAATACTCTATCTCTTTTTCTTCTTTCAATAGCTCATCATTCAGTTTCCATCTCCTCTCTTTTTTTTCCCTTGTTAATTGTCATCAGCATGGGGCAGTGGTCCGAGTTCAGCCTGGGGAGGATGGTTATTTTGTCCACCATCGTTGTTAATGAGTTTGAAATCCACATCATGTCAATCCTAGACCATGACGAGTGTCGATTAGAAAAATATGTATAGTCCTTCACCTTCTCGTTCCGCATTCTCCACACGTCTTGTAGGGCCAGATCATATTTGAGTTTTAACAGCCCCTCGGGAGCCTACCTCTTTCCTTCTCTCTGTGGTTTTTACCTTTGGCCTTTGTCCTGTCCAATTCACTATCCAGTACGCCATTGAAATCTCCCACCAGGATTATATTGTACAGGTTGTAATCTAATAGGAACTTCCTTAGTTCTTTTAGAAATTTAGTTTTAGGACCCGTCGGCGCATAGATATTGCATAAAATTATCTCTGTGTGCTCTATTTTGACTTTTACCCCTAATATCATACCATCTTGGTCTTTAAATGCCAGGGCCGATTCGATACCCTCTTTTACATAAGTGGCCACTCCTCTCTTCTTTTGTGGGGCAGACGAAAAATAAACTTTCCCCAACGCCTTTTGATTTAAATGACTAACATGCTTCTGCGCAATATGAGTCTCTTGTAACGTAATCAAATCAATTTTTTCTTAATCAAAACTTTATTTATTAACTGCCTTTTCCCGGGCGAATTCAGTCCATTTACGTTATTAGAGTAGATTGACACTGCCATCTTCGATTTGGTTGGTCGACCCCTCTCCTTCGTTGATTTGTCCTTCTTCCACCAATTCTACACTGTCTTCCGTCGAGTTGGGTCTTTGCCTCTTTTATCCTGTTTCCTTGCTTCTGGTTTTGCCTTGGATTCTTTATATATTTGTCTTCTTTCATGGTCAGTCTTTTCCCTACCATCCTCTTTCTTCATATCGTCCATATGTCTTTTGTAAATTTTATAGAATTCCTTGGCTTTCTCTTCCGACGTAATCCACTGCTTTTCTTCTTTAAATACCAAAGATATCCCTTCAAGCTTCTCCCATTTGAACTTGGTTTGGTGTTTCTTGAGTTCATCAGTTAAAAAGTAGTACTTTTTCCTTTTGTTCATCGAAGCTGGAGAGAACTCTTTAAGGATAATCACAGGCTTTCCCTTGTACGTAATCGGAATCTTGTTTTTCCCTCTCAATACATCATCTCTTGTCACTTTTCTTCCGAACGACACCAGCACGTCTCTCGCCACTTTGTTTTTCCTTGCAAAATTCGTGTTAATTCTTTGTACTCGGTCTATGTTCTGATCCATCTGATCTAGTGAGATACCTAGGATTTCAGCTGTCATGGCCACTATGATTTCTCTGATGTTCTGACTCTCATGTTCTTCAATGTTCCTGAACCTAAGTTGGTACTCTGTTTCTCTCATTGATAGGAGCTCTTGTTGTTTTTCCAGTCTCGCATTTGTTTCTTCCAGTTTTGTTACCTTTTCCTCCGTTCTTTTTGCAATTTTTTAGAAATTGCACTTTCCTTCTTTAATTCTTTCATCTCTAATTGCATGCCGGACATATCTTTCCTTATCTCAGCCATTTCCTCCTTAAGTTCCTCCTTCAGTTCTTTTTTCATAATTCCTAGTTCAGTTTTGAACATTTTTCCACCTTGACCTGTAGCATCTCACTATTAGTCTGGATTTGTTCTTGTATTTGCATTTTCATTTTTTGCATCTCCTCTAAAAATTCCTTCATTGGATTTTCTCCTGATAGCGAGTGCCTCCTCCCTGTTGGTAATGGTGTTCCCTTGCTGGCCTTAAAACTGCTAGTAAATCTATCCATCTTTAAACACTCCTGTAGCTCCACCTTCACTCACTCCAAACATACAATTAACCAAAATTCCAATGAGTACCCTTCCTTATTTATCACCAAGTCTCTCCAGCGCAATAACTCCCTTTCTAATCCGACCCTTGCTGATTCTGGGATTTCTTCCCCCTTGGACTAAGTTGCAGTACTTGTGAATGCTAGTTAGCCCAACCTGCTATCTTCTCCCTCTCCTTCCTTTAGTCTCTGTTCACTCTTCCCCGCTCTGCCAGGCCTGGCTGATTTCCTTCACCTTTTCCTTCCCCTATCACTCTGTCACACTGTCCACCGCTCAGCTTCTCTTATCCGTCCTCCGCCCCCTTAGGCAGATTCTTTTCTTCCTGCTGCGTCAACACTACTTTTAAGGCAATTGCGTCTTCATCCTCCTCGCCTGCTTTTTATCTGATCCGCCCTTTCTCCTCGTCCACGATCTCCGCTACTCCGCTGCTCTCCCTTCTGCGCTCACCCTCGCCGTCCTGGGTCTCCTCCTCCTCTCCTCCTCACCACGCGCCGCTGTCTCCGCTATCGCCGTCTCCTCCCTGTGCTTGTTATTGACTGCTAGTTGCGGTGGCCCTTGCAATTGACTAGCGGGCCCTCCTCCCCTCACGTCCAGCGTCCGTCGTTACGTCTTTTACGTCGCTATGTCGTCTCTTTCCGCAATGACGTCAATGGGGTTGGGGCTCGCTTCCTGCTTAGCTCGATTGAAGGGATGGGAGAGGGATCCTCTTAAAGGCGCCGTGTTCCCTCTGGTCTTAAAGGAGCCGCTCTGGGCTTGACTCTAGGCTTGACTCCTTAGCTGGCTAATCTCTCCTTCTCCCGTTCGAGGCCACCCGTTCTTCCTTACTCAGTCCTCTTCCCTTTCCCTTATAGACTGCCAGTATTGTCAGGCCGCCCGGCCTCCACCGGTTCCTTGAGATACCGCCGCTGGTCACCACTGTTTACCCAGCTCCTCAGGCTGCCGCCAGTCCCTCAGCTAGGCTTGGGTTGGTCTGGTCCTCGCTTGGTTCGGCTCCTCCGTAGCACCGTGGTGTTATCGCTGGTGCCAACCCGATTCCAGGCACCCACAGGTAGCTTTTCTGGTCCTCGTCCCCTTCCTTATTGGTTCTTCTTACACTTTTAGTTTGTCTCCGTTCCTAGTGATTAAAATGAAGGCGGTCGGCTTCTGAAGCGCTTGGCGCTTCTCACCTCTCCCCTGTTGCTTCTCCTGGGAGGGCGCTTCTGCCTGCCCTGGGTCCGTGACCCCCCCGGTCTGCCCCGGGTCCCTCTGCGGAGATGGCTTGTCAGCTAACCTCGTCCCGCTAGCTTGGTGGGCGAAAAACTCTTCCCGCCACCAGAGGAGGGGTTCAGCTATCTGTTTTGCTCGGGAGCCTCAGATAGCTGCTGCAGCCGCCATCTTGCCTTCACCCGGAAGTCCCTAATTTAATTTTAACTAATTAAAAAGTTTCCATACTAAAGGAAACAAATTAGATTTCTGAACTTTCTAAGAATTGTAGGCCAATATCCTGTTGATGACTTTTGCATGCACAAATTCCCCTTTGGAAGTCTCTAGACATTTTTGTCAGATACAGAACATCCTCATAATGTTGCAAAAGTGGAGTTGCACTTGAGACACCATTGTGAATGAATGCTTATGCATATTTTCTTGTACATTAACTAATGTACGTGGCATATACAGTTCAGTTGCAATGACTCTGCTTTTCTAGACAAGGTCATTATGTTTAACATAATGAATGCATAACTTGGCATCTAGAAATTTGTACGGTTTAACTCTGCTGTAGGATCTTGGCTCAGAAAATTAGTCAAGTTTTAAAAATATATACCAGGGTTCCAAACTCCAGCATAACCTAGCACTGTTGTGAATAAAGTGGGTGGGGGAGTGCTCAAGTATTTTTGTCTGAACTCCCTAAAGAAAATATTGATAAGGAGTTTGAGGAGGAACAACAGAACAGGTTGTTGTTAACGGAGCCAGGGAATGGGGCATAAGTACAGTGGGAATGAATATCATGGGCATCGGCACAAGTCCAGATTTAAAGATTTATGACACTAAGCTCTTTTTTCCTATATCTTAAGGTGATCGAAATGTATGCTGCTTGCCAAGAAGCAAGATGGCAAGAAAATATATTGCAAATCCAATTTGAACTTCCTAGACCTATTAATTTGCTGACTAGGTTTGGAGGCTTTCCTAATTACTTCTTAATGTTTTGCAAAAGTCATCAAATCAAAACCTGTTATTACATCTGCCGAGCACATAAGTGGCTAGATTTAATTTTAACATCCAAAGGGAATATGTGAGTATGGATTTCTGGGTGCACCTCCCTCTGTCAGTATGTGATCTACTTCATTAAACAATGCAAAGGAACCACATATAATTTGTTTTCGGCGTTTATAGCCATTTTTAAACTTTCACAGTAGCTTCTTCTTGCTTAATTGTTCTGTTTCTTGTATATGGAAAGTAGTTTTCATTAGTACCACACTTTAAAGTGAGTTAGGGAACAACAATTTAAATTATCTTCAAAATTTTAATTTAATATTTATTTATTTAAAACATTTATACTCTGCCCTTCTCACCCTGCAGGGGACCCAGGGTGGAGCTCTCTCTCTCTCTCTCTCTCTCTCTCTCTCTCTCTCTCTCTCTCTCTCTATATATATATATATATATATATATATATATATATATATAACATTCAATGCTGGGACATATATACAAACATTAAAATCACTTTAAAAGTTGCTTAAAAACCATCTCAGGACATCCTTTTGCCTCATTGCACTACCCCAAAGGCTTGGTCCCACAGCCAGGTCTTCACCATCCTTCTGAAGGACAGGAGGGAGGGGTCTGATCCAATATTGCTAGGAAGGGAGTTCCATAACTGGGAGGCAATCACTGAGAAGGCCCTGTCTCTCATTCCCGCCAAATGCGCCCATGATGATAGCGGGACCAAGAGCAGGGCCTCCCCAGAAGATCTTAGTTTCCGCAGTGGTTCATAAAGGGAGATGTGTTCGGACATATCTTTATTTTGTAGTGTGAGAAGAACATTTTATTTATTTCATTTAATTTCATTTGCATGCCACCTTTTGCCCAGGAATCCAAGATGGCTTCCAAAGAGAATCAATTGGAGAATCTTAATAAATTTTGAAAGCAATGGAAAATAACAATATTAAAAAGTACAGCATCACTTAAAAGTCATATAAACGTTAAAAAAAATAAATTAACCACACATTCCAATACAAAATTTCCCTGCTTACACATTGCACTAAGGCAGTGATTCTCAACCTGTGGGTGCCCAGAAGTTTTGGTCTTCACCTTCCAGAAATCCTAACAGCTGGTTAACTGGCTGGGATTTCTGGGAGTTGTAGGCCAAAACACCTGGGGACCCACAGGTTGAGAACCATTGCACTAAGGCATCTCCCCATACATACAGAAATGTCATCAATAAAATAGTCAGCAAATAATCAAATGGCTTATCCTTGTACATTTAAGTTCTATCTGCATTCATGGAGAAAGTCTAAACATTCTTCCCAATAGGCTGAATTTGGGAGGTATGTAGAGCTACCAGGTTGTAGGCAACCTGCAGCCATCCATGACTGAGATCCTACATTCCACAGACAGGATGTAGCATGTGTTCTACAGAATGCCCCTGGACCAGGCATGCAGCCGGTGGGGGGGCCTTGAGGGCTTCAGCCCCCCCCCCCCAAATTCTCAGTGTGGTCCGCGATAAGGCCTTACTGGTACATTATTTAAACTGCTATGTGTATTTATATCATGATCTGATCACCATGCTCAGTATATCCCATATGCATGGTGGTATTGGGATAACAATACAAAAGGTTTGCTAGGGTAGACCCTCTCTCACTCAGATTCAGCCCCGAATCAAACTCAGCCGCCCCCTTCCCCAATCAAAATCCTGCCTACGGCCCTGCCCTGGGCTATCCTTTCCGACCCTGAGAAAGGCAGCTTCCACACCAGAGCACATTTCCATAGTCACCTAATTGGTTATAGTGCCCAGGCACTATCTTGCAGCAGTTCCAAATCTGACTCAAGAAAATAGACATTCCCTATGTGGATCTCCAATACTAGCCTAGCATATGCTTGAGATCCAGAAAGTGATGTCTCTTTTCTTCACTGAGCTGTAGAAACACTGGTTTTCATGAGCAAAGAATACTGTTGGTAACGTTGTTCTACAATATCCTAAAAATTACATAAACTTTGTACCAACAGGAGTTTCCCCCAGATGTTGCTACTTTACAACTTAGATGCTCCCAAAAATATTGACCATACTGTTTAAGGATTGACAGGCAGTACAAATACATCTGAATGACCAGTGGCTCAACCATGCTCTTAACAAATGATCTGTGCATGACTTATTTAATACTAATTGAATGATTTTTATTTAATTATGTGCATGTGTGTCTTTGTGGGAGTTGTAAAATTACAAAAAGAAAAATAAGAAATAAAAAGGGGAATGGGAGAATTGTTGAATTTGAGATTTATAAAATAAATGTTCATGAATATCTAAAGCAGAGATATCTCAACAGCTTTGCATAACCTTTCCAGTCTTTAAGTGCGGGTTACTTGGAAGCAGTAAAAACATGCAAGATCCATACATGTTAACCATTAGTTAAATTCAATTTTTCTTCTGCAAGTATCAAAGATCTATAAAATAGACACAGAAGAAAAAGCAATTGTTTATTGGTTTATTTATATAAAATGACTTAACACTGCATTCCATTCCATTCTGGTTTTGTTAACATCACATTTAGAACATTCTAAGAGACATTTATAAATTTAGATGTGGAGGTTTCAGTTTCTCTGAGGATGTAATTAATCTTTCCAGCACAGTAGGAGTGGCTGGAAGCATTCAAAGCTAATGGTCCACATATAGACATCAAAAGTTGCTGCAACTGTAAATATTGCCCTAGTATACCCATGGGTAGCTGATAAAAGCACTCTAATATTGAAAGTGCCAAGGTTTCTTGTTCTGGGCCCATCAGTAGATCAAAAGTAAAAATACCAGAGAGAAATGGTTTCTTATATAGGAAATACTATCTTGCTATATTCAATTTAGGATTATCCTTATTTAGCATAATCATATGGGTCAAATTACAATTGACAAGAAAATGCATCTTGGCTGTAGAAATTGCAGGGAGCACAGTTCCCTTCATTGTCATGTGGACATAACATAAAGCTGTTCATTGAAAAAGAAGCTTCAAATAAGTTGAGTCTAAGATAAACCAAGGAGGAATACCTGAATTGTTCCCTCCCACATCCCAATTATTTATTCAAGTAAAGAGGTGTGCCTTGTGCTATAAATTCAGATTTATTTATTTGTTTATTTATTTATTTATTTTATAGCCAAAGCATTACATAAATTAGTATAAAACTGATAAAAATAGAAGGAATGCAGGCAGCTAAATATATTTTGTCCAAAAATGGGCAACACCAACTGCATTGTCTGTAGTCTCCAACAATTCTTCCTCTGTACATGAGGCAGGGCATAGTGGACAAGCATACAGATGCGAAGTTGTCTGTTCTGCTCCACAGCCACACAAGGTGTCGGATTCTTTTAGGGAGTGCCAGGTTGTCTTTTGATCAGCCCATTCCACTTCTGAGTCTGTTCAGGAACTTCCAAGTTGCATATTCTTGGTTTGCCCCTGGAGGATGACCCTCGGGGGATATCCAATTGGGAGTTCCTGGTTTAGCTACCTAGAGGGATACTGTTGCTGGGGGGATGCCAAGAGGAGTGGTAGTTCTTATAAAGCTTTTCCTTGATTTGAGGAGGCTGTTAGCCGTGTAATGGATGGCTTTCACAGTGTTTAACCTTATTTCTCTCACATTTAGCAACAACCTCCCTTCACACATCAGGGGGACAATAAATTCAGATCTGGAAAATTAAACCCACCTTCTGAAAATGACAACTGTACCCTTTTGAGTGCAGAAAGGGGCAGTAAGATCTCCATATATCTCCCAAATATGAAGTAAGATAGCTCCATTTTGACTCAGGGTATCTAATTTTAAATATAGTTTTTGATCTGGTCTATTATCTAATTACAGGTTGAATATTTCTTTTCAAAAACACTTGGATTCAGAAGTGTTTTGGATTGCAGGTTTGTTGGTTGTGATGGTGATGGCGATGATGATGGAATACCTGTATTAGCACATACATACATAACGAAATATAGTGGAAGTGGAACCCAAATATAAACATGACATTCATCTTTGTTTGATATACACCTTATACACATAAGTTAAAGGTAATTTAATACCCAATATTTCAAAATAATTTGTGCATGAAACAATTTTTGTGTGCATTGAATCATCTGAGAGAAAAAGGCTCACTATTTCAACCACTCTAGTGGACAGTTTCAGGTTATGGAGCATTTTGAAATTCAGAATTTTGGACAAGGGACACTCAACTTATATACTCTGTTGGATACTAAACTCTAGATCAGGGGTTCTTCACCTTTTTTTGTTTTGTTTTGTTTTGTTCCACAGACCATTTTGTCAATTGGGTAAAAATCCCAGGCCCCTTTTCAGAATGTAATGGCAGATAGTTTTAGGACACTCAACATTGCCATGTCTTTGAATAGAAAAAATAAATTATTCAGAGAGCTTTTAACACTGCCTTGGACTATTTGAAAGACACACATGAAGACAGATAAGTGCTACTATTTCTCTCAAAGTCACTTTCCTCATGGCTTTCCTCATTTTACTACCATAAATAAGGCACCTTGTAGAACACTGAAATTCTGGTTGTTGTTATGACTCAGCTCTAGAGTTTGAATTCAGTTGCATAGCAATGAACACAAAAGAGAGAAGAGTTTAAAGCTCAAATAAGCCAGCAAAACAATACCTGTGCTGTCAGAAATTCTTCAGATCAAGGTCAGCTGGTTGTAAATGTGCAAATAACAAGGAGTCAACAACATCTGGAGGGGATTTAAGCAGACAATGTAAAGTAAACATCTTCAAGTATCTGTGAAAAATGGGTTTAAATGTGCAGCTAATGCAAATATAAATGTAATGTTGAGTTCATATCTTGCTGTACTGAAAAGCTTGTTTAGATCCCTACTCGACTCTTCTCAAACATATTTATTCAACATGTGGGTAAGAAAATCTGCTGTTTTTTCTCATGTGAAAAGTGATAGCTTTAAACAGAAGAGGCTACTATTCCAGTGGAAAAGCTACTCACAAACTACATCATAGGGAAACTGAGATTCTGGTTTTGTGGAGTTCCTCTGTAGCTAGAATTTTCATTCGTCTTCTATCTGATGGAAGAGGGGAGAAGGTCAGCATGGGGCTATCCTTTGGTGTTGAAAAAACATGCTTATGAACATCTGAATAGGACTTAGTCACCACTAAATTGTGTCTGTGTTTTCCTATGAAGCAGTGATTCTCAACCTGTGGGTCCCCAGATGTTTTCACCTCCAACTCCCAGAAATCTCAGCCAGTTTACCAGCTGTTAGGATTTCTGGGAGTTAAAAGCTAAAACATCTGGGGACCCACAGTTTGAGAACCACTGCTATAAAGCAAGAGACTACAGTAATGACAACAGTGTTCCTAGAAGGGCCTTCTGTGTAAGATATACTTTTGCTGTGGAGCCAAAGTCAGTATGCCAAACTGCTACTGGGCAACAGCAGTTGTGGTGTATGTAACACTGGTAGAGGGTATCCTAGAGACAACAGCATTGCTGCCAAAGCTATTGCTTGTAAATATTGCCTAAAAAGAAGCACTGCAACCTCTTCTGAATTCCTTTTACAATGAAAACCCACAATGAAGTAATCCAAAATGAAAACAAACTCCTGGGTTGGATGGCATTCAATAGATACAGCAGAGGACAACTTTAAGTAGTGCTGAGGCTAATGATGAAAATAGACTCAATGATGTTCAGCTATAGATTACCAAAGAATTAAAAAAAGATATATAGTATCTGCACTTCAACAATAGCCAATGGTTAAACAATGTGTGTCATTGCATTGTTGTGAGATAATAGCAAAAGAGGTCTACATGAGCCTGCTAGGCCTGGTTATCTTCTATTTAAATTTATTTGAAATTCTTTTTTTTCTTATTTAAAATTATTTCCTTACTTTACCGACCCTCGGGCCCTAACCAGGAAGTATAATTTCTTTACCGAACCTGGGATGGCAATTTTTCTTTAATTTTTGTAATAGATAGTATTTTTCCCTTCTCCTCTTGCCAGCTCAGAGATTCTTCTAACAGGAATATTTATCTCCTCCAAAATTACTTTTCAGGGTCACTTACAGACATCAGAGTCCTGTTCCTGCATTCTGCCAGCTCCCAGGAAAAAGGAAAAGTGCGCGAAAGCTTTGCCGAAAACCGCAGAGCAGAGCAATCGATTGCCAGAGAGAATGGATCGGCAGAAGGCAGGAACAGGACTCTGATGTCTGTAAGTGACCCTGAAAAGCAATTTTGGAGGAGATAAATATTCCTTTTAGAAGAAGCTCATGCTTTATCTGTGCATTTCATTTGCATTAATTGATTATTTGTTGATATAGCTTGCTTCTATGATGTTGTTATTAGTGATGTTTAGGACTGATCCAGGCTTGCCCTCCATTCTTCCCTCCCAGCTGAGGTCACGAATAATAACGAATATTTGTTATTAATAATGTTTTAATCACGAACTTTTTGGAAAATATTTTGTAAGTATTTCAATTACTAATTTAAACCCCCTCCCCCTTCCCATTTGTAGTTTAGAACCAGTTTTTTTATGGATCAACCACCCCTAGAGCCCGCATCTAGTACGTCACAGTAATTCCCATTAAGCTGAACAAGACTCACTTCTGCATAGAAATGCACAAGTGTGCACTATTAATGTCTTGGATGTTCACAAAATAATGTAGAAAAGCTAACTAAATAACCAGAAAGTATATTCTAAAAACAAAGGAATTTGTTTAATGGGTATTTTCATATTGATCTAAATAGCAATATGAAAATGCCCCTTGAACAAGTGCTATTTGTTCTTAAGGTACATCTTAAGAAAAATAAAAACAGTAGCCTTGGTCCCTTTCAGGGTTACTCAATACTCTATTAATTTTCAAGTACACAGTGTTCTTTCTGCCTTTGGGAAGAACAAATATTGTTCTGACAAACTCTATTTGCTTGCATCCGATACTGACTGGAAACATAAACAGGGCCGCTGTTCTGCTTGCAACTCATTCTTGCCTCTGTAACTAGAGTGTAGGAAAATGGCTCTGATTATATCTAGAGGTTGATGCTCAAGGTTTTCTTTTATTAAGTAGCAGTGCTCAGTTAACCGGCATTCTGGGTTTTTTTACAACTTCCCCTTCCATTACAGGCAGTTAAGCCCCACAAACTGGATCAGCTCAGCATCAAGACTCAGTTACAGTAAATGAAGTGCTGTAAGCTTACATCAGACTAATTAGTCTGAGAGATAAAGGCAGAGGAGAGAGGAGAGAGGAGGAAAGACTTTTCAGGTTGCTTTGTGAAAGGCAGTTTCCTTAATTAAGCCTACCACTAATTGTTAAATATTTTTCAGGCATTAACAGAGCTACGCTGAGTGTAATTAAATTTTGATTTTAGTGGTATTTGCAGGGATTAAAATCACAATCTGCCGAGGCACTGGGGTTAGTTAATATTCACTTCACTGCCACAGCTGTCCTCCATTACATTACAAAGGACAGGGGGGAAAGACAGCAGAACAGGGTGAAGTAATGAGAAAGCTATTCATTCATTTGAACCAGCTCCACACTGTACCGCATTGTACAAATAGATCTGATCTGATCTGAGTGACACACATTGAGGTATTAAACTGGATTTTATTTGATACTAAATGTGTGAGGGGGAATCTAATATCTAATATATTTTTGATTTTTATATTTCAGAACTATGCAATGCATCAAAACATGTATGTCTAGCATGTAGCTAAATTCAGTGGCATTTCCCTACAGGAATTTTCTTGTAAGGAATCCACTAAGACTACAAACATTCCTGTTAAGATGTTGTTTGTCTCAGTTATGCTCATAAATATCATGTTTATGAAACATGATTTTCATTTCATCCTGAAGGGTGTTTTTAGGCCACAGTTCTATACCACATAACTGGAAGTGAGCCTTACTGAAATGAATGGGACTTCTGAGTAGACTGGACTGCAACAACACCCTCCCTCTTGTTAAATAAGAACATAGCTAAATCAGAACCAAGAGCTTGTATGTACAAGCAAAAACACTGGACACCTGAAATGGAAGACTCTGCCTTGATGACACACTTATACTCTCACTGACTATCTCTGGGATTTGGGGTGTAGACCAACTTTGCTCCTCCTTGAGTCATGTCAGGAGATACTCTGGAATTTGCTGGGAACTCTGACATATTCTGTGGATTTTGGGCATTCTTGTTGTGAATCAGCCTGTGATTGTGTTTCAGGATCATGCTATCTCTGATGTGGGAAATGATGCTACTGATGTGTCTGATGTGAACAATGGTGTGCAAAATGGAGATGGTCTGGTCAATGATTCTCCTGCAGACCCTGAAAACAAGGCCTCGCAAAGCATTGTTTCTCATGAGAATTTTCCTGCTGGGCAGAGGGATGATGGTTTACTTCCTCAAGATTTGGGTTTGGACAACAATCTGACACCTGGGAATGCTAATGAGTAGGCATGAGAAAAAAGTTATGAAAATTAAAAGAAATCGTAAGTGATTCGTATGTAATGGGACTTTCTAGTTTTTACGGATCGCTACCGCGATCCCGGAAGTAGACTTTCTTTTACGACACTTTGCGACGCCATTTTTGTATCTGGTACGTAAGTGTCGTAAGTGCATCGTATGGCTTCTTTGCCCTTAGTAAGCGTGTTTTCTCATTGGCTAAAGGACACCAGGTGGTACCATCACACCACCATCACACCACCTTTCCTTTAGCCAATCAGAGGCAAAGAAACACTTGGAGGGCGGGGTCAAGATCCTTTAAATACCCGCGCAGCACGAGGCAGAGCTCATTCAAGTTTCGCTTTCGCAGCAGGGAAGAAAGGAGCGGAGAAAGTTCTTGCCAGAACATAAGAACATAAGAAGAGCCATGCTGAATCGGACCTCAGCCCATCTAGTCCAGCATTCTGTATCACACAGTGGCCCACCAGTTGTACATGGGGATCTCGAGCAGAAGGGAGGGCAAAACCCTGACCTGCTCCCGACCCCCCACAACCAGTACCCAGGGACATCCTGCTGCCTGTTAGCAGGCCTGGCCCTGGGAGAAAGGGGAGGAGGAGGAAGGAGAAAAGCAACTCGCCTCCTTTCTTATTCATCCATCCAAAGCTTTATTAATATTCATTCACCAATTTTTACTGGCAAAGGCTGTTTTGCTGCCTGCCTGTGCTGTTGCTTTTTTCTATTGGTTACTCTTGGCCATAAGCAAGAGATTTCCTTGTTACATTTATTATCAGTAATATCCAGTATTCATCCAATGCTTTAATAATATTCATTCGCCAATTTTTACTGGCAAAGGCTGTTTTGCTGCCTGCCTGTGCTTTTGTTTTTTTCTACTGGTTACTCTTGGCC